>JAPXFQ010001475.1:0-621904 GCA_028564705.1 Apricaphanius iberus
ATTGAGATGTGGTGACTATCTATTACTAAAAACATCATTTCTAGTTGTCTAAAAGTAAAATCCACCGTGAAATTGTGGTCAGTCAACAGTTTTGAAACCCGGTCCATTTTAAGCTTTTCTCACCAAGAGAAAGCTATTTTGGCCCTCCCACTGTAACTCTAGTACTGACTGTTATATTGAGATTTGGTAACTATATATTACTAAAAACATGATTTCTAGTTGTCTAAAAGTAAAATCCACTGTGAAATTGTGGTCAGTCAACAGTTTTGAAACCTTGTCCATTTTAAGCTTTTCTCACTGACAGAAACTATTTTGGCCCTCATCCTATACTCTAGTACTGACTGTTGTAAGTTGAATGTGGTGACTAGATATTTCAAAAACATGATTTCTAGTTGTCTAAAAGTAAAATCCACACTGTGAAATTGTGGTCAGTCAACAGTTTTGAAACCTTGTCCATTTTAAGCTTTTCTCACTGACAGAAAGCTATTTTGGCCCTCATCCTATAACTCTAGTACTGACTGTTGTATTGAGATGTGGTGACTATATATTACTAAAAACATGATTTCTAGTTGTCTAAAAATAAAATCCACTGTGAAATTGTGGTCAGTCAACAGTTTTGAAACGTTGTCCATTTTAAGCTTTTCTCACCGAGAGAAAGCTATTTTGGCCCTCATCCTATAACTCTAGTACTGACTGTTGTATTGAGATGTGGTGACTATCTATTACTAAAAACATCATTTCTAGTTGTCTAAAAGTAAAATCCACTGTGAAATTGTGGTCAGTCAACAGTTTTTGAAAAAAAAAAAAAAAAAAGAAAAAAAAAAAAAAAAAAAAAAAAAAAAAAGAAAGAAGAAAAAAAAAAAAAATAAAGAAAAACGTTGTCCATTTTAAGCTTTTCTCACCGAAAGAAAGCTATTTTGGCCCTCATCCTGTAACTCTAGTACTGACTGTTGTATTGAGATGTGGTGACTATATATTACTAAAAACATGATTTCTAGTTGTCTAAAAGTAAAATCCACTGTGAAATTGTGGTCAGTCAACAGTTTTGAAACGTTGTCCATTTTAAGCTTTTCTCACCGAAAGAAAGCTATTTTGGCCCTCATCCTGTAACTCTAGTACTGACTGTTGTATTGAGATGTGGTGACTATCTATTACTAAAAACATCATTTCTAGTTGTCTAAAAGTAAAATCCACTGTGAAATTGTGGTCAGTCAACAGTTTATTGAACCCTTGTCCATTTAAAAAGATTTTAAGATTTTCTCACCAAGAGAAAGCTATTTTGAACCCTCCCCACAGTAATTCTATTACTGACAGTTATATTGAAGATTTGGTAACTAATATATTTCTAAAAACATGATTTTCTGACTTGTCATAAAAGTAAAAATCCACGTGAAATAGTGGTCAGTCAACATGTTTTGAAACCTTGTCCATTTTAAGCTTTTCTCACCGAGAGAAAGCTATTTTGCCCTCATCCTGTAACTCTTGTACTGACTGTTGTATTGAGATGTGATGTCTAGGTATTACTAAAAACATCATTTCTAGTTGTCTAAAAGTAAAATCCACTGTGAAATTGTGGTCAGTCAACAGTTTTGAAACGTTGTCCATTTTAAGCTTTTCTCACCGAGAGAAAGCTATTTTGGCCCTCATCCTGTAACTCTAGTACTGACTGTTATATTGAGATTTGGTAACTATATATTACTAAAAACATGATTTCTAGTTGTCTAAAAGTAAAATCCACTGTGAAATTGTGGTCAGTCAACAGTTTTGAAACCTTGTCCATTTTAAGCTTTTCTCACCGAGCGAAAGCTTTTTTGGCCCCACCTGTAACTCAAGTACGTAAAACTGTTTGTATTGAGATTTTAAGAATAAATTATTACTAAAAACATCATTTCTAGTTGTCTAAAAGTAAAATCCACTGTGAAATTGTGGTCAGTCAACAGTTTTGAAACGTTTTTCATTTTAAGCTTTTCTCACCGAGAGAAAGCTATTTTGGCCCTCATCCTGTAACTCTAGTACTGACTGTTGTATTGAGATTTGTTTACAATATATTACTAAAAACATCATTTCTAGTTGTCTAAAAGTAAAATCCACTGTGAAATTGTGGTCAGTCAATGTTATTGAAACCTTTTGTCCATTTTAAGCTTTTCTCACCAAGAGAAAGCTATTTTGGCCCTCCCACTGTAACTCTAGTACTGACTGTTATATTGAGATTTGGTAACTATATATTACTAAAAACATGATTTCTAGTTGTCTAAAAGTAAAATCCACTGTGAAATTGTGGTCAGTCAACAGTTTTGAAACGTTGTCCATTTTAAGCTTTTCTCACCGAGAGAAAGCTATTTTGGCCCTCACACTGTAACTCTAGTACTGACTGTTATATTGAGATTTGTTTACAATATATTACTAAAAACATCATTTGTAGTTGTCTAAAAGTAAAATCCACTGTGAAATTGTGGTCAGTCAACAGTTTTGAAACGTTGTTCATTTTAAGCTTTTCTCACCGAGAGAAAGCTATTTTGGCCCTCATCCTGTAACTCTAGTACTGACTGTTATATTGAGATTTGGTAACTATATATTACTAAAAACATGATTTCTAGTTGTCTAAAAGTAAAATCCACTGTGAAATTGTGGTCAGTCAACAGTTTTGAATCCTGGTCCAATTTAAGCTTTTCTCACCGAAAGAAAGCTATTTTGGCCCTCATCCTGTAACTCTAGTACTGACTGTTGTATTGAGATGTGGTGACTATATATTACTAAAAACATGATTTCTAGTTGTCTAAAAGTAAAATCCACTGTGAAATTGTGGTCAGTCAACAGTTTTGAAACCTTGTCCATTTTAAGCTTTTCTCACCGAGAGAAAGCTATTTTGGCCCTCATCCTGTAACTCTAGTACTGACTGTTATATTGAGATTTGTTTACAATATATTACTAAAAACATGATTTCTAGTTGTCTAAAAGTAAAATCCACTGTGAAATTGTGGTCAGTCAACAGTTTTGAAACCCGGTCCATTTTAAGCTTTTCTCACCGAGAGAAAGCTATTTTGGCCCTCATCCTGTAACTCTAGTACTGACTGTTATATTGAGATTTGGTAACTATATATTACTAAAAACATGATTTCTAGTTGTCTAAAAGTAAAATCCACTGTGAAATTGTGGTCAGTCAACAGTTTTGAAACCCGGTCCAATTTAAGCTTTTCTCACCGAAAGAAAGCTATTTTGGCCCTCATCCTGTAACTCTTGTACTGACTGTTGTATTGAGATGTATGTAACTATATATTACTAAAGACACTGAACTCTAGTAGTCTAAAATTAAAATCCACTTGTGAAATTGTGGTCAGTCAACAGTTAGAAACCTTGTCCAATTTAAAGCTTTTTCAAACCGAAAGAAAGCTATTTTGGCCCTCATCCTGTAACTCTATACTTTGACTGTTGTATTGAGATGTGGTGACTATCTATTACTAAAAACATCATTTCTAGTTGTCTAAAAGTAAAATCCACTGTGAAATTGTGGTCAGTCAACAGTTTTGAAACCCGGTCCATTTTAAGCTTTTCTCACCGAGAGAAAGCTATTTTTGCCCTCATCCTGTAACTCTAGTACTGACTGTTATATTGAGATCTGGTAACTATATATTACTAAAAACATGATTTCTAGTTGTCTAAAAGTAAAATCCACTGTGAAATTGTGGTCAGTCAACAGTTTTGAAACCTGGTCCATTTTAAGCTTTTCTCACCGAGAGAAAGCTTTTTTGGCCCTCATCCTGTAACTCTAGTACTGACTGTTGTATTGAGATGTGATGTCTAGGTATTACTAAAAACATCATTTCTAGTTGTCTAAAAGTAAAATCCACTGTGAAATTGTGGTCAGTCAACAGTTTTGAAACCTTGTCCATTTTAAGCTTTTCTCACCGAGAGAAAGCTATTTTGGCCCTCATCCTGTAACTCTAGTACTGACTGTTGTATTGAGATGTGATAACTAGGTATTACTAAAAACATCATTTCTAGTTGTCTAAAAGTAAAATCCACTGTGGCATCGGAGAGTGATGAACAAATGTCCGGCATATTCCTGTTTTCTATTTTAAGCTTTCTCACCGATAGAAACTATTTTGTGCCCTCATCCTGTAACTCTATACTGACTGTTTTATTTGAGATTTTGTAACTATATATTGGCTGAAAAACATGATTTCTAGTTGTCTAAAAGTAAAATCCACTGTGAAATTGTGGTCAGTCAACAGTTTTGAAACCCGGTCCATTTTAAGCTTTTCTCACTGACAGAAAGCTATTTTGGCCCTCATCCTATAACTCTAGTACTGACTGTTATATTGAGATTTGGTAACTATATATTACTAAAAACATCATTTCTAGTTGTCTAAAAGTAAAATCCACTGTGAAATTGTGGTCAGTCAACAGTTTTGAAACCTTGTCCATTTTAAGCTTTTCTCACCGAGAGAAAGCTATTTTGGCCCTCATCCTGTAACTCTAGTACTGACTGTTATATTGAGATTTGGTAACTATATATTACAGTATATAATACTAAAAACATGATTACTAAAAACATGAATTCTAGTTGTCTAAATTTCTAGTTGTCTAAAATAAAATCCACTGTGAAATTGTGTCAGTCAACAGTTTTGAATCCTTGGTCCAATTTAAATTTTCTCACTGACAGAAAGCTATTTTGGCCCTCATCCCTAAACTCTAGTACTGACTGTTGTATTGAGATGTGGTGACTATCTATTACTAAAAACATCATTTCTAGTTGTCTAAAAGTAAAATCCACTGTGAAATTGTGGTCAGTCAACAGTTTTGAAACCTGGGCCATTTTAAGCTTTTCTCACTGAGAGAAAGCTTTTTTGGCCCTCATCCTGTAACTCTAGTACTGACTGTTGTATTGAGATGTGGTGACTATCTATTACTAAAAACATAATTTCTAGTTGTCTAAAAGTAAAATCCATTGTGAAATTGTGGTCAGTCAACAGTTTTGAATCCCGGTCCATTTTAAGCTTTTCTCACTGACAGAAAGCTATTTTGCTATTTGGCCCTCATCCTGTAACTCTAGTACTGACTGTTGTATTGAGATGTGGGAGGTCTAGGTATTACTAAAAATCATAATTTCGAGTTGACTAACATAATTTCGAGTTGTCTAAAAGTAAAATCCACTGTGAAATTGTGTCAGTCACAGTTTATTGAACGTTGTTCCATTTTAAGCTTTTCTCACCGAGAGAAAGCTATTTTGGCCCTCATCCTGTAACTCTAGTACTGACTGTTATATTGAGATTTGGTAACTATATATTACTAAAAACATGATTTCTAGTTGTCTAAAAGTAAAATCCACTGTGAAATTGTGGTCAGTCAACAGTTTTGAAACCCGGTCCATTTTAAGCTTTTCTCACTGACAGAAAGCTATTTTGGCCCTCATCCTATAACTCTAGTACTGACTGTTGTATTGAGATGTGGTGACTATCTATTACTAAAAACATCATTTCTAGTTGTCTAAAAGTAAAATCCACTGTGAAATTGTGGTCAGTCAACAGTTTTGAAACCTTGTCCATTTTAAGCTTTTCTCACCGAGAGAAAGCTTTTTTGGCCCTCATCCTGTAACTCTATACTGACTGTTATATTGAGATTTGGTAGGCCACGATCGGGTGAATACTAAAAACATGATTTCTAGTTGTCTAAAAGTAAAATCCACTGTGAAATTGTGGTCAGTCAACAGTTTTGAATCCTGGTCCAATTTAAGCTTTTCTCACTGACAGAAAGCTATTTTGGCCCTCATCCTATAACTCTAGTACTGACTGTTGTATTGAGATGTGGTGACTATCTATTACTAAAAACATCATTTCTAGTTGTCTAAAAGTAAAATCCACTGTGAAATTGTGGTCAGTCAACAGTTTTGAAACCCGGTCCATTTTAAGCTTTTCTCACTGACAGAAAGCTATTTTGGCCCTCATCCTATAACTCTAGTACTGACTGTTGTATTGAGATGTCGTGACTATCTATTACTAAAAACATCATTTCTAGTTGTCTAAAAGTAAAATCCACTGTGAAATTGTGGTCAGAGGTCAACAGTTTTGAAACTTAGTCGTCCATTTAACGCTTTTCTCACCGAGAGAAAGCTATATTGCCCCCCATCCTGTAACTCTAGTACTGACTGTTGTATTGAGATGTGATGTCTAGGTATTACTAAAAACATCATTTCTAGTTGTCTAAAAGTAAAATCCACTGTGAAATTGTGGTCAGTCAACAGTTTTGAAACGTTGTTCATTTTAAGCTTTTCTCACCGAGAGAAAGCTATTTTGGCCCTCATCCTGTAACTCTAGTACTGACTGTTAAATTGAGATTTTGGTAACTATATAATTAATAAAAAACAGATATTTCTAGTTGAGAAATCTAGTTGTCTAAAAGTAAAATCCACTGTGAAATTGTGGTCAGTTAAAAGTTTTTTTATACCTGGTCCTTTTTAAGCTTTTGTCACAGAGAGAAAGCTATTTTGGCCCTCATCCTGTAACTCTAGTGCTGACTGTTGTATTGAGATGTGATGACTAGGTATTACTAAAAACACTTTTTCTAGTTGTCTAAAAGTAAAATTTTCTGTGAAATTGTGGCCAGTCAAAAGTTTTTATACCTGGTCCTTTTAAGCCTTTCTCAATGAGAGAAAGCTATTTTGTCCTTCGCCCTTTAACTCTAGTACTGACTGTTGTATTGAGATGTGGTGAATAATTACCAAAAACATCATTTCTAGGTGAATTAAGGCAAAATCTGCTCTTCAATTGTGACCTGTCAAAACTTTTTAAACCTTGTCAATTTTGAGCTTTTCTCACGGAGACAAAGCTGTTTTGTCCTTCACCCTGTAACTCTTGTATTGACTGTTGTATTGTTATGTGTTGATCCAGCAATTAACAACAATCTTACTAAATGTTTTGGGGCAAAATAATAAAATAAGAATGCCAGTTTCATCGTTTGAAAACACGTTTGCCCCCTCTAATTCATAGTTAATGTTCTCAATAACAGGTAGCATAAACGGTCCTTCTTCCTTGGATGTGTAAACTGAGTTTTTGCAGTATTGACTGCATATTTTTCCATGGAAATATTCTACCATGAGCAGAATAAATAAGAAATAAATCAATGACAAGAAAATAAACGCTGGTGAATAGTGTTTTCCACAATATCGGAAAATTATGTTCTCAAAACTCAAATGTTAAAATGTCTAAATAATGCAATCTATGAGCGACGTACTATCAAAGGTAATTCTTAAATCTTGCCTGTGAAAAGTTATTCCCTCAGATTTTGTTTGGCACAATTATATGAAGCACAAGAATGCTGTGTTTTGACTATCTGTGTACCTCTTCAGAATGTCCTATCGTAGCACGCAATAATGGCTATGTCTATCAGTCGGTGCTACCCCTTAGAATGTGCTACCGTCATGTTTACATCCCGAACAACAACTGTTAGCTTTGATGTTAAATATAATCATTGGAAACGATTTTATAAATGACGTGACTGAAGTGGCATTTTAGCAGTAACGTAGTAACAACTTATATGAATAACGAAAACTTTTCTTTCAGTAAAGAACATGCTACCTGTTTAATATAAAGCTAAAACTGGCATATAGATGCACTAAATACCGTGATCAGAATATCCTATCTTTTATATAAACGTGAGAAGCACATATAAATGAACTAAAAACTGTGATCAGGATAACCCACCTTTTCTATAAATATGAGTATAAATGAACTAAAAATGTGCCCACCAAATCACAGAGGGTTTTATATTGTGTGTGTGTAGATATATATACAGGGATGCACATAAGTGGTGCGCAGGTGCGCATGCACTACCCAATTAAATAATGCGTACCAGATGAATCGCCGCAAACCTCATTTGCGTAACTTAGAAAAGTACGCAATCTGTGCTGTTGAATAGGCCTCAGAACGTCAAAATGTCAAAGAAGCAAGCTCCATTAAGCAATTATTTTGGTGTTCCTCCACCTCAGAGAAATGGCAGACTGAGTCTGAACCACAAAAGAAGCGCGTGTTCTCTGAAAAGTGGTTGCAGGAGGTCAGTTGGTTTCAGACGAATGCTGAACGCACAGAGATGTGGTGCAAAATATGCCTTGGAAATCCCTCTCTGGCGGACAAAACCGGCGCTTTTTATACTGGTCCCAAAAATTTTAATCACCCAGCGTTTGATAAACATGCCAATAGCAGAGAGCACCAGAAGATAGTTCAAGCAATTGATAATGAAAACAGAAGCAGCCAGGACCAGAGGCCCAGTGGTCCACTCGACAAATGGAAAGATAAACTGAATGAAGAACAGCATCAAGCACTGTGTAATGTTTTTCTTTTAGCCTTTCACAAAGCGAAACATGGACGTCCCATGCGTTCATATGAGGAAGATATTCCGCTTCTGAAGAGGCTTTGGGAGCCGCCTCGTCCAGTGCATCGCACAGACAATAACTTCAGATTTGAGAGAAAAACTGCAAGCAGCTGAATTTTGGGGTTTGCTCTTCGATGGATCCGAAGATATAACAAAAACGGAACAGGAAATCGTGTACATTGTTTCTGTTTCAGCTCAGATTTCCTTGGATTAATTAATTTGGGGGCCAATCGAACAGCACAGGATATAGTGGATGGACTTGTTCAACTGTTCCACGAGTGCAGTTTAACGGAGTGGAAGACAAAGCTGGTCTCGGTATGCACGGACGGAGCCGCCGTCAACGTTGGGATGTACAACGGGGTCGTTCCCAAATTACGTCAGATGGTGGACATCAGGGATTCCCTTGTGCATATTCTGTGCACCACCCACACCCTGGAGAACTGCGCCAAGTTGGCTGATCGCGTAGTCCCATACTGTGAGTCATTTAATCAATCCATAGTCCAGTTGCTAAGATTTTATTTAAATAAAGGGGAAGCAAAACAAATTGCACAGCTAAAGGCGATATGTGAGGAGAAAGGCATAGCTTTCACTATATCAGATGGTCAGTGTGGAGACAGGAGACTCTGTTGAAAATATGGAGAATGTTACCAGCCATCCAGATTCAAGTGGCAAAAAGTGATGACATGAGCCTGCAACATATCTGTACAGAGCGTTTTTGTTGTTTCTTGGCCAACATTCTAGATATTGGAAACATTTTACAGATCACCTCACTCAGGTTTCAGCAAGAGAAACTAACAATTGGTGAATGCAAAGATGAGCTCATGGTTGCTGTTGGACAGTTTACTCTACTGATGGAGAGTGAAGGCAAGTACAGGAAAGAGACTGGGTCACATGCTGATGCTGACAGGGACAAAATCAATATATTGAGAGCTTTTATTCATGAGTTTGAATGCAGATATGAATCCCTAAAATCATGTGATCAGTTTTTGATTTTTGATCCTACAACTTGGCCTCTTGAAATGAAAGATCTCCACAGTTTTGGCAACACAACTCTCAGTAACATCTTTGAGAAATATGAGGCCAACTTGTTTGTTGACAGAGATTCCACTTTAAGAGAGTGGATGCGTTTAAAGCAAGCTGGAAAACGTTTGGCAGCCTCTTCTGTGCATGACCTGGTGAATGTAGTGAAAACAAGCAATCCTGACAGTTACTCCAACATTCAGAAGGTCCTTCTCTTGTCTCTTACACTACCCTTGAGCAGTGCAGCATGTGAAAGGGGATTTTCACATTTGAATATCATAAAAAATAAGTACAGATCCCGCCTATCTGACTCCCGCCTCTCATTTCTAATGCACATTCTGTTCTCTAAGTTTACAACGGAGACATTTGACCCGAAAGCAGCTGTTGACTTGTGGATGCAAACAGCTAGTCGCAGGCTGAACCAGAGAGAAAGGTGTAGGCCTGGTGCATCTACATCCTCTGCTGTTTGTGAAATAGAGGAAGACGGTCAGAACGCGACTGAAGATGAAGATGATGATGATGACATTCCGTAAGACAACGTAACCTTCAGTGCTTTAAGATAGTAACTCTTGTAAGCACTTTACAGTTGGCATTTGTTTTGTTTTCAGAGTTAAAAAGCAGATATTTGCACATTTAATTTCCAGGGCTTGAAACAGTTATGTTATTTGAAAGTTACATGGTTTTAAAGATCAGGCATTCTGTTGCACTGCCTATGTTAATTTTCAGTTGAAATTAAAGTTCATGTGAATCATGTCACATTATCCATGCATCCCTCTAATTTGTTTCTCCTGTGAAGTGGGTTCAGGAAAAAAATGCATATTAAAATGTGAGGACCAAGCAACAACCCCAGGTTCTCCCCTGAGAACAAGACCAAAAATGTTATGTGCACCCCTGTATTCAATTCAATTCAATTCAATTCAGTTTATTTATATAGCACCATTTCACAACAGATGTCATCTCAAGGCACTTTACAAAAAGAGTTATTACAATACAATGTTTAGTGTAGAAATTACCGAACCACAGAAGATTGCGTCGTGTATATATTATATAGATATTTTAACAGTTTGGATCGCATCTCATAGATCAATCTGTCACTTCAGCTGTTTCTCTGGCTGGCCAGGACATCATGGAGGGGGTGTTTAGTATTACCCAGAATGCCCTGTAGTTTCCTCCTCATCTTCCTCACCACCGCAGTTCTTATAGGGTCCAGATCCTGAGCCAGCACAGCCTTTTTGACCAGTTTGTCCAAACGTCTGCAGTGCTACTTTCCCAGCAGGCAACAGCAGCACACTTCTGTGGACTGTGTGGTAGAACATCTGTAGCATGTTATTGCAGACACTGAAGGAAGATAAAGTGACTCTGTCCCTTCCTGTATGCTGTGTCTGTGGTCCACCCCAGTTCCTGGTCCAAAACGACCCCCAGGTATCTGTAGGACTCCAGTCTCTATTTCCTCCCCATGGCTGCAGACTGGCTGTCCTGGTGGTTTAGATCTCCTGAAGTTCACCACCAGCTCCTTATACTTCATGGTGTTCAGCAGAAGACACAAAATAACCCTGATCTGTGCAATATCATGGTTTTAGTGCATCTATGTTCTACCCACGTGTACAAATCTTTGGAATGTCTAACAGTAAGGCACAGTAAGAATGAGAGTATCAAACAAGGGGAAACAAAATACATTCATTGAAATTACATAGAACAACAGTACAGATTAGCCCTGAAAACATTTTTGCATTACTGTGTAGTGTTTCAGTCTTTTCGGCATAGTCGAACTGCGTTCACCAAACCTCAGAAGTCACTATGGATCTGAAAGGATCAATTATTTCTGAGGCATTTACCGACTGATAAAAAAATCTTTAACATCACTGATCTCAGAGAATCTGTAAAATTATTATGGTGACTAAAATAATCGAATATTGTTACAAAGACAAAACATTTCAATGGAAACACTTTCTACTATAAATTTAGACAATTTATTGCTTAACTTTAAGGGTAAATAGTGAGCTGAACATCACAGTTATTTTTTTCTAAATGAAGGTCATACTCTGGGAGAGCTCAGGCTGTTTCCATTCTTAAGGCTTTAGTTACTGACTGGTCAGCCCATTTATTTTTACCCTGAGCAAGGCTCTGTAGCTGTCAGCATGCTAAAAAAACACCCATGAATACCATGATATGAAACACAAGACAGTAATGTATTCTGCTTTTGAAGTCCTTATGCTATCAACATTAAATCAACCAAATATTATATCAGCTTTGGATTCAAGTTTTCGCTGCTTCGCTCTGGATGACAACAGGAAGCTTCTGTAACATGCCGAAGGTCTCAAATGTGTTGAATCATCACAGATCAATACATAATTTAAATCTTACATGGATATACGTGGTTGTAACACAACGCATACCAGAAGCTTCCAACAGCCTGAAGCTAAAAAGGACACAACCAAATCTATTTAGCTGACATCTTCATTGGTTGGTTTGTTCAGTAATATTTATCATTATTTTAAAAATAATTAGATGTAAAAACAGCTTCTTGGTCGATTCATTTTTCTCACATCTCTTTCACTGTCCTGTAAGCAGCTTGCTGGACATCTCTGCTGAGGTCAGGGACACAGGATTCTGTAAAAAAAATAAAAATAAAAATAAACCAACCACAATGGTTTTAATACATGCAAAATAAATCACATGTCCAAAATACTCTACAGGAAATAAATTGTCTGATTTTTATGATGATGAACTGATATTAGAGCTGATGAAATGAATCTTATTGTTCCAGCTTCTCCAGGAAGTTATATACAGGCCGCTGAGGTATAGAGGTTGGTTATGTTGCATGACGCACTGAAAAGATCTGCTGAGATCCCAAAATAGTTTGTCGCTTTATTAAAGTTTAAAATTCAAGACTTGCAGACAACATACGTGCTCGAAAAACAAAAGATGCATTTATAAATCAGCAATCTTGATGTGTGTGGGCAACAAATAGTACAGCGTCTATCTCTCTCAGCTGAGCAATGTGTCTTTGATTCACCAGATCTTCGCTCCGATTATTATGACCCATACATCAGAGTCAACAATGACCTCTGAAATTGTTCCTCTGAAATAGTAACACGGATTTTCAAATACTTGTGTTCCTCACTATATAACTAGATTAAGTGAATAATAAAAAGATATGTTAAGAAACCATTAGGTTAAATAGTTTAGAGCTGCTAAATAGATTTCTTCATATAACTGCTTCTACCCACCTCCCATCACTTGAAACCCAGAGCTTCATGACTGTGCGCCAACATAATATAAAGATAATTACTACAACAATAAACCGTGATATTATTTATCTGGTATTTATCTGTAGATGGCGGATAAACTCTGGAAATATGTTACTGTTAACAGCTAATAAGTATAGCCTATACTAAGCCAGTAAATTATGTGATGCACACAGGGGAGCTGAAAACCTTTTTGTTTCACTTCATTCCAAACCATAAAAGAAAATTTACTTTTATTAATAATAAACACACCTGGTGACGCCATGTTACAATACACAACCAAGAAGAAAGCTCATCTGTCTCCTCAACAGACTCCTTTTAGCATGTATTTAGGATGGTTTAAGAAAAATGTATTGTTACTCCAAAATATTGAATAGTAGTATTGGGAAAGGCACAAATAGCCCGCAAAATAAAATATGTTTGTCACAATTCACGCGGTCGACTCTAAACAATGGGGAGAGTTTAATTGTTTTGTTACCAGAGCTGCTTTGCTCAGTGTTATGGCACTATAGCTTTGAGTGAGAATAAAAAGTTAACAGACATGAGCTTGTTTCTGATGGATGACTCCACCACTGCACTTCTCCATCAAACAGTGGGCATGGTGAGAGATGAATAGTAAGTGGGTGGAGCCATTTACCGTCATTTTATTATGACGTAATCTTTATTCAGATACAAAACATCTGTGGACACTTGATCCAACACCCCCACCTTTGTACACAGGTTGGGGAAAAATAGACACAAAAAAACTTAGATTCCAAATACAAATACAGAGAATTTGTCCAATTTAGACTTTGAAACTGGTTTTGTCATCATGTCTGCAACCATCAATTCAGTTGGACAATAATCAAGCACTTTTCCATCACGTACTGCTGATCTTATAAAATGATATTTCACATCAATGTGTTTACATCTTTGTCTGTTCACTGGATTTTTTGAAAATGGGATTGTTCCCTGATTGTCCTCCAATATAAAATGCATTTCATACTCAAATTCATCAACATCTTGAATCAAATAAGTCCAATACATACATTCCTGAATTGTTGCTGCCAATGCCATGTATTCGGCTTCACGAGTTGATTGAGCTGTAGTTGTCTGCTTTTTGGTTTTCCACAATATCAAAGGACCATTTTCATTTAGGCTTACTCAATAACCTAAACATCGGATGGCCAGCCTGCATTGTATGCTTGTAGACCTATAAACATTTGAACATTTTCTAAAACACAGTTCTTTGGCTTGACTACCTTTTAAATACCTCAAAACATGTTTCACTGCTGTCCAATCATCAACAGTTGGTGCATTGAAGTATTCTGACAATTTGCTAACAACATAGCTTAAATCAGGTCGCGTACAATAGCTCAAGTAAAAAAGTCTGGTAATGTCTCAAATTTATCAGAATGAGTCAATTTCTGTTCATAGGGTGTTAACCTTGGCTTACTGTTTTGCATGTTAAATTTTGTTCTCATATATGCTTTCTGGGACATTTTAATACACTCTTTTTTCCTGAAGAAAATCTCTTCCTAGAAAATGGTTAAGTTTACCTAGATCTTTAATTTGGAATTTAGAAAAGAGCATTTCTTTCACGCCTGAAAGCACGCTTTTATTGTTAGCTGCAATGACTAAATCATCCACCCACACTATGATGATTACTTTTTCAATTTCAGTTTCTCTTGAATAGACACAATGATCAGTAGTACTTTGTCTAAATCCACAACTACTTAACTACCCATTCTTTTGACTCTCTTGACGCAATAACTTCGCGAAATGATGTTGGTATTTCACACAATGATCTATAGCAATAATCCACACTAGTTAGTTCACTTTCATACTCTTTCACATCTGTGACATAATCGGGCAAATAATCAGGTCTCTTTCTGATTCTGGATGGATAACGTGAAGCTACAGCATCTACTTTATCCTCAGTTTTAACCTCGGAATCAGTTCAACTGCTTTCAGTCTCATCTGGAAGATCCTCATCTTCCAAAGTGATTTTTTCTCCCTTCATCTGTTTAGGTTCACAACCTTTTCTCGATTCATAAATCTCATCTTCATAAATCTGATCACTATGTATTTATTGATCCGTTGTTGCTGAACTTAGTATCTTTATCAATCTGTGCTTCTCAACCTTGCCAGTTTTTGGAAAATAGATCAAATAATCAAAACCGCCTATCTACACGCACCAATAGATGAAGAAATATATATAGAACAACCAGAAGGTTTTGAGACAGAATCAAGTGAGAGTAATAAACTGGTGTACAGACTAAAGAAATCACTTTATGGTCCGGGACCGTTTTTGTCATATCCCAAGAAAACACCTTTATCACATCTTGGATCCAACTTTCCTCTATTTTGTTTATAAGTGTAGCACAATGGTCCATTTTTTTTTCATTCTAGAAAGATCAGGTGTTTTTCCAGTTAACATCTGACCTATGTGTTTGTCAAAACGTCGATTCCTGATCACTCCCGCAGTTTGTACTGCATATCCATAAAGACTTTGGCAGTTCGCTCTCAATTAACATTAGCTGTTCCGTTTTGATGAGGAGTATGGCACCGACATTTCATGCCTAATGCCATGTCTACTTAAGAAATCTCAGAACTGTCTGCTTGTAAATTCTGTTCCGTTATCAGAACGAATGCATTGGATTTTCCCATATGGTGCCATATCTGCTATAAATCGCTCTGTTGCTTGAGTTGTATCACTTTTGTGTTTCAGATTATATATAAATGTTGCATCTGAAAAATCATCAACAAACAACAAAACAAACTTGAACCTTTCTTTAGGGATTGGCGTAGTAGGACCAGCTAAATCCGTATGTACCAAAAAAAGTACATAAAAAAAAAAAAGTACAAAAAAAACTCTAACGCTGCACTGGCCTTTTCATCTGGTTCTCGGTTCCTAGCTTGAGTAAACTTCCCTTGTATACACGCTTCATACTGCATATTTTTGTTGATTTTACCCTTAATTTCCATCAACGTCATTTTGCAGATTTTGAACATCCTCATAATTACAGTGACCTAGAATTTCATGCCATGTTTGCAAATCAGAACATCCATTACATTTTTCTTCAAACTCTTGCACAGTGTTTATAAAGAACAGTCTCTTGTGTTCATAAAATGTAGTTAACAAAATTAACTTAAGTTCAGGAGCAGGGCCACGCTTTAAAATCGCTTTGTTTGTCCTAATCAGCCCTAAACTTGTTGCACCTGGCATCACCCTTACGCTTCTAATCACGCTGCGATACACATATAAACCCTGCCTACCTCTCGTTTCTCTTCTGTCTGGTTCCTTTTCGCGATCAGTTCGGACTTTTGCGTGTGTTTCGCTCGATTACCTTGCTCTACGTCTTCGCTTCATCATACCCAGCATGGATGTCCTCACGCTCGGGGCATCGATCCGTCCGAGAAGCTTTACCTCCCCGGCCACACATCTGCCGTGGCTTCTCCTCAGCCCTCGGTCCGCTATGCTTCTCGTCGTGTTCAGCTCCCCTCGAGCCAGCCGGATTCGATCCATCTCCCCAGGCTTTGGCCTCTTTTCCTCAGAACTCCCAGCGGGAGTTCCCACGCTGCGTGCCTCTACCTCTGGTGGCTGCTTGGGCCACCCTCCTCATCCTCCCGCTTCAACTGCCTCGCTTCGGAGCTTCATCCTCCGACTCGAGCCATCTCCTCAGCACCTTTTGGCCGGCGCTTCGGCTCACCCGCCCCAGGCCGCTCCTCCTGCATCCATTCACGGCTCACGCCGGGCTTCAGCACCTCGCGCCCGGGACTTCTCTCGCGCTTGCTGTTTCTCTGTTGCCGAAATGTCCAGCTGGACAGTGGTGCGACTCTCAGCGTACTTTGTGGCTCAGGGGGATCCCCTTCAGCCGCTCCGCTTACAATGCTATCTTTTCAGGCTTCTCTTTTTGTCTCCTCAGTCTCCTCCGACCAGTCCAACCCCCATTCCTTCCACAGCTTCCGCTTCTGCCATTCAAGCTTGCTCATCGAGCGGTTCTTCTGGTGACACGGTTCCCTTCTCCATCATGGCTTAGGCCCAACACCCACGGCGCCCCCTGCCGGGGGCGAGCCTTCATGTCGCCCTGCACCGGGGAATCTGGTCATTCCTTGGACTCAAGAAATCTCATTAAAAGCCTTAATGCTTAATGTAAACATGCCATTCGGATTACTCTGACCCGATCAAATTAATTCGGATCAAATTTCCTTCCGATCGAGAGGTTACTTATTCCGATAGTTAGTTCGTTCATGGAGCTCCCATTCCAAATGCAGGTCTTTCCTACAGAAGTCTACTAAGTCATACGTAGAAATCTGTCATCTCAATTAAATAAAGAGATTTAGTTTATAATTCGATTACATACATAAGAAAGAAGGCTCGAGCATAATAATGAAAATAAATAAATACATAAAAACGCAACATGAGTAAATGAAATAACATCAGTCCTCCACCTCAAAAGGGCACAGCCATGGTTGTTTGCAGCGTAGGTCCATTTGTTCTTCTACGCCGTTTTTCTGTGTTGTAGACCTGCGCATGTCGACACGATTCATCCGTTTCAGAAATGCAGCTCACTTAAACGCCTTTTTAATTCGATAGATGCGCAATTCTAATCCAATCTATGATTGGTTAAGGATGCCGCCAAAAAAAAAAGAAAGAAAAAGGGTTCAAATCAACTTGAAATTATGTTTTACATCCAGGTTTAGGCATTTTTTTCACTAGGCAAGTGTCTTTGTCACTCCGTGACCTTGGGGTCAGGGCATAGAACTCGTGGGTTAAGATAGGTTGGGTAACTTGTGCTGCGGTGAGCATTCTGAAAGGGGGTGCTATTTTGTTAGAAAACCAGCTACCTCTTTTTATACTTCTCCGGAGTCCCCTGGCTTTGCTCTCGCCGTCAGCATCATTTCCTAGGTACGGTCTTTCGTGTCTCCCTCAGTTTTCTGCCACCAGCGTGCCATGCATCCACGATCGGTTTGCCCTAGTAGAACCCTGTCGTACAGGGATGTGACTCCAGTGTGAATTCCTCTCCCCTTCGGAGTTTTAACCATTTTGTCTCCCTTCTTGTCAATTCTCAGCTCTATTGATGCTGTTCCTTCCATTGGTTTTGGAGCTACTACCAAAGGACGCGTTTAGTTTCAGGCTGGACCCCGAGTCCGTCTCCCAGTCTGCCCTCCCTTCTTCTGCTCTCCATGGGCTTTACTCCCTCGTAGTCACAGCCCTTATTCGAGACACACATGGTCACAAAACTCAATTCTCATCCACTCAGACAATGCAGCCATTATGGAAATTGACTGATAAAGGTCGATCTCATCCACCCACCATCACACAGCTCTCCCCAACAGCCCAACATCAGTTCATACTCCATGCAGCTTCTGTCACCTAAACCAAATTGCTGATTCTCTCTTGTATCTTTTCAGAAATTCAGAGCTTTGGCTCGACCACACCGCCGCATCTCAGAAGTCCATTTTCAACAGTCTCTCATCTGAAATTCGGATCATAGGCTCCGATTGCAGATTTCAACTAAACTCCAGTACTAACAGTTTTAGCCACAATCTTCAATTGCCTCCTCAGCGTCACGACCTCACTACATCTCTGAACTCCATCTCAATCAGTCTTTCACCTGGTACCCTCTCTGTTTACCTGTCTGGCTGGAATGTCTTCAAGGCCGCTCACTTAATTTATTGTCTTTCATTCTTATTCTCCCATCAACCTGCTAGTTCATCTTACGCTCATATCCAACCTTTTCACCCGTTGCATTCTTATGCTTCGCTCCTGCTATCTATCCCTCATCAACCTATCTCCTCAGTCAATGCTCCTGCTCGCCGGCTTCGGTTTCCTGTGTTGTTCCGAGTTTGCCTCCTCTTTCACCATACACGACTTTTCATTCTCCCCAGTCTCTCTAACATCTCAATTTCAGTCAGGACACTCTCATTTGCATCCTATGCGGAAGCAAAACAGACCAGCTCAGGATTTCCGTCCAAGTCCACCTGTTCCGCCTCAGTTCTAACTTCAGCCCCTTACAAACCAATCCCTGCTATGTTCAGTCCTGATTATCTGCTAACACCTCATCATTTGACCCGCTTCTTGTTTCAGAATAAGGTAAGTTTAAAGCCGGGTAAGAATAAAGCCCTTAATAATCAAGCTCATCTAATCTGATAGTTCCTAACAGAGCTGTCATTGCAACTACTGGTCTTGTTTCTCTCAGCGTTCTTCTCTTCATAGAAGCTCCAACTGCTTGTTGGTTAGCATCTGCTCAGATGATGCTCAAAGACACTAAGAATCCTCCATGCTCTCTCTTCTTTCTTCTCAGACCCCCAGACGGTCGCGGCAGATGACCACTTGTACTGAGCCAGGTTCTGCCAGAGGTTTCTTCCCGTTAAAGGGGAGTTTTTCCCCTCAACAGTCGCTTCATTCTTGCTCAGTATGAAGGATTTATGAATGGATTGCCATGATTGCAGGTCTGCATAAGTGAGACCAGACTCCATGTCAACAGTTTCATGCATTCTGTTGGGGTTCCTTTCATAGAAGACTTAGTGAATCGGCGCTATACAGAAAGGTGAATCGAATAGCTCCACTACCAGGCTCTGATTCACTAGTCGCTCTCGCCAGATTCTCCACCAGTCCACTATCTCGCCCAAGTTCTTTTCCGTCAATTCAGTCCGCATGTGCACCTCAGCTGCCTGATCAGGGATCCCAAACATCGTCCAATTTTAGGCAATCTGTCCGCTTCCTTGCATTGAACCTACATCCGCAATAATCTAGATTATTTATGTCACGCCCATCCACTACTGGACTAATCTCCAGACCTTTTTGGGGATCTGATCTCAGTCCCTATAAGCCATCCCGTTATGTTCAGTCCTGGTTATCCGCTAATGCCTCACCATTTAAGCCGCCGTTCATCAACGCATCGGAAGCCCAGCTACCTGGTTCTGGTTCTTGAATCCTTGTCATCAGATTCTAGGCAGGTCCGGCATCTCCCCCTAATCTCCTCCGTTCATTCCATCCACATAGATGCTGCTACCCCAGTCGCCAGTTCAGGGATCTCAGACAACACTGAGTCTTTCCCCGGGTCTCCGACAATACCTCTCCCCAGACCTTTTGATCCTCCACGCCTTCAATAAATAGTTAAAATTCAGAATCTGTAGCATTGGTCTTCCTTGTGAATCGTTAATTCCATCCGTGGTGTGGACCCAACTAGTGAAATTTAGTTAACAAAGTTAACTTAAGTTCAGGAGCAGGGCCACGCTTTAAACTTGCTTTGTTCGTCCTAATCAGCCCTAAACTTGTTGCACCTGGCATCACCGGCCTCCCTTACGCTTCTAATCATGCTGCGATACACATATAAACCCTGCCTACCTCTCATTTTTCTTCTGTGTCGTTCTTTTTCGCCCCTCCCTTCCCATCCATCTAGGTTGCCTGGTCCTGCCGACCTTCCTCCACTTAGGGTCCTGCCGACCGGCCTCCACTTAGGTTCCCGCCGACCTGCCTCCACTCAGGGTCCCGCCGACCCGCCTCCTCTCAGGGTCTCGGAAAGACAATTTTCCTGAAGACTGCGCCCCCACATTGAGTCTTCCCCCGGGTCTCTGACCATACCTCTCCCCAGACCTTTCGATCCTCCACGCCTTCAATAAAGAGTTAAAACTCAGAATCTGAAGCATTGTTCTTGCTTGTGAATCGTTAATTCCATCCGTAGCGTGGCCCTAGCTAGTGAATAGGGAATTTTGTTCCATCAACATGTTTAAGAAAACTGTCCCTGTGTTTGAAAACCACACTGGCTCCAATGAACACAATCTTCCTACAAGTATGAAACATGGGGATATACTTCTACTTCCAAAGCCAGGTAAAAATCCCAAAATCATAGACAATCTGAGACCTATTACATTGTTAAATGATGATTATAAACTATTAGTAGATATATACACAAGTCATCTTAGAGAAGGTATATCGACCTGCTGAAGCATGACAAACAGGATTAACAAACTATGTTGGTTTCTTGTTATCTCCTCCAAAAGTAATAAGAGCTGAATGAAGATATTTGATACTTGAGTACTTGAGCAGCATAACCTTTGCAACGTTGATATGTACTGTAAAACGTTTCATTTGCACTTGTTTTTATAAAATTATCATTTGCAATCATGTGATTGAGTAGAAATTACAAGAAATTAAGAATTATTCATAATAACATAACTGTGTTGTGTTTCTTCTTTTCTCAATCTCTAAAAATATGATCACACTGTTAGCATAAAAAATGAATTCTTTAACAACAACAACAATAATAATAATAATAATAATAATAATAATAATAATAATAATAATAATTGTCTTTTGTAAACTATCCGGACATTTACAATTTAATTGGGGGAACAGAAAGACATGCTGAGCCCTGATAGAAAATGTTTGACTGTCATGGAGGCTATTTCCAGATTAATTCTGCCTGAGAACTCATTGTGCTCTTTTCCAAGGTTTACCTCTGCATTGTTTCCTGGACTCAGTCTTCAGTGCTGCCTCTGGACCACTCACTAAAATCAACCAAAGAAATAATCCAGATTTTCCAATAGCTGGCAGCCTAGTTTATGCTTCTCCGACCGCAAATTTGCACTCAGACGTATTGACAGAGACGTTTTCTGTTTATTGTACTCCGCTCTTCCACTCCATTCTCTACTGTTTTTTCAGCATTGCTCGACAGGGGGGGTTTTCATGGCGTCTTTACCTACTATCACAGCGTTGCTTCTTTTTTTTTCTAGGCTTGTGAACGCATTTCTTCCTCAAGGAGCAATGAACAACAGAAAGTACGTTTTGATTAAGCTGTAAAGCTTTTTACTAGAAGTTCGGATTATAGAATATTCTAGAAACACATGGAAACAAAACAAAGCAACCATTTTTTGTTGTTTTCCTACACCTTGTGTTCAAAATCGCCACAACAACAGATTAGATAAATTATCCTTTCAATATAAAGCATATAGTGGCCAAACGCTGCATTAACTACTGATTACAGCGACTATAGAGCCCTGTTCTGGGGAAGCGATCTCTGACTGTTACTGAAACTGACCAAACAGATGCATACGCTCTTTGTTGACGGAGATAGATAGTTAAAAATTGGGCCTCTACTCCGTGTGTTCTTGCGTGGGTGATGGAGAGCCCTTGCATTGACAGATAATGGCGTTGCGTCAATCCGTCTCCGTCAAAACGCAGAAGCATAAACTAGTAGTCTCCTCTTCCTGGTCTCGTTCCTCCTGAGATCAGAACTGTCTGCTCGCCATGCCAGGCTGAAGGACAGCAGTGAAAGCACTGGACATGCCTGCAAAGGACCTGACCAGCAGCACCAGAGATCTTAATATGTATTTAACTGAAACAGTTTGATTTAATTATAGTTTTTAATCAATTAACTGTTTTACCAGTTTCTGGCTAGAAGCACAATCAACTGGGTTACAGTTAGATTTTCTCAAATCAGAGGAAAAATAAAAAATGAAATGCTGAATCATTAGGTTGCCCACATAAAAACGGTTGATTCTCATACATCTACACTCAAGTTTTCCTCCTAATTATTTAAAACTTTTTAAAATAAGTAGTTTAGATAAGTTCTGCCAGCTAATTTCGATTGGATATCAGGCAGAGAGGAGACAATGACATCTACACGTGTGTAGACAGAATGACATCTACACATGTGTTGTTAGGGACTATGAGTTTATCCTAGTAACAGTAATATAGCATGTTTTAGTGAAGAATGAACATAAGCTGGAGCAGACCTCTTAACCACAGGCATATTTATAGGACCAAAGATAGCCTATCCATGCTAGCATCTAAATGCCACCAGAAAGCTCTATTGTGTATTTACACTACAGTTTGGTTTTAAGTGCACAACATTATTAAACATTGCAGACATGCATTGAGTGCATTGGTAGAAGATATGTAGTCAAAACGTATTGTGCGGTTTCTTTGCAGTCTAATTTCCACTAATATACAGTAACTGATGGATAAAATCTTTTTGGTGTCCTGGAGTATACCTGTGTATATGATGTGTTATGATAATGTTATAATGCTGATACTCTGCTTGCTTCAAAATATGAACATTCACAAAGAATGGGGGGGGGGGATTGGTATCTTTAGGAGACAGCTCTCATGAAACTGCGGTCTGCCTGGTTTCGAAAAACTATTTTTCCGAAACCAGGCAAACTGATAAGCGAGGGGGGGCCTGGCCTGAAGGTGAGGCCCGGCCCGCCTCATTCTTCATGCACTCCTCTGGGTATAATTGTAGTGTGAGATGCCCAGCTTTTTGAGAGTCTGCTGTGGGATATTGGTGCACGATCGCCCGGCTCGCGTTAACAGGTCTGGGCGAGAGGTGACTGGCTCTCCACTCTCAACTGTCAAAGGTGAGATGCTGTGATGAAAACTTAATCCCTGTTTGATGAAGAATTGTTTTGCTTTTGCTGCTGATACTGTATATTGTGTGGGGAACAAAAGTAAAACGTTATTCTAGCATAAATCAGTGTCTTTGTTGTTCTTTTAATATTGTGTGTGCCGACCCGCAACGATCCTTAAAAAAAATATTTTACAAAACATTAACAAATGTCATTTGTCCGCACAAAGAACCATAATTATGAAATATATAGTGAGGTAAACATATAGAGAAAATCGCAAGGAAAACTGAGGAAAAAGTCGTTAATTAAGCCCTTTACTGATAGAAATCAATGACGGCGCTGGGGTGTCTGGAACTATTGAGGGCTCCATGAACCACGTGGCCGTGTGTCGTAAACCCTCTCTACTCAATAGACTCTGCCAGAGCTTATTGAGTAGAGAGAGTTACGACACACTTTGAACTTGCCGATACGCGGTCACGCAGTTCATGGAGCCCGAAATAGTTCCAAACATTCCAAAGCTGTCAGTCAACTTGAATAGCTTTTGGCGGGACAGGACATTAAATCGAATTATTTTCACATTTCTCCTGACAATTTTTGGTAATTACTGATTAATACTCTGTACTAATTAGTTCATAGAGTAGCCTATTCATTTTTAATTTAACAAAAAATTTTTAGAACAGATATATTTATCAACTTTCTACATTAAAGAGGGAAAATGGGATGCTAATTAATTTTAAAATACATCTAGACTACAGATCTTGAGAAATTAATGCAATACCTCACTCAATAAAAGCATGTCTAATAACCTTTAAGCTTAAACCAGAGTAATATCCAGTTTAAAGCTCTTCGTTTTCTAAAGGCTAGCCAGATGCTGTGCTTTGTCCTTCTGTAGCTTACACTTAAACATGCCAGTGCCAGACGTTTGCTTACTGTCAAATCTTAATCTTTCAACAAAGCATGAAATATTATTGTTCCCATGATTTACTTCCCAAACACCCTATTGCCTAATATACAACATTCAGTATTGTCTGTCTGGTGTCAGATGGAAACTTAACTGAATGTCAGAACTGATCTGAGATACACATTGAGGAAAATATGCAGCCATCTGTGTTCACTGATGACCCTTGATTTTTTTTATGATGGATAGCAATTTATAATTATTTTTCATCTGAACACATTTCATGTATCTATAACCTAGTTGATTGTGCTTCTAGTCTGACTACTGTTAAATAGTAATTCACTGACAAAAATTGAAATTTTAATCTATATTTATGGTTAAAAGCAGTAGGTAGAAAAATGTGTGTTAACTGTGAAAAAACAAGCAAACTTTTTATTCAATATTCTGTAAGACAAGCTTTAAAAAAAGTATTTTATTACCATTCACACTGTTTAGTCATTACATTCTCCATCAATAAATTATACGAGATCAAAATTTATTAACGTGCTGAAATCCTGCTGAACGTTCATTCTTGGTATTATTAGCAGCTTCCCTTGATATCATCCTCTGGTGACCTCTCTGAAAACATAGAAAAAGTTTATTGTAAAATGTGTTGCTTTGTTCCTGATAGGTGAAAATCTTAAATTACAAATTAAGATGTTTAACATTGGAACAACGGACAGGTTTAAAAGGTAATTGTACATATTACTGTTTTTTTACCACATTTTATATGTATGAAATATGTATTGAAATCATACCTTTATAGGCTGATTGCTTTACAATGGTTGGCTGTACTGCATTTGGATGCAGCAATCGGTCCGAGAAAGGGATCAGAATGTATGGCTTCCCTAAAGACAGAGAGAAGAAGAAAATGGTTGGCTCAAGTCAGCAGGAGCAACCTCACCATCACCAGAGATCATAATAACAAAAAGCTGTGTGCAGTAAGTTTCATCTGCACTCTCAAATGTTTTCAATCAGGGCTCTACATGTTTTATTGTCAAAAGAAAAAAGCTGCACGGAAATTGTTAAATGTGGCAGGAAATAAACTAATACTACACTCTGCAGGTACATTTTGAGGGAGGACAGTTTAAAAAGACAGAGAGTGGACAGATGAGACTTAAGGCTGATGCTGTCCCCACCCTTTTTGTCCATCCTTCTTCACGCTAACAGTGAAATTATAATTTCAGAGAATGAGGAAGGAAGCAACCGTAGTGAGGCCAAAGAATAAGGGAAAGTGAGGGGGGAAATGAACTGGTAGCATCAGAAGAGAGGGATATACCAGGAACCTGTGAGGAGCCAGGGTCAACAGAGCCAGGAGCATCATCAGGAGTCAACAGGCTATGCAATCAGGGAACTGAGCTGAAAAACTTAAGGGAGGAATTAGACAGTCAAAAAGAATACATTAGAAGGATAGGAGAACTTAAAAGGAAGAAAAAATTAATTCAGTGCTGCGAATGAAAGTTTTAAAAATGAAAAAAAGATGAAATGAAGGCAGTTGGCATGAAAAACAAAAGAGGCATTAAATGGAGCAAACTTACAATTAAAAAAGCCTTAAAACTCAGTTTTTCGTTGGGCTCAACAGGCTACAGGTTTCTTCAGGACATGAACATCCCTCTGCCTGATATCAGAACCCTGCAAAGAAGAATGGAACACATTAATCTGGAACCAAGGGTGTTAGGAGAGGTGTTTGAAATGCTCAGACTAAATCTTAACAATCTGACTGAGATGGAAAGAGAATGTATGCTTAATTTTGATGAGATGGCAATCACTCCTAGCGTGGAGTTGCACCTAGGATCAGGAAAGCTTTTTGGGGATGTGACTTTGCCTGGGCATGCAGGAGCAGCATCACATGCATGTGTTTTTATGTTGGCGGAAGCACAACACGATGGAAGCAAGTGGTAGCCTACCATTTTAGTGGCAACTCCACAAATGGGGCAAATTACAAACCAATCATCCTTGAAATAGTTGAAAAAACAGCATCCATAGGACTTCTTGTGGTAAACATCACCACTGATATGGGCAGTGCTAATCGAGCAATGTGGCGAGCTTTTGGAGTGGATCACAACACCACATACATCCAACACCCAACAAGACCAGACAAAAGGCTTCATCTGGTGAAGAATTTGAAGAGTGCACTTATTCGTGGACAGACATTTAGAATTCCACCCGAGATTGCAGAAAAAGAGAGACTCACACACAATGAAGTTTCTGTTGGTCCCTTGAAAGATTTGGTGGATTTCCAGGAAGGAATGATGTTGAAAGTTGCTCCAAACATGTCAGAAAGAAAAACCACAGCCAAGACATTTTGACAAAATGAAGGTGGAGCCAGCAATGAATGTCTTCAATAAATCAGCAAGCGCAGATCTAAAATACATGGTGGAGAAGGAGCAGCGACCCACCTCTAACCTGACAACAGCCTGGTTTCTGTAACAGGTTAACCACTGGTTCGATCTGATGTCATTACGCCACCCTGTGATGGCAATAAGCAGGTACAGGATGGAAGAATATAACAAAGCCATCACATTCCTCCAAGACATGATAAAACTCTTCAATGGACTTAAGATTGGTCAAAAAGTAGCTGGAAACCAGTGCAAACAGGAATTGTGATGGCAACATCTACAATTCTATCCATCCAAAAAGACATGCTTGACCATGGAAATTTGTTTGTGTTAACAGGCAGGTTTACCCAAGACTGTCTTGAAAACTTGTTCAGCTGCATACGGCAAACGAATCCTGTTCCAACACCAGTAGAGTTTCACAAGGCAGTGCAATCAATCACTGTTGGGCAGTTTGTTACGGCAGTCAAATCGGGAAGCTATCAGAAGGATGACGGCAGTCTTCTGGCAGACTTACTAGACATTCAGGAGACATGTCCCAGTCCTGGCTTGAGTGTGGACCAGCTGATTGGAAACACGGCTACTCCTGATCTCACCAACAGTGAAACCTGTATTTTGTACCACCTTACAGGATGTATTGTAAACAAAGTCATCAAACATTCCAACATATGTGATGAAAGTGATGAAAGTCCCGAGCAAGAGCATGGTACTCTGTTGACATTGAAGGAATTCAAACCAGGAGTGCTGTGTCGACCATCACATGAGGCCTTCAGTCTGGTCCAGAAAGTTGAGGAACTTTTCCGAACAAGGTCTTCTACAGCTTTAATGGAGCTCCCAAATGCCTCGAAAACTCTAGAGAGAGAATCAAGTGTGTTACAAAGTCTGCTCCCTGCATGTCATGATGTGCAAAAAAAGATGATCACCAGATTCATCAGACTGAGACTAAGAATTGCTGCAACAGATCTTCCATGAGAGAAAAAAGGTGCTGTCCAATGCTGGGCATCTTGGAAGTAAAAGCCAAACACAAACAATGAAAAAAAAAACAGCAATACAAAACAGCATCTGGTAGCACAGCAAGCAAGCCGCCACCAAATACCTTAATCGTTGCCATGGAGGAACTTGGTCTCCATTTTGGAAACCGCCCCCCACCCACGCCAGCTTCAACACCAATATATATATATGGTATGTTTGGAGGGATGTCTTTGGTCCCTTTAATTTCATTTCTTTTTACTGATTCTACATATTTAAAAAAAATCATAAATAGTCTTTACATATTCAAGAAATTGAAAACAAATATTGCAATGCTTGCATTAGCTTTTGTATGTAAATAAGTAATTTCTGATCATTTTGATTTTATTTTGACAGCCTCTTTATCAAACAGCCAGCTCCAGCCCTCCATCATTCAAGTAACAAACTTGTGCATCACCCCAGCAAGGACAGAACTGGGAAGTTCCACCAACCCGGTCACTGATCATCCCTCCTCTCAGCAACTAATCTGAAAACATGAAATGAAGATGGACATAAATCCAAAGCATTGTTTCTTTTAATATTTCATAAAGAGTTGTTATAGCTAACTCTTCAACAGTTATTGGTGGTTATGTTATTTGTAAAGATTCTTTATTCATTATAACCTACTTAATCAAATGATTGCAAATAATTTTATATAACAAGTGCAAATGAAACATTCTACAGAAAAGATCAACTTTGTAAAGGTTATGGTGTTCAAGTATTGTTCTTCAAATTTCTTGATTCAACTTGTATAACTTTGAAGGATAAAAAACCGAAAGCAACATATTTTATTTACCTTATTAATCCTGTTTATGTAATATGCTTCAGCAGTTCGTTAGTCAGTGTTATGTGGTTTAACTGAATAACCAGAAATAAATACTCATCTTCACAATCACATTTTTTAACGATAGTATCTTCATGTATTTTTCCATTTTTGATGCAATAGTCAGTTAAAGACTGCTGATATACCGACCAGCAACCTATTGTATGTATTTAATCAAAACAAACAAAAAAAAACACATAAAATTAATCTATAAAAGTTTTATAGCCCATTTCAAACTGTGCAAAATTCTTCGAAAAGCAGAATTAGACAGACTGAAATACAACTATCTCCAGCTCATCAAGTTTGTATATACCCCTCCTGCTCACATTTAGCTAGCTGCAGTTAAACTACAAATAACTCGTTAACACGGTTAAATAAATAAAACGGGCTACATTAAATATCACTGTTGATTTATGTTGGTACGGAACACTCGGTAAAGACTTTATTTAGCAAAAGAAAATCTGTAATTTCCTCAATTTACCGGAGAATTACACTCTGAGAACAGAAAAAGAACTGTGTTCAATGGCGATTGTGTTGCTGTTTGGAACTACTTGCAGCTGCACGAACCACGTGACATCCGCATTCCATTATTTCTATAGAAGTCTATGGGAGTGTCCGAACTCTCCTGGGTTCTGCTATATCGAAAAAAAAAGCGTCTTCCGATTGGTGTTCGTGTGTTTATCATTAACTATGTCAAGGTTGGCTATTGACAATGCAACCGGAAACTAATCCTTCAGAGTAATTTATATGTTTACACGTTTTAGACGCAAAAATGACTAGAGATTGACACCAACATAAATGCATTAAATAACTAGATTGATTCTAATCAATATTTTCTCCACAATCCGAATAATGTGAAGAAAAAAATTTAGTTGCTTGACTGAAATTTTGTCAGTGAACGGAAACGGAGAGCTGCGCTGTGTCTACCTTTACTGTTGGTCCTCTAAAAGAGGAAAGGATGTGACTCGAGCCGCCCTTGCTTGTCTAATTGGGCCAGAAGCGACAGTTTATTTAATTCTACTTTCGAAATGTAACGTGGTATAAATTGGCGCAAGCTGGCACACCTCGAGCCCTCCTCCTTATCTGTAAAGGATGATCCATCGGCAGGTTCTGTTGTCCCAGGTAGGCTGTTTTCCGATCTTGTAATGTTTATGCCATAAATCCATCATATAGTTTCGCAGCAGCATCAGAAGCCCTTCATTACCTGCATAGACGTCTCGCCTACAGAACAGCTTTAATTCTACATGACATTGATTCAATAAGGTGCTGAAAGCATTCTTTAAAAATGTTGGCCCATATTGATAGGATAGCATCTTGCAGTTGATGGAGATTTGTGTGAGATTTGATGGAGAAATGAGTGGCACCTGGTGGGGTCTTCTGCTGTTGTAGCCCATCCGCCTCAAGGGTGTGCGTCTTTTGGCTTCACAAATGCTTTGCTTCATTCCTCGGTTGTAACGAGTGGTTATTTCAGTCAAAGTTGCTCTTCTATCAGCTTGAATCAGTCGGCCCATTCTCCTCTGACCTCTAGCATCAACAAGGCATTTTCGCCCACAGGACTGCCGCATACTGGATGTTTTTCCCTTTCCACACCATTCTTTGTAAACCCTAGAAATGGTTGTGCGTGAAAATCCCAGTGAATGAGCAGATTGTGAAATACTCAGACCGACCCGTATGGCACCAACAACTATGCCACAATCAAAGTTGGTTAAATCACCTTACTTTCCCATTCTGGCATTCAGTTTGGAGTTCGGGAGATTTTGTCTTGACCAGGACCACACCCCTAAATGCATTGGAGCAACTGCCATGTGATTGGTTGATTAGATAATTGCATTAGGAAGAAATTTAACAGGTGTTTTCGTAATAATCTAGGTGAGTATATATATATATATATATATATATATATATATATATATAGAGAGAGAGACAGAGAGAGAGAGAAAGAACCGGCGTATCCAGCTGTTAAGGAGTACCTGGACTTAGCCCAGACAAGATGTGATTTTTTTTCCTCTTTTTTCTTCCTTACTTTGTTATGTATTTTCCCATTTGTCTAATACTATTTTAGTATTTTAGTGATAGCAAATACTATCATAAACTACTCCTCTAGTCTTTTCTCTGTTATTCTTATCTTGCTGCTGTCTCTCCTCTTCTCCCTCTCATAACTTGGTCTTCTCTCATCATTATTATTTTCCTGGTTAGTCTGTTTAGCTCTGTCAATAATATCCTAATGGTGAATGAGCATATACATTAAAGAAAGGCTTTACTTATTTATTATTTATTATGTACTCAATGATGCTCTGTTATTGACTCGTTTTAAATTGGTTTCTATCTATATTCTAATAGGTATTCTAATAGTTAGAATTAAAGGGCCTTTTCTTATTAATTAACAAAATGTTAGAATATATAATTGTTTCCAGTTCAGATGTCTAATGATGATAATACTGGTGTTTCTGATGGAGCTGCAGCTATATCTCCTCTCTTTAGGTCATCTCTCCTACCCTCTAAAAAAATCATGACATCAGAATTAGGTGCGCAAAGTATGACTTTTGTTAACTAATAATACAAAACAAACTGTATATTTTTATGTTAAACAACTGGACTACTGAAGTCATGATGCATCAAGAGTGTTACAGCAGTGTTTACTACTATTAGTGGTTAGCAATCTCTAACTTAGATAACTGATCAATTTCTGTAGTGATTGGAACACCTCTGCTGCTGCAGGCTTTCTGTCTGGAGCTCATCTTTGTTTTCTACAACATTATTTTATGAAACCTAAATGTGCAACAGAAATACAGAAAACAGGCAAGTCAGGGCAATTTTATTTGTATAGCACACTTTCAACACAAGGCAATTCTAGGTGCTTTATATGATTAAAATTAGAACACAGTATTGAGAGCATAAATCACTTTGAAGATTAAAATACAAGAAAGCAATTACAATAAGACAAAAATCAAGACAATAATTAGAATAAAAAACTAAGCAAGTAAAAAGTAATAATAGGATCAGTTACTCATATGAGAGTCTAAATAGGTAGGTTTGAATGTTAAACTTAAAAGAGTTCAGTTTCTCCCGGTAGTTTGTTCCAGATGTGAGGAACATAGAAACTGAAAGCTGCTTCTGCATGCTTTGCTCTGATTCTAGGGAGCGTCAATAAAATAGAGCTGGAGGACCTGGACCTGTGAACTGGATGGTTTTTTACCACTATAGCAGATCTGTAGTGTACCCTGGTGCTAACCCATTTAATGATTTATAGACTAATAAAAGCACATTGAAGTCTGCTCTCTGAGCTACAGGGAGCCAGTGTAATGTCTTTAGAACTAGGGTAATGTGCTCTATTTTCTTGGTTCTAGTGAGAACACGAGCAGCAGCGTTCTGGATCAGTTGTAGTTGTCTGATTGATTTCTAGGTAGAGCTGTGAAGATACTGTTACAGTAATCAAGGCGGCTAGAGATAAGTCCATGGATAAGTTTTTCTACGTCTCCTTGTGTCATCAGTCCTTTAATCCTAAAAATGTTCCTTAGGGGATAGAAAGCTGACCTTGTTATTATGTGACCTTGGAGTCAGCCGGTCATTTATTCCTTACACTGGCCAGTCAAAAATGTACAAACTGTTTACTCTTTGGCTATCAACCCGACTCTTCTCTAACTCCAGTGTTTCCCACACATAGACGAATGTGTGGAGGTGCGCCACCGCCACATATTGCGTTTCGTACTTCTTTTTTACGCTATTTTATGCACATCTCCAATAATACCCGACTGCAGCTGCAACACCTCCGCCTCTTCCTCTTTCTCAGACTGCTTGTGTCTGCGGGACAGCAGGGGGATATTTCTGCAGGCAAAGAGTTTGCCCAATGTTTGGATTTAGGCTACGTCAACACTAAGCCGATAAGGTTATACGGGGAGTTAGACGCCTAATGTTATCCACTCAACACGAGCATTTACGCCCCATTGTTTTTGACGTAACATTCATTGTTACTTTCATTATCCAGGAAAGCTGTCCACACTAGCTCGTTTAGCCGTTGAATTAAGATTTACACGGCTCTCTTACCCGATCTAATAGTTATCCGGCCACAGATCTTAAACTACGCCGGGTTAGTGTGGACGATAAGAGTGTGTAGACTAAATAATTATACGTTTAAGGCATTATCCGGCTTAGTGTGGACGTGGCCTTAGTCCTCAGCCAAGCGCAAGCAGGGTGGGATATTAAACAGTTTTTCCGGGTTACGAGGAGGAAAGCAGGAGAAACCATAAGACACTGCAAACATGGGCATACTTGCCAACCCTCACGATTTTCCCGGGAGAGTCCCGAATTTCAGTGCCCCACCCGAAAATTTCCCGACATCTGACGGTGTCGCTTATAATGCACACTCCCTGTTTCTTATGCGAGGTATGGAGAAGAACACGTTTCATTTGCATTTTGCCAAGGAAGGTGCTATGGGGTAGAGTTCCCTCATGACATGAAATTCTTTGACCAGTGGGCGAAATTCACAGTTTTCAATCCAAAATAGGTTACCCACTTGTTTTGTATACGTGATCAGGAAACCAATCAGCTCTCATTAGTGACACATGCTGCTGCAACGACCCGCACGTTTTTAGAACGGTGTTTATGTGACTGAAAGAAGCTTTACTTTCAATTACTTTTTAAATCTTCAGAGTTATATAGGATTAAAAACTGTTTCAACCAACCTCAACTCGTTTCCTTTTTTGCGAGTCAATTTTTAGAATGATTAATAAGTGATTATTCCTAAACGTTCAGTGGTGCTGAGCAGGGACGTATCCAGGAGGTTATTAAAGATGGGGCTTAAAGGGGCCCAGGGTGGGTCTGGGACTGTAGCACCAAAATAAAAGCAAAGATTTTCTTCTAGTGGGGACCCAATCTGAGCTGGTCACATTTTAGAGTTTTCAACTGTTAAAAGGACATTTAGAGGCAATTTAAACAATTTAAGTTATTGGTGAAAAATATAAATAAAATCACAAAAACATTCCAACTTTTCACAAAAGCTTTTTCACAAAAAAGTGGATGGACCGTTTAGTTTAACTTACATTGTTGTTGTGGAATGTTATTTTGTAAAATAAATAAATACTGTTAAATTCTAGTTAAAATTCAAGTATTTCAAAGTATTTAATATTTCTTTTTTAACCTCCCCGGCCTGTTTGAATGTCTCCCTAATTCTGAGGTCTCAAGGTTGGCAAGTATGCTTTTAACACACAATCACAGATTAAAAAGTGCGATAAAACATTTTATTCTGAATACAATAGTTTCATAGTGTTGATGTTACTGTAGGTCCCGACCCTTGGCAAACAAGCAATTGCGCAATCTTTGGAAAGTTAACTATAGTCACAAGTTTGTGGTAACCCCACCACCACTCATTGCTTTCAAATCTGTGGGAAACACTGAACTCCCTTCACAAACAAGGTTTTTACAGAGTTCTTTGGCGTTCCATTAAGTTATTTTGGAAGAGAAACATAATTTTCCTGGAATCTCCAAAGAACACTTGATCAGCTCAGGACATCAGCCAGGCCCATTACTGTGGGTCGGACTGACCTGGGATTTAAGCCCAGTGTTTTGCCAAACCTCAAGCACTTCCAAACAATGGCCCGGAAAGCAGCAAATTCCCACGCTCACATTGTTTGAAGGACAAGTTTTACATGGGAGGGATTAATTAAGGTATTTGGCTTCATCCTACATAGACATGTTAACTGAATATAGCCTGGGCCATCGGTGAGAAAAATTGTTTACCACAACAAATTCCACCTTTGATGCTTCAAAGCACCACAGGCTAGCTGAGTTAATTAGCATTTTATAAAAATGAATAATATATAGTAAATAAAATAATAAATATGAAAGAGTGAAATGTACAAACACGTGTGAATGATTACATGTATCCATGGTAACAGTGGAATAAACAATCCCTCCTATGCCAGCGATGATTCGTTGGGTAGAGGGGAAAAACTGCTCCGTTGTAATTAAGCAGAAAAATTCCTCTTCAGCCCTCACCCGCTCGGGTGACTACCTTTATCTGTTTATTTATTTAGGCACCCCAGATCACCTGAACCGACATGAGGAAGCACCTTTAACACAGATTAAGTTTGTAGGGTCACATACAGCTATCAGGTGGCACTACTCTGCTCTAGCCCCACAGGAAGTAGGGGCGCGGAAATATTTAAAAGGCGTGCTCACCCAGCTACTTGTTCTTAGCCAAGTAGCCTCCAGCCGGGGCAGACGCAGGCAAGACACAAGGAACATTCCTTCGCGGGTGAAGGAGACACGTCTGAGTTCAAGGAGGAACTCATTCGAGCAACACCGAAGGACGACCAATCAGGTCAAGTTTATGGTCAATAGACGGCAAAGAATTCATTCCTTCAGAGTATGAGATGGGTAATTTCCCCAACATTAATCAAACATTAATGGGTTAACATAAATGTGAGTAAATGTAAACGTTAATGAATTAAATTTAATAAGATTTAGGAATATTAAAATGTATTCAAAAGTTGCTACTGTCTGTTCTCAGTGTAATTAAGGAAACGTCAAAATGTCCCAACTATCCACAAAATATAACTGAAAAAAGTGATGACATTTCGCTATTGTTCATAAAAGTAAAATCAGATACCAGACTGATAAATATCAAAGCGGTTGTTCATTGTTACTAAACTGTTTAGCTGCTTGAAAACAGCTTTTTCAATAATTTTACCGATGAATAGGAGAATAGAGATTGATCTGTACCTTTAGCAATACAATAATGTTATACAAACAAGTAGACTATAAAAACAAAATAAGTGAGTTCAACAACAGGAGAAGCATTCAGCCTTCCTGTCTAAAGTCGTAGTCCTCAAATGGGGAATACTGTCTGCGGGAGGAACAGGACTTATGGTGCATTCACACCGCCCCAAACGGCAGCGTCAGTTGCGGCAAGATTACAAGTCTATGGTCGAGAACGTCAGAGGTCCATCAGAGTCTCTGCGGTGCGTTGTTTGCATTGGCTCCATCAACTTTTCTAGCGTCACTTGCGTTGCAAGTGGCAACGTAGCAAACGCAAGCAACGCAGAAGTTCAGCTAGCTGAACTTTTGACGTACTTGACGCACTTGACACAGTGCGTAAACCAACAGAGCGTCTAACTGTAGTTATGTCACTACACGTATCTTGAATGAATCGCAGGACGAGTCAAAACATTTTCAACAAACGGAGATTGTGAAATTCAGAAATAACACTTAAAGGTCGTAAAATTGGGCGCGGGACAGACAGAAGTAGCGCTGAAAGCAAACTTCATCCATAAGCAGCTCCTGAAGCAAATGGTTAAACTCCCCAAACTCAGAACGCATCTGAAGAATGGGCGCTGATGCACCCGATACTGACGTTGTCTAGCTTTATCTAGCAAATAAAGCCGAGCCACTCTCTCGATACGATCCGCCATAGTTCAGAAGTCCCGCCCATGTACTCTTTTTTTTGCTCAGAAGCAAAGCGTTGGAACCCTCAAAGTACATGTGTCAAACTTCATGCATTGGGTTCGTTGCCTGACACAGACAAACTGTGCAGTGTGAATGCACCATTAAAGACATGGTCGGACCTACAATATAAATATACATATTTTTAAATAAACAGTAAAGACAAAATGAATAACATTTTACAGTCAACATTGCCATATTAGTGTTTCCCACATTAAGTTTACTATAATTATTATTTTTGGACTTTGCTCTGTAATTAAAAAGTTATTTTGTTGCTTTTGTTTGTTAGTAATTTTTCATGCGTAGGCTACATTTGTATAGAGCGGCCTCGTTAGGAGAGGGGAGGGGCTATATGTCCACTGTAGCAACTGACTATGGCAAGCCATAGTATGGCAAGGTGTTAACATACACTATAGACGTTAATTCCTTAATGAGCCATTAACATACACCTCATTTTTGCCATTGATGGCATCCATTAACTGGCTGTCCAGTCAACACCAGTTCTGATCAGAGGAGAGAACAGCAACCCAGTTCTGAGCAACTGAGAGGAGAGAGCCTGTCGGTGGTGAGTGACACATCAGAGTTAAAACATCCAGGGCTTGACTGAAAACATTCAGGGCTGAAGCACAGGCAAAAATCAGCTGAAAACGCCATATATATATATATATATTGACTATTGCCATAGCTTTATTTAGATGTGCATTTAAACATGTTGACGAATTCTGGAAAAGCTCTGCTCTATTGTCCAACCACTTATGGATCAGCTTCAGTTCGCCTTCCAGGCCTCCCTCGGAGTAGATGACGCATCATCTGCCACAGGGACGGAGTCGGACTCATTTTCAGCTCTGAAGGTTCATGCCTCAATTCGGCCCACTTTACAATCTATTTTTAGTTAATTTAGGGATGCATCGATACTTTTCTAATGTACTCATATCGGTATTAATTAAAATTAACCAATACCATGAATCGATACTTAAAATGTGGAAACTCCCACGGCCATTCTTTAGCCCAGCAACATTTCTTTTGGTACACATATTTAGTGCCTCAGGACCTACAAAAAATCTCTTGAAGCCATGGTCCAAGCCCTACGGTAAGTTGGCCATTTTGAATCAAACATGCCATGTTGTATTTGAACAAACTCCTTCGACAGATTTTGACTTACAGACTTCTAAACCTGCGAGGAGAGACTTAAGGTATTGGGGATCAAAAGTTATCAAAGGAATTTTGATGCATCAAAGCAGTTGGGTATGGGTCAAATAAGTTTAAGGGGTATAAAAATTGTTACAAGAAACCCTGGTTATTCAGTTAGAGAACAAATAAAAAAAAAAAAAAAACATATTTTCACTGTTGTGTATGTTGATGCAGAACCTGTACCAGAACCGTCTCTTCAGCCTGGCTGCCATGGCCTCCCAAAATCACAGTGGCCAGTCCTACCAGCATTACAAGGGTGCAGCATGTCCAGGCAGTGGTCGAGACATATGCGCAGTCAATAGTCTGAACCAGGAGGCATTGATGCTGGGATTGCAGCGCTCCATCAGCGACACTGATCTGGTCTCCCTTGATGCCCGCTCCACACTCACTGTCAGCTCTACCCACTGCACTATAGGCCAGTCAGAAGATTTGGTGATTAAATGGGACATCAAGGAGGAAGTAGATGCTGGAGACTGGATTGGAATGTATCTTGTTGGTAAGTTGCATATGACTGTATTTTTGTTTCCACATGTTTCAGTTTTCATAAAAAATGTATTACACTTGTTATTTAAATTTTTCCTAAATAATGTCATTAAAGGAGATTCTTTTATTTTGTGATAGAAGCTTTTCATAATGCAAAAAAGCTGAAGAAAAATAAAAGCTTTGGAAACTTTAAAGATTACTTTCATTCAGATTTTACTGGCAGTAGAATAGATAGGGAAAAATAAAAATAATTCTGCATTGGTGGGTGTTCCGTATCTTATGCTCACTCTCATCTCTCTTTCTAGATGAGACTCTTTCAGTAAACTTTCTTGAATACAAGAACCGAGGCGTCAACGGATCTCACAAGGGACAAATATTTTGGAAAATTGATTATAGCTCCAACTTTAGAAACTGTAAGTACCTCAAAAACTGACACCAAGAAGACAGAACAGCTATCTGCTTTTTTTGTCTCTGTTTTATATTCGTAGTACATGTAGTGTGTTTCAACACAAATAAACCCAGTTGTGCATTACATTTGAGACTATATTCTAATACAAAAGTTATATACTTCCTTTGCATTTTAATAGTTTCCTAGAAGAGTAATGTATGGAGCGACTCCTCGCCCGACAGTGCTGTCCTATCCCCTTCGCTGAAAAATACCTCCTAAGCAGGATGTTTCCACCTCATGCTTCACAGTAGGGAGGGTGTTTTTGGGATGCAACTCATCCCTCTTTTTACTCCAGACACAGCAAGTGAAGTTTAAACCAAAAAGTTCTATTTTGGTCTCCTCTGACCATATTAAGCCTTACCACAAATTTGCACTCAGACGCAGACATATTGACAGAGACGTTTTCCGTTTATAGTACTTTGCTTTTCCACTCCATTCTCTATTTTTTTTCAGTGTTGCTAGACCAGGACAGCAGGGGGTGCTAAGTTTTCATGACATCTCTGCCTACTATCACACAGCGCCATGTCCGTTTTTAGGTGACGGAGAGCCCTTGCGTTGACGGATAATGGCGTTGCGTCAATCCGTCTCCACCAAAACGGAGAAGCATAAACTAGGCTTTACTTTCTTCCTTTCCTCCTCTGGATAATCCAGATGGTCACTGCAGTGTTTCCCTTCCATAGGTGGTACCGTGGCGCTTATTTTTATTATAAATAAATAAATAAAAATCATTATAATACAAAACCTGCCAATTCCCTTTTTTTCGTGAAAAAAGTGAAGGAATTGTATTACTGAAATCATTATAATCATGTTTAATTAACACTGGAAATGAACTCATATCTGTTATTATATACAAGTTTTCTGAGTGGTTGTGTTGCAAACTGGTTAGTGCAGCTGCTTAGAAAGCAGAGGCACTTTTCTGATTTCGAGTCCCAGCCCCTTGCTGTTTATTTTTGTGCCTTATAGAAACCTAAATGTATTAGGTTGACCCAACATGTTTACATTTAGTTCACTCAACAAAATTCATTATATCTAAATCAACCCAAATCAGTTGGGTGGAAATTATTTACATAATTTTATTATGTTCACCGAACAAGTTGTTTTTTGACTGTATATACGTATTTCCACAAGTTACCATGTTTGTTTACACATATTGCAGTCCTAATATTTATATAAAAATTAAAGAAAAATCATACATTTTGCTGCATGTATGATTTTGCATGAAGTTGAATGATGTGGCGATGTCATAGAAAATTGCGCACTCGAACACAAAAATATCACTTGCTCAGGAGCATAGGAATGAGTTTAACATTGGGGGGATATGGAAACCTAATAGATCTGTTGATGGTTTGAAAACAAATGTATGTCTTTAATTAACAGCACTGCAAAACATTCCCTAATATATTTCAATCTACTAAAAAATATATACAGTTTTAAATGTAAAAGAAAACACACTTTGATTGCATTTAATAATTTGCTTACCATGTGATTTTCTTATTTATTTTTTTTGCAAATTTGCCGTTCCAAACAAATTCTTATAACACAGTCTGCTACAGGAGATTCTTCCTGCCCACCTACATCAGCATTTACAACAACTCCTTGAAGAAAATTAGTGTAAATTACAACAACACATAATTTCGCTCTGGGAAAAATAAGGCAGGCCAGCAGGTCATCAGTACTTTGATTTGATGATGTTCATGTGAGAGAATACAGACAGGCATGAATAGGTGGATCTAAAAAGTACTTTCCAGTGTGGCATTTCTAGACCAGGACAAGGGTGGGACCAGAGTTATTTCAAAGGGGGCAAAGAACAAAAGAATGGAAAAAAAAACAGGGCAATATGTCATTGTTTATTATAATATAGTTGCAGAGCCCCAGAGCTTTAGTGTGTGTATTTGGGTATCTGGGGTGCCTCCAGACCCCTTAAGTGTAAGTTTTGACAACTAAGTCATTGTTTTAAAAAAACAGAGTCAAGAAATTGGTTTAAAAAAAGAAGCTGTTTTGTACTTCCTCAAGCCTGTGAAGTTCCGGGCAGTGTATAATTCCAACTCTACTGTGTTGGTGTCTCCACCCATATAGCCTCAGCAACCTGACCAGCCACACCCCTTGGCTTCACCTGTACACCACAATCAAAGCGTTACCCTTTGATAGTGGTAAAACACTTATTCTTTTATTTTTAAAAGAGAGAGAATTATCCTTGTAGGTTACAATACCTAAATAATACATCTGCTGAAGCATATTATTTTAGACAAAGAACAACAACGGATAGCGGTGATCAATAACAAGAAATATCTTCTATCTATCCATAATGTGTAATATTTTACATTAAAATGGGATTTACCTAATTTAATAATCCTACATTCATCTTTTAAGGAAGGGTAGTTATTGTGTCCAACAGAGTGAGTCTCAACCCTTTAATATCGGAGATAGCAAACTAAAAAAAACAAGATGTAAAGGAAAGCAGTGGGCTATGGTGGCTGATATCTGGCAGGTTTCTTTATTGCTCCTCCAACTGAATCATGAAAGATTTATCACAATGTGCGTTTAAATGTGTACGTATTCAAATGTTACATTTCCAAAATGTTTAATTTTCTATTCGATCCTGACGTGGTAGTTTGCATGATTGAAATCTTGCTGTGATCTACAGTTTAAGACGTAGCTTAACTCATAATTGAGTTCTGTTTATGGTCAAGAAGCTGACAGATGCAGTGGTGTTGAGGTTAAGACCTGGTCCTTTCCGGATCTGCACTTGTGTTCCCTGTCCCTGTGTTTTTATTGATCTCAGGTGTGTCGGGTTCCCCTGATTACTTCCCTTTGTACATATTTTCCTTGCTTCCCTCGTGTCCTTGCGGTGTTGTTGCGTCAGTTGTCGTGTTTATTTCTGTGTGTATATATGTTCCTTGCTTCCCTCATGTCCTTGCGGTGTCGTTGCATCAGTTGTCGTGTTTACTCTTGTTTTCTCATGTCTGAGCTTGAGTTTGATGCTAATTACCTTTGCGTGCTAGTGGTCACCTGTGTACCTGTGCTCCACTGTATTACTCAACAGCTACAAGGACATTAAAAGTGAGTTTTCTACAATTTCACCTGTATGTGTCTGAGTCTAAACCAACCAGAAATCATGACCGAAAGACACCGACAATCAGACTCAGTGTCAGGTGAGAGACTCACAATTCTGCAATGGCTGGCTAGAGAGGCAGCTAAAAAGGCCTCCCGCATGATGGACTCACCCTTCCTGGGATCCAGGCTGGCAATCTGTCTGTCCCCTATTGACTGGACGTGGACCTCGCCGTCATCTTTTTCATGGTTTTCCAGGTTCTGTGTCTGCTCTGAGACATTCCGACATTCCTGTGCCTTCTCCGAGACCTTCCGATGTTCCTTAGCCTTTTCCGAGACGAACTTCAGTTCCTGTGCCTGCTCCAAGACATACTTTAGTTCCTGTGCCTGCTCCGAGATGTTCTTCAGTTCTTGTGCCTGGTCCGAAATGCTCTCCAGTTCTTGTGCCTTCTCTGAGACGTTCTCACGTTCCAGTGCCTGCTCCGAGACGTTTCCAATTCCCTGAGTTGGATCCACAACGATCTGTGCTGTCTCCCGCTGTCTGGGGGTTCCGGCTGTTTCGCCTACGTCGCCCAAGGTTGTTTGGGCTGGTTCTCCTGGCTTCGACGTTTCTGCTGCTTCAGCCGTGGCTGCTGTCCTCCTGGCCATTACCGCAGAAGCTCTGAGGCCCTCTTCATTCGCCAAGGTGATCAAGGTTGATCCACTTCGGCTTCCACGCTCTCCATCCACCAAGGTGATCAAGTTCGATCCACCCCAGCTTCAACAACTTCCGTCCGCTGAGGTGATGAGAGCAGATCCTCCCCAGCTTCTACGTTCTATTTCCGCCGTGAGGTTCAAGACTGTTGTCCTTGCTCCGATAGAGCTCCTCCGCCGAGGTTCCTCTGGCTGCTAATGGAGCGGCTACTTTCTCTCTTCAACTTCTGCCTGCAGCTTCCGTTGTTGGTCCTCCTGGAGCTTCTTCAGGGGATTCCTTGTGGGAACCCACCAGCTCCACTTCCACAGGGGCACTGGTCATTGGTTGCCCCATCTAGAGCCACCCTTGTGAAACCATATCTTTCAGGTTTTCATATTTTTCTTCTTACATGTTTCTAAAGGGGCTGATGTTGCGTTGAATTTTATTACAATGTAATTTATTGGTGTTGCGCAGTGCTGCATGGTGGTGCAGTGGCTAGCACTGTTGCCTTGCAGCAAGAAGGTTGTGGGTTCATATCCTGGCCCAGGGTCTTTCTGCATGGAGTTTGCACGCTCGGGTTCCCTCTGGCATCCTCCGACGGTCCAAAAATATGACTCTCAGGTTAATTGGTTTCTCTAAATTGTCTTTAGGTAATAGCGTGTACGTGCATGGTTGTTTTTCCTGTCTGTGTTGCCATGCGACCTGTCCAGGGTGTAGCAGCCCCCCCTCCAACTTGAGGATCAAGCGATTTAGAAAATGGATGGATGGATGGATGGAATTCAGTGGTGTTGGTGCCTCATTTTCAACAGCAGAGCAATTCAGGCTAAAAAAGATTATTTTGGAGAGAGTGTCATCAACATCAATATTCCCACTAAATACGAAACACACTGATTATAAAGTTCGGAAGGGGAAAAATCAGTTAAGCTCCTCTCAAACTCTGGCAAAATGTGAGAAAGCACTAAACACATTTTTCTTTTTTCTAAAGGACAGTTAATGTACATTTAGTTTCTTAAATTCTTTATTATATATTTTGTCCTATTTGATTACCTCTTTATGGATATTGTCACATATTACTCAAGAACAAATGTGTCAGTTTTTCTCATTAAATTTCAGTACAAGGCAAAATAACTCAAACAGGTGAAGAACAACTCGTAATTAAGTGTTAGATCGCTTTTGTCTGTTACTGAAGGTCCAACGTTAATTTAGACAATAAACAAATAAATAAATATATAAATAAATACCCTTCTGGACGAATGTATTACAAACGTAATTTTCTTTCTTTCTTCCCTTACCTTTGAGATATAACTAATTTAAACTGAGCTGCAGCTGTCGTTCCATTCTTTTTTCTTTTTTTTTTATCGTGTCCTGTCTAGCAGTTTGGTACTTGTGATTGGTGTCTGAGTACAAAGTACAAGCCCATCAGATTTACTTTCTCAAGCAGAGTATTACAGCTTTGCTAAAGTACTCCACTTGATATATGTGTGAGAAAAATCTTTATTAATGATTGCTGTGGGTTTATTTCTTGACATTATGGACTTGAAAACGAGAAAACAAAATAGAAGAAAGAAAGAACATGAAGAGAGACAGGAGAGGTGAATTGACGATACAAAATAGGTTGGGAAACAGAGACCACAAGAAAACATCCCATTCCTCCAACTCCATTGGACGGCAGAGAGGTAGGAAAAACTGAACACAAAAAAACAACAACTAATAGAACGCAACAACAATAACAAAACAGATCCAGTAATATGTAATCAGAGCTACACATTCACATCACACAAAAATGGGTTTATAAATACAACCGCAATGTTGCTGGAAAGCTCTTGGCACCAACTATCTATTGATGATAACCTCAGCCCAAGAATATCTCCGTAGGCATCGATGTCCCCTCAGCTATGTGTGTGTGTGAACATGCAGGTATTAATAAGGTTTCCCAATGCACATGTTTGATAGCTGGTGTAAAGAGCTGTCCGTCTGTCCTATATGAATAGACGCAGACATGCCACGAGGGCAGGTCCGGCCCAGGACCCAGAGACCCTGTGGATCAGGGGCGCCCCATCCCCCCAACAGGGCCCCGACCATGCATAGGCCGACAAGGGTTTACCGTCGGTGCCGCAAGGCAGGGGTTATCTGCAGCCGGCTGATGGATGCCACCGCCCTGGACCAATCCACACCACCAACAGCCCAGTCTCCTCCCCCCCCTCCCCACACACACACCAGGAAGCCACAGTAACAGCTACTGTGGACGTATGCCCCCCCAGGCCACACCTAGCTAGCACCTGGACACCCAGATTTACCAGCTCCCGGGTCCAGATCCTGCCAATCAAGGCCAGACAAACCGCAAAATTAACTGAACAGGGACGCTTCCCGCAGAGCCCGCAGCTGTCTTTTCATTCTAAACTGACTATTGCTGCAGCCTCAGCCTCCTAGGGCCTGATTTATCCAGATTCCTAATAACGACAAAAAATTTTTGTTGTGGCACTAAAAATGTGCGTGGGTGGGTTGTGCTTAATTTGTGGGCGATCTACTGAGATTGCGTGAGCCATTCATAACAAGTGTAAGTAGTGGTAAATTGCTGCACCACAGAGAGATTAGGAATATGCGTAATGATTCATGATGCGTCTTTGGCAAAATAAATGGGAAAAAACTAGATACAAAAATAAAATACATTATGGCTGTTACAGAGTTAATTAATATTAGAATATTGTGAATTAACTTTCTCATTTGTCAGTAATAAACCTAATTTATTTAATTTAAAGGGATACTTCAGCATTTCGCATTAAGCTTTGTATCAGTAGAAAACCAGCAGTATTTTCGAATGACTGTGCCCCCCTCCCCCATATACCCCTGAGAGGGGAGATTTGTGCATTTTTAGGCTTGAAAAAAGTCCTCCGATGACGCAAAAATCGTCATTTTGCATCATCTGAGGATTTTTTTGGCCAGAGGCATAAGATTACAGCCTGTATTAAGTGCTAGTTCTGCATGCACCACGCCCATATGGGGAGGGATCTCACTCACAGAAAGTAAAGGTGTCGTGTCCGCCGTCTTTCTGTAGAAGCTAAGTTAACAGGCTCTTGCTGGAGAAAGTTTGAATAGTAGGCTAATCACAATGGAAGGTCGTTTTGAAGGTAGTTTTGAAGTTGAAATGGCAGAAAAGGGATTTTGAAGATGTGTTGCGAGAATCGGATGGTCGCGGCTACCTATACGAGCCGCAGTACACTGCTGAACAGTTGCGAAGATGAAACGGCACCGCTACCATGTGTAACTGTACACACTAGTTTTGAACCACACATGGATAGGGGGGTCCTAGAAACCTACTTTAGGATCCCGAAGATCAACTGGAAATGCCAGCCAAAGCCCGCAGGGACAAACGGACGGCTTAGTGTAAAGTTAGTATTTTTTTTGTTTTTCTTTTTGTTACTAAGACGTCATGTACTGAGTTTGTATACCCGGCATTATCATAGCGTTCTTCCCACGAAATCAGCTGAGCTATTGTTGTTATATTTATATCTACTCTAGCATACTGTAGGTGGAAATAGTTTGCATTGCTAACGTTTAGCTTACTGTTTTACAGACAATACCGTCTAACAGCCTACCGTCACTTTATGGAGTGGGTCCTGCAAGGCGAGAGACTTGGCAAACTCTGTCGTTTAGTTTTGCCTACCTGTGTTGTTTTGGACATCAGACGAAGATACCCCGCTCCTGACGCTCAATACTGTGGATATCAGGAAACTGCCGAAGCTATTGAAGAGCTTTGAGTGTTACATTTTTTATTCTATTTACTTTTTAAAAAAACGTTATAAATCACATTTGTTGTGTTTGTTATAAACCTTTAGTTTTGCTATTTTAGAGTGTATGTTAACCTAAAGAATGTTTCAGCTTAGAGAAATTGTGATTTCAATTGGAGGAAAAAAAATCATATGCAGAGCTGCTAAGCTACTCTTGTTGACATCATCTTTTTAATGAGAAAGTTTAAGTTGTGTAATATATATTGTGCTCACTTTTTTACCCCAAAATAAATTCTAAAGAACGGAAATAAGCCAGGTAGTCAGTAGTACAGTAAGTAATTACTGCAAAATCAGTTACAGTAAACATTCAGCCTTCCTCCACAAGTCCATAATGTACAACTTTTGTGTACACAAGAGTAAAGGGTAAGATGAAGATTTTTTTTTATTATTGATATTCACATAGAAATAAATATTCCTCCACCATAGTAAAATTATACATGTTGAAATAAACAAGGAGATTAAAACTACTTAGCGCATTAGCCTACCCCCACTCTCCTGTGAAAGCAAGCCTGTAGGCGTGGTTTGTGAGTGGCCTCAGGGCAGCAAAGCAAGTGCATTCTGGAAGTTGTTGTATTTTAGCCACATGAGTAAAAAAATACATTTTCTGGCTTTTCTCAGTCTACAATGCTCCAAATTCAAACACAATTTCACATTTCTACTACATATCTGACCCACTTTAAATACACATTCATCTTTGCAGGGGTGAAGTATTCCTTTAATGCAGGGTACATGCACTGCTCTCTGCTCTATCGTAATCCAGTGTAAGACTTATTAAAGCTGCAGTACGTCCAGAACAAGCTCGCTAAGATGTCTATACTTTACTAATGTAACTATCCATTCTTACAGAAACGGCCATATTGCATATTCAGATTAGGGAAACGCGCTAAATGGAGTGCGTGCATCTTTTTTTAATAGGTGCAATGCTCTCTGCGTTATGTAAGTAAATCAGGTACGGTGTGTTTTTGCGACACTTTGCTGTTTGAACCAGTTTTAACAAGTGCAAACCAATGACAAATCAGTTCTGCACCCCCTGCATCTGTGACAGACCGCTGTGTCTTTCAGAATAAAAGCGGGGGATATTGTGATGAAAAATGGGGGCGTAGATGCTACGTTTAGTAGACGTCATTGAAGACAATTTTCTTCAATGACTGAAAGAGCTTCACTGTGCTGCTGCATCATGTTGTTAGACATGAGTACCGCGCATTTAGCCCAGAACTCAAATGTCTGCATTTTTTTTTTAGTAGTTTAGCGGAGCGAGTCGTACCAACGTATGTAGATCTTAAATTTCGTACTTGCTACACAAAATACCTACAGTTTTGGCAGTTGGCATTATATAGGGGTGGCACTGGAAATTCTGTCATGGCAGAGTGCCACGGTAATGCCTATGTAAGGCAAACACTGAACTGTAGTTTTCTTTTCAAATTCACCTCTTTTTTACCGGAACATTGCATACCTTTTGGCTGCTTTCACACTGCAAAAAATGTACTAGACGTATCCTGATTACTAACAGAGTTTATTATATCCGGAAATTACGGATACAATAGCCTGTCCAGTCTTTGACCTGACATTCTGAATGCAAACGCCTTACCACAGCACATCTGAACTTGTTACTATGGGATCAGCCGATAATAAACCGGTAAAGGTTAGTTTCACAGGGAAGAAGTCTGGAAAATTACATATTTTCATTTGAAAGGAGATATACTGGCAGATTTTGGAAGCTATTTACAGAAAAAATCTCAGAGACCAGTTCTTAATTATAACTCCGTCTGTGTGCTCTTTTTTTTGTCATTTTTTCCACAGCTGAGACCAAAGTCTGCTTTAGGTATTACCATGGTGTTACAGGAGCTCTGAGGGCCACTACACCCAGTGTGACTATCAAGAAGGGCTGCCCACCTGTGAGTCGTATTTCGCCTTATTCCTTTAAATGAAGCTGTAAATGTTTCATTTAGTAAAAAAAACCCAGGAAGCTTTAAATAAATACAATAGAAAAAAAGGTAACACGTGACGCCTACAATGATTAACTAGTGAAATGTGAATAGGGACATTGATCTGGCCTGCTTGATGTTTCCTGTAATTGGTCAGACCTTGTCAGATGCTGCACCCAGATTATTCAGCACTTATCTTTGAGCCCTTGCAATGGACAGCATTTGTCTTCAGCCAATACTGCTGTTCCCCAGCCAGTCTTGCAGAAGAGGGTGGAGGACATGTCTAATATAAATAACCCAGGTAACTTCAAAGATTCACTCTGTGTTCCCCAATTTTCCTAAGTTATATCTACGGATTTTTCTCACATGTGGAAGGTGACTGTATATGTAAAATATATATAAAATGTCATACCTGCAAACCTTTCTTGCTTTCCGGTGAAAATGACAATTTTTGAAACCTAATATGGCATTCACGTAAATCGTATAGATTCGAACAGTTCCTTTTTTTTGTGTTTTTTGGGGGGGAAAGAAGAATATATTCGTAAATGAAATAAGGGGTTTCTATCTTGCTAGCAAATCATCTTTGTTTGACCAATCACGGACAACAACTCTCTCTCTTCTCCTCCAGCCGGATAACAGCTGCCAGCTCTGACTATCAATGCTTTTTTTTTTGTCTGTTTATTTCGCATCCCAATTTCACATGGGCAGGCCAGTACATGTGCTATGTACATGACTTTGCATATGTGTACTTCAAAATTATAATACACTTGTTGGAGTCTATTCCTCTACAGAAGCATTTTGTATAGTTAGTAAACTGTCCTCTGCCATAATTCTCCACTCTAAAAGTCCAGGAGGCTTACTGTGGATTCAGTGCAGGCAAAGCACCCATGATCACAACAATAGCCAACTCTTGGTATTTTCCTCTGGTTGATTTAACATTTGGTCAAGTGTACCCTAGTCCCCAGTAGTCAATCTACCTTCAAAAGCTTTCTGGGCTTCAAGTGATATTGCACCACCGGGTTGGGGTTATTTCTATTTACCCATAAAAGATGTAATGATTGGTTCATGTTTTCAGCTGATGACTGATGCTTAATAAATCCCACCTGATCTTCGTGAACAATCTGTGGCAACACAGTTTCCAATCTTGCTGCTAAAATTTTTTATAATATTTTACAATCAACATTTATCAGACTTATGGTCAGTTGCCTTTTGGTAAAGCAGTTATTATAGCTTGATTAAAACTTTCAGGGAGCTTAACATATAGAAAAGGTTCTTCATATACTTCAATCAAAATTGGAGCAAGTATATCTACATATTGTAAATTTCTAAAAAAAATTGTACATTTAATAAAGTTGAATTTTAAGTGGCATTTCCTTCTAAATGTTCTCTCGTCATATTTACCTGCCAGTTGTTTTTCCAAGTCACTAATCTGTTTTTCAAAGATCTGTATTTTTTCTTTACTTCATTTTGCTTTTTTTAGAGCTATAACCCAAACAAAGGCCTTTAAGGCATTCCATACAGTAGCCAACCTATCTGTAGTCCCAATATTAAGTTCCAAGAAAAAATGTACAGTCATGGCCAGACATTTTGAGAATTACATAAATATTGGAAATTGGAAAAATTGCTGCTTAGTTTTTTATAATAACAATTTGCATGTACTCCAGAATGTTATGAACAGTGATCAGATTAATTTCATAGTCCTTCTTTGCGATGAAAATTTCACTGCATTTCTTGCTGTCATTAAAGGACCTGCTTTTCAGTAATCGTCTTGTCAACTCAGGTGAGAATGGTGATGAGCACAAGGCTGGAGATCATCATGTCAGGCTGATTGGGTTAGATGGCAGACTTGAGATGTTAAAAGGAAAGTGATGCTTGAAATCATTGTTCTTCCATTGTTAACCATCGTGACCTGCAAAGAAACGTGTGCAGCCATCATTGCATTGCATAAAAATGGCTTCACATGCAAGGATATTGTGGCTACTAAGATTGCACCTAAATCAACAATGTATAGGATTATCAAGAACTCTAAGGAAAGAGGTTCAATTCTTGTTAAGGTTTCAGGGCGTCCAAGAAAGTCCAGCAAGCGCTAGGATAATCTCCTAAAGAAGATTCAGCTGCCGGATCGAAGTGCCACCAGTGCAGGGCTTGCACAGGAATGGCAGCAGGCAGGTGTGAGCACATCTGCACGCACAGTAAGGCGTAGACTTTTGGAAGATGGCCTGGTGTAAAAAAGGGCAGCAAAGAAACCACTTCTTTCCAAAACAAAACACCAGGGACAGATTGATCTTCTGCAGAAAGTATGGTGAATGGACTGCTGAGGACTGGGGTAAAGTCATATTCTCCGATGAAGCCTCTTTCAGATTGTTTGGGACATCTGGAAAAAGGCTTGTCCAGAGAAGTAAAGGTGAGCGCTACCATCAGTCCTGTGTCATGCCAACAGTAAATCATCCAGAGACCAATCATATGGGGAGTGGGCTCGCTTAAAATTTTGCCCAAAAACACAGCCATTAATAAAGAAGAACAATGCATTTTCCAGCCCGATGGAGCACCGTGCCATAAGGCAAAAGTGATAACTAAGTGGCTCGGGGACCAAAACGTTGACATTTTGGGTCCATGGCCTGGAAACTCCCCAGATCTTAATCACAATAAGAACTTGTGGTCAAGAGGCGGGTGGAAAAAACCCCCCACTACTGTAATTCTGACAAACTCCAAGAAGTGATTATGAAAGAATAGGTTGCTATCAGTCAGGATTTGGCCCAGATGTTGATTGAGAGCATGCCCAGTCAAATTGCAGAGATCCTGAAAAAGGAGGGCCAACACTGCAAATACTGACTCTTTGCATAAATGTCACGTAATTGTCAATTCAATTCAATTCACTTTTATTTATATATATAATATATATATTATTTATATACCGCATTTCAATACAATTATACAAACATTTCAATCAGTTAAAAGTTTTCTATGTAAGGAATCCCAGCAGATTGCGATGAGTCATCGACGTGTAATTGTCAATAAAAGCCTTTGAAATGTATGAAGTGCTTGTAATTATATTTCAGTAAATCACAGAAACAACTGAAACAAAGATCTAAAAGCAGTTTAGCAGCAAACTTTGTGAAAACTAATATTCCGTCATTCTCAAAACTTTTGGCCATGACTGTACATAATATGTTAATGTTGCCACAAATTATTCTAGAATTTAGTCTCCATCTGGCACGACCGTTTTTCTCAACTTGTAAGTCTATATGCATTTCCACTGGGGCATGATCTGTTAGAGCAAATACAGCTATTTCACAATTCACTTCTAAATCCACACTTAAACCAGAAATAAAAAATTATCAATTTGGGAGTAACATTTGTGTGTGTGAATAGACATTTGAGTTTGAATAGAATGTATATTCTCTCTCCAAAGGTGTATTAGTCTCCATATATCAAGCAACCGTATTTCCGCTCTAAAAACTGTTGTTGCCAATTTATTTGTACTATTATAATTGACATTTGTTTCACTCCTGTCTACATCTGTATTGCGGGCCTTAAGATAACTGAGGACTTTCTTCCTTTTCACAGGTGTTCTACAACCATTGATATTCCATATTACAAAAATAATACCATGTTTTACCATTTTTCATCTAAATAGAAAATAGGCAGGTTCAAACTCTCCCGTCTGTATGCTGTAGAATACATGTAATCTTCTCCCAGAAGAAGACATCTTTTCACCTGGTGTTGCCACAAGGCCTTCATCACCAGGTAGAATAGTTTGCCCTGTGCATAGCGCTCGTTACGGCACATTGTGTAATAACTCTGCATTATGTAATACAAACCTAAAATGTAATAAAATTGTGCCTTAACTTTGTAATAAAGCCGCATTTTGTAATAAATCTCCCCAATGCATTATGTAATACTTTTGTCACATTATGTAATTAGTTATAACATTTTGAGACAATTATTAGAAAATGCACTTGACACCGATGTATTTTCAGGATAATGTGATAAGGTGGGGCATAATGTAATAATCAATCCATCTATGTTTCAATTCGTTGTTTTTCGTTTTTAGGGCAAATCAGACAGGCCTACATTAAAAAGTGTTTATTTAAATTAAAAGTTGTACTTTTTTGGAGGGATATTATTAGTGAGGCGGGTGATTACGGTGAAAAAGTGCACCCGGTGTATCCAGGAGTGAGCACGCACAGGGAGTTAAGTTATTTGATGTAATAAGAAATACCGATGGACTGGCGACCTGTCCAGAGTGTACTCAGCCTCTCGCCCGTTGTCAGCTGGAGTAGGCACCATCCAACCCGCGACCCCTTGAGGATTAAGCGGCAGCAGGGGCAAGCTCAATTTGTGGCACTGGCAGTTTCGAACTGGCACTTCCGCTGCCACTACCATAACTGCCTCAAATTCTTCGGGCAGCTGTAGTGGCAACCTCTGTTGGCTGCCAGAATTGCCGTTCCAGGCATCCAATGCCTCTAATTTCTCTGGTAGATGCCGTTTAAGGTCGTCAGTGCCTCTAATTTTTCTGGCAGGTGCCGTGACAGCCGGAAGCTGCCACCGGAAGTGTCGGTGCTGCCAGCGGAAGTACCAGTCTGACCTGCCGCAAATTGAGCCGGCTGTCTCTCTTAAGCGGTTTAGAAAATGGATGGATGGATCCACCAAAGCAACTGGCAAGAGCCTACTAGTCACATCCCAAAGTTTGTGTATGTGTGGGGGGGATTGCTTGGAGAGTGCTCACATAGTGGATGGGTTTTTTGAAGAAGTTCCTTCATTAAGGCAAAGCAGAACATCACCAAAGATAAAATCCCCAAAACTGCTTCTAAACTAACTTAATTCCAAGCAAACGAGTAGAAAAAAATATCTTGCTTTTGGTTTTGTTATGTCAGACATCTGCAAATTTTCAATGGCACTGCGTAAAAAGCCTGACACAGTTCTAGATTTTTTAACACTTTGCTCTGGACATGATTCCAACAACGACTGACAGCAGTAGCCAGAACATTACTCTACAGTAGCTCAATGCTGCTGGATATTTTGCTGGGTAAAAAAAAAAAAAAAAAAACTCTCGCAAGTCGGTTTTTAAAATGATAACATATTTAATATTATTTTTTATTTTAGACAATATTCAAACCGAACAAGCTGAACATAGAACCACATATAAACACTGTAATTAAACGATGCTTGTTTAAAATAAAACAGTTTTCCTGTGACTTGAACGAATAGTCTCACATCCTTCTCCTGGCATCAAGCTGCACTTTATCCAGTGTTTCAAAATCAGGGAACATTTCTATGATTGCAATGATCAGAAGTCTAAAATACTCTCTAAAAGAGCCGTTTCGGCCGGTAAGCTCTACATGGATGGCACAAGAGCGGCCGCTTTGGATCGCGTTTCCACCAAGCTGCACCCGTCACACACCCTTTTTTCAATGGAGATGTATATGTATATATATATTATTTGATTGATTCAGTTTCCTGTACTCTGCCTTAAATGCGTCTGCATCAAGTGATGGAGGTGTTGTAATGTTACCAAGTAGAATAAGAGTTATGGTCTATCTGGTTATATTAGGAATATTAAATTACACCCAATCAATCAAACACTGCTTCTCTACTAATTAAGAAACAATCAATTCAACACAATCGTATAATCAAGCTCATCTTACTCATTAAAAGAAAACACAGTACACAGATCTGATTCATGACCGTCAAGAGGATATGCATGCATAAAAATACAGGAAATTAAAGGATCCTAATTGACTCCACCAATACCAAATAAACTGGAAATGTCTTACTTTGAGGCGTCCGATGTTTGTTGCGGCTGAGTAAAATCCTTTCAGGGTGGAAAAACGCCACGCGAAAAAGGGAATGAGGGAAAAAGTGAAGGGAATAAAACGGAAAAGCTTCGATGGCCAGTCTCAGCTTAAGGAAGGTTTGCTAGCGTGAGGAAGGGTTACGCACTTGTCCCAGACTGGCTCAGGACAGAACGGGGAGATCTCCTTTAGTTCAGAACGAATTGAACCAGAGAGGACGAGGGGCTGGCTGCACGTCCTTTTTGAACTTTCGCGAGGGGGACCCCCCACTCTAAGCTGTTCCTTCGTCCACTCAGAGTCGGGATTTCCGAACACCAGCCCTGCAGGAGTGAGGTCAGAGTGAAAGAGGGAGAGGGTTCTTGATCATCCAAAGTGCAAGCGTCTGGCACTATTTCGAGTCCGGGTGTAGTGTTCCTGCCCTGGGCAAAAGGCGGAGGGGGGGACCAGCACAATTGGGGAATGCTGGCATCATCCATACTTAGGACCCTTTTATACTTTCATATATTCATTGGTCAGACCAAATAGCCCCCCCTTCAATTCCAAAGAGTGCGCATAGTCCATTCTTTGGGACTGATACAGGGTCCGTGTCCATCCATGAAAAGCAGCGTCTTTCTGTGGGGCATTGGTTCAACAGTTCGGGGCATTGGTTCAACAGTTCAGTCCATTTGCAGAATGGCAGGTGAAGCAGTCCATGAAACGTGAATGAACAGTCCATGAAACGCAAACACGATTCAGTTCATTGTGGAATGGCAGGTGAACAGTCCATGAACGCAAATGAACGATTCAGTTCATTGTTGAACGACAAAAAAATACAAAAAACGAAATGGGTTCAATGAAATGTGTCCCAAAATTCCTCCCTAGCTGTAATTGTGGAAGTGTGGGTTACAGTCTTTAGAGCTACATTGGGTACATATATCCCAAAATGTCTTTGGTGAACCGTAGGCTTGGGATGTATTAAGGTAATACCGTTTACCAACGGTATTTAAAAATAGCAACGGTATAAGTTTCAATACCATCATGAAAAAAATGGTACAGTACATTTAGGGGATAAGGACTAAATAAAATTTATTTGATGTGTAAAATTGACGTCTGATTGAATTTTCTGTTTTACTTAAATAATTTAATGTTTTAGCCACGTTTTGGAAAGTTTATTTAAATGTATAAGCATGAAATTAATCACGTGGCAGCGCGGAGGAGACGCACCAAGAGTAGGAGACGAGGAGAAAGATGGCAGGTCGTGCATCAACTTATTTGGTGTAAAAAAAGAACACAACTTCTGCAGTATGGGAATATTTTGTGTTCAAAGCAGGCGATAAAGGAGAGCCGGTAAACCCAGATGAGGCCATTTGTAAACTGTGCAGTAAAAAGGTGACGGCGAGAGATGGGAACACCTCTAATCTACATACGCATCTCAGAAACAACCACCCGCTCACTGCTGCAAGGATGAATTTGGCTCAGAGCTCAGTCAGTGTAACAGTTTCAACGCCTCCCGCCGACACCATAGCAAGACCACCAACAACGCAAAACGCCAAAGCAACAACGTACAAAAGAGACAGTGTGTGAAAACCTGCACTGATGCTGTGAATAAATACTTGGCGAAAGAAATGGTCTCTTTCCACACAGTGGAAAAACAGTCATTTAAGGACATGGTAAAGGTCCTAGATGGCCAGTACGAGCTACCCGGACAGAAACATTTCTCAGAAAAGGTGATCCCAAGCTTGCATATAAAAGTTAGAGACGAGGTTCAGGCGCTGCTGTCAGGGGTAGATAGTTATTCCTTAACAGCTGACATGTGGTCATCTGTTAATATGACACCATACATGTCCCTGACTGTTCACACAATTACATCTGAGTGGAAGCTTGAATACAAATGCCTCCAAACAACGTATTTTCCTGAGAGTCATACGGCAGAGAATCTTGCTGCTGCGCTGAAGGCTGTGCTACAGGACTGGAAACTTGATGAGGAAAAACTTTCAGCCATAACTACTGACAACGCTGCAAACATTTCTGCTGCAATCAGGTTACTACAGTGGCCGTGGCTTAACTGCTTCGGTCACAATCTAAACTTGGCTGTAGCAAATGGATTGCATTAGCACAAGCAAAAAAACTGAATGCGCCCTCGGACTAACCAGTTAGCCAAAGGGATATCCCCGTGGCCAAGCAGCCAGGGCACATGATCAAACGGAGAATATTTTCTATAAGATCCAAAGGGGCTGGATGGGGAGGGAAGCGTCCTCTACCAGATTGTCCACAGATTAACTAACTTATCTAGTGAGGTCCTGCAGCACCTGCGTGTACACCATGTCATTTTCCACAAACGCTGACAGAGCCTGCACAGCATGTATAGTCTGGTTAAATAAACTGGAATCTAGATTGACAGTGATTAGTGCCCTGAAGGGTCTTATCCTGAGTTTGTAGCAGTCTCTGTTGGAGGGTGAGTTTTTGTTGGATTTCAGGCATTTCGTCTTCTAGTTCGGTAACATACCTATGAAGTGTTTTTAGGCTGACTGTGTTTGCAGCAGAGAGGCTGATAGAGACCATTGATCCCAAGGGGGACGCGGTTGCTATTAGGCGTGTGTTGGTCGCAAGAATTTTTGGAGCTGTGTGAGGATGTAAGTAATGGTAAATGGACTGAACTTATATAGCACTTTTGTAGTCATACTGACCACTCAAAACACTTTACATTGATCGGCTCAGTAGTAGTAGTACGATGTTTTTGGGGTTAAGTGCCTTGCCACATGTCGATGACGACTGTTACTGGAGGAAGCTGGAATCAAACCTACGACCCTCCGATTGCAAGCCAGTTACTCTACCACTGAGCCACAGTCGCCGCTTGACTCTGCGTGCTTAATGGATCCGAGTGACTGGGATTTCCGATGACGACCCTCAATCGGCTGAGGAAGAGTAGAGTGTTTGCGGTAGACATCCCATGGGTCGAGGCGGACAAAAATTCTTTATGTGTGGCGTCTGCAGTGAGTGATGAGGAGCCAAGGGGTGTCCTGGAGGACAATGCCGGTTGGGGGTCCTAGTTCTATGGTCCCTGTCGGTAGCGCGACGGCAGAACCATAAAGGATTTCGAGCAAACAGACAACATTCATCCTGCAAATGTAGCACTTTTGTAGCTTTGGAGTCGAGGGTTTCAGAGTTAAAGGCCCGGCGCAGCCAACAACGGTCCTCCAACAGAATCCACGCAGGTGGGATCTCAAGCCGACTGGGTGACGGTACGTAGAAAGAATAGTTCCCAGCCCAAAGGGCACCACCAACCTGTCCGCTTTTCTAACAGATTTTCCCCACTCAGTGACGGACCCACTGAGAAACACACTCTGGTAATTGGCAGTTCCATAGTCCGAAACTTGGCTTTAGAGACCCCATCGACCATAGTCAAATGTTTTCCAGGGGCCAGAACAGGCGACATTAAACCCCACCTTAAACTACTGGCTAAGGATAAACGTAAATACAGTAAGATTTTTATTCATGGTCATGACACCCGGTTAGGCCAATCGGAGGTCACTAAAATTAGTGTTGCTTCGGTGTGTAAGTTTGCTAAAGAGATGTCGGACTGTGTTATCTTTTCTGGTCCCCTACCCGATCGTACCAGTGACGACATGTTTAGCTGCATGCTGTCATTTCATCGATGGTTTTCTGAGTGGTGTCCACCAAACGTGTGCTACATTGATATTGGAAACGTTTTGGGGAAAACCTGGTCTGATCCGGAGAGACGGTATCCATCCAACTTTGGATGGAGCAGCTCTTTTTTTCTAGGAATCTGGACATATTTATTAGTCCTTCAAAACACTCAGAAGCCAGGGTCCAGACCAGTAAGCAGAGTCATAGTTTAACCCACCTCTCTGCAGCTTCTGTACTGTTACCCACTCAAAAACCCATTGAGACAGTGTCTTGCCCACGGCCAAAAATCAAATAGACTAAAAGTTAACCTAACAAAAGCAAACTATGAAAATCTCATTAAAATAAGTACGAATCGGACCAAACAAGGAAATAGGGCAATTAGATGTGGTTTACTAAAGATCCCTCTCCTCAAAGACTTCATTATTAAATGACTTGATATGTGATTATAAAATTGATCTATTTTGCCTATTAGAAACCTGGTTGCAGCAGGAGGATTTTGCAATTATAAATGAGTCAACTCCTTCAATTATCAAAATTTTCACATTCCTAGAAGTACTGGGCAAAGAGGAGGAGTTGTAACCATTTTTTATCCAGATTTGCAAATTCGCCCTAGACCAATTATTAACTAAAGCTCTTTTGAACATCTAATCCTTAGTTTTCCTCGTCCAAACTGCAAAATATTAAAACCACTTTTGTTTGTGGTTTTGTATCGTCCACATTACCCTTACTCTCTATTCTTGGATCAGAACTCAGATTTTTTTGTCTGATTTAGTTTTAAACACTGATCAGGTAATTATAATAGGGGATTTCAATATTCACATGGAGAGTGAAAGTGATAGCCTAACTACAGCATTTCATATTATCTTAGACTCAATTGGCTGTACTCAGAAAGTTAAGGGACCGACACACTCTGCTCAACACACTTTAGAGATTGTACTGACATACAGCATTGAGTGTGATGAACTAATAGTCCTCCCACATAACCAAGTCCTATCTGACCATTTTTTGATAACCTTTGAATTTAATTTGTCCAACATTCCAAAATCTGAAAGAAAATTTTATTACAGTAGAAGTTTATCAGACAGTTCTGTAACAAGTTTTAAAGAATCTGTTCCATTCTTGCTTCCCTATCTGTCTCAGAATACCACAGTGGACCTCAGTAATTCCAACACTAACCCCTTAACAAATTGATGTTCTGGTTCAAAGTATTACTTCCTCACTGCGTTTGGCACTAGACAGTGTTGCTCCCATAAAAAAGCAGGTAATCAGCCAAAGGAGGCTGGCTCCCTGGTTTAACCCCCTTGGCGCCACGGTCGAGTTTTCTCGACAAGATGTGGCACTGAATAAAACGGCCAATTGTGTAAATTTGGGTGTCATATTTTGTTCAAACTCCACTCCACTGGTCGGTAGACATGTCATAAGTCATCACTGAGTCAAAAAAAAGTAATCCTTCTATACAAAATTTTCGCGCTTGAGCTATTTTTAGTCAGATCGTTACTGTAAACATCAGCGAGTATTTACATTATGTTATTGTATAATGGCACCAGCGAAGTTCACCCGCAAGTTTAACTGCAATGAAGTGTTGGATTTTCTATTTGCTGATTCTGAAGGGGAATATCTGCCTTCAGAACATGACTGTGATTCATTTAGTGATTGCGCTTCAGATGCGCCCCAGCTTGCAGTTGGACAAAGGGAGAGTTTAGCCCAAGCACAAACTCCTTTGCCGATGTAGATGGTGGGGACAATGTTTCATGGGGTCGCGGTGTTCATCCGAAAGTCAGCAGGCTTGCTAGTGGTGTGGGAAACGAGGCTGGAAATACGCAGTGGTCCAGTCTTTTTACCGCGTTGGCCAGCTCGCTTCTTTGTCTTCTGACTGTGTGCCTCTTCTGTGTGGCGACAGAAACGTGGTGGAGCAGCTTTCTAAAGTCACTGGAGATGTCAGACGAGGTTGTATGGGCGCCGTCGGGGGGGGAAGGTTAGGACGATTCTGAGGGCCCGGCACAGACAGGGGGCCTTTTGAGGGCTATCAATATGTATTGTCTTGTGTAAGTTTTTTAAATTAAATATTTCATTTGATATGTTAAAATAAGCAAATTATATATGGTTGGAATTCCATATAAAAATCCTCGAATTATGTATAATATTATCATTTCACCTCTCTCCCTTACTGAATGGTATCGTCTGACACTGGCAGCGGCACATGTGAAATGTGTACAGTACGCTTCGCCTACGTGAACGATTCCTTCCCTTCACTGCTGTCGAAGATCTTTTCTGTCAAACTGTTGCTTAATTTAGGTCAAAGTAGGATTGGCTTCTAAAACCCAGTGTTACAACTTTTCAGTTTTGTGTGTCAGCCGCTGTGAGATACAGGAGGATGAATGGATGCTGAACTAGCCACATTGCTACTGGATTGGTAAGTAATAAAAGCTTGCTCCTTGGTTATTTGGGCATGATGATGCGATACAGTGCCAGGAAAATTGTTTGATAGTTTACCAACTGACCCGATGTCAGTTTGATGTTTTGTTCTTTTGACGGTACTTGTAAACTTGTTCAGAAGCGCTCCCTAGAGATTCCCTCATCTGCTTCGGCTGTCGGCTCGGTCTTGCTGATAGCCAGCAGCCCCTATGTCGAGATGCAAAGAGTATAAAACCACTGTATTTATGGTTGTTTATGCGTTTTGGTACGACATATGGTTTCAGCACATTTCGTAGTGAGTTACGGCTGCATTAAAGTGCGCATTATTCAGTTAAAGTGATGTTTTCGGACTTAAATTAGTGCTAACTCATTAGCCGATTAGGTCTGTAGATCTTCACGTCATGGTGATGTGATACAGCAGCTTTGCTCAAATTTCTCCACTTTAGCTTAATAACCCCCCTTTTGTTCTCTGTTAACTTATAAATGCTGTCAAACATAAGATGTTAAATTGACTATCAGTTGACCTTGCCTCTGTCAAAATCAGGTCTTGATCATTCTCAACAGTCAAATACACATTTTGATCCTTTTGAAATATGCATATTAAATAACTTTGTCAAATTAAGTAACGTAGCCTTCTCGGTCCCTGACTTTTCCTAAAACTATGTGAATTTTAATAAAACTATTTTGAATTTTTATCATGTGAATAATAATATGATTATTTCTACAAAGGATTCCGTGCTGTTTCAATTTAGTTTGCAAACATTTGGATAAGATAATATGAAAGTATTCTGTGAAGGGTGGTTGGCAGAGATGGATTATACTGTATTTGACAACATAGGGGATCGTGTAGTAAGACAATTCCACATCTTCAAGAGATGCACTGAAACCTCCCAAACAGCTCAAAGTACTTTTAACTGGAATCCCATATAAGTCAGTTTGCTCCATATCATGTATTGACATAAGCTCACATTTTTAAAATGTAAATAGAATCCCAATGCTTTACAAATATTCCAATTTTGTTATTATTATCAAAGGGATCTGGACAGTTTTTTGTAGAGATATAGCTAATAACTCAGCAGCAAAATAAATAATTAAGGAGAAAAGGGACAGCCCTGCCGGATTCCACGATTGATAGTGAAGCTTTTAGGTGTTCCTTGGGGGAGAGAAACCGAGCTATTAATATCCTCATACATTATATGTATCGCTTTAATAAACTCTGTACAGAATCCAAAATATTCTGACGTTTTTATAATACTTATAATGTATGTTCAACAGAATCAAATGCTAAAGATCAAAAAATTAAAATGAAACCCTTATCTTCAATCAAAGAATTATAATCTACTAAATCAAGGACTAATCTGATGTGTGGACCTATCTTTTATAAATCTTGATTGTGTTTTACCATCTGTCAAATACCACTTTTCAAACAATTTGCAAATATAAGAGTAAATAATATGTGCAAGCACAAAACAGTGAATTCAAGGTGGTCTAGCAGTACAGAAGCAGTTGTACATGATTCACATAAAGTCTGATTGAATTAAATATATGAGAATGATAGTAAAAATACCATAAAATGCATGATTTTATGTAAATTAATATGAAAAAAATCTCAGTTGTGTAACCCTGCCAAGATTCTTGTCATGGGGCCAGAAATTCTTAGCAGCGCCCCTGCGAGGTTGTAGTGTTTTTAGGACAGTTAGGGGAGGCAGAGGCACATCTGTGCTAGGCAGATCTGGCCGTGCTACTCGCAGCAGGAGCAGAGGTGGTGGGAATAGAGGTGGAGGGAGCAGAGGCAGTGTTGCGCTGGGACGGGGCAGGGGGCCCATGCACAGTTTTTCACAAAATGATGGAAATGCTGGCTTTGAGTACTTAGCTAATGAGGAGCAGTACCGAAGTTGGATCCCGCCCTTTGCTAAGCCAATTGGATATGTTGGGGGAAAGAGAACTCTCCAATGCCAATTCTCCCCTAAATTTTGTATCATTCTTTCTCTCTGATGACTTCTGGAATTTACTTGTCACTGAGACAAATCACTACGCCCATCAGTATTTAGCTTCCCATCAACTCCAGCCACACTCCAGATATCATCAGTGGTCTGATCATCAGTGAAATGAAAGCCTTTTTTTCTGTGCATTTGAGTACGGGTCTGGTAGAGAAGTCAGAGTTGGAGGATTATTGGGGTGAATATTGGCCAACAGCAACACCTGGATTTGGGAAGGTATTGTCCAGGAATAAATTTGAGATGATTTTGTCTTTCCTTCATTTTGTGAATAATGAGGAGTGTGTTGACAGGGGTCAGCCACGCTATGACAGGCTATTCAAAATCCGCCCAATTATAAATTTGGTCATCCCCCGGTTTTCAGCAGTGTATGGCCCATCCAAGCAGCTGTCACTGGATGAAATGACCATAGCATTCAAAGGGAAATCAACCCTGAAAATGTACAACCCTAACAAACCAGACAAATATGGTTCTGAGTGAAGCCAAGTCAGGCTATGTGCTACAATGATCCATGTACACCGGACAAAGTAGGCCTAATGCAGACTCTGATTTCGGTGCCACACACATTGTTGTCCATGAGCCCCATACACAGAGAAAGGACATGAGGTGTAAATGGAGAACTATTACACCTCGCCAGCCATAGCAGATGAGCTGGCAAGCAATGATGTGGGTTTGTGTGGGACTGTCAGCAGTAAGAGGAAGGGGATGTGTAATGATTTACACAGTTTGTTTACTACTTACTATTTACCTGAGCATTCAGTATTGTGCAATATAGCATACAGAAGGTGAGTGATCTTTTGGGGAGAAAGAAGTGCTGCATTTTATAATCCAAACATGTGACTTTTGATGAAAATTCTATAATCCAAGTTGGCCACCACATCATATGACGTCATATGATGTCATAATAAGCTAATTAAATGGGGGAATTTAATCCCCACATAAACTTCGGCTCATCCTTAATATTCTTCTAATTTACAGAAAGTCTTTATCTCTTATCACTTTTAAGGTATAGCCTTTTGAAATTAAGACGTAATAATCAAACGCTTCAGGGGGAAAAACTCTGGCGCCTAGAGTGCAATTTCACATAATTCATAGGCCTACTGTAGAACCTAGAGTACATAGCCTACATGTGATTTAAGAAGTGAAATTATAACAGACCTAGCTACTGGAGATTCGTTGGCCACTGTTTTGTCTGCAGATAAATTATTGTAGCCAATACCTCCTGTCAAATTTTAATCACAATTTATTTACTGTAAATCGACATATAAAAAGGAAAAACTAAGCCTTTTGGAAGATGTTTGCAGTTGCAGGTAGCCTATTCGGTGCATACATTCGATCAGGGAATTAGTATTATTATTGCTCAACCTTTTGTTTTGCACTAATGGGCCATCGGTCACCCATTGTCACACAAATCGCATAGGCTACAGAGGCCCTGTCCACACGTAGCTGGGTATCTCACAAAACGGAGATATTTTTCACAGCGGTTCTCATACTGCTCTCCTGCTCGGTGTCTGACAAAGGATTAGACTGTTCCACGGTTCCCGAGGAGGACGTCGAGGGCGAGAAATCCAGGAGGCTATCATCCAGATCGTTTGTTTCAATGCCAGACGGCATGGTTTTTGTGGCAGGGGAACCGCCCCAAATTTGTTCACATAGCTCGAAGTACAGGAGAACAACTCTTCCATACCCGCTCCTGCGCCCGCTGTCAACGGCCAGGCGGTATTTGCTCCTGACTGCCTTTAATTTTGTGGTCAGGATAGACCGTGTTAGCTCTCCTGCTCCATGAGGAAACTCATTGGAGGTCTCCGCGGGATACTGCTCTAAAAACAGTGCCAATATGTCTGTGTACTTGCTGTGGCAAGATTCCCAGGCGACATTTTCTTGTGTCTTGTTGACTTTATATTCTAAAACTACTTTTAAAAGTAATTCTACCTCATTGTCGGTCCAAACGAACGATGTAGGCGCCATCTTTGCGTTTTTGTGAAAATGACGGGAAACGGAAAGTACTGCTTGGGTAGAATATGGGGGAACGACTGCCGCCTACAGGTTCGGCATACGTATAACATGCTTACCACTAGACTTCTGCGGTTACGTGTGGATGGAGATTTTTAAAAATACGGAGTGGTGTGGATACGAATTTTTTTGGGGCAGGATACACGGTTTAAAAAAAAAACCTGGCTACTTGTGGACATGGCCAGAGTCTCCCTAAAATACAGATGGTTGTTGAACTTTGATGTGTGTTTGTTTGCAGAGCTTAAATCATATCTTCAGATACAAACTTCTATAGGTAGGCCTATTCCAAATGTGTAAGAAGAGACATTACATCTTCTGTGAGAGCTGGACCGGAGAGAATATTATTGGAACCAAGATACATATAATATATACCAGTCATGGAGAACAGTGTGCGTTTTTTTAGTTGTCCTCACTGTCTCAGTTTGACTTCAAAAGTAAACATGGCACTGACATGTGTGTCTTTCTTCTTTTAGAGGCTGTCAGTAGCTGGACGCCTCTAAAGTCTTTAACCAAATTACCTTCAACATTTGAGTCCATTCCTGATTGCTAACTCCCCTCTTCCTCTACGTGCCCTGCTTTTTTTTACTTTTTACTTTTCACGTGCTTGCGTGAGAGACACCCTCACGCAAGCCCAAGGGGAAGAACGCAAGCACGTGAGAGACACCCTCACAACTTGTGGTTACCCCAGCTGGACTTTTGTGAAAACTGCAGCTAATTCCACAAGGAAAGCCAACAAAGTGGTTGAAAAAGAAAAAGAAAACAAACGAAACAATGTAGTCATTCCATATGTGTCTGGGATTTCTGAAAAACTCAGGAGGATTTTTAACAAACACAGTATCCCTGTGTATTTCAAACCCAGCAACACACTCAGACAGAGACTAGTACATCCCAAGGACAGAACACCACACACACACAAAAGCAACCTGGTGTATGCAATCCAATGCAATGAAGAATGCAAGGACCTCTACATTGGTGAAACCAAACAACCACTGTACAAACGCATGGCCCAACACAGGAGAGCTAACTCCTCAGGCATGGACTCTGCTGTTCATTTACATCTCAAGGAGAAAGCCCACTCCTTTGAGGACAGCAATGTCCAGATATTAGACAGAGAGGACAGATGGTTTGAAAGAGGAGTAAAAGAAGCCATCTATGTAAAAGTAGAGAAACCATCGCTAAACAGAGGAGGAGGCCTGAGACATCACCTATCTCCAATTTACAATGCTGCACTTTCATCCCTCCCTAGAATACTCAAACAAATTAGCCTCTAATAACAGAAACAACTGTGACTCCAACGACTGTCGTTATAACACAGTAGGGCACTAATGAAGCCGAAACCTAACCTCCACCAATAGGCGGCACGCCAACGACCGTCGTTAAGACATGGAGCACAAAGGATCCAATGACATAATGATTCTTGTTCAAGAGGTTAAATAGCTGAGTTTCCACACCAGTTAGTTGGACCAGTCCTAGCCTGGTCAGCGGCGAGCATGAACTGATGAAGCCTCTTGGATAAGAGGTGAAACGTCTTCCAAGACAAATTACCAAGTCCAGTTGCGTTTGATTGAAATTTCCTTGAGATGACTGTCCACAAAGTTCTTGATAGGTATGTTGTTATCACTTTAAACCTAGCGCACACAAGCTCAATCTGCTGAGCTACTCATTCGAGGCCATTTGCTCAGCATATAGCTCGCTAAGTGCGCTCTACGTGAGCTCTTTACTGAGCCCAACACCTGTTAAGTCTTACATCTAGTCATACAATCTCCACTTCAGCCTTTTCCTTTGTCTTCTCTTATTGTTTTTGTTTTATTTTATTATTTTTCTGTAAAAATTTTTTTAGCATTATGTCCTTCAGTGTTTAGAAAGACACTTTTAAAATGTATTGTAATATATTACTATCATTGTTTAGTTTCACCTCTTGCAATATTAATGTTAAGAGGGGACTTTATTTTCTAAAATTTCTCTTTCCCACAGACTGTTCACCAACTCACTCTTGAGTAAGTTTAAAATAAAGGGCAAGAGGAAGGAGGGCAAAATGCACCTTTAGAAGAGCAACGATATTTGTTAAGCAATACAGGGTAAGTAAATTTCAGGCTGGTCCTGTCTTTCTGGACCCGGTAGCAAAACCATTGCACATGTCCCCCCAATAGGGTGGTTGAGAACTGGAAAACATATTTACATTTGAAAGAACACATTAACAAATTTGGACACAAAATTACATTGCAGGAAATAAAATTAAATTTTCTAGAGACAAATTTTCTAGAGACAAATGCAAATTCTCGAGCAAATGAACTAAAGGACGGTTCCTCACGAAAAGCAGTGCCTCAAAAACAGAATGTGATGTAATGGTGACAAGCCTGTGAATATTCTCATTTATCCAGTTCATGGTTATCTCAAGGAAATTTCAATCGAACGCAACTGGACTTGGTAATTTGTCTTGGAAGACCTTTCACCTCTTATCCAAGAGGCTTCATCAGTTCATGCTCGCCGCTGACCAGGCTGGGACTGGTCCAACTAACTGGTGTGGATACTCTGCTATTTAACCTCTTGGAGGGCTTTTACAAGACTGATTATGTCATTGGATCCTTTGTGCTCCATGTCTTAACGACGGTTGTTGACGTGTCGCCTATTGGTGGAGGTTAGTGCCCTTCATTAGTGCCCTGATGTAATGGTGACCTTATTTTTTAGTTTTAAAAAATCAGTTTAACACAGGAAGTCAGCAGATTGAGAAAATCCATCCATCCCTTGGTTACACTGATTAGACAGCATGATTATTGCACAGGTATTCCTTTCTCTGGCCACAGCAAAAGGCTAATATATCACCATTTTTTGTTTCCACCTGTCTCCACCTTATGGAGTCGGATACCCTGCAGTTAAGCTCTACCATACCAAACATATATATATTTTTATCAATATATTTGGTTTATTTTATCCAAACCACAGAAAAATAGGCACTGCAATCATCAACTGTTTGTCATGCTTGTAGAATGACACCTATCATAAGAGATTGATCAAGCAAGGGGTTTGATAGTGATGTGTACCACAGAGAGAGGCTTTTTGTATTAAATAACATCTTTTTGGGGAAAGCTTCCCTTAGGTCCAGGCCTGGCATAGTTGCTGCCCCTGGAGAACTGACCCGGGTAAATTTACCCAATGCCCAAGTTTCCAGACTTCTGAATTTGGACCGAGACAGTCAGAGGAATTTAAAGATTTAGAAAGATGAAAGAATAACTTAATGCTGGAAACTGGAATTGTAATCCTGTATTCAAATCCTAGTTGGTCTGTCTAAAGGGTACGGCTGCAGCAATGTGTGAGTACTATAAATACAATGATGTTTATCTTCTATGTGTAAAATTTTTTATTATTCTATCTAATATACAGTAATTATTTGGTGTCATTTCAAATTCACAACCAATTTTTTTAACAGTAATCTATCTCAAAATAAGTTTGACAACTGTTTATCTTATTAAATAATTCAAGACAAATCTGTATTTAGAAGTCGATCCCTGCTGTGTCAGAATTCACATCATTCTCTTCCTTTCTGAGATTTCGTCAAACTTTGCAGCTGCTGTTGAAACTAAATGTGTCCCCCCCCCCACCACACACATTTTCAGGTGCTGTTCCCCAACATTTCAAGAATGGGACTGACATAGACGTGAGGAAGCATGCTGAGGGACACGTCAAGCATACCCCATCAAGGCGAGGGGGAGAGGATCTGAGCAACATTTAAAAATAAATGTTTACAAAATCTTAATTGATCATAATGTTTTAGTTTTTCTTTATCATCTACTCTTAACTATTGTATTTATAACTCCTTCCTTACTGTGCCCCATTCAATTTCAAATGATCCGGTATGAGAACTTATATGTTAATGTTATTTTTAAAAGATATTAATGTTAAGCTTCATGATCTCCTCTGTATACCACAAACACATACACACAAAAACACATACACACAAACATTTAATTTAAACATTAAAATAGCCCAGGTAATGATTGGTGTTGGCAGGCGATTAATTAGTGCAGAGTATGGTTGGTAAGGATGCTGAATGTATTAGATGTTATGGTTATGTGACGATTTAATTAAGTAGATGTCATCTTCATCTGGTAGTCAGGAGCAGAGAGAAAAACAAGATTTGATGTTATTTTTGAATGATTCATAAGATACTTAAGTGGTTTAAAACATTTATTGGGTCATGTACAGTAGTTCTAAGCTGTAATAAATTTGTCAATAATTTGGAAATAAGACCTACCATAAACATCAATATTTAGACGTATGAACTTCAATATTTTGGTCATGTAAGATAGGACGTCTGCACCGACCATTTCTGAACCTTGAACAAAACTGCTGTCGACTTCAAAATTGGATGTCCAGACGACGTCGAAAAAAGACGTCAAAAAAAGACGTCAAAAAAACTTTCCCTCTGCACCTGCCAGAGACGTCTTTTCAACATCGGGAAAATACGTTGAAAGGACGTTGTTTAAACGCCGGCTTGCTTAGTTGGTTAACAGGCAGCTGACAAGGCAAAACTTTGATTAAAATTTTGTATATTTAATGCCGCATCATGGCAACGAACTTGTCCAGCTTGACTACACTGCTCGCTGTAAAGCTCTCATCTGACAACCAAGTCAGCCATAAGACGGACTTAGCCAAGTCAAACACGTCTGCAGTCACAAAGATCATTCACAGTTTTTTAGTGTATATTCACTGACAAGTTGGCATGTTTATGTATTTGTTGGACTTTATTTGCGTATGATTCAGTGTTAACACTAAAATCCCGGCAAACATTTATTAGAATGCAAAAATCTGTAGACAAGTAAGGATATAAATTATGTCCTGAAGCCTTCAAGTTATATACATAGATTAATATGAAGCATGAAGGTTATGTCAACGTAACACATGGGGAATAATTTCACAAATCCTCTGCAAAATATTGATTTGAACTTTAATAATAACAATAATAATGATAATAATAATATCAAAATAATACATTGCATTTATTAGTCCCTTTCGGACCACCAACACATATAAATAGCTACACAAGGAATAAATAGAAATGAAGAAAAAAAAAATAAGAAGGAACACACAGCGCAGATTTGAATTAATTAAATCCTGGTAGGTTGTAGCCTACATTTATTTCTACACCATCCAAATAAATGTTGCTATTTCTTTTGTTTTGAGTTTCTTCACCCTGCTTGTTATTATCAGGCAGCTGACAAGGCAAGACATTAAACATTAAAGTTTTGTATTTTAAATGCCGCAACATCTTCCATCCTTGCAGTCATCACGGCGACGGACTCGTCCAGCTTGGGTACTGTACGCTGCTCACTGTAAGATATGAGATATGAAGCTCTCCTCTGACAACCAGGTCAGCCATAAGACGGACTCAGACAAGTCCCACACGCCTTCATCATGAACATTCGCTGAACATTCGCTGGCGTGAATTTAAATGGAGCAGGTTCCCAAGTATTTCCTGACACTATCCTCGGCTGGATGGGCTGAGGCGTCAGATCCGGGGTTTAAATGGGCCATCTCCTTAGAGATGCAGCACACAAAAGGGACTAGTGATTGCCAAACACTAAAGAACGCCAACTCTAAACAACACACAAACATATACAGTAGTAGCAGTTTAAAAGTTCTCATTCAGAGTAAACGCCGGAAGAATGGCGTGCCCTTTCCAGCCCATTAACGGCAGAGTTCCCTCCAAATCCCAGTGGCCGGAGTGGCCTCCCTCTTTCTCGTGGGAGTGTCAAAGTTTTACTGCAACTCCACCCATTAATTGAAATACAGAGTATGACCAGGAGATGGCGCATCTCTCACAGAATTCGCATCGACATGATGTTATTATCAGTATGCACGTCCACTGAAGAAAAAGCAGAGCTGGTTGCGTAAACCATTTTGGATGTAACAACACAAACTGCTCACTTTTTTGTAATTAACCTACTTCTTCTATTGTCAAAGTTTATCATAGGCTCCATAAACTTAAGTTCTCCTAACATAGGCCAAACTTCACCAAATGAGTTCTGTAAAACATTATAACAAGTAGCCTTAAACGTTATATCTGTAAACAATTTGATTTATTTCTATGAACCTAAAGTATATCTTTTTTTAAACCTAATGTACTTTCCTTTAATTTTGTGATAAACTCGTGGTTTTTTTATGTTATTGTTGTTGGATGAAAATGACAGAGTTCCACAACGCAAAACAACGTAATAGCCTATTTATAATATTTATGCAATCACATTACTATTCGGCTCACCACGTTTGCAACACCAGAATAGACCTGGTTACATACTGTAGCGATGGGGAGCAAAGCTTGGTGGGGGGATGCTTGAAGATGGTAATGAGTTACACAACGCAAAAACAACATAATAGCGTATTTATCATATTTATCAATTTATATATTTTATAATAAATTCTTAATTACGTTGTTGTGTATATTATATATTAATTGTACATTACTCAAGCAATCTGTTTTAAATGTATAAGTTTGTATTATTCTGACAAATTATTGAGAAAAATTAAATGGATATTTGTTTGTTTGTTTTTTCAGATTCATAGTGAAAATGGTGCTGTTTTGGGAATCTGTAAGGGATTAAAAATAACATTGGTAGCCTATTCATTTCGAGCATATACTAATGCAGCCATTCTCAACCTTGGGGTCGCGAGATAATTCCTGGGGTCGCCAAATCATTTTGGAAAAATATAAATGAATGTAGCTCCGACTGAACTTTAGAAGGACGACAAGTGGTTGGTCTCAAACAGGCATTTTAGTACTCAAAGCCAGTTACTGTCTGCCGTAACTAGGCAACACCAAAGCAACAACAACTAACCTGTCCACTCATCTCATATAACAACTCACAATAACAACAGAATAGACATGGTTACATGCTGTAAGGATGGTCACGGAAGCTTGGTGGGGGGATGCTTGGAGATGGTAATGTTCTTTAGGAGGTGTGAATGATCTGGAGTCTATGGTGTGTTGTTAAGTTGGGGGATGCATTCAGGATGATCATCAGCGAGTACAATAGGTTACCCAGACAGTGTTGTGTGACTATTATATGTGTGAATGTGTAAGCCCTGTTCAGAAAATTTCTGCCTTTTAGGCCCAACGTTACATTACAAGTTCCTAAAATCTTACAAAAGTATATATATATATATATATATATATAGCGGCAAAATTATTTTTAGACTTTGATATATCCTTTCAATCCTATGAACAGTCAACGTTTCATCTAGTAAGAAAGCAGAGAATGCTCTATGAGATGCAACATGGCGGCGCTCCGCTCTCAGCTAGTGTTTGTTTATATTCAGTCCGTCCACAAAATTATTGCTTTACTCTATAGAAACATTTGACTTGTATTAACTTATAGTTTACTCCATTTAATATGTACAAGAGCTGGGGAAAGATGACAAACTGGAGCGGCTCAAACGGAAAAAGTCCACTGCCTCAAATTATAAAGGAGCGGGTCCACCAACAGGTTTCAAAGCGCTTCCCTAACCTGTCTGGGGACCATTGGCAAAGAGTCAGAAACAAAATAAATGAGAGACTGAGAAGTCCCCGCAAGACTGACCCTGAGGCACAGCGCCTTGGCTATTGCCGTTAACAAAAACGTTAAAAATGTGATTTTTTTTTTTTTGGTTTGCTGTGTTGTGTGAAATTTGCTAGTTTAAATAAAAATGGAAGAAAAAAAAGTTATAGCTTCACAGTTTCATTTATTATTAATGGTAGATGACCATTATTAGTCACAGGTAAATCACATCTGTGAATCACACGTTGATTCAGAGTAGAGCTGTATTCTGGCCTTAAAAGTTGGAGACTGACTGGATGAAAATTGCGCTAGTGGACAAACTGTTTAAAAAACAAACAAAAAACTATCAGGTTTTTAAGTGGTTGGGAAAAAACTGTAATTTATAAATATTACCCCAGCTACAAAGACTCATATGTCTATATAGTACTTTCCTGCAGGACTACGAATCCATGCGTTAGAAAAACTGGCACCTGTTTTCAATTTACTGGACAAATGTTTGAAACTCCGGTCAAAAGGACCTGTTACCTGAAACTTAAAATTATAAATGAATAAGAATAATTTCAAGGCATGTTGATTTATAACCTTTTTTTTTTGTCTGCATATATATGAAGCTTTAACCACTTGCTTCTGTTGCGTAAAAGTCTGTCTTGCCTGTGTGAGTCTCTGTGTGCGCTCTCACCGCTTGCTCTAGATTTCAGGATTTTGTCTGACTTGTGGCCATCAGGGAGCTGCTATATAAATGCAGGAGACTTCTGCAACTTGAAACTTGGGATAATAGTGCATTTACACTTCAGTATTTTCTGTGAGAGCGCAACGCAGCAGTCGAAGCATGTTTTCTGTTTGATCTGAGAGGAGTGGGTCTTCCACATCGTGACACATGCAGTGTGCCTGCAACATCTTGACAGGTATTGTCGGAATAATGTTAGTGGCCCACTGCAGCACTTTATTACAGTATAAATGATCGCGCTGAGATGATCAGCTGACCACTAAAGCCCGTCCTGAGACCGTGGACAATGATAGAAATTAAGCCCGAACCTGGCCAGGTTCCCTAAACCTATGAAACCCAAAAAGTAGGCTAATTGCCTACAGTACTGTCATACGTTTCACATTACAGAGCACTCTTATGCTATAAAACTACTGTATCTGGGTATAAGACTACAGTGGTAGGCTATTTGAACCCTGAGTTTCTGAGTTACATTCAAACTTAGGCTACATACAAAACCAGCAAACCATAGAGGAACAGATAGGGGAACATTTTTTAATGACATTTATATAGGCTACCCTGAGTCTGATACATCAATAAATCATTAACATTAAAATCACTGCTCCTCCCCGTGGACAAAATAGGCATTGCAGCTGGTTTTCACTCAGGCTCCTTGGGGGCGAGGCCTCACTGAAGACGTCATAGCGGGGGATTACATTACCACCACGGACCTGTCAGGGACCTTTGACGGATCAGGCACGTACCAGTCAAGGGCCAGTCAAGGACCAATCATGGAAACATGAGAACTTTTAAACTGCTACTACTGTAGGGGAAGGCCTTGCTGTTAATTAAATCAACAGAACATGTGTCAAAATGCTTCTAGCTATCACTTTAAGTGCACTAGCAGTAGGCTTGTGTCTTTTGACGGCTCTTTTTACAGTCCTTAAAGTCTACACAAAAGGAATCGGGGCTTACAACACATGCTAGTTAGATAGCATTTAAAGTGTTAATTATTTTTGGCCAAGAGAATAAATAAACCGGTTTAAAGTTACTGTTTCACAGTAAATAATGTTTAAAACAAAGTATGTTCAGTCTTTAGAGGTGATCAGGCTCTGTTTGTTTGAAAATGTTGAGTCACTCTTGATAGTGGAATCGACTCAAACTTTTCGTGTTTTGGGAAACGCTGAGATTACGAATGGCTTCTATCTTTCGGATGAAAAAATTAGCAGTGTAAACAAGAGACAGTCTTACAAAGGTTAGCTGTAAGTCAGTGTCAAATATAAACACACACACACAGACATAGACAAAAGGGAAAATGTCAGCTTATCTGCACAGATCTAAAAACATGGGAGAGAGGAAACAAATATTATATAACTGGTGAACCGCAGGTGACTGGGTGCAGCGTAGTTTAAGGTTACAGGGTAAACTGAATTATTCAATTTAGGTTTAGACTTAATTATTTCAAACTGCTATTTAAGCAAAGAAGAAATAAACGCAGGTCGTCACCAGGCTAAACCAAAGATGTTCCTTGAACACACCAATTAATATTCAGCTTGAAAAACTGTAAGGAGGAGGCAGAATTAAAACATTGAATGAATATGATTATTTATAGGTCTGGTACTATGGTGGGCTGTTTTGATTTCGAACCCTGATAATGGTTGTCTAAATTGGTTGCTTGCAGTTTTGATGGGAAATTAATAAAATGTATTGTCAGTATTTTGATTCCAAATTTGGTAATATAATGTTTTGAACACTAAATTTATCAAACTGGAAGTCACAAAATAAGTATTTTGAATTGATTATTACCGATTGATGATTTAATTATTCATAGGCTGATGATTATTAATCAATGGACTTTTTGTAATCAACGGCTTCTAATAATCAATGTTAGAAATGATCATCAATAATTGTAAATTATTGTCGTGCTGTGTTTTAAACTAGCACACGGGGTGTGAATTTAATTAATAATATAATAATTTGAAATCCAGTAGAAAGAGGAAAAAAATTAGAATTAAATGCCAGTGTAACCCATGGTTAACCACATCAGCCCGAAGGCAGAATACTCATAGAGTATGAGTCTGAACAGGCTATTTTAAAAATAGACCCTTCAACCTTAGGGGGAATTGTCAGACCGGTAGACCCAACAGTGAAATGGGTTTCTAAGACTATCAGAGATGTTACCCAAGAAGAGATAGGCAGAGGAGTGGCCCGTCGATACCTGAAAGAACTTGAGTTTATGGGGGGTAGTGGAAGAGCAGGCTTACTTAACATCTTTCAAAGTGAGTTGCAGGCCAGCCTTACACCCCAGACTGAGACACCCCCGATATTTGACCAGAACGTTAACACAACCACGGATAACATTCCGTTCACTGACTCGAGTGAACCTGTAGAGCCCACACGTGATTTTAACCCATGTACTGCCACTCCGGTTAACTCAGTACATGTAGATGAGAGCATCTATAACCCCACACTTATCCAGAAAGTAGTGGTTGAGCACGTCATTCGAAATGAGCCCTCTCACGCGCCACTTGCTCATGCAAAAATACGCACTTTCTCTGGCCGACTTCCGCAGCCCAACGGTGAAGTCGATTATGAGACATGGCATACACAGGTTAATCTTCTACTTAGTGACTCCTTTTTGACTGATGCCATCAAAGTGCGAAAGATACTTGAGAGCTTACTTAGTCCGGCATCAGAAGTTGTAAAACCTCTAGGGTTCACTGCCCAACCAAACACCTATGTCAACCAGCTTTTGGAGTTCAAGATTCAAGATTCAGTTTATTTATATTGCGCCATTTCACAACAGATGTCATCTCAAGGCACTTTACAAAAAGAGTTATTACAATACAATGTTTAGTGTAGAAATTACAGAACCACAGAAGATTGCGTCGTGGAATTCTCAGCAATCCCTCATACTGAGCAAGCATGCAGCGACAGTGGGAAGGAAAAACTCCCTTTTAACAGGAAGAAACCTCCGGCAGAACCAGGCTCAGCACAAGCGGTTATCTGCCGCGACCGTCTGTGGCTTGGAGAATACATAACAGAGACACAGAAAGAGCAATAGAACTGATGCACAAGTTTGTTGCAGGACGTGGAGAATTTTCCGTCACTGCAATGCCATCTTAGTCAGGGTCGTCAAGCAGGGCTAATCCGGAGCACCTACTATAATAGAAAACAGGTTAGTGCTTGAATTGACAGCACATCATGCAGTTGGGGAGAAGTAGGAGAGAAAGTAGGAACAGACCCTAATAATGTCCTCCAACAGCCTAGCCTAAAGCAGCATAGCTACTAACATTAACCTGTCTCCTAGCTACTAGGAGACCTGGCTACCAACACTCTGTCTGAGTCCTCCTGACCCGTGGACGGTGTAGGGCCGGTAACGGCCCCCGTCATGCCGGGGTCTTCTCGGAGTCGGGTTGTTTGAGAATGCAGCCCAAAGTGGGTGGTAAACTCCATCTAAGGCTAAATACCGGCACGAGACCGATAGTCGACAACTATCTTAAGGAAAAATAGACAGAACTGAGAGGACAGAGTTGAAGAGGGCGAGAAACGTTTAAGAGATAAACGGGTGGGGTCCGCACAGTCTGCCCGGGGGATTCAACCCGGCAGGTAATGGGCGGCCGCACTGTGCGGGAGGATCCCCTTGAGGGACCTCTCTCCGGCGCTGGCTGGCCCCTGTGGGGCACATTTCTTCCGCGGCGGTAAGCCGCGACCGGCTCCGGATCTTTACCTGGCTTACATTAATCTATCTCTACCTAGCTACTCTACCTCTTCCTATCTCTTCCTAACTTTTGACACTCTGCCTGACTACTAACATTAACCTGTCTCTTCCTATCTACCTGTCTGACCTGACTCTAACTACCTATAAACATATCTCTAACTGTAAGCTTTGTCAAAGAGGAAAGTTTTTAGCCTAGTTTTAAAGATAGACAAATTGTCTGCTTCACGAACCAACCCTGGGAGCCGGTTCCATAGGAGGGGAGCCTGATAGCTGAAAGATCTGCCACCCATTCTACTTTTAGAAATCCTAGGAACTACCAGTAAACCTGCAGTCTGAGAGCGAAGGTCTCTGTTAGGAACATATGGAACAATCAGGTCTCTTATGTATGATGGAGCTAGATTATTAAGGGCTTTATATGTCAGAAGGAGGATCTTGAATTCTATTCTAGATTTTACTGGGAGCCAGTGAAGAGAAGCTAAAACAGGGGAAATGTGATCTCTTCTTTTAATATTCATCAGAATCCTAGCAGCAGCATTTTGAACTAACTGAAGACTTTTAATTGTATTCTGTGGACTACCTGATAATAGACAGTTACAGTAATCCAGCCTTGAAGTAACAAAGGCATGGACTAGTTTTTCAGCATCATTCCTGGACAGGATGGTTCTAATTTTTGCAATATTCCTAAGGTGAAAAAAGGAAATCCTACAGACTTCTTTAATGTAAGTTCTAAATGACATATCTTGGTCAAAAATGACACCGAGGTTTTTTGCTTTATTACTGGAGGCTAATTTAATGCCGTCCAGGTGAAGGGGCTGACTAAGTAGTTTCTTTTTCAGAGCTTCTGGTCCAAAGACGACAACTTCTGTTTTATCAGAATTTAGAAGCAAGAAGTTTAGAGTCATCCAAGTTTTTATGTCTTCCAGACATGCCTGTAGTCTACCTAACTGATTGGATTCATCAGGATTTATGGATAGATATAGCTGTGTATCATCTGCGTAACTATGGAATTTTATCCCATGCTGCCTAATTATTTTACCAATAGGAAGCATATATATAGTAAAGAGAATCGGCCCAAGCACTGAACCCTGTGGTACTCCGCAAGTAACTATTGAGGTTGAGGAAGATCTATTGTTTACCTGAACAAACTGAAATCTGTTAGACAAATAAGATTTAAACCAACCTAGTGCTGTTCCTATTATACCGACACTTTGAAGCCTTTCTATGAGAATATTGTGGTCAACAGTGTCAAAGGCAGCACTGAGATCTAACAGGACCAGAATGGTCACCAGTCCATTGTCTGAGGCTATGAGAATATCATTAGTAACCTTCACCAGAGCTGTTTCAGTGCTGTGATGAGCTCTAAAGCCTGACTGAAACTTCTCAAACAGCTCATTATTGTTTAAATGCTCACATATCTGGTGTGCAACTATTTTCTCAAGAATTTTAGATAAGAAGGGAAGATTAGATATCGGTCTATAGTTAATTAAGTCGTTTTGATCAAGAGAGGGTTTCTTAAGTAGAGGTTTAATTACAGCAATCTTAAACTCCTGTGGTACATATCCATTGACTAAGGATAGATTCATTATATTTAAAATTGGAGCAGCGATCAGAGGGAAAACTTCTTTTAAGAGTTTAGTTGGGATTGGGTCTAAAACGCAAGTTGAAGGTTTAGATGAAGCTAATAATTTTAGTACATCACAAAGTTCGGCTGCATTAAAGCAGTTTAAGCATATATTAGGTTCCACCATTTTTGAGGCTGCCTCATTAACTAAGGAGGAAGCAAGCATATTGGGAAGGTTCCCAATTATCTTATTCTTTATGGAGTCTATTTTATTTATAAAGAATTGCATGAAGTCGTCACTGCTTAGAGCTTGGGGAATGGTTGGCTCGATAGAGCTATGATCCTGTGTGAGTTTGGCAACTGTATTAAAAAGAAACCTAGGATTATTTTTATTCTCCTCGATTAAAGATGAATAATATGCTGTTCTAGCTGTGTGAAGGCTCTTTTTATATAGCAATAAACTATTTTTCCATATTAAAAAGGAATCATGTAAATGCGTGGAGCGCCATTTTCTCTCTAGTTTTCTAACATTCTGCTTTAGGGTACGTAGCTCTAAATTAAACCAGGGAGTTAATCTTCTATGGCTAGCCACCTTCCTTTTCAAGGGGGCAACTTTGTCTATTGCCCGACGCAGGGAGGAATTAACGCTATGAACTAAAATGTCAAGTTGTGAGGGGTCACGAGTTAAATCACTGTTTTCTGTTCTGCATTTATAAACTGAGGAAATTAAAGTTGGAAGAGCTTCTTTAAAATTTGCTACAGCGTTGTCTGATAACGTTCTGGTATAATGAAGTTTTCTTTCAGGTTTGATATGATCCATTAGAGTAAGTTTAAAAGTGATAAGGAAATGATCAGACAGGATAGGGTTATGTGGAAAGACTGTTATTTCTTCACAGTCAATGCCATAAGTCAGCACAAGATCTAAAGTGTGGTGACAAGAATGTGTTGGTCCCTGCACATTTTGAGTAAAGCCTATTGAGTCTAGGATAGTGTTAAAAGCTGTATTTAGACTATCACTTTCATTATCAACATGAATATTGAAGTCTCCGACTATAATGACTTTATCAGTGTTTAAAACTAAGTCAGATAGAAAATCTGAAATCTGATCTAAAAATTGAGAATAAGGTCCTGGTGGACGATATAAGACCACAAACAAAAGTGGCTTTACTGCTTTGTTATGTGTATGAGGAAAGCTAAAAACTAGATGCTCAAAGGAACTGTAACTATTATTTTTTTGGAGATTAATTAGTAAATCGGAATGAAAGATAGTTGCTACTCCACCTCCTCGACCAGTACTTCGAGGGACACTAAAGTTTAAGTAGCTAGGGGGAGTTGACTCATTTATTGTGACATGGTCCTCTTCCTGCAACCATGTCTCTGCAAGACAAAACAAATCAATATTATTTTCACAAATTTAGTCATTTACTAAGAGTGTTTTTGAGGGGAGAGATCTTATGTTTAGTAAACCACATTTAATTGATTTGTTTTTATGTTCAGTCCGAGTTTTATTTATCTTTATGAGATTTTTATACTTTGCTCTAGTAGCATTAACTTTTAATTCATTAGTTTTGGGTAGTGGACGGGAAACTATCTCTATAGGGTAGTGGGTGGGTGGCAGTCCCTGTTCCTTGACCTGGACTCTGGGTTCCCTGAGCTGGACTCTGGGTTGTCACGGCTTTGGGGAACTAGAGATAACCCTATCAATGTTCCTGGAAAGAAGCGAAGCTCCGTCCTCGGTGGGATGGATGCCGTCTCTACGTAACAGTCCAGGTTTTCCCCAGAAGGCCCCCCAGTTATCAATGTAGCCCACATCGTTTTCTGGACACCACCTTGACAACCAAAGGTGGAACGAAAGCATACGGCTGTACATGTCATCGCTAGTACGATCAGGCAGGGGACCAGAAAAAATTACAGAGTCAGACATCTTTTTGGCAGCCCTACACACCGAAGCTACGCTAATTTTAGTGACCTCCGACTGCCGTCGCCGGGTGTCGTTGCCACCAGCATGGATAACGATCCTGCTATACCGCCGTTTGTCCTTGGCCAAAAGCTTCAGATGGGACCTAATGTCCGCAGCCCTGGCCCCTGGAAGGCATTTGACGGTGGTCTTTCGTGTCTCTGGAGCCACATTCCTAACTATGGAGCTGCCAATTACAAGAATCGGCCTCTCCTGCTCGGCGGGTGCGTCGCTGAGCGGGGCGAACCTATTGTTCAGAGAAAGGGGCTGGAGGTTGGCCGCGGACTGGGGTCTGGCGCTAATCTTCCTACGAACAGTCACCCAGCTCGCCTGAAGTCCCGGCTGTTGTTGAGGATGGTGAGGAACTTTTTGCTGCCTTTCTTGGTTCAAATCAAAACTATGGAGAAAAAACATCTGTTTTTTGAACCGTCGTCACAGCCTTCTCACTAGAGTGATTTCTAGAGGGGGAGCATCTGCTGCAAATGTCAACAAATTGCTCCTTAAGAAATTCATTAGAGCTTGCTGGGACCATAACTTGATAATAAGCCTACAGCTAGAAGCAAGGAAAAAAAAATTCCACCCTCATTACCTGAGCTGCTGCTCACATTAAGGACTGAGGAAGATCGGCGGTCAGTGAAGTTGGACCGCTTGAAAAAACATTTAGGTGCAACAAAAGCCATCATGCATGCTCACTCTGTTTTCAGTGCCCCCCCACTGTCGCAAATCCCACACTTGTCCGTGAAAAGAATGCAGAGTTGAGAAAGAAGGCAAGCTGACGTTGGCGTGCAACAAACCTCAGCTCCATTTGATTTAAACTAGTTGCAGTTCCTGTCCTGTGACACCCAGGAGCTGAAAACTATGATTCTATTAGTCCCAAAAGATCAAGATGTGACGCCAAAACGCAAGTTACCGAACCAATTCCTCCCATAGGGAGGCCTCAACCCCGACTCCTTTTTACCTCAGGGTCTTACAGGCCCTTGCTGTGCAGCCTCAGTACTCATTGATGGCATGCCATGTGAAGCCATCTCCGACTCAGGCTTGCAAGTTACAACCATTTCTGAGTCTTTTTGTAAAAAGCACCTTTCCCATCTTCCCATCCAATCGATAAATGCTCTTCTTGAGACAGAGGGAGCAGGAGGGAAAAAGGTCCCATATTTAGGCTATATTCAGACTCTCATTACATTTCCTCAGAACATTGCAGGTAAAGAGCAGCAACTAGTTGTTTTTGCCCTTGTTGTTCCCGAATGCCAGTTTAACACCAGGATTCCACTCTTAATTGGGACAAATGTGCTTTTGCGACTTTATGGGCAGTTGTTAGACCAAGATGGGCCCAAATTTCTAAATAAGCTACACTTTAGGCAGTTTGCAAAGATCCTTCAGCATGTCATCCAAATACAAAGAAATGACACTCACTCTTGGCCTGTCATATTATGCAGGAAAGAGCCAGTAACAATCCCTGCAAAACACAAACTGTGTTTAATAAGAAATATGAGGTTAAAAAAACCCAACCAGAACAGGAGTTTCGTTCTTGAATCGCATGAGCACCACAAGTTGCCGTGTGGGCTGCTTCTTCAGTCAGTTTTAGTCGACATTCCTTTTAATGACAGCAGCAAAGTACCTGTCATTGTACACAACGTGAGTGAGCATGCTATTGTTTTGCAGCCAAATAGCATCGTTGCTCAAACTTGTGCAACCCAACATGTTTCACCATCAGCAGCTGGTAAAACCCCAGACGTGGAAGATCAGAAGAATCCGATAAATAACAAACTCACATTCATGCTTGATGAGTCCCCCATCTCAGAGCCGCTACCAATTGACCTCATTCTTGGTACTCACTCAGGTAAAACCAGTCCCATGTCCCACTCCGACTACATTAGGGCGCTTCGCAAAACCTCCAAGAGAGTTTCGCCCTTGCCACTGAACAATCCAAGAAAATGTGTGAAAAAAAGAGTTCAGGTTTGATAAAAACATTAAGGCCGCTGAACTGGTTCCAGGTGATAGAGTTTTGATAAGAAATTTAAATATCAGAGGGAAACACAAACTTGCTAACCGCTGGAAACAAAACATCCACATTGTTGTAAGACGAATCAAAGACGGCCCAGTTTATGTGGTCAAACCAGAAAACAGGGAGGGTTCCCCACGTACATTACACAGGGATTTGCTTCTCCCTTGCGGGTTCTTACCTGTTGAGGACCAGACTGCATTGCGTTCCTAAAACGGGGATCCCAGAAAGATGCGGACCAGAAATGCAACAAGCTGTGAAAGACAGAATGACACTGACTGTGAAGCGGTGTGTAGTGATGAGGATGAGGAAGATGAAGAAATGTTATGGCTTGGCACATGGGACCCACAAGTGATTACAAGAGGTCCTTGTGTAGTTATCTCTTCCTAGAGCTCAACCGCAGATGAACAGTCATTCCACTGTAGCTTTCCCTGACACAGTGGTCCCAAAAGTGTCCTTACTGATAGACCTGGCTTAACACGACGTGAAGCCCTAAGTAGTGCGGCCTCTCCTCATTCAGACAGATCTTCAGATCATGTAGTGATTGACATTCCTGAACCTGACTTGACAACGAGTGTGACTTGTATGGATTTCACTCCATCAGAACCCGTAGACAGTACAGATGCCGGTACCAGTGAAGTTTCTACTGAGCCAGTAAGGTTAAGGCGCTCGAACAGAGAACGACGGCCACCTCTGAAGTTTACTTATGATGAGTTAGGGAAACCAGTAGTTCTAGGTACTAGTTATTTTTTCCCTGTCTTGGGTGTTTCTTTTCCTAAAGCTGCTTTATCACCTTTGCAATGTTCACGTTGGTTAATGATGCATGATGGGACTCATGATGGTTAGAGGGGTAGAGTGGTTATTTTACTTGCAAATGTGTTTTGTTTACATTTTTTTATTCTGAAATGTAAAATTCCCGCCCGGTGTCATTTTTACGTACGTATTGTGAAAGAACCGCAGCAGAAAAAAAATCCCTGGTTAGCGTGAGACACGGGAGTGTTGCTCACGGAAAATCCCTGCTAAGAGCTCGTAGCTTTCTTTCAATGTGTCAGCCGCTGGGAGCGAGGTAAACCTCTATGTAATTCTCGTTGGGTCAGATGAGTAAAACTGTTTTAGGAGACATGTTTTTGAGTGTTGAAATTGTTTCGCAGTTGTGCAAAGTTGCTGTGGAAGGTTCGGTCCTATAACCTGTTAAGCAATGAGGTTGCACGTGTTGCATCCTGGTGAGTTTTGGACTTCTGTGATGAGAGATGTGATTAATGTGATTTTTGTTGTTGTAAAACCAGTCAGGATGTGCTGTTTTGTGTGGAATGTTACGGCTATTAGCTGTTAATGAGTTGTAGGTGAGTCACCCTGTGGAAAGTAAGCTAGCGTACCCACATGTTTAGTAGGGTAATGCATATACATGTTAAGTTGCTAGTGCACCACAAGCGCACCATATGTGAACTGCTTTGAACTTGCCATGAGTAAGAATGTATAATTATTTTTTTGAAAGCTTTCTTTTATCTGCTCCATTTTTTATATGTGTGTAAATGGGGTGTAAAGGAAATTGCTTGAGTGGATTTTATATCTCAGTTTACAAATGAAGTAATTGCTCTGCACAATTTGTGTGCAGGCTGGTTTTCCATGCTGGTAAAGAAAAAAAACAATCTGCTACAGAGGACTGAATGAAGCAAATCCACAACCGGGTTCAAGTTGAGATGCCTGCTGAGGACTCTGGATAAAAAGGATTCCCTGAACCGATCAGAAGATTCTAGGTTCATTTTTTTGAGATCTCAGGACACTTTATGTTGTTACTTTTTTTTTAGGGTCAGGCCTGAACCCATTTTAAAAAAACTGACGGATGCAATAAGGAGCTCTGAAAACAGAACGAATTGACTGACACTGGGGTGTAAATCAATGTTTTGACCAATTGTTACTCTGTTGGGAGTTGATTTATGGATGTAACTGGACCATCTGAGGGATAAGACATACAATCATATTTGCTCGTTGTTTGCATAATGGCCCCAATATGTCACTAGACATTAAGAAATCATGTTCTTTTGAAATACTTATATCACTTTCAACAGTGGTCCGGCCAGGATATTGTTATGTAATGATGTAAAGTTACAACAATGTAGGTTGTACGGAACCGCGGGTCTAAAAGTGTGGCCATGTCTAAAAGTTCCTCTTTCTCCGATTCACAGTATTTACTTTCGAGATAATGCATGATGTTAGCTTTTAATTGTTTTTGTTAGCTCCAAATCTTCCTCCTCTGGTAGGAGGATACTTGTTTTAAACAAATGCAGCACTGGTTTGATGCATGACACACTGACATATGATCAGTGTTGGGAGTAATGCATTACAAAAGTAATATGTTACAGGAATAGATTACTTTTTACTTACAAAATATGCAGCAATATATTACTAGTTACAATTTCAGTAACTCAAGTTACAAAAGCATTTTAAATAGTTTTTCTGGCCAACTAATGCAATAGACCAAATCAAGGTGGATGCGGTAGAACAAGATCCACCATCCACTTCCTGTTGCATAAAACCAAAACATCAGAGAATCAGGACAGCTGAGGAAAAGATTGACTGTATATTTAAACAGCGGCATTATTCACACTGTTCTCCTACTCATCTGTTGTAAGACTTCAGACTTCATAGTCTCATCTTTGTCAACCATCTTTGTGATGAGCACTTTCAGCACCTTCTTTTGATTAGATTTAACAAACATTATCATGAAATAGAAGGCATGCAAAGGAACTAGAGACTTAATTTTAATAAAATAGTGTTAAAACTATAGTATTTGTGGTGTGACACTTGTGTAAAATTTAAATTCATAAGTTACGATGATTAGAAGTGGTGCTAAATATTTAATATATTTTACCAGAAGTAACTTAAAGTAGAGTAACTCAGTTACATTTCTAAGACAGTAATATATAATGCAAACATATTACATTTTTGACATTGTAACTAGTAATGTGAAATATATTACAGTTTCTTTGTAACTTTCCCAATACTGCATATGATTCCCCTGACAGTGCATCAGTGAAATCCTGGAGAGGTTTCACTGCTTTGTTGGTGGCTTCTAATACTTCCAAATCTTGCCACGTGGCAAGATGACGCGTTTTCTTGTCCGCACCCAGGACACAAGCTATAGTCTTCTCTTGCTCAAGAAAGCGCTCAATCATCTTTTGACGAGACCCCCAACGTGTTGGAGATTCTGAGATCAAAAGATGCTGGGGAAGTCCAAGGTCAGCCTTCACCTCTCTAATGTCTCGCCTTCTTTTCCAGCTGTAGGAGAAGGCTGATACAGCTTTTTTGCAGACCCCTATGGCCCGATCGATCCTTGGATCCTTCACAACATTCTCTGTAATAAATGTGAAAAGATATTTAGTATGTTTTTTGTCACTCCAAGTTTAAACTATAGGTAGGGTTTGATTACGTGAGTTTGGAAAATTGCTCTGTACTTTTATCACAATTTTAATAGCTATAACGCAGTTTAACCCTCCAGGCGCCAAAGTCGCAATATTGCGACAAGCAACATTGCTGACTTTAACGCGCCACAGCTGGAGATAGGGCCACTAATTTAATTACTACTTTACACCTGGAGATGGCGGACATGTGTATCTTTAATCTTGGACACCTTTTTGGGTGTGTTACCATGGAAACTTTTGGAGTAAATCGGCCTTTAAGTCAGCACCGCGAGCGGGGGATGCGAGGTGCAGCTGCTGCGGTCACAATATAGAGAAAGCGAGTTATATAAAGATAAAACTTATGAGGCCGGGATGTCGGAGTTCCCCATCGGGAAGTATTGGCTTATTCAGATTCTGATCTATTCAGTTGTCCCGGGAAAAAGTGAAACTAAAATGTCCCGCAGCAACAGCCAGTCACGTTTCGCCATAACGCTCCAAAAGCAGCAACATTCCAGCTCGGAATCACGTTCTCCAGGTGAGAGAAAGGTATGTGTTCGGGTAGCAAGGTTGTCATCACAACGATAATTGTGACCGAGGTGGGAGGAATGTAAAAATCAGTGGAAATAATAGCAGATGCGATCGAAAACAGGAGAGAAAAAAGAGCGCTTATAAGCGAGTAGACAGCAGTAAAGTTCTCTGTCCCGCCGCAAGTGAGGAGGATGATGATGATGATTTTGGTGAGGTTTGCTTGACAGATGAGGAAGAGTAGAATCACCAGTGGATCAGACAATTTGATGAGAGTGTTAGTTATTTTTGGGACGGTTCTGTAAAATTATGTGGCCAATATTTTCTTTCTGTTGATTTTATATAGTGATTAGAGTAACGGAGCCACATAAGAAAGGACATAAACAGATATATCAACCCGTTCTTGAAAAAAAGCCAAAAAAATGAAACATATAGATGTAGAAAATACATATATAGAAAAATCTAAATAAAAAAATAAAATTATTGATGAAATAAAAGTTTTAAACAATGTAAAAAAGCAAAAAATTGTAAAAGTTATGCAATCCAGTAGTGCCAACGCCTGATGATGTCATAATATGCAAATTAGATGTATGATTTTGCTCGTGTCACAAACTTTGGATCATACTGAAAATTTTTCTAATTTACAGTGTACGTTTATCTATAACCATATTAAAGCTACAACATTTTGAACTAGTGACATCAAAATTGAATATTTTATAGAAAAAACCCCGGCGCCTAGAGGGTTATTAATACATGATGTATAACGAATGCAGATTAAGGAAAAGTCAAATTTATTTATTCAATTCAATTCACTTTTATTTATATAGCGCCAGTTCACAACAAATGTCATCTCAAGGAATTTAACAAAAAAAGTAATCTCAATACAATTATATAAACATTCCAATCAGTTAAGTTTTCTATGTAAGGAATCCCAGCAGATTGCGTTGAGTCATCGGCGTGAGGTTGTGCCCGGATCATGCAGACTCCAACCACAGCAATTCCTCAGCAAACCCTCATACTGAGCAAGCATATAGCGACAGTGGAGAGGAAAAACTCCCCTTTAACAGGAAGAAACCTCTGGCAGAACCCTGGCTCAGTACAAGCGGTCATCTGCCACGACCGTCTGGGGGTCTGAGAAGACATAGAAGAGAAAGCATGGAGGATGCTATGTGACTTTGAGCATCATCTGGACCAACGCTCCCCATCCAACAGGGGGCATTATAGTTGAGCTAGATACCAGACCGGGTAGAGCTTCTATGGGGAGACAAAACACTGAGAGAAAACTGGGTTAACAAATGCATTAACATTAGGAAAAATATATCTGGAGAGTATCTGCCTCACGCACTAAAACTGGAAGCTGGTTCCACAGGAGAGGAGCCTGATAACTAAAAGATCTGGCTCCTCCTAGGAATCCTAGGAACTACCAGTAGACCTGCATTCTGAGAACGAAGTGCTCTGTTAGGAATATATGGAACAATCAGATCTCTGATGTACGATGGAGCTTGATTATTAAGGGCTTTATACATAAGGATGAGGATCCTATTCTGGATTTAACAGGGAGCCAATGGAGAGAAGCCAAAACAGGAGAAATGTGATCTCTCTTTTTAATATTCATCAGAACTCTTGCTGCAGCATTTTGGATCAACTGAAGGCTTTTGATTGCATTTTGTGGACTTCCTTATAATAAGGAATTACAGTAGTCTAGCCTTGAAGTCACAAATGCATGGACTAGTTTCTCTGCATCACTCCTGGACAGGATGTTTCTAATTTTAGCAATATTCCGAAGGTAAAAGAAAGAAATCCTAGAAACCTGTTTAATATGAGATTTAAGTGGCATGTCTTGGTCAAACATTACACCAATGGTTCTTTACATTATTACCAGAGGCTAAATTAATGCCATCCAGATGAAATGATTGACCTAGTAGTTTCCTTTTTTAAGGTTCTGGTCCAAAGACAACAACCTCTGTCGTGTCTGAAATTAGGAGCATAAAATTCAGAGTCATCCAAGTTTTTATGTCTTCCAGACATGCTTGTAATCTACCTAATTGATTGGTTTCATCAGGTTTTATGGATAAATATAATTGTGTATCATCGGCATAACTGTGGAAATTCATTCCATGTTGTCTAATTATTTTACCAATTGGAAGCATATAGTAAAGAGAATCGGTCCAAGCACAGAACCCTGTGGTACTCCACAAGTAACCCTTGCGTGTGAAGATTTATCATTGACATGAACAAACTGGAATCTGTTGGACAAATATGATTTAAACCAACCTAGTGCTGTTCCCTTTATCCCTACATGTTCGAGCCTTTCTCAGAGAATATTATGATCGACTATGTCAAAAGCAGCACTGAGATCTAGCAAGACCAGAACAGTCACAAATACATTATCTGAGGCCATTAGAATATCATTAGCTAACTGTTTCAGTGCTATAATGAGCTCTAAAACCTGACTGAAATTCCTCAAACATGTTTTTGCTGTTTAGATGCTCAGATACTTGATTAGCAACTATTTTCTCAAGAATTTTGGATAAGAAAGGAAGGTTAGATATAGGTCTGTAGTTAGCTAAATCATCTTGATCCAGGGAGGGTTTCTTAAATAAAGGCCTAATTACATCATCCTTAAATTCCTGTGGCACATATCCATTTATTAAATATAGATTCATCATGTCTAAAATAGGGTCAGTAACCAGAGGGAACACTTCCTTAAATAATTTGGTTGGTATTGGGTCTAACATACAAGTTGAGGGTTTAGATGAAACTAATATTTGTGATAATTCCGAAAGTTAAACAGAATCAAAATGGTACAGACATGAACCTGGTTCTACAGTTCTCTCTGATACTGCCTCTGTTGCTTAGAGAGAGTTAGTCATGTTGGGGAGAATGCCAATGATTTTATTCTTTATAGAATTTATTTTACTTATGAAGAAGCCCATAAAGTCATCACTACTGAGAGGAGGGGGAATAGTTGGCTCAACAGAGCTATGACTCTGTTTAAGTTTGGCAACTTTACTAAAAAACAACCTAGGATTGTTTTATTTACCTATTTTATTAATGATGAGAAATATGCTGTTCTAGCTTTTCGAAGGGCGTTTTTATAAAGTAGTGCTATTTTTCCAAGTTAGAAAGAAATCATTTAAGTGTGTAGAGCACCATTTCCTCTCCAGTTTCCTAGTATTCTGCTTTAAAGTACGCAGCTCTGCACTAAACCAGGGAGCCAGCCTCCTATGGCTGATTACCTTCTTTTTTAAGGGGGCTACACTGTCTAGTGCCAAACGCAGTGAGGAAGTAATACTTTGAACCAGACTATCAATTTCTGAAGGGTGAGTGTTGGAATTACTGCCATCCACTGTGGTATTCTGAGACACATACCGAAACAAGAATGGAACAGATTATTTAAAACTTATTACAGCATTGTATGATAAAGTTCTATCCATCCATCCATTTTCTTTTACCGCTTAATCCTTAATGGGTCAAGGGGGTGCTGGTGCCTATCTCCAGCTGTCAACGGGCGAGAGGCAGGGTACACCCTGGACAGGTCGCCAGTCCATCACAGGGCAGGACAAACAGGACAAACAACCATGCACACAGTCACACCTAAGGACAATTTGGTGACATCAATTAACCTGACATTCATGTTTTTGGACTGTGGGAGGAAGCCAGAGTACCCGGAGGGAACCCATGCATGCACGGGGAGAACATGCAAACTCCATGCAGAAGGGCCCTGGGCCGGGATATGAACCCACAACCTTCTTGCTGCAAGGCAACAGTGCTAACCACTGCGCCACCGTGCAGCCATGATAAAGTTCTACTGTAATGAAATGTTCTTTCGAATTTGGGAACGTTGAGTAAAGTAAATTCAAAGGTTATCAAAAAATGGTCAGATAGGACTGGGTTATGTGGGAGGACTATTAGTTCATCACACTCAATGCCGTGAGTAAGTACAATGTCTAAAGTGTGCCGACCAGAGTGTGTGGGTCCCTTCACTTTCTGAGTAAAGCCAATTGAGTCCAACTTAATATTAAAGGCTGCAGTTAAGCTATCACTTTCAGTGTCCACGTGAATATTAAAATCTCCTACTATAATTACCTGATCAGTGTTTAAAACTAAATCAGATAAAAAATCTGAGATCTGGTCCAAGAATTGAGAGTAAAGGCCTGGTGGACGATACAAAACAACAAACAAAAGTGGTTTTAATGTTTTGCAGTTTGGATGAGGAAAACTAACTACTATGTAACCCAGTCTATGTGTGTAAACCAGTTGAAATATATACAATGTTCTGGCTATTAAATTATGATCAAACAGTACTTTACAATGTGTAAGTATGTGCACCTATTTATTCTTACAAGAACTCTTACCTATAGTGTTGTGGAGTCTGTGGCCAAAACACTGCAAGCTGGGCCAGTTGTTGTCCTTAAGGGCTTTTATGATGTTGGTGCCACTATCAGTTGTCATGCAGATGAGTCGTTCCTCCAAAAGTCCCCAGGAGCTGAGAGAGTCTTTTAAGCCATGGGCAATTAGTTCACCAGTGTGGTTGTCGGGGAAATACGCTGTCTGAAGGCAGATGCTGCGCAGAGTCCAGCTCGTGTTGATGTGGTGAACCGTCAGACTCAGATATGGCTGCATCGTCCGACTGGACCACAGGTCCGATGTGGCTGAGTAAAACTGCATCTCCTCCAGCTCACTGTGGATCTTTTCCCAAGTTGTATTCTACAGGTGAGGCAGCGCTACATCGGCGAAATACTTGCGACTGGGAAACAACGTATCTCGCATCTCATACTTTGAGCATGTGATTAAAGCCTCGCTTTTCGACAGAATAAATTGGCAGCATGTCTGTTTCGTTTGTGTTTTGTCAGCAACATCAAAACCAAACCAGTTCCAAATTACGGAATTACCTTTGCCTATCTTTGGAAGTAGTTCTCTGTTTTGAGGAGGCGTCTATTCTTTTTAACAGTCTAATGTTACTAAGTAAAATAAGTTATGGTCTATCTGCTTGTATTAGGAATAATACATTAAAAAATATATTCAATTCACTTTTATTCATATAGTGCCAATTGACAACAAGTGTAATCTCAAAGCACTTTACAACAATTCATTTCAATTCAATTATACAAACATTCCAATCAGTTAAACATTTTCTATGTAAGGAAACCCAGCGGATTGTGATGAGTCATCAATGTAATTTAATAATTCATAAATTATTAATTTAATTATTCCTTCAAATCATTTTAAACGGGGCACCATCCAGTTTAACCTGGAAACAAGTTGTAATGTCTATCAAAATTAACTATCAAATAACAATTTATAAATAAATTATCAATGATTTACCAGAGACCTTTTGGTGATTCAAACACACTCACTCAAAATGAAAGAAACCAGCTTTGATTCAGTTCAATTTATTAACTAATTCTACCAAACAAACAATAACTGAAGGTCAACTAACCGCTAATTTGATTCGGCTAATTGCTAAGCTAAGTGGCTACAGCTAGTTGCCTACATAAACAAACTATGAAAATGTCTGTCGACCGGAAGATGTCACACCCATGTCACTCGGGGTTCTTCCTGTACGTCCATATGTCGTAATACTTGTGCGAAGAGATGGCGTACGGGAGTGAACGCGCAGACTGCAGAACAGGGGGTTTCAGAACAGTTTCATTATTTTAATACCTTGGCGAGATACCTCGTGGTCTCTTTGAAACAAGTCAAGTCTACAGTTTTACGTTTTACATTTTACATTTTAATTAGGTGTATTATTGTCCAAATTAAAAGTAACAGCTCTACCATACTTTAAAGCTCTCATGACATACCACAACTTAACACTACATTGAAGTCATTTACTCATAACATCTAAGCCCCGCCCTTGAACACAGGAAGTAAATGGACTGAGCTTATACAGTGCTTTTCTAGTCATATTGACCACTCAAAGCGCTTTACATTGAAGCCACATTCACCCATTCACACTCACACACCGACAACCAACATGGCTTGGTAGGACAATGTTTTTTTGGGGGTTAAGTGCCTTGCCCAGGGGCACATCAACATGTGACTGGAGAAAGCTATAATCAAACCTAGACCCTTCGATTGCAAGCCAACTCTACTCTACCACTGAGCCACAGTCCCCCCAATGTTTCAGTAAGAAAGGTCGGCATTTGGCTCCTTTTACCTAATCCACATCTGGATGTGGAGAGTAATTGAAGTGAGGCTGCATTAATTTTCTGTCCAGAGCTGAGAGGTTTAAAAAGAGGGTGTCGCTGTAGCAGAATGGTGAATCATCATATCACGGCATGGAAATACGTTTTGCACTAATCTCTTCACACATCATCTTATCTGCTCCAAATTCAACAACATGGATGTTAATTTGGCCCTAAACACATATGAACGGAAATATTTGGTGGTCTTGGCTTAAAAAAATACTCATCAAGCTCTGTTTTCAGCTAGGATTATTCAATTAAGAACATATATATTTTCTCAAGACTCCTGAAAACATTTTGGAATCAAGGGTACTTTTCCCTCGTGAGGTCAGCCATTTTAGTTGAAAGCTGCCATTTTTGCCGGTAAAAAACTTTCTCATGCAGATTTTATCATGAGGCTTGGTGGAAGTGTTGAGATGGCAGCGCGTGAATACTGTGTTCGAAGAACGGAGTGGCGTCAAACTTTGAGGACCGCACAAGGCTGCTTGCAACTTTAATTTTAGTTTACATCTTTATTGTTTTTTATAGAAGGTATTTGGTATAGGTATAGGAGTTTATTTGGGTCATTTTTATTTATTTTTTACATCGAAGGCTTCAGATATGGTGATTTTTCTTAAAAACAAATACATAGAATGCATAGAAGCACAACTGTATATACCATCACTATGTTTATTTCCATGTTCTTATTACATAGGCATTTGTAACACAAAACAAAAAAACTGTATTTTTACTAAACCAACATTTTCATAGTAACAATGAAAAAAGAGTTTGAGGTTAAAGGTAATGTCTATGTAAGTCTAGACCATAGTTACTGTTTTTTTCGTGTGTTTTTTTTTCTCTCAATTATACGTTTAAGCAGTAGGAGCATTTTAAGTTTTGCATCTGGGTTCAGTACCCATGACCTAGGTACTGTATTGTTGGGGAAATTACCAAGAATGTAGTTATCAGGCTATTAAAAGTTAAAGGGTCTGCTTATGGCAGTCAATAAGATTAATAATTATTGAAAATTATTATTATTTGGGGCACCACATTTATTAGGAACTATTTTATTAGCCACAAGTCTATATCAGTCTCATAATCTGAAAGGAATTAATTCTTTATCCGATCTGCAGATGCTAGAATAAAGCTGAATAAGTTTTACTAAATGTAATCAGTTGAACTAATTTTGCATCAGTAGTTTACCTTTAAACCAATAAGCAATGTAAGAAAACAAAACATTCTTTGGACATGTGTTTAAAAATTATCTGGATAAGAGTAATTAACCTTTGGAAAATTACTTAATTTATAGCTTGATCAAGACAGTAAAGCGATCTAATTCCCGTATTTTGATCAAATAAGGGGAGTTCAAACACGGCTAATGAAATTAGTTTCTGTTCTTAAACAAGTTCTTTTTGAACTGTTAATAAAAGGACTGAACTTATATAGCGCTTTTCTAGTCATACTGACCACTCAAAGCACTTTACATTGAAGCCACATTCACCCATTCACAGTCACATTCATACACCGATAGCCAACATAGCTTGGTAGGACGATGTAGAGTTTTTGGGGTTAAGTGCCTTGCCCAGGGGTACATCGACATGTGACTAGAGGAAGCTGGAATCGAACGTACGACCCTCCAACTGCAAGTTAACTGCTTTACCACTGAGCCGCAGTAGCCCAAATAATAGTGATCTTTGTTTATGAAACGGCGGCCTAAACAAACTAGTAGGCTTCCTTAGCTGTAGCTCTCTGCGAGGCGCGTGGAGCATTCAGAGAGGCTCAAATACATTTATTAAATATTAGACAAAAAAGGAAAAACTGATTCTGATTTTGAGTAGCTCACATAACATGATTTAAAACGAGTCTTTGTTGGTAAAAGTCTTTAAAAACAGATTAAAACTTCAGGCTGAGGCCTGGTTTACCCAAAGATAGCAGATGGAACTTAAAAAGTTAATGAAAAATGAGGAAACAGCTTTAAAATTAGTTATCCTTACTAATTTGCCTCTGCCCAAACAGACCATATGAACTTTTATAGTCCTTCGAGTTGCTGCACGTTGATGAGGAAAGGAGGACCTCCAGGGAGTGTTAGCCAGCAGGCTGACAAAGGATCGCTAATCTGGCTAACAGCTGTGGGAAGCTCCTGGCTTCTCCTGGCTGGCTGTGTGGCAATCGGCGTCTACCTTTTTAACAGTACCTTTTTGGAACTCTCCAGTTCGGCATTCACCTCTTATCGGCTCGGTGGCTAAATGCGGGCTCTGGTTTGTTCGGCTCTCGGCACATGTGGCTCACAGCTCCCGTTTCTCAGCAGTCGGCAACCTGAAACTCAGAGGGGTTTTGTCGGCCTCTGGGGATAAACAACGTCTTTGTTTATCAATGTACAAGATTGATCTGGAGTGGTATTTGGGTTCCTTTGGAGCAAGTTTCTGCCAGAAACTCGGGCCTCTCTCTGCCAGCGAAGGAAGATGGTTGGAGATGGTCTTCTGTTGCTCCCCGGCCGGCGGAACGCAGAAGATACGAGAGGGTGGAAGCAGGCTGTATTTATAGACTTCCGGCACCACTTCCTGTGGTGCTAGAGCAGAGTAGCACCACCTGATGGCTGAGTGTGTGACCCAACAGTATAAGAATTCAAAATCTAAGCCATGTTTTTATTTTTTTAACATAATTATAAGTTTCACAATTTAAAAAAAGCTGTTATGTTGAATTTATTTTTTATTGGTGGCTTTAAAAAAAGTTCCATTCTAAACCCTTTCCTAACTCCTTTTAACCATAAAAAAGGTTGAAAGGAGTTTGCAAATAATGAAGTTTTCCCACTTTACATTAGGGGAAGCACACAGTAATAATGGATTACATGTAAATGTAAGAATTTCATTTCCTAATGTTTTTTTGGGGAGCTACAAATGATTCTTAAACATTTACAGGTGACTAGGTGTTCACACTTTACATTAGGGGAAGCATCAAGTCAAGTAGATAATTCGTAAATGAATTAATGTCATTTATTAATGCTTTTGTGGAGCTGCAAATGATTCTTAACTCTTTAGGCACCAGGGTTTTTTCGATTAAATATTCCATTTTGATATCACTAGTTAAAAATTTAGCTTTAATATGGTAATAAAAAAAGCTATTCTGTAAATGAGAAAAATTCTTCAGTATGATCCAAGTTATGATGGGAGCAAATTCACACATCTAATTTGCATATTATGTCATCAGGCATTGTCGATATTGGTTTGGAATACTTTTCAAGATTTTTGTCTTTTTTACATTGTTTAAAACTTACTTTATATTGAATATTTATATTTTTACTTTTCTAAATAGGCCTATGTATTGTCTACATACGTATTTTAGTATTTTTTGGCATTTTTTTCAAGAACAGGTGGACACATCTGTTTATTTCATTTGTTGTGTGGCTCCATTAGTCTATTCACTACATAAACCAAGAGAAAGGAAATTATTGGGCTTAGAATTTTACACATCTGTCCCTAAAATAACCAATAGGCTCATCAAATTGTCTGATCCACTATTGATAATCTATATCAATCTTTCCCATCGTTATCATCATCATTTGCAGCGGGAAAGTGAACTTTACTGCTGTTTACCAGTTTATTAGCAGTCTGTTGTCTTTTGCGTTTTCCACCGTGTCTGCTGCTATTTCGTCGATCAACTTTGTTATGAACACCCCTGCTACCCGATCACATACCTGTCTCCCAGCAGGAGAACGTGACCAACAGCATCGCAGCGATTGCGTCATAGCGAGTGGGACTGGCCAGCTGCTGCAATGCGCTGTTTGAGTTTATCTTTCTTTTTCCCTGGACAACTGAACATCTTTATTGCAGGGTAAATATTCCTCTTCAGAATCTGAATCAGCCATTACTCGGCATCATACGTTTTATCTTTCTAAATCTCGCTCTCTCTATGCCGTGACAGCAGCAGCTGCACGCTCGCTCCCCACTGGCAGGGCTGCATAAAAAGCTGAGTTACTCCAAAAGTTTCCATGGTAACACACCCAAAAATGTGGCTTAAATTAAAGTTAAAGATGTCCGCCAACTCCTGATGTAAAGTAATAATTATTTAGCGGTCATATCTGCAGCTGTGGCTTGTTAAAGACAGCATTATTACCTGTCCCCATATTGTGACCGTGGCGCTTAAAGAGTTAAAATATTTACAGGTAACGATGTGTGATCACTTTACATTAGGGGATTTTTCCTACTGTAAAAACATCCAAACCAGTATATTATCTTTAGATGCAGAAAAAGCATTTGATAGAGTTAACTGGAAATTTTTATATTTGCAACCTTTCTTTTATAAACTGGTTAAAAATATTATACAGCTCCCCAGTAGCATGTATTAGGACTAATAATCAAACATCATCAAGGTTTTTCCTTCAGGAGTTACCAGGAAGGGATGTCCACTTTCTTCCTCCCTGTTTGCTGTTTTGTTAACCATTAGCAGCAGCAATCAGGCAAACTAATAATATTAAAGGTATGCAATGCAATAAAATAAAACATAAAATTAGTCTGTATGCATATAATATACTCCTTTTTCTACAGCATTCACAAACCTCTCTCTCTCTCTCTCAGGTAATCAAGTTGATCAAATCTTATTCAAGAGTTTCAGACTATTCAATAAATTGGTTAAAATCTACAGTCCTTCCAATCAATTGTTCCTTCCAGAGTCCCGTTGCTGTGCAACTCTGGTCAGGAAATATTACATATTAAGGAATCCATATCTCAGCAAGACTGGCAGACTTATCAAAGCTGAACTACCTCCCACTTTTTTTAAAAAGTGGAAGATGATCTGGCTAGATGGAAATCCCTTCCCATATCCCTTATTGGAAGAGTAGCTACAATGAAAATGATGGTTTTGCCTAGAAATAATTATTTATTCTCAATGATCCCAAGCAAACCATCACCTGATTGGTTTGATCTCTGGACTCCTCTGTTTCAAAATTTCTTTGGAAAGATAAACCCCAAGGTATCAGCTTGAAAACACTGCAGAAGTCCAAAGATAAAGGAGGTAGACCTACCAAACTTCCGTCATTATTTCTTAGCCAACAGGCTCCAATACATATCACGATGGTAAAAACACAGTTCTCTCGATGAGTCCTGGATAGTTGTTGAACAGACACTATGTAATAAGATAAAACTTTCAGACCTACCATTTATTAGCTCAAATATAAAACAAAATTATTATTTTAAAAGTATCAGTATCAGCTCCTCTCTGACATCTTGGTGGGAATTTCTTAAAACGACAGAGTCCTTACTAGTCCCATGCAGATGTACACCCATCTGGAACAACCCGGACATCTTACAAAAAAAATGTATGATCAATTTTCCAAACTGGAGTTGTGAAGGAATTGAATACCTGGAACACATATTTGACTGAACAGACTTTATCCCATTCAACACACTGGTTACACAACACAGGATTAACAAGAATAAATACTTAGAATATCAACAAATTAAATCAATTATAAAAGATTTTTGGGTCACACACAGCCATCAGGTGGCGCTAACTTGCCCTATAAATACAGCCCGCTTCCTTCAGCTCGCTCTCTTTCACGACGGGCATTTGGCCAGCTCGTTTTGGAGAGACCCAAAACAACAATCTTCCTTTGCGGGTGGAGGAAGACACAAGGTCCTAGAGGAACTAGCTCCAGGGAGCTCAAAGACTGACACCAGGTGAAACCTAAATATTGCTAAACAAACTCATTGTTTTATCCTCAAAAGCCCGACGGAAGCTTCCCTCAGTTTCAGAGCGCAGAGAGACTGGGCTGAACGGCGCCTGCAGTGGGAGTTCGAATCAGCTGAGAGCTTGAGCCATGATGGCCGAGGCCAAACCAGCATTCATCCGCTGCCACAGAGTCGATAAGAATTGCCGCGCTGGAAAGTTGCTAAAGGTACTGTAAAAGGTGGATGCCGAGGGCTGATCACCAAGCAGCCGGAGCCAGGTGCAGCTGGACGGAGCCACAAGCTGGGAGCTTTACTGCTGGTAACCAGATAGGAGCCATTGTTAGCCGCTAGGCTAACATCGCCTCACCCCCCCCCTTCCTTCATCGACGCGCAGAAACTTAATCCTTAAAAGGTCTGTTTGGGAAGTGGCAAATTAGTTAGGATAACTAAGGTTTTTTTTCTTTTTGTGGTGTTGAATTGTTTCATCAGTTATCTTTGGGTAATAGAGGCCTTTTGGCATAAAACTTTAATCAGTGTTTTTAAAATACTTTTTTTCCCGAGTCGTTTTTAAATCCTGCTACTTGAGCTATTCAGTCAGTCAGGAGTTTTTCCTTGTGGTTTAATTATTAATAGATGTGTTTGAGCCACTCTAAGCGCCCCACGTGCGTTGGAGGGTATACCTGAAAGCCAACAAGCTCACGTGTTCGTTCTGGCCGACACTTCATGAGTTGCTAATAACTGTTCAAACACAATTCAGTTTAAATAGATCATTAAAGAACAGAAACTAATCTTATTAGGGTTTCTCATTTTATCACATTATTCATATTCTGTGTTCCTTTGTTTTAACTATTCTTTTATTTTAATCAGTAGTGTTTCTCTTATTACCAGTTTCAGTGTTTAAATGTTTTTCTTACTTTTGTGTAATTAAATCTTGTGTTTGGAAAGTAACAGTTGTCATTTCTTGTTCAACACACACACACATATTGCAAGATGTATGACCAATAGACGTTAAGAATCCATTCCTTCAGAATTATGAGACTGATATAGAAATTTGGCTATTTAAAATAATTCCTGATAATGGTGGTTCCCGAATAATAATACTTTTCCATAAATTATTACTTTTGTTGACTGCTATAAGCAGTCTTTGATTATCAATAGCCAAATATTATAAACTGCTCACGAAAATTAAAGAAACATTTTTTTATTGGGCCTGGCATGAAATCAATTAAACCTCTCTGATAATTTTCTGGTTGGTTAAGCAGCTGAGGGCATCATTAATCACTTTCACTTGTATTGGTGTTCATGGACTTAACAACAGGTGCACTACAGTGGCAACAATTAGAAAACCCTCAAAACAGGACTGGTTTTAGATATAGGTTTCTCCCTCTTGATCTTTTTTTGGCTGGTTTTGGCTTGAGTTATTATCTCTACTGGCAGTATGAGGCGATTCCTTAACTCTACAGAAGTTACACAGGTTGTCCAACTTCTCCAGGATGGCACATCCACACTTGCTGCAGCAAGAAGGTTTAATGTGTCTCCCAGCACAATCTCCAGAACATGGAGGAGATTTTAGGAGACTGGTGGTTATTCTCGGAGAGTTGGACAGGGCCATAGAAGGTCCTCAAACCATCAACCGGACTGATATCTGCTCCTTTGTGCAAGGCGGAACAGGCTGAGCACTGCTCATGCCCTACAGAATGACCTCCAGAGGGCAACTGGTGTGAATGTATCTACCCAAACAATCATGAACAGACTTCATGAAGATGGCCTGAGGGCCCGACATCCTTTAGTGGGCCCTGTGCTCACTGCCCAGCACCGTGGAGCTCGACTGGCATTTGCTCAAGAACACCAGAATTGGCAAGTCCGCCACTGACGCCCTGTACTTTTTACAGACGAGAGCAGGTTCACCCTGACCACCTGTGATAAACGTGAAAGAGTCTGGAGCAGACAAGGAGAACGTTATGCTGCCTGCAACGTCGTTCAACATGACAGGTTTGGTGGTGGGTCAGTGATGGTCTGGGGAGGCATATCCATGGAGGGACGCACAGACCTCTACTGACTAGGAAATGGTGCTCTGAATGCCATAAGATATCGTGATGAAATCATTGAACCCATTGTCAGACCATACACTGGTGCAGTAGGTCCTGGTGTCCTCCTAATTCACGACAATGCCCGGCCTCATGTGGCTAGAGTATGCAGGCAGTACCTGGAAGATGAAGGAATTTAAACAATTGAATGGCCTTCACGTTCCCCGGACTTAAACTCAATAGAACATCTGTGGGACATTACGTTTCGGTCCATTAGGCGCCGCCAGGTTGCTCCTCAGATGGCCTTGGCCCCCATGGGGCTTGGTGGTGCCATGGCCGTGGGCAGGGAACTGGCTCCCTGGGGATGGCATTGTGTCACCCCAGTCATTTCCTGCCCATCCACAGACGCCTCTGTCCACCTGCTCCTTCATTATACCATTCACATTGGGCCTTGGGGCGTGATCACGTCACTGGGGTGCGGGAGGAGGTTCCGTCTTCACTGTCCGGTGGCGGCTTGGGTCCCAATTTTAATTGTAAAACTCCAACACTTTAACTCGCAACATTTACATGAGACCCACACATGTAGGGACCTGGTGGTGGATACACCTCAGCGTTGGAGGAGGAGCCCTTTTAAGAGCCTCACCTCTGGTGCCAGTGCCCACTGCTTAACTGTATCTACTCACTGAGGGCCCGGGGTGGGAAATGGGGGTGCATTCCCATGTTCCACCCCTCTGTTTTCAGTGCACTTTAGAATAACATTAGAACTACATTCGAGCACGGGGAGAGAGGCTGGTTGTCTGCAATTGGCTGGGTCCCTGGTCTCTGCGCTATGCGTGGGGTGGGATCTGGACCCGGGAGCTAGTAGATCTGGGTGTCCAGGTGAGCCTGGCCATGGCCTGGGGAGGGCGTACATCCACTACGGCTTTTACTGTGTCTCCTTGGTGTGTGGAGGGGGCGCGGGGCTGGGTTTATGGCGGTGGGGATTGGCCCGGGGTGGCGTCAGCTCCTTAAACGAGCTATCAATCACTTGCCAGGGGAAACCTTATTTACACCTGCACGCTTACACACACACATAGGTGTGGGGACATTGGTGTGTACGGACATAATCTTGAGCTGAGGTCAATAGATAGTTGGTACCAAGAGCTTACCAGAAACATTGGTGTTGTATTCATTAATCCATTTTTGGGTGTAGTGAATGTGTAGTTCTTAGTTCATATTACTAGATTAGTTTTGTTAAAGTTGTTCTGTTCCCACTTCTCTGCCGTCCAACAGAGGTGGAGGAATGGGAATTTTTTCTTGTGTTCTTTGTTTACCTCCATATCTTGTATCGTCAGTTCACAGTTCTATCGGTCCTGTTTCTCTTCTTCATCTTCTTTCTTTCTTCTTATCTCAAATTCATGTCCATAACTTCAAGAAATTAAACCTACAGTATAAAAAAAATACATTAGGGGAAGCATAAAATCTGACAGATAATTTGACAGATATTACTATTTTTCCAGACGACAAGTGGTTAAATCATGCGGATCGTGGCTCAGGAGTTGAGAGTTTGTCTCGTAACCGGAGGGTTGCCGGTTCGATCCCCGGCTCGGTTGTTGTGCACTTGGGCAAGACACTTCACATGTGGTCAGAGGGCCTGGTGACGCTAGTTTTCGGCAGCCTAGCCTCTGTCACTGTGCCCTAGGGCAGCTGTGGTTACAATGTAGCGTGCCATCACCAGTGTGAAGTGCTTTGGGGTCCCAAGGGACTGAGTAAAGCCCTATGCAAATACAGGCCTTTTACCATTTAAAGGTAATTAGGTATTTAAACTTTACATTAGGGGAAGCATAAAGTCTAATAGATAATTTGTAAATGCATAAATATTTGTTAATGTTTTAAAAGGCTAGATGTGATTCTTAAAACACTTGCAAGTAATGAGATATAGCTGAACCTTTAACAATGAGATTTGCGACAGTGAAGTGCTGTAGAAGCTGACCAGTTATTATATCTGTTCATACCATAGACACCTTAACACATGATTGAATAATCCAACCATCTGTGAAATGTTTCTTGGTAAGTTTTACATGGCTGAAGGGTTCACATTTACATCAGATCGTGGATTTCCTACAAAGGTTCCAAACCTTCATACATTCACTTTCTTTGACACACTGATAGTTCGAAAAATGTTTTTGTCCCTCTTGTATTTCAAACAAAACATAAAAAGACCCAGACTTCCCTCTCCCCAGCCAACTGGTCCACCTCCTCGGGATGAATCCCAAGGTGTTCCCAGGCTAGCAGAGAGAAAGTCCCTTCAGCATGTCTTGGGTCTTCCTATGGTTGTATCTCCTGTTGGGACAAGTAACACCTAACCAGGGTGGCATCCATTATGACCAGATGCTCGAGCCACCTCAATTGGTTCCTCTCGATGTGGAGGAGCAGTGGCTCTTCTTACCCTATCTCACCCTATCTCTAAGGCAGGCCTGCCCAATCCTGGTCCTGGAGATCTACTATCCAGCAACTTTTAGGTGCATCCCTTCTCATCACAGCTGAATCAAATAAAGTTCTCATTACCAGGCCTCTGCAGAGCTGACAGACTGCTGATGAGGGAATTGAACAATTTGATTCAGGTGTGTTGGAGCTGGGATATATCTAAAATTTGTAGGATAGTAGATCTCCAGGACCAGGATTGGGCAGGCCTACACTAAGGGATAACCAAGATGTTCTGTGGAGGGAACTCGTTTCAGCTGCCTGGGTTCAAGAAAATAACACAAAAAGAGTTTATAAATGTATGGACTTTTTTACATTTAATAAATTTTGAATTATGCTCAAAATCAGTTTACAAATGTGTCCATGATAATTTATAAATGTTTAGTTGATAATTAATAAATTAATTTATTTGTATATAACCGATAACTTCAGCATTTATAACTCTGGTATGAAAAGCCTGAGCAGGTTTAGTCGAGCGGCAAAGACCGAATGTATTTTCTTGTTCTTCAGATACAGGAGTAGTCCTTAACTCTTCCTGCCTATTTGTGTCTTCAGGTGGTAAAGCCTATGGTTAGTCCCGAAGGGACCCATGGACTACGCAACAGCAGACTTGTTAACTTTTCTCTGTCAGGTAAGTTTCTAATGCCTGTATTGTCTCATTACAACATCCTAATCTGGACCTTTCTTTAGTCTGAAGCATAAAGCTTCATAAAGCTTTAATCTGAAGCATAAAGCTCAGAATAAAGAAACTGTTTAATATTTTCAACATCTGAACAGTTGAAAACATTTTAATGGTTACCACTGGCAAATTATGACTATGTTAAAAGATGTGAAAGATGATTTTTCACATTTTTTTATTACACACTTTTGTACAAAATTATAGTTGTCTGTCAGATAAAACCCTACTACAATAGGGTAAAGTTTGTGATTGTAATGTTGCAAATTGTGTAAAAGATTAGGTAGGTCAATACTTTTCTTAGGCACACATCAGAAAATTAATAGCTGGACGTCCCAGAATTTTCTCTAATAGAAACAAAACTGAAGTAATTAGTTTTGGACTTAAAGAAGAATGACCAAGAGTGAGCACACAGCATCAATTAATAAAACTACAAACCACTAATAAGGCCTGAAATCTAGATATAGTAATGGTCTGAGAACTGAACCTCCAAGGTAACACAAAGCTAAAACAAAGTCAGCCTTCTATCACCTGAAAAAAATGTCTAGGATTAAAGGACTGTTGTTGCAACATGATTGTCTGATTGACTAAAAAGTCAATCAGACAGCTGCAGCTGATCCAGCATGCTTCTGGCCATGCCTTCACTAGAGCCAGGAAAGCAGAGCACATCACCTCATTTCTAAAGTCCTTATACTGGCTTGCTGTAGCTCAGACAGAACACTTCAAAATACTGCTACTAGTTTATAAATCATTGAATGGCTGACCTGTTGTTAACGTACCAATAAACCAGACCACTCAGGTCCTTCAACTCTAGTCTATTGGTGTAATCATCTTTAGACATGAAACATGGAGAAGCAGCTTTCAGTTTCTGTGCTCCCCTTATCTTGAACAAACTTTCTGACAACTGCAAAACTACTTAAACAGAGCTGCTTTAAATCAAAAGTAATATCTCATCTGTTTAGAGCTGCCTTTAAATAAGCAAGGCATGCTTTATTGTGTATCATATGTTGTGTGTTTCATGCTTAACTGCTGTTGTTTACTTTCTCTAATGTATTTTATGCTTTTCATGCTTTTTTATATGTCCTGTAAGGTTGTTTTTTTTAAATCATCTTTTCATTTTTGACATGTCATGTTCTGTGGGTTTTATGCTTTATTGTTGTTTTTACTTTCATTTATAAAGCACATTGAATTACCTTGTTGAAAGTGCACTATACAAATCTAACTTCCTTGTCTATAACTGTTATAACTCTCAACTTCTCTGCTACCACTGGCCATGCCTGCTTTTATTTCTTTTTTTTTGTGCTTGTTGTTCGCTCTCAACTTCTCCGCGTTCAATTTCTCCGCTCTCAACTTCTCCACTACCGCTAGCCATGCCTGCTTGTTTTCTTTCTTTTCGTGTTTGAATGAGCTGCAGCCAACAGGCCAAAGTGTGATAGGTTTGTCACTGTGAGTGAGCGGAGGTTATTGGACATTGACATGCAGAGGCAGGCCTGCTGCCTTAAAAGCACACACGCTCACACACACGCCTGTGTAAAGCATAATATAAATTATTAAAACATAAATCCCATGGGACATAAAAGCATATTGTCCCGTGCAGGTCTTACTGAACGGTTCGGTATTTTACCAAGTACCGTTGCATCCCTAGTGTATACAGTAGACATATTCAAAATACTTTTCTAGGGGTTTACCAAGCCAAATTTTAGAGGATCGTACTGTCACCCGGGTATCCTAACCCAACCAATCCACCTTTCAGAGGAGCATAACTGTCCCCAGTATATTGTAACTCATCCAAGCCACCTTTTAGAGGAACATAAATATCGCCTAGGTATTCTAACTTTGTGTATGGGATTACTTAAATCCATATTCCTAGAGTATTTCACTTCCCCTGGACCACTGATCTCCACACCAGTGGGCCTAAAGCCTTTCACTTTAGGTCTTAACCCCACAATTTCAATTCTCTAAATTCCTCAGCTGTTCAACCACAAAAAATATAAACATTTGACATTCGATCTGTTTAAAAGTAGAACACATATAATACTTTAGCACATATAATACTTTAGCACAACGTTCATAAAAACAGGTCTATGCTTACATGAATATTCACACAGTCAGTACTTCGCATTCGGTGGTTGTCCAAGAATTAAACTGGATCCTCTCAAACTCTAATTACGTCAGAGTCACCAAATTGTTAGAAACTCAGCCTATTCTATTAAAAAACTCTCTGCTATGTGTGAAGTAGTGTGTAATTTTGATTAGGGATGACCAGGAGAGAAATCCAAATCTATCAGTTTTATTACAACTTGAATGTTCAAAAAACAGAGTCTATTTAATTCAATTCACTTTTATATTATATAGCACCAATTCACAACAAATGTAATCTCAAGGAACTTTACAACAAAAATAAATTCAATCCTATTGTACAAACATTCCAATCAGTTAAGTTTTCTATGTAAGGAATCCCAGCAGATTGTGTTGCGTCATCAACGTGAGGTTGTGCCCGGATCATGCAGATTCCAACCACAGCAATTCCTCAGCAATCCCTCATACTCAAGCATGAAGCGACAGTGGAGAGGAAAAACTCCCCTTTAACAGGAAGAAACCTCTGGCAGAACCCTGGCTCAGTACAAGAACTCATCTTCCCATGACCGTCTGGGGGTCTGAGAAGACAGAGAAGAGACAGCATGGAGGATGCTCGGTGACTTTGAGCATCATATGGACCGATGCTCCCCATCCAACAGGGGGCATTATAGTTGAGCTGGATACCAGACCGGGTGGAGCTTCTATGGGGAGAAAAACACTAAGAGAAAACTAGGTTAACAATCGCAATAACAGCAGAAAAAATATATCTGGAGATTAGTAGAATTGAAAAGTATAAGAGTGAAGACAAGCCATTCTAACTATAAGCTTTATCAAAAAGGAAGGTTTTAAGCCTAGTCTTAAACAAAGACAGAGTAGCTCCCTCACCGACTAAAACTGGGTTCCACAGGAGAGGAGCCTGATAACTAATCTATCTGCCTCCCATTCTACTTTTAGAAATCCTAAGAACTACCAGTAGATCTGCAATCTGACAACGAAGTGTTCTGTTAGGAACATATGGACCAATCATATTTCTGATGTACAATGGATCTTGATTATTAAGGGCTTTATATGTTAGGAGGATCTTAAACTATTCTGGATTTAATAGGGAGCCAATGGAGAGAAGCTAAAACAGGAGAAATGTGATGACTCTTTTTAATATTCATCAGAACTCTTGCTGCAGCATTTTGGATCAACTAAAAGCTTTTAATTGCATTTTGTGGACTTCCTTATAATAAGGAATTACAGTAGTCTAGCCTTGAAGTAACACATACATGAACTAGTTTGTCTGCATCACTCCTGGACAGGATGTTTCTAATTTTAGCAACATTCTGGAGGTGAAAGAAAGAAATCTTAGAAACCTGTTTAATATGGGATTTCAATGTCAGATCTTGGTCAACAATTACACCAAGGTTCTTTATATGATAACCGGTAGCCATATTAATGCCATCCAGATTAAGTGATTGACTTAGCAGTTTCCTTTTTAAAGCTTCTGGTCCAAAAACAACAACTTATGTCTTGTCTGAATTTATAAGCAGAAGGTTTATAGTCATCCAGGTTTTTATGTCTTCGAGACATGCATGCAATCTACCTAATTTATATTGGGTTCATAAGGTTTTATGGATAAATATAATTGTGTATCATCAGCATAACTGTGGAAATTCATTCCATGTTTTCTAATTATTTTACCAATTGGAAGCATATAAATAGTAAAGAGAATCGGTCCAAGCACAAAACCCTGTGGCACTCCACAAGTAACCCTTGAGTGTGAAGAAGATTTATCATTGACATGAACAAACTGGAATCTGTCAGACAGATATGATTTAAACCATCTTAGTGCTGTTCCCTTGATCCCTACAACATGTTCAAGCCTTTCTAACAGAATATTATGATCAACTGTGTCAAAAGCAGCACTGAGATGCATCCAGTACAAATCCATTGCTGAGGGAATTAGAATATCATTAGTAACTTTTACCAGTGCGGTTTCAGTGCCATGATGAGCTCTAAAACCTTAAATTCTTTAAATAGGTTGTTGCTCTTTAATGCTCACATACTTGATTAGCAACTATTTTCTCAAGAATTTTGGATAAGAAAGTTAGGTTAGAAATAGGTCTGTAATTAGCTAAGTAATCTCGATCGAGGAGAGTTTCTTAAGTAAAGGTTTAATTACCAGCAACCTTAAATTCCTGTGGTACATATCCATTTATTAAATATAGATTCATCATGTCTAAAATAGGGCCAGTAACCAGAGGGAACACTTCCTTAAATAATTTGATTGGTATTGGGTCTAACATACAAGTTGAGGATTTAGATGAAGCTAATATTTGTGATAATTCCAAAAGTTCAACTGAATCAAAATGGTACAGACATAAACATGATTCTATTTTTCTCTCTGATACTTCTTCATTTACTGAGAGTTAATCATGTTTGGGATAATGCCAATGATTTTATATTTAATAGAATTTATTTTACTTAAGAAGAATCTTATAAAGTCATCACTTATGAGAGAAAGGGAAATAGTTGGCTCAACAGAGCTATGACTCTGTGTACGTTTGGTAACTCAACTAAAAAGAAGCCTAGGATTGTTTTTATTTACCTCTATTAATGACAAGAAATATTCTGTTCTAGCCTGTTGAAGGGTGTTGAAGTTGTAGATTATTTTTCGAGGTTAGATAGGAATCATTTAAGTATGTAGGGTGCCATTTTCTCTCCAGTTTCCCAGTATTATGCTTTAAAGTATGCAACACTGCAATAAATCAGGGAGCAAACGTCCTATGGCTGATTACCTTCTTTTTTAAAGGGTCTACACTTTCTAACGGCAAACGCAATCAGGAAGTATTACTTTGAATCAGACCATCAATTTCTGAAGGGTTAGTGTTGGAATTACTACCTTCCACTGTGGTTGTCTGTGACACATAGGGAAGCAAGGATGAAAAAGATTATTTAAAACTTGTTACAGCATTGTCTGATAAAGTTCTACTGTAATTAAATGTTCTTTCAGATTTGGGAATGTTGGGTAAAGTAAATTCAAAGGTTATCAAAAAATGGTCAGATAGGGCTGGGTTATGTCAGAGGACTGTTACTTCATCACACTCAATACCGTATGTCAGTACCACGTCTAAAGTGTGCCCACCAGAGTGCGTGGGTCCCATCACTTTCTGAGTAAAGCCAATTTAGTCTTAGATAATATCAGATAAAAATCTGAGATCTGATCAAAGAATATAGAGTAAAGAAACACCGCGTGTTGATGAAATTGGTAGCATTACAATCTTATACATTTCAATATTAAAAGGCAAAATATCAGATCGAAATCGGATTTTAGGTTAAAAGATCTGATCCGGATCAGAGGCCCAAAATGCTGATCGGGGCATCCCTATTTACAACGTTACCATCATTAAAAGTAATCAGTTATGTTATGTTACGTATTCATAAAAATGTGCGTTACCAAAAATTAAAAGCCAATTTGCAGTACCTCGCACATGCGGTAACTTAATTGACAGACACACCGTCCTTTGAATATACCGAGAAGTTGTGACAATGAGTAACATCAGTAATCCAACTAAATTAACTCTGCATGATAACAGTAACAGAAAAGACACTCACCAATTGGCTATTCCAGATAGCAGCCGACAGAAGTTTTTAATCGACGCAGTGTGCATCTTTTGTTTTTTTTCTCTTTCATTGATAAATTGAAAATAAAAAAATTAAAATATGAGCTTACTTTTATGATACAGAAGATGTACACTGCAATCTTAATGGGAGTTCGAAAACCCTCTCACACAAAGGGTCGAGGAGCAATATACAGACACTCACAGCACTTCAGTTCTGTTGTTATGTCCACAAGTTTCACACAGGCCGAGTCCTACTGTCTGACAAAAAGCAGGCTGCAGTCAGGATTTTCTTTACTTAATGAGGGAAAATACTCAAATAACGGATTACCCCCCAAAAATGTTTTCCTGATGCTTAATGCACAAAACTAACACATTAACTTTACAATTTCACAAAAAAGTAATAAAAGTACTCTATGTTGTTTCTCATCAGACAATATATCCTATCCCCAGGTGAATGGTGAAGAAGGAAAGACAGCCAGACGCTCAATTTTTAGGCTTCTTTATTCGGAACCGCACCCTGAACGAACTGCACAAAACGCACACTAATTTCTAGCTGCTATCTAGTGGTCAACAAAAATAGCATTAAGTGCATCTCTATTTTCTCTATTTTAAAGACCTCACTACTTTGTAACACATTACCCACAACCAGTGGCAGACTGGGACTAAAAAACAGCCATCGACTTTGACTCGGCCAAGCCCACAACAACAGATGCGACAGAAACTTATCAGCAACAGACACGGGTCTCAAAATACTTAAATCTTAAACCATTATATTTTTTCTTCCAAATTATAGCATTATCACTGATGTTGACTAAAAGAGGTGTTAAAAGCATAGTGTAGAATACTCACTGAGAAATAAACAACAATCTCTTTTGATGTCTCTTTCTCTGTAGAACAATATACAGGTGAGGTGCCTATACCTAAAACACACAAATACAAATTTAATGGGTTATGATAAATCACAATGTAAACTAAGGCTACGTCCACACTAAGCCGATAAGGTTATATGGGGAGTTAGACGCCTAATGTTATCCACTCAACACGAGCATTTACGCCTCGTTTAAAGAACAACTAAACACCAAATCAACTTTTTGTAGCTTATAAACTGCATAAATATGCTTCTTATAGTTCTCTCTACATGTCCTGGTCCTTTTTTTGATATTTCAGTGCAAATTAGATAAAATCTCACTTTTGAGCCTAAAACCGTCTGTGTGGCGCCATCTGTGCATTTTCGGTTGCACTACATGTGAATTTCATTCCTGTCCTCCCCATTTGCTCAGAAGTTTGTGTGACGTGATTTGGAGGTGTGTGACGTCCGTGGCTCTGCCGCTGGGGTATAAAAGCAGTCAAGGCTCGCATACGCCATGTAGCGAGTTGGAGTTGGAATAGTGAGCGAGCGTTTTACATCGATTTTCAGGTTAGCAAGTTATCATTAGCATAGTATTTAGTTATTTATTTAGCGTAGCATTTCTTGTATTAGTTACTTTTCTTTGTACTACGGCCCTGTATAAGAGGGGGGAACTCGGCCACACCTCCGTAGCGAGGCGCCATGAACTGCTTGCAGCACAAAACCTGAGTGCTCCGTTATGCAGATGGTTACCCCTACTTACTGACATTTGCTTATTACCTATGATAAACGTAATGATAAAGGATAACTAACATCATTAAATGGAAAATAAAATCTGGGCTAAGAGTTCGTTTTTATTTGAATAATTGTGATGGTGTTTCTTTTTTTTTTTTGCACATTCCTGAATGATTTTCGATATTTAGCATTAGATTTGGTAACAACAATGTACCGCTCAGAGACGGCGCTCATTCTATGCTGCGATGCCGCTACAGGTTCGGCATCTGCTGCTGAGAACGAGACATCGGCCCGAAATGATATGACTCAGAGCCACTCAGTTACTCCATAGAACTGGAGAAAAACTCAACCTAAAGATTATTTCCCTTTGAGGCAAAGGAGCCCGCGTTGCTGTGGCTCTCTCCGCCTTTCTGGCCGTCTGTGACTCTGCGCTGCTGCCTGCCAGTCAATCACAGCCCAGACCACGCCCAGCCAGTATTCCCCCCACGTTTTTCCTGGTCCGCCAGTCAACGCCTTCTTTTGAGCCGTTTTTCAAAAATAAATGTGGGCGGTGTTAAACTCTGGTTGGGTGTTGAGTTACTCTTTAAGGTCCCATGATTGCGCAATCCCGTACCGACCTGTGCAAATACTGGGCATGCGCGAAAAGACACACAAAAGACGGGTATAATCTACGTGACGCCAGCGCCTACATAATATACAAGAAGCTCTACAGCACAGCACATATCTGCCTGTCCCGTTAACCGAAGAGAACAATAGCTTCTCGGAAGAAGAGAGAGTTTTTGGTGTGGACAGACGATGAGATCGATTTATTACTCTTCACTGTTGTCTTTGTCTGTACTGTCGTATTGTTATTGAGGCAGCATTCATTGACGCCACTTCCTTTCATTATCCGGGGAAGCTGTCCACACTAGCTCGTTTAGCCGTTGAATTAAGATTTACACGGCTCTCTTACAGACCTTAAACGACGCCTGGTTAGTGTGGACGATAGGTGGGTGTAGACTAAACTAAACTAGGGCTGAACGATTTTGGAAAATAATCTAATTGCGATTTTTTTCTTCAATATTGCAATTGCGATTTAATTTGCTATTATTTTTATGGGGATTTTCTCATGCATTTTTTAAATTAATGCAACCAAAATATTGTGTATTATAAACTGATTTTTTTACACATAATTTATTCTATTCCATAGGCTAGACTTATTGTAAGACAAAGGCAAATGAAGCATGGCTGAATATAAACAAATTTATCTACTTAAATCATCACATTAGATGGTGATCGCCGTCGTTATGCAATCAAGGTTTTCTTCCTTTTGATCCCAGCTGGTAAGCCCCTCTCAGGCAGGCTGCAATGTTTTCCTCCGTGGGGTTATCCGGGAAGTAGGATGCTTGAAGCAACAAGCTCTGATTTTTAATTTTCCATCGATCTAATGCATTTTCAGACTCTGGTATGACCCAGTAGTGCGGTTTGATCACAGGTTAGTTGTTACAAAATACTCCGCTGTTTTCGGTGCGGCTTTAACTTTCTGTGGCTAAAATGTGTTCGTGAGATTAAATCCTAGCTTATTAATGATGCTTATCAAAGTAAACCCTTGGCTATGAACCCCGTTAAAGCACAAATTATTTCAGTGTGCCGGTTTTTATGTTCGTAAGGAGATATTCTGTCAAACAGTTCGGTCAGCGATCCCCGTTGGCTGGAAGTTTGTTTACTGGAAATTGAAACACTGGTGGCGGTTGAAGGGTTTTATTCTATATTCAATTTAAACCTTAACTCTATAAATTCCATGCGTGTTCATTTTTATCAGAGAGGAGACGACTGTAATTTAATTTTCTTTAGATTTTAATACAAGAAATCAAATACTGGTTCACAGAGTTGCTTAAAACAAATCAAATATTTAGCTTACAGAGTGGTATAAATTATTCACACTCTGGGTCACCCTACCTAAGAGGAATGACAACGTATATAACAGAAACATTAAGTTTTATATTTTAACACAAAGTTAGAGAACCTCCCCCCTAACATTAAATATGGGACACAAAACATGATTGGTTCATTCAAACTTTTGCCAAGACCAGCCTCCTTACAACCATGCATGCATAACTAATGACCTTCCTGTTATTCTGACTTTACAACCCAGCTCTAACTAGATTTTCTGCTGATAAAGAGTGTGGTGTCTTATCTGCATCCTTCCATTGTCAAGCCATAAATCTGCCTGTGCTTTCCTGCTCAATGTCCTGTTTTTCTGTGACCCAAACAAGAGCTGACTCTGCAAAATACCTCTAAAACAATCTTAAAAGTATAATTAAAAAGTATTAATCGTTCAGCCCTAAACCTAACCCTTAAAATATTTGATTTTATTCGAAATCTTGGCATGGCCTATTCACCTGCTCTAATGCACCAGGGAGCCCTATCGTATGTTTCAGTATATTTTGACATGATTATATTTCTCATCTTAAATTCTTCTACCTAGACCATAAGACTTTTGAGAAGTATTTTTGGGTATCCAGGTATAGTACCCACACTACTACTCAGATACAAAAATTCAGGGGGGTATACCTATAGGTAATGCTGTAAAAAAAAAAAACAACAATAAAGTAAACACTCTAGCTTATTACTTTGAGAATGCATGTCCCATCAACAAAATTGAAATGGGAAAGGTTTCTTAAAGCCCCGTGTGTAAGAATTACCTCCAAATAGTGGTGCGCTAAGTGAATGCAAGCAACTTAATAGTGTTTTCTGGCTTCTCGCCGATATAACACGTCATTACTATTACGGAAGCCGCGGAGTAAATTGTCCTAGTTAAACGGAAGATATTTGCCGGACTAACCTGTCCTGTATCAAATATAACGCTAACATAGCGTTCCGGCAAGATGGCGATGTGAGCAGTCGTGTTTTCCGGAGTTCATATAACTTCGTCCCAAAAAACTTTGTTTAAAGCTGTTGAAAGATCATTGTGAAGAGACGTCATGGATGCTCAGAAAATAATTAAACCGGCTAAACTCATTGTGGGTTCAAAAGAAAATAATATCCCACTAGAAGTTAGAAAGAAAGACGGCGTTTGTTTTACCGAGCATGACTATGGTATGGACACCGCTGGGCTAAACAAGAGGGACCGTAATGTCGACTCCACACCAACTACATCAGTTAAATTTCCCACTGGGAAAAAGTCTACGCCAGCAGATGATGTTGAGAGTAACAAAGTTTCCAACAACGCCATTTTACAGACAATACTAGGCCTTGAAAAACGAGTGGACGAGCAGCTTGCTGATCTGAAGGAGCAGACGAAACAAAGTAGTGTTATGATTGCGTCTTTAGCAAAAGCTGTCCAGTTTAACGCGGAAGAGTTGAAGGAATGCAAAAAAAAGTTGAAGACTTTGAAAAACAAAACGACCAGCTTTGAAAAGATAACAGCGAACTAAAAGACAGAGTGAGAGAGCAAGAGAGATACAGGATGAGGTGGTGTCTACAGATTAAAGGTTTGGTGGAAAAAAAAGACGAGAACATCCGTGAGCAAGTCATCGAAATCCTCCGGAAAGTTGCACCAGATCTATAATTGAAGATCGAGGATGCTGTGGACGTTGTCCATAGAATAGGGAGAAAGATGGATAAAAAGGTCAGACATGTCGTCATTCTTTTTGCAAAGAGATGGGTGAAAGAAGAAATATGGCGTCGGACCAAGAACTCGCAGATCTGCAAAGATAAAGACATCTACTTTGCTGAAATGTTGCCAAAGGAGGACTGGGAGGAGAGAAGACGCCTGTGGCCGCAAATTGAGCAAGCGAGGCGCGATGGGAGAGTGGCCTTCTTCCGAGGCCCACATGGATACGTAGACAGACCAGGAATTGGAGAAGACAGGTGAAAAATTTCAAGATGATTGTAATAAAGTAGAAACGTATGTAACGGGACTTTTCAAATCTACTAAGGTTTAGGTTCGGAACACTTAGTAGATGGAATAAGCAAGGATTATACTTACTGTTCAGTTCCTTTTTTGTGTGCGTTTGTGGTTCATGGATAATGTTGATATTTCGTTTTCTTCATTAAATGTTACGGGCCTGAAAAGCCTTTTTTTTGTAAAGGGCAAAGATCTCAATGTTTACTTTTGCAAGGGACTCATTCGGCTAAAGTGGATGAAACCTTTTGGACTAATCAATGGGGTGACAAGATCTTTTTTAGCCATGGCTCCAATCGTTCAGCTGGCGTGGCAATATGTTTAAATAAATGCCCTGGAGAAGCGATAACACTTAGAGATGATGGAGCTGGTCACTGGCTCACAGTGGTTTTTAAAGTTGAAAGTCTATTCCTTATTATAACAAACATTTATGGATATAACAATGATGGACAAAATAAGATACTTTTGGAGAATATAACAAATGTGATATCAGAACTTAGAGTGTTGTACCCTACTCATTTTGTTTTAGTTGGAGGTGACTGGAACATGAACCCAGATGAATGGGTAGATAGTTTACCTCCAAGACTAGGTATACCATGCTGTAATGACATTGTTAAAGGTTTTATGACAGAAAACAACTTAACTGATATATGGAAATGTCTACCTCCAGGTTATGAAAGTTATTCGTGGTTTAAACACAATGGGATTAACAAGTCCAGAATTGATTATTGGATGGGGTGTGAGGACATTTTGAGAAATACTTTACGTACTAGTATCTCTAAAGCTCCCTTAACTGATAATTATTTCAAAGCTTTAGTACTTTAAATTTTGATTTAACATTTAGATTTAACATTTAGATTTAACATTTAGATTCAACATTTAGATTTAACATTTAGATTTAACATTTAGATTTAGATTGAACATTTAGATTTAGATTTAACATTTAGATTTAACATTTAGATTTAAAATTTAGATTTAAAATTTAGATTTAACATTTAGATTTAGACTTAACATTTAGATTTAACATTTAGATTTATCATTTAGATTTAACATTTGTATTTAACATTTAGATTTAACATTTAGATTTAAATTTAATATCTATATTTAGATTTAACATTTAGATTTAACATTAAGATTTAACATTTAGATTTAACATATTACATTTCGAAATAATATTTAGAATTTAGATTTTTAAAATGTAAATATGCTGGTAAATGTTGAATTTTAGAAACATTTTCTTCCTAAATGTATGAAAGTGTGCTAAATGTGGAAAAATGAAGCTAAATGTTCAAAAAAAAGTGCATTTCTACTAAATAACGAAAATTTTACACTTGGCGCCCCATACTTGTTGTCTCCGGAGAATAATAAATTAATGGAGTTACAAATTAAATTAGATTAGCTTTATCTTGAGAAAGCTCAATGGCAAAATGGATCGAAGCAGGTGAAAAAAATTCAGCATACTTTAGTAATTTGGAAAAAAGCAGACAATCAAAAAATTGTATTACAAGTCTAATTATTAAAGTGATAGTCTGGACATTTTAAGTGAAAAGAGAGAGAGAGAAGGACATGATTTGAAAAAAAAAAACGACCCAGCTCCCTCCCCCTCCCTTTCTGATTGCTCTTGAAGCCGCGACTACTTTTCCGTGCACGCGCCAGGTCAATGGGCCAAGAGGAGAGAGAAAAAACAACCAGAGTGTCAACAATGGAGTTATCGGAGGTGAGGATGTTTTTTTGGTTTAAAATCGGTATCTTCTGCTCTTGAGCTGAGTCAACATCCATGGCTGCGCTCGGAACTAATGGCGGAGGCTCGATTCGGAGGGTCAGTGTAAACAGAAAACTGAGCATGCGCGCAGCTACGAGCAGCACAAGCACACAGCATTCGTGATGATTGACAGCCCTTGGCATCACTTGATTGGTTCAAATGGACGGCACCGGTGCTTTTGAGCCATAGCTGAGGTATGGGGAGGCGGGACTTGCCCGTAATGTTATAATTCATAAAACGACTTATTTTATATCAACATTTAAGGCCAGGAGGTCATCCATCCATCCATCCATTTTCTTAACCGCTTAATCCTTTATGGGTCGCGGGGGTGCTGGTGCCTATGTCCAGCTGTCAACGGGCGAGAGGCGGGGTACACCCTGGACAGGTCGCCAGTCCATCACAGGGCAGGCCAGGAGGTCAATTTAATACAATTCTTAAAATTTGTAATTCATTCAGAGATCCAGACTTTCACTTTAATGGAATAGAAAATAAAGATTCTAGAAGTATAGAAAAAGAGGTGTTCTCATTCTATTCTAAATTATATTCTTCCTCTTATTCTGAAGTAGATTCCGACATCCTGTTTGATAAAATTAAGACGTCTATACCTCGTATTGAGGACTCCTTTAATGATCTATGTGAGCTAGATTTTAAAATTGAGGACCTGGACTCAGTTATTTCAAAATGGCCTTAAACAAATCCCCAGGGACAGATCGACTTACAAAAATCTTTTATCAGTTCTTCTGGAAGGATGTAAGAGGTTTAATATTTAAAGCAATAAAGGAATGTTTCAAGGAAAAATAATTATTGCCAACTATGAAACAAGGTTTAATTACCTTGATTCCGAAGCCTGGGACAGACAAAAGGATATTAGATAATCTTGGACCAATCACTCTACTTAACACAGATTATAAAATTCTCTCCAGAATGATTGCCGCAAGACTGAAAGAAGGCATATCTTCTATAATTAACGGAACTCAATCTGGCTTTCTGAAAGGAAGATCTATTCATAATAATATTAGACTAGTATTAGATTTGCTCGATTATAACCAGATGGTTCAAGAGACGGGATTGTTTTTTTGTTGTTGTTTTTTTATAAAGCTTTTGATTCTGTTGAACATTCTTTTATTTGAAAAACTTTATACAATTTATGTTTTGGAAACAGATTTAGAAATATGATTGTAATGTTATATAATGGCATTAGTAGCTCTGTAGCATTAGGACATGGTACTTACTCTAGATTTGAGGTTAGAAGGGGAATTCGACATGGTTGTGGCTGCTCACCATTATTGTTCATAATGGTTGCCGAAATGCTTTCTAATGAAAACCAGTCAAATTGAAGGGTTAAACATAATGGACATGCAAATTATAATAAGTCAGCTAGCAGACGACACGACTCTATTTTTAAAGAATGAAGAGCAAATTCCCCTAGCTCTGCTCTATTAATCAATTTACCAAAGCATCTGTATTGCAGCTGAATGTGAATAAATGTGAAATTTTGACATGACACAATTATCATTTAAATTCATTACATTGACATAAAGATTAAAAAGTAGGTTACATATTTAGGGATTATTATCTCTAAAGATAAAACCATAACTGAAAATATGAACGTTTGCAACAATGTGGACAAATGCAAGTCAATTCTAAACAGATGGTTGACAAGAGATGTTTCTATCTTTGGAAGGGTGTTATTATCAAAAATGGATAGTCTATCTAGACTTATTTACCCAGCCTTTTCACTACCCATCTGGACAAGAATGATTAAAAAGATTAACACAATTAATTTTAAGTTCATATGGAGAAATAAATGTCAATATATAGGAAGGATTGATATGATTAAAAGTTATGATGAGGGGGGATAGAACGCGATTGATTTTGATATTATGAATGGTGTCCTGAAACTAAAGTGGTTAAAGTCTTATCTCACAAATAAGAATTCCTTTTGGTTTACTGTCCCTAATATGATTTTTTTTAAACTAGGTGGAATTGACTTTCTTTGCGTCGTGACTTTGAATATAGCTCATTACCAATTAAACTGTCAGCTTTCCATCAACAAGTTCTTCTCTTTTGGAAGTTAATTTATAGTCATTATTTCACACCACACAATACTCCAATTTGGAATAACAGGTATATACGGCTCAGTAAAAAATCTTTTTATATAGAGGAATGGAGATCCAGGGGTATTTGGGCTGTTGCACATTTTATGGATGATGATAGAAACATGTTACAACATGAGGATTTTTGTAAAAGATATAAACTTCAATGTCAAGTTAAGTATTATGATAGAATTTTGAAAGCCCTACCTTGTTCTTTGAGATTAACGGTTGGAGAGGATTCTCTCGAGCAGTGGTTCCCAAACTTTTTTTCTGGGGACCCACATTTTAAAGTTGATAAATCCTTGTGACCCAATAAACATTAGGCCCATATAGTTCATATATAACGCAAATAATTTATGCATTAACAAAATATTATGACTATTTTATGATCAGTTAAGCATCCACTTAACTATTTCAAAGATATACAGATATCTCTGACAAATCACATTTTTATTGTTGACAATAAGTACAATGCAGAGGTGAAATGACAAACGAATCGTTGACAGGGCATCTCACTGTTTTCATATTCTTATCATTACAGTGTACACAATTTTTACTTAATGAAACAAAGTGCAAAATAGGGAAGTTAATCATTTTTGTTTCTTCCCCATCATCAATAAATCAAATCAAATCAAATTTTATTTATATAGCGCCTTACAACAGCCAAAAGGTGCCCAGGGCGCTTTCCAGAATAAAAACACAAATAAAAACAAGAAAGAACCAGTTCATGCCTTTCATATAACATTCAATGCTTTGCACATCTACCAACAGAAAAATGTCAACATAAAGTTATATCAAAAACATGTTTCTCATTTAAATAATTTTTCAAAACTTTTTTTATTGACCAACTGTAACCATATGTACTAAAGATCCTTTGAGGCAAACCACATGCATTCAGGTATGGTTAAAAGGGCATCTCACTGTCTTTATGTTCACCAGCATAATAGATACATTTTATAAAAATAACTTCAAAGTATGGTAGGCTCTAGTTTTTTTACTCTCAAAACAAAAATATATATGCAAACCATCTTTAGAACAATAGTAATATGACCATTCAGAGCCATCAAAACCATGCCTTTTTATGTTTTTGAAAATGTCTGTCTGGCAGAAGAAGAGTAAAGTGTTAGTTAGTCAGTGCACCAGTCATTATTTTTTAACCAAATCAAGACAGTGTGTTGCTGGCTAATTGGAGAGATGAGCCTGCTTGTTTTTTAGTATTACATTCCAGTTTGGTGTACATGAGGAGAGTGCAACACGCATATCTGGTGCAGCATAGAGTCTATTCCTGTATTTTGTCTTTACTTTTGTGAGAACAGAGAACCCCACCTCACATTTGTATGTAGTTGTAAAAGGAATAAGCAACAGTATGCTTGCCTTACTCCTCCCACAGTCCAAAAACATGCATGATAGGTGAATTGATCACTCTAAATTGTCCCTAGGAATGAATGTGAGTGTGAATGGTTGTCTGTCTCTCTGTGTTGGCCCTGCAACAGACTGGCGTCCTGTTCAGAGTGTACCCTGCCTAACGCCTGATAATTGCTGGGATAGGCTCCAGCTGCCCCGTGACCCTGAATTGGATAAGCGGTTAAGAAGATGGATGGATGGATGGATGCTTGCCTTATTTAAGACAGGGTATTCAGATGGAATGCTTACCCAGAATGAGGATAATGTCATGTATTCATGTCTTCTTTTAAGTGTCTGGTCACTGCTTAGCTGTAACAGCTCAGTTTCTTCAGATACAGTTAGTACAAGTTCGATCAATGACTCTGGACTTTCAAAATCAAAGGGATTTTGGATCCACCTTTTATCATGCAAAAACTCATATCTGTCCTTAGGGAAATAGTGCTCAAAGTTATCAATGAGTGCAACTAGGTGTGTAACTGTAAGCCTAGTCAAATGTTTCACTTGTGTGTCAGTGATATCATTTTCCTCCATGTGCTGTAATACAGTGGGGAACATGTACTGGCTTGGTTTTGGACTTCTGAGTCGTGCCAGCCACAGCTTCAGAGACTTTTGAAAGATGAGAATGTGTTTCCAGTTTTGGAAAACATCCTCATTCTGACCTTGTAGTTTCAAACTTAGCTCATTGAGAGATGAAAAGATATCTGCCAGATATGACACTGTAAAGAGCCATATATCAGTGAACAGCTCTGCAAGTGAAGACTTTTTCTCAAGGAGATAAGCATGAATTTAATTTCTCAGTTCATATATCCTTGTGAGGACTCTACCTTTGTAGAGCCAGAGCACTTCAGTATGAAACAGTAAATGCGTGTGGTCCGCCCCCATGCCGGCGCACACCTGATCAAAAAGCCGACTGTTGAGTGCGCTGCCCTTAATAAAGTTCACAACACAAATTACTTCTTTCAATGTTTTGTCAAGATCGGGTGGTATTCCTTTGCATGCCAAAGCCTGGCGGTGAATGAAACAGTGGTTCCACATGATGTCTTTACCAGCTGCGTCCTTGATTCTTTTCACAATTCCGCTGTTTCTGCCCGTCATATTTGCAGCCCCGTCACTCGTTATGCCTTTACAGTTGCCTTAGTCCAACCCGCACTCTGTAACCACGTAGTTGTCCAGTACAGAAAATATCTGTTCACCTTTCGTTCTGTTAGGAATATTTAAGCAACATACTAAATCCTCCACAGATTCTGTTTCCCACATCAATAACTGGGCTAACCATATCTATTGCGGCAGGCAGAATGACTTTTTCTGCAGCAGTATGGGGCTGCTTCTCTATCGCCACACGGTAAGAAACCATGTATGATGCTAGCTGGGCCTTGTCATTTAATGTCACATTTCTACGTAGAAGCTCAGCTGATGATTCTATCTCCTGTGCCTTCCTTTGAAAGAAATCCAGAGGTTTCTTTGCCAAGTCGAAGTGCGTGCTTCCAAATGTCTTTTTAGTTTAGTTGGTTTTAAACTCTCATTTGCGAGTTCTACGCTGCATATAACACACATGGGTCAAGCCTCTTGGTTTGTTTTGGAATGATTAACAAACCAATATTTCAGGAAGTAGTCTTTATATGGCCTTGGTTTTGTTTTTTTCTTTTCTTATTTGGTGGCTCCCAAATCCTCAGAAGTACTACCTGCTCCGGTGTCTGGTCGAAATCCACTGGTTCCGCTTTGCTCACATTCATCATCACTTGAAGTAGCCTTGCTAACATTAGCAAAGATTTCTTCTTTGGCTAAACTTGTCTTTATTTGCCATCGAAGGCTTGGTTCAGTTTTATTTCCGAGCTGGTTTCCCTCAGGGATAATTCTTCGGGCGCTGGTAGTGTTAGCCTTCTCTGTAGCGGGCTTTTTCTTCTTAATTAACCAAGCATCCATTACTATGGTTAATTGCCGACCAGCTGCCGACTCAGCAGGTGGATTGGCTGTATGGGGAAACCCCGAGCAGAGCTAAAGGGAAAAAAACAAAAACAATCCACGAGGTCCATCAAGCGTCTAATGGGTGAACTACACACATACATTTTAATAAAAAAACTTCAGACACACTGAAAAATAGTGCTCGTTGGCGACCCATACAAAATCTCACGGACACCGTCTTTGGGTATGGCTGCTCTAGAGTCTCTCCTGAGCTTAGACAGCTCTGCATCAATGGTTTGGATTTCTGTGATCTTAAATGCACCAACAAAATTATTAGGGGTTTTCTAATAAGAGCATATTATCCTATCCCAGTAAAAAGAATGTATATACTTAAAGAGTTTGATGGGGAAAAAATTAAGAAAATAAGAAAAAAATAAAATTTCTTTCCTCTTCCTCCCAAAGCAAAATAGGTTAACTTTAAAATTCTAAATGACATTTATCCAACAAACTAATTTTTTAGGTTGAAATTTAATTTTAATTATAATAATTGTGCCTTTTGTTGAGAGAACATTGAATCATTAGAACTAGGGCTGCACAATTAATCGGATTTTGATCGTGATCACGATTTTGGTGGCCACAATTAAATTAACCTGAACGTGAACAATATTTACATTCAAAATGCGAGCTTCACTGCTCGCCTTTTCATCATACACTGCCTCAACCAATAGTCTGCCAAACACCAGGGGGCAAACGCACGGCTAAAGCTTCATTAAGCTGACCAAATAAAAACCGCACACACGCTACTCAGCACTAATGGCTGCACTTACGCTTGCTAGGTAGCAGGTGAAAAGGAGTATTTGAGCTATGTAGTAGATCCAAATCTCCATTATGGATCTGACTAGTAAGCAGAAAGTTCCCGAAAGTGTACTACCGCCACAGTAAGCAGCCGGTGGATGCTACGCTATCCCACAATGCAGCGGACGCCCCGAAATCATAGAAGAAGCAGGACCTAGCTAAAAATGGCTACAGACTAACTGCCGTAGTTTCGGCAGATAAATGTACATGTAGCGATGTTACTGATTACTGTAATTGTTTTTTGACTGATTAAACATTTAAGTTGTCAAGTCATAATAGACAAAATAACGGCTAGAGGATGGCGGGACCACAGCCAAACGTAAAGTAAACATCTGGGTCAACAGAAGTCATATGGGTCAAAGGACATGCAAAATGGTGGAGCAGTATGTCTGATTTCATGCCTTTACGCGATCGTTTGCTATGCAGTATTACATTAACAGGTGAGTAATAGTTGCTACGTAGCATATAGTAAATGCTAAGGATTTGGATGCAGGGAATGTCAAAGGCCTTTTCTGTATAAGCTGTAATTGTTTCCCATAAATTGCACTTTGAGATTGCACTTTGCAATAACATATTTAGCTTGTACTTTTAAATATATATATATTACGCCTGTCAACTGATTCAAATTTGTAATCGCGATTAATCGCATGAGTGTCCAAAGTTAACTCACAATTAATCGCAGATTAATCTCCCTTTTTGCTACACTTATAAGTAATTGAGTGAACAAATTTATTTTATGAAAGTATGTTTATTATAACTCTTAACAGTAACACTGTGCAAAAAGTATTACATTTGAAAATCATTTTATGAAGTATACTTTTTTAGACTACATTACAACATTAAATTTTTTTAGTTAAAATATGAGCTTCAAGTATATAGCTAGTACACAGGCAGAATAGTATTTAAGATTAGTTGAAATTTAGTCAAAAAAAAAGCATACTTGATAAAACGAACAAGTATACTTTTATTAGTAAAGCACATACAAATACAGTCCAGATTCCTTTAGAGCAGGAGTCTCAGACTCATTTTACTTGGGGGCCGCTGGGGGCAGACTCTGGGTGAGGCTGGGCCGCATCAGGATTTCCACAAAAAAAGCGCTGATAAAACATTACTCTTATCAAATATCTTTATTTTTAACACAAAATAATGAATTAAAGAAATGAATAAAATAATAAATAAATAAAAAATACATAAAAAATACAGATGACTGAAGAAACCACATATCCACTGACTGACTAGCTGACAAAAAAAAAACTAATAATTTTTGATTCAGTTTCAAATGTCTGTTTTACCATTTTTTTTAACTTTAACTTTCTGGACAGGAATGAAACATTGAACATGAACATTAACTGTTTTGAACATGCGTTCTCTTGCCTACACCTTGCTGGTAGAGATCTGGCAGCGCTTGTTCTCACATAGACGAGCTACATTTGCCTTGAGGGAGGAAGCAGTGGAGACCCTTAGTACAGCTTGAAGATGCTCATCAGTAAGTCTGGACCTGTATTTGGACTTATTGAAGTTCAAGGTGGAGAAGAGCTTCTCACACAAGTATGTGCTCCCAAAAAGGCACATGGTCCGCTTGAACAGTCGGGAAAGTTCAGGAAAGCTGGGGGGCAACTCTCTCAAAAATTGCCCAAGCTTGTCTGCTCCACTCATCTCCCTGAAATTAGCTTTGAGTGCAGAGTTGCACTGCAGGTCAATGAGCTCCATTTGAAGTACAGGGGGGGCATCTTGCACATCAAAAGAGAAAGGGTCCGCAAAAATTTGAAATGTGGCTCTGTGCGTCTTGAAGTCTGCAAATCTGTGATCAAATTCCTCCTGTAGGTTAAAAATGGCCTCGACATACTTCTCACCACTGAATGGTGTGCCTGCATCCACAAGTGCCTTGCATGCTGGGAAATGGCAAAGGTTTGTTTGAGAGAGCTGGGCTTTCCATAACATGAGTTTTGTGCAGAATGCTCTGACATTGTCATAGGCAGCACTGACAAGTTGCCCCTGGCCTTGTAGCTTCTTGTTTAGTACATTGAGCTCCTGTGTGATGTCAACAAAGAAAGCTAAGTCCATGAGCCATTTGGGATCACTTAGCACAGGAACAGCCACCCCGTCCTTCTCCATGAAGTCTTTTACTTCTGCTCTCAATTCAAAAAATCTCTTCAAAACATTTCCCCTGCTGAGCCAACGTACCTCAGTGAAGTAGAGCACATCCTCATAGTCCGACTCCAATTCCTCTAAAAAAGCACGGAACATTCTGTGCTTTAAGCCTCTGGATCTGATTTGGTTGATGCATTTCACAACGACAGACATCACATTTTCAAACTTCAGGCATTTGCTGCAAAGGGCCTGCTGATGGATAATGCAGTGCAGAGCTATGGCCTCCTCCACACCCTCCTCTTCCAGTTTTTTTTTAACAAGTGCTACCAGTCCATTCTTCCTCCCTGTCATTGATGGGGCTCCATCGGTTGTTATTCCAGCAAAGCTCTTCCATTGCAAACCGGCAATCTCAATGGCATCACACAGCTGGTGAAATATTTCTTTTGCAGTCGTCTGGCCATGCATTGGAATTACTGTGAGCAACTCCTCCATCAGTTCAAAGTTATCATCAACACCGCGGACATATATTGCTAGCTGGGCAGTGTCTGTGATGTCTGTGGTCTCATCAAGAGCCACCGAATATGCACTGAAACATTTTGCTTTCTCACACAGTTGATCATAAATGTCACTTGACAGGTCAGAAATGCGCTCTGCCACAGTGCTGGCAGAAAGGCTGATGTTGTTGAACTGACCTTTCTTTTCAGGGCAGACAATATGTGCAGCCTGTAACATGCACTTTTTGACAAATTCCCCTTCTGTAAATGGCTTTCCTGCTTTTGCAATCATCTCACTAACGATGTAGCTAGCTTCAACTGCTGCAAAACTCTCTTTCTTTGCTTTCTTAAAGAAATCCTGTTGCCTCAGTAGACGTGTTTTAAGACTGGCAAACTGGTTGGCTCTCTCATCTCCCTGCTATTTTTCATACTCCTCAGCATGTTTAGTTGTATAATGACGTTTCAAATTGTATTCCTTGTACACCGCAACTTTTTCAGTGCAAATAAGACATGTCGGGTTGCCCCTGTGCTCAACAAAGAAATATTGCACTCCCCATTTTTCCTGAAATAATCTGTGCTCATCACCGACCTTTCTTTTCACTGCAGGCTTTGAAAGAGACATCTTTGGGGCTCTATGTGATTTCACTTGGAGTCAGACTTAAAGGAATGCACACGGTCACCACACAGACCACAGAAAGTAGTCTTCAATAGCTTCCCCTCCAGACACTCAGAGCTGGCGCTCGCGCACATTTCACGCGGCTCCGCTCAGCCCCGCGAAACTGGCTGAGCGGAAGCAGGGAGATGCCGTCCTCACGTAAGAGACCGGGGTGTTTTATGAGTCCAAAACAGAAAACTAACCGTCGGGATTTCATCAGAAGGGTATATTTCTCGCATCAAATCGCGCCAGAATTAAAATTAAACTTAAACTTGAAATAATCTCAGAAACTTACCTCGTGGAGGCAGACGTGGTTTAGCTGTTATCGGCTTCACTCTACAGACGCATGCGCGTTGGCGACTCGAGAGATAAAGAGCTGATGGGCGCCACTCGAACGCACGCGCATTGCTTAAACTGACGGACACCGGCTTCTCCTCTACCCTGTTGACTGGTGGAATGAATGAGTGAGCGAGGTATTGGACAGCCCGGCCGATGTCCCGCCCTCCAGCCTTATACCTCACCGGGATTGGTTCATTCAGCGCCGCACACAACAAGTGTAATTCATATCAATCTTGCGGGCCGCACTTATATTAATCTTTCATATTAAGATGGGGGCCGCAAATTATCGTACCGGGGGCCGCAGTTGGCCCGCGGGCCGCGTGCCTGAGACCCATGCTTTAGAGTAAGTGTTCAAAAGTGCAATTATGCTTACTCCCACACGATAGTACATTATCATGGTTCCCCCTTGATTAGGACAAGAAACCCAAGTGGGAATAGTACAAACATAGTACAAAAAGAATGATTGCCTATTTAGTGCATTTTAAACATAGCTTATCGTTCCTGTTTGAGAAAAAAAAAAGAGCTAACACTTATGTTGTTTTGGTATCCAATCACAATGAGCAGAGACAGCAAAGCTAAAAATAACAACAAAACTCTTAAGCAAACAGTAAACAGGTTTTCCCAATTACTTATTTGAACGTAGCCAGTTGCTCAAGCAGACAAGCATTTTCACATTTTCTGAAGACAGTGCAACTCGTTTCTTTTGAACGACATGCCCAGAAAGTGAGAATAACCCCTCACATGGTATGGATGTGGCAGGTGTTCAGGGCTGTACGCTTAGCTTTTTCACGAGTAGCACAGGTGCTCCTAAATTAAAAGATTTAGGAGCACAGAAAAAAATTTAGGAGCAATATGAAATTTCTTAAATAACAATTTTATTATTAAATCACATTAAATTAAATACACAGAACATCCCTGTCCCAATTTTTTTTATAGTCAGGTCGCCTGGCACGTTTTGCTGAATTCATCCAACGGTCCAAGGCAGGACTTGGATCATTATTCCTCTAGATTTGGCCCCTCCAAGGTGATCATCATGAGGTATTCAGTGGTGGAGACCGCAAGGCTGCTTCTTTTGGAGCTTTTTATGCGGTTCTGTGCAGAGAAGCCCCTCTCGCACTGGGCAGCTGAAATGGGCAGCACCAGCAGCACCAGCATCAGCTGCAACCAATGTTCTAGGGGGATCAAGATAGGCCTTCCTTATCTCATCTATAACCACCAATAATAGGAGGGCACTGCAGCATACAAACACTCTGCAGTGTTTGCTTACCTTGTAATCCTCCCTAACCCTAAGTAGGACTTGTCCTTGAAGTTTTGACTGACCAAAATCTTCAGTCAAAAATTGAATATCACGATTTTTCAATTATATTATCACGATTTCGATTTTATCACGTTTTTTTTTAAATGATCACCAAAAAATCTTAAATTACACATTAAAGAAAAGAAACATTAAATAAATTAATTAATTAAAATTAGGGATAACCAAATCAGGGCTTAAATACTGATACGTCTTTCCCATACCAAACATCATAGAAATGCACAGAAAGTTCTGAATGAAACTATATATACACTGTATGTATATACAGTATATATATAAATATTTTTAATTTTTCAAATAACCTCAATGAAAAATACATCTAAATCATACATTTATTTAAATGTATTATTTTAAAGATATTAATCTTGACTTGTCTAACAAAACAGAAAGCAAACATTAACTTACTTTAGTTTTAAAATATGATATTCAGAAAATAGAATAAAATATAATCTTTTAAAATGAAAGACTAATATGCAGCTGCAAATATGTGCAAGATATATTGTGACAATCTATAATACGGCAATTAATAATCCTCATTCAACATTTAACTGGTTCAAATGTTTTTTGCAGAATGCTGATATTATAAACAGGCACATATAAAGCTGCCTAATAAAAACGTAAGTGATAACAATGTAGTGTAAAAACACAACGGTATAGAAAGTGCTGCTGTACATAAAATAATGAAGGTAGGCTGTAATATAAGCAGTTCTAATTGTTCTTCCATCCATCCAAACATATTGTTAATATTCCCTGCAACTCTCGGAACATTCAGCGTACATGCGTGGAATGGAGGTGTTTGGGGGGAAAAGGCAGCTGAGCAACTGCACGGATAGTTTGCCGTCTGTGTCGTAGGGGGTACGTTTTATGATTATTTTTTCTAGCGCTTGCTGAATTAAGAAGAAAAAGCGCTAGCCACTGCTGCTGCAGTCGGCTTTATACCTTTAGCTTCCAGACGACTCATTGTATTGTTTGGGATGTGAGTTTAAGGTGTTGCGATCACTTGCCTTGACACTCTCCTTGCAAACATTGAAAATATTGTTTGTTTGCTCTTTGTCGTCTGTTAAAAAACCAAACCAGTTCCATTCAACGGATGAGGACTTTGACTTCGGAACGAAAACTTCATTTACGCTCTCAGACGCGGCAACGCCATACTTGTTTACAGGTTGCGCACATGCAAAGGGGGACTTGTCAATTATTTGTAGCCTATACAGGTGCGCAAACATTTTACTCTACTTTGGTCTGTATTGTATGGACTTAATGTAGGAGCAAAATGCGATTAAAGGGTTGAAATCAGCAATCGCACGTGTGCGCCCATTTTATTTTTTCTTCTCGCACTAATATATTTTTAGTCGCATATGCGACGACATGCTCGCACTGTACAGCCCTGGTGTTGCCAGGTGGCAATGGTCGCAATGGTCACCCCAGTTATTTCTCCCCATCCCCATGCCTCTGTCCACCTGCTCCTTTATTCTACCATTCACAAGGCCTTGGGACGTGGGCACGTCACTGGGGTGCGGGATGGAGCTTCCATCTTCGCTACCCGGTGGCGACCTGGGTCCCGATTTTATTGAGCAACTTAGACACTACACTTGCAACATTTACAGGGAACGCACATGTAGGGACCTGGCGGTGTGGCGCCACAGGCGAGGCCCCCCCGTTGGGGGGCCTCGCCTGTGGTGCCGGCACCCACTGATTAAACGCATCTAGACACTGAGGGCCCGGGGGGGGAGATGGGGGTACCCGGCAGTATTCCCATGTCCCCCCCCTCTGTTTTAAGTGCACATTAGAACAACACGCAACAACACCACATTGAGCTGGGGGAGAGAGGCTGGGGGGTCTTTCCACACCCCTGTTCGTTGGACCATCAGGGGTCGGAGCCCGGATAGAACATCACGCCGTCTGGTCGGGGTCCTGGGCTGGTGGGCTGCTCTTGCCGGGTGTGGGGGCCTTGGCGGTCTGCTTGTCCCCGTCCTGGTGGGCAAAGGGGTCTGTCTCCTGGGTGCAGGGGCAGGGTTCTCTATTGGGGCGTCTGTCCCTGGGCCTGGGAGTATGGAGTATAGTGTACGTATGGGGGGTATGAATGAGTGTATAGCGTCCTTTTTTCGTATGTCCTGTATTTGTAAGAATGTGTACGCATGAGAGGGAGGGTACGTATGAGTGTCTCTGTCTGTCTATGTCTACCTGTCAGGTTGGGTGTTTGGCTGCTCTCTGGCCTGATGCATCTTCTTCCCTCCCCGTCACTCCCCGTCGGTGATGGTTGCTCCTGCCCGCTGGTTGATGATGACTCTCGATGCATGGGGCTGGGGGTCCCGGTTGCGGCCCGGCTCGGTCCTGGTGCATGTCGGGCGGGTCCTGGGTGGTCCGGTGTGTCGGGCGGCCGCTGTTTCGGGCCGATGTCCTCCTTGGATTGACTGGGGCACCTCTTATGGGGGTGCCGGGGTTGTAGAATAGGTTGGTGCCGTCCGGTGGATCGGTGGGGACCGTGCCTGGCGCCCAGTCCTCCTGCCGGTTCCAGGACTTCTGCTGGCTGGTCTGTTCACCTGGTGGGGCTGTCCGGCATTGGCTGGGCCCCTGATCTTGGCGCCCTACGTGGGGCGGGATCTGGACCCTGGAGCTGGAAGATCTGGATGTCCAGGTGCCGGCTGGGCGCGGCCTGGGGAGGGCGTACATCCGCTGTGGCTCTTGCTGTGGCTCCCTGGCGTGTGGGTGTGTGGAGGCGGGCCGGGTTGTTGGCGGTGGGTATTGGTCCGGGGTGGCGGCGGCGTGTGTTGTCCGTCGGTTGGCTGCGGATCCTCCTTGCCTGCGGCGGGGGGCCCTTGTCGGCTGGTCCCTGGTTGGGGCCCCGCTGGGGGGCGGGGTGCCCCTGGTCCCCGTGGCCTCCGGTTCCTGATCCGGGCCCGCCCTGGCGTAGCCGGTTACCGGCGGAGCCCGTGGGCTCGTCACTGCGATCTCTCGGGCCCCAGCATTGCGGCTGGTGGGTGCTCCCCTGGGGCTTCCATCTGTTCCTCTCTTGGCGGGTGATCGACCCTGCGCTGATCCGCCTATGGACTCTGTACTCTGTGGGACCCTGGATGCATACATCTCTTGCCTCCTCCATGTCTGTGCCGATTCCTGTAGGACGGATCGACGGTTCCTTACACCAGCTATCAATCACTTGCATGGGGAAACCTTATTCAGACCTGCATGCTCGCACACACATAGGTGTGGGGACAATGGTGAGGACGGACATATCTTAAGCTGAGGTTATCATCATTAGTTAGCTGTTCACAGGAGCTTACCAGAAACATTTGTATTATGTTCATTAATCAATGCTTGTGTGTAGTGAATGTATAATTCTTAGTTTATTCTACTAGATCCGAACTATTGGTTTGGTTCTATACAGTTTGTTGTTTTTGTTTTGTATTACTGTTTCTCTGCCGTCCGGCAGAGGTGGAGGACTGGGATGTTTTCTTGTGTTCTTTGTTTGCCTCCCTGTCTTGTGTCGTCGGTTCGCGCCTCTGTTGGTCCGGTTTCTTTTCTTCACTTTCTTCCTTTCTCCCTTCTTGTCTCAGTTTAGTGTCCATGACGTCAGGAAATTGAACCCACAGTAATCACTAATAAAGATTTTTCATACATATACATCAAGTGGCGTACTACAGCGAAGCTGTAATACTCTGCTTGGGAAAGTAAAACTGTTGGGCTTGTACTTGGTACTCAGACACCAATTCTGAGTAGCATACTACTAGACAGGACACGTTAAAAAAGAAAAAAAAAAAAAAAAAGAGACAAAACTACATTTAAACACAGTTTAGAGTTACAACTGCTCAAAAAGGGTATTGCGACTAATTTCAAGTCTGGAGATTTGTATCCAAGTGATGCGTTTAAATTGTTGGCAGAATGCTGGGTAAAACGGTGCATATGTAAATAGATTTTATATTAATATCTTTTTTTGTATTTGTGTGTACATTTTACCAAACACTTGCAAGTACCACCAGTTACATACAAAATGATTGTAACGGTTTACAAATCAGGTTTTACACATACAAGTAAGTTACACACAAAGAGGCTGACACAAGTTACAAATCAGGTATTACATGCATACAAATCTTGTGAGTCTATTTTCTCTCCACAGAGCGAGTCCTCTTTTCCTCTGCCCCATTCATCAGCCCCTGATGCACACCCACCCACACATCTACCTCTTTTGACACGACATTCACAATAAAAACTATAAAATATGTGGGAATTAATTACCTTCAGTGCTCCAGCACGGTTTCCAGCTTCTTCAGTTTTTCCAGCTCTGTTGATGTTGGCATTGTGACAGTAGTTGCATGTTGGGCCAGTGCTGCTCTCAGTGGTTCCTGATTTCTCAGAACACGCTTGATCATCTCCAGAGTACTGTTCCATCTGGTTGACACGTCCTGTGTGAGCGACTCTTTTTTGATGGAGTGTGCGACTTGTTGATGCTCAAAGTCCGCTGCATTTGCTTGGCTGTGCTTGAAATGACCAACAACTTTTCTGCATTTTGTCAATGCACTGTCAAACGGACTGTTCTGTAGAGAAACTGTGATGGCTCAGTGCAGGCTGCGTGCAATGCAAGGCATATGCTGAAACGGTAGCTGCCTGGCTGCAGCAATCATGTTGGGTGCACTATCGATGGTGTGTGTGCTGACTTTTGGTTCAATGTCCCACTGTCTGGCAACTTGCATGAAATGTTCAGAGCATGTGTCGGCAAAGTGCCTCTCCTCTATCTTCATAACAGTCAAAGCATGCGATTTAGTTCCCACTCTGATGCAAAATAATGTGCTGTTACGCCGAGATAACTGTGATTACTCAGAGACGTCCAGTAGTCCCCTGTTAGAGCAACTGTGTTCGTCTGACTCAATGCCTCTACCACTTTAGCTTTTTCATCTTGATACAGTTTTCGTATATTGGTTACTGTTGTGGCTCTGGAAGGTTCCAGCTTATACGTACAGTCGTTGGATGCGATGCGAATGATTTCAATTAGTTCGTCGTCCTCCACAATGCTAATCGGTCTGCAAGCTGTACAAACCCATTTAGCTATTGCCATTGAAGGTTTGTTTGATGTAGAATTGTCCAGGGGTCTCCGCTGAAAACTATCCAACCTGATTTGCTTTCGGCGAGGAGGAGAGCTCTCTGCATCAGCTGTATGCTTTGCTAGCAGGTGATATTTGAGAGTCGACATACTTCAGTGATAGCTCAGTTGACATTGACAGTAAGCACAAATGACTTTTGTCTTATCAACGGTACCATCTGGTAGAGTGTTGAAGCTGAATTTCCCATTCAAAGGACCTTTTCCGCTTTCCATGCTCTACCTAGCATTCACAGCTAGCCTTTACGCTCATGCCCCGTCATTTACGTAACAGACTACGGATTAACAGGAAGGCCAACAGGCGCTTAAAAGAAAACTACGGAAGACTCTGCGTTAATCGCACGTTAAAACATTTAACGCAGTTAAAGGGGCTTTGCGTTAACGCGTTATTAACGCGTTAATTTTGACACTCCTAATATATATATATATATATATATATATATATATATATATTGGGGTTCGTTTTTGTTCGTTTTTTTGCATTGTTAATCATCTATTCTAATCTAAAGTTTTATTTTTCACAAATTTTTTTTTACATTTTTTTAGTTCATAATTGGTGCAATAAAAATAGATATTTTACAGGACTGGATGAATGATCGTGATTAATAATCGTGATTACAATATTGATCAAAATAATCGTGATTATTTTTTTGGACATAATCGTGCAGCACTAATTAGAACACCTTTCTTTTATTGTGATATAGTACAAACCTTTTGGAAAGAGATGCAGAACTGGAGTTCTGTTGTTGCCTTTGTCTGTGATTATGAGGTCTCATTTGGTCGCCAGTCGAGAATCCCCCCACCCATCCGTATAAAAGTCAATGCAACATTTGTCTGCGCTTGCATGACAAAGGAGTACAGTGGTGATTATGCAGCATCATAAATACAAGCATGTTCTAGTCATCAGAAGGGGAGAGCTCAGTGTCTGCTGTCTGGGTTAAAAACTTTTATTCTTTATTACTTTTGCAGGATAAACTCCTTCAATCAGGAACTGCTATCTGTATGTTTTAGAGGACCCGACGCTCCTCAGAATAAGACTCAGGGACAGAGAGAAACAACACAACCACACAACAGAATTCTGTTTGAGGCAACACACCTGATCAGATGGAGCCAGTCTGACTAAATTTCCAAACAGGGCATCCCCCTTTTATTACAGCACCACAACACAGAATAACAGTTGAATACACCCAGTATTTTTTCACAGTTTAGACTCAGTGACCCAACCGTCAATATTTCTTGTATCCTCCCTAAGGAGTGTTTCTCCCTTATCTCTTCTAGTCTCGGCCCAGGATAAGGGAAGGATCCTGGTACGATGCTTCCTTGTAAAAACAAGTTGTCCTTCAACTCTGTGTAACCAGCTTGATCCTTTTTGAAATAATAAGGCAGGTTATATGAACCTACATATAAAAATGTTTCCCCAAATATATGTAAAGCAGGTTATACAAAAATGCATATAAAAGTGTTCACAAAGATATGGTATTCCTCACTGCGTAAGTTAAGAAAGATGGTTACTTTTTAAGTAATGAATTATAGCGTCTTGGCAAAAGAAGTCTGTTAGAGTTTGGTGCATTTCTACTCCCCATCATGCTCATCATGCATGGCTGCAACAAACAATGAGCAACAACGTTGCGTTAACAACATTGATCTACAGTACAGAAGTTGTTGCTGTTTTAGCAGTAGCAATCGAGCATATGGTGAGGATGATCCCTGACTTAAAAGCTTAATGGGAAGAAAGGACGACAGCCGTGAACTCAAGGGTCACTTTATTTTTCTCTGTCCCGCACTTAATTTCCAGCAGTCAAGGGGTGTTTCTCAATGCCCAGGAACCTCACCTTGATGCCTTGGTCCCACCCAGGTTGCCTAGGAGATATGTCATCAGGGACCGCCAAGGCGTGTTTGTTAGCTGTTTAGCTAACTGACCAATGATACATCAGAGGTGCCTTGATGCCTTCTTTCAGTCAACAATTTCCCAGAATACAGCACGGTAGGAGCCGGTGTTCTAACAAAACAGCATACCCATCAGAATGACATACTTTAGGTTAATGCGCATGCGCATTGACATACTTTTTCGGTTAATGTGCATGATCAGCAGTAAAAAAACGTACTTTTCCCTTTGGTGTTTAAAATCTGTTCAAATCAACTTAAACTATATATATATATATATATATATATATATATATATATATATATATATATATATATAACCTAATATATGTATTAGGTTTAGGCATTTAAAATAAAGTATATTTGTCCTTCTGTGACCTTAGGGTTAGGACATAAAACTTGTGGGTTCGTTAAAATTGGTTAGATAACTCCAGTTATGTTATGCTATTCTGACAAAGTATGCTGTTTTTTCAGAACACCAGCAGCTGCTACTTCGGGGGTAAATTTCTATTTTAAATGTAAGTCAACTACTTTTAGCCATCGGGCTTATATCTAAAATGTTGTTTTATTTTTGCCTTTCCTGCCCCAACCATGGAGCTATACAAAGGTGCTGAAATTAAATTTCTAGCAAAATTCCCTTTTTCAAAACTACTGGATCAGGGAGGGTTTCTCCTGAAAACTTTGAAGTGTTACCTGCTCATCTTTCCAGCTTCCTGTGTGTACATCTAGAAAGAGTCCTGGCAGTAGAGCTGTTTACAAGGCAGCTCTAGGAAGACAGACCTGATTTCTGTCGCGGTCCACATCTGAACGTGTTCCCCTTTTGACTTCAGCTCTTCAAGGCTACTTCCCCAATTTTTGCCCACTTTTATACACTTTTCTCCCTCTTTTCAGTAGATCAAAGTGGGGTTGCCTGGACTGAAAATTCATCAACAAGTAGGATCAAACTGATCTTTTTTTTATGAAGTGTCTGGGTAGATGAAAATAGGGTAAAGAGGAGTAAGACCTTGTGTTTTGCTGGTTGATATGTTTGTGAACTTTTAAACCACTGTTAGCTCAATTCTTATTGCCGTTGCTGCACGCTGGCTTTGAGTTGTTTTCATGCTTTGTGAGAGAGATCTCATTAGAAATCATGGGATTAATTTCCGAATTTATGCTGATGATACGCAACTACTGTATGTTTATCCATAAAGCCTGATGAACCCAATCAAATAGGTAAGATTAAAGAGATGTCTTACAGACAAAAACGTTTTTAAATATTTCAACAGCTGTAAGACATTTGAGGTAATAGCATGTTCTTTTGCGAGCTATTGATCTGTTTTCTAACAATATTCAGTTTTAAATAAAGTGAAGGAAGGAGAGGAAAAAAACTTTTCCATAGTACTTTTTAAAATTTGTCTGATTAATCGATTAATCGGGTCAAGACCCTATCCGATTAATCAATTATCCAAATAATCGTTTGTTGCATCCCTAGTATCAGACTTGTTCTAGTAACAATAGTAGTTTGTGAATGAGATACGTTCGTTCCTTCAACTGACTCTTGTATCTTGTGGCATTGAATGAATGGTTGAAACATTTTTTTATAAAGAAAGATATAAAAACAAGGAGTAAAGGATCAGTTCAAAAAGGAGCAGGAAGAAGTACAGATTTATTGAATCACCCCATGTTGATCACATATTAATGCTGTAATACATGTATGAAAAAAAACACACTAATCTAATAACTGTATACAGCATATAGTTTTATATATATATATATATATATATATATATATACACTACCGTTCAAAAGTTTGGGGTCACCCAAACAATTTTGTGTTTTCCATGAAAAGTCACACTTACTCACCACCATACGTTGTGAAATGAATAAAAAATAGAGTCAAGACATTGACAAGGTTAGAAATAATGATTTTTATTTGAAATAAGATTGTTTTTACATCAAACTTTGCTTTCATCAAAGAATCCTCCATTTGCAGCAATTACAGCATTGCAGACCTTTGGCATTCTAGCTGTTAATTTGTTGAGGTAATCTGGAGAAATTGCACCCCACGCTTCTAGAAGCAGCTCCCACAATTTGGATTGGTTGGATGGGCACTTCTTGCGTACCATACGGTCAAGCTGCTCCCACAACAGCTCAACGGGGTTCAAATCTGGTGACTGCGCTGGCCACTCCATTACCGATAGAATACCAGCTGCCTGCTTCTTCTCTAAATAGTTCTTGCACAATTTCGAGGTGTGTTTTGGGTCATTGTCCTGTTGTAGGATGAAATTGGCTCCAATCAAGCGCTGTCCACTGGGTATGGCATGGCGTTGCAAAATGGAGTGATAGCCCTTCCTTATTCAGAATCCCTTTTACCCTGTACAAATCTCCCACCTTACCAGCACCAAAGCAACCCCAGACCATCACATTACCTCCACCATGCTTAACAGATGGCGTCAGGCATTCTTCCAGCATCTTTTCAGTTGTTCTGCGTCTCACAAACGTTCTTCTTTGTGATCCAAACACCTCAAACTTGGATTCATCCGTCCACAGCACTTTTTTCCAGTCTTCCTCTGTCCAATGTCTGTGTTCTTTTGCCCATCTTAATCTTTTTCTTTTATTGGCCAGTCTCAGATATGGCTTTTTCTTTGCCACTCTGCCCTGAAGCCCAGAATCCCGCAGCCGCCTCTTCACTGTAGATGTTGACACTGGTGTTTTGCGGGTACTATTTAATGAAGATGCCAGTTGGGGACCTGTGAGGCGTCTGTTTCTCAAACTAGAGACTCTAATGTACTTATCTTCTTGCTCAGTTGTGCAACGCGGCCTCCCACTTCTTTTTCTACTCTGGTTAGAGCCTGTTTGTGCTGTCCTCTGAAGGGAGTAGTACACACCGTTGTAGGAAATCTTCAATTTCTTAGCAATTTCTCGCATGGAATAGCCTTCATTTCTAAGAACAAGAATAGACTGTCGAGTTTCAGATGAAAGTTCTCTTTTTCTGGCCATTTTGAGCGTTTAATTGACCCCACAAATGTGATGCTCCAGAAACTCAATCTGCTCAAAGGAAGGTCAGTTTTGTAGCTTCTGTACCGAGCTAAACTGTTTTCAGATGTGTGAACATGATTGCACAAGGGTTTTCTAATCATCAATTAGCCTTCTGAGCCAATGAGCAAACACATTGTACCATTAGAACACTGGAGTGATAGTTGCTGGAAATGGGCCTCTATACACCTATGTAGATATTGCACCAAAAACCAGACATTTGCAGCTAGAATAGTCATTTACCACATTACATTAGCAATGTATAGCGTGTGTTTCTTTAAAGTTAAGACTAGTTTAAAGTTATCTTCATTGAAAAGTACAGTGCTTTTCCTTCAAAAACAAGGACATTTGAATGTGACCCCAAACTTTTGAACGGTATTGTATATATACTTACACTTCCTTTATTGTCATTGCACCACAAAAACAACATTGTGTAATTCACTGACAATGAAATTCCCTTGCTTGGGAACTGGCAAAAAAGAAAAAAAAGTTGAGATTAAAAACAGTAAAACCTTTTTATTAAAAGATTGGAAAGTGTAGTGATGAAATATATAAATAATATATATGAAATATTGCTGTGTAGATTTTGAATGAGAGTAATTTGGCATTCAGCAATCTGATTGTCAGAGGAAAGTAACTGTTAGAAAATCTGGTTGTTCTACAGTGGATGCTGCAGAACCTCCTGCCAGACACCAGCAGGGTGAACAGCCCATGGTGAGGGTGAGTGGGGTCTCAGTGGATCTGGTGGGCTATAGCTGAACAGCGTCTGTGTGCAACTTCCTGGATGGGGTCAAGTCCCATACATACATAATCTACATACATACATATACACACATACACAAATAAACATCGTTAATATCAAACGATGGTACATACATATAAACACATGCCTACATATACATATACCCACATCTTAAAACCATAAATACAAACTTAATGGATGTGCTATAGTATAGCATACGTAATAATTGGTCAAAATATATTTAACATGTATATTATATATAAGTAATATGTTGTTTGTTTTTTAAGTTTGGCTGGTCTTGCGACTTACACCAAAGCACAGAATCTCACATGTTCATCATTTCAAACAGCTTCAACCTCTAGAAGGCGCTCTATGCTGGTTTACTGTTGGGGATATTACTAAGAATGTAGTTATTTGGCTATTAACAGTCAAATGACTGATTATGGCAGTCAATAAGATACATAATTTACAAAAAATTATTAATATTTTCGGGGCACCACCTTTATCAGGAACTATTTTAATAGCCAAATGTCTACGTCAGTCTCATAATCTGAAGGAATGAATTCTTTACCGTCTATTGACCATAAACCTTGCCATGTGTGTGTTGGACAAGAAACGACTACAATTACTTTTCAAAATACAAAATTTATTTACAGGAAAAATAACAAAAACATTAGAATCACTAAGCTAGAAAAATAACACACTACTGATTAAAATAAATCAATATTTAAAATAAAAGAACACAAAATATGAGTATGTAATAAGATGAGAAACTATGGATTCAGGTGTCACAGTTCTAGATGAATTTGGATGGACTTTATCTGCAGATGATGGAATGAAAGCTGAATTAGTTTCTATAATTTTAATTAATTTGACTAATTCATAACCAGTGGTTTACCTCTAAACCAATAAGCAATGTAAGAAAACACAAAACATCTTTTGGATTAAGAAATTATATGTTTAAAAATTATCTGGATAAGAGTAATTAACCTTTGGAGAATTACTTAATTCATGGATTGATCACGACAGTAAAACAATCTAATTCCCGTATTTTGATCAAATATGGCGAGTTCAAGCACGGCTAATGAGATTAGTGTCTGTTGTTAAACAGTCTATTTCTAAACAGAGTTCTGTTTGAACCGTTAATTTGATCTTTGTCTTTGGAACGCCGGCCTAAACCAACATGTGGGCTTGTTTAGCTTTAGCTCTCTTCGACGCATGTGGGGCATTTAGAGTGGCTCAAATACATTTATGAAACACTAAACAAAAAAAGGAAAAACTCCCGTCTAATTGAGTAGCTCAAATTACAGGATTTAAACTAGGGCTGAACGATTAATTGGAGAGAAAAGGAAACATTCCACTTTAACCTGTTATAAAATGCCTAAAGCTTAGCAGAATCTAACGCTGTGCAATATTTGGTACCTAAGAGGAACAGTACATCAGTTGTGGGAAATTATATTGGCTATGAAAACGTTGATGCTGCCCAACGGCAGGTAACGCAAAACACACCTTGCTGCCTCATGAGGTACACTGCGAACCTTTATCAAGAACTAAGAACATCACACCGCAATATATGAGAGTTGCACGGCTAAAATGACCGCCACCAGTGTTTCAATTTCCAGTAAACAAACTTCCAGCCAACGGGGATCGCTGACCGAACTGTTTGACAGAATCTCTCCTTACAAACATAAAAACCGGTACACTGAAATAATTCGTGCTTTAACGGGGTTCATAGCCAAGGGTATACTTTGATAAGCATGATTAATAAGCTAGGATTTAATCTCACGAACACATTTTAGCCACATTTGCATTTTTTATTCATCTGCGCTGTATAAAAAATGCAGACAGAAAGTTAAAGCCGCACCGAAAACAGTGGAGTATTTTGTAACAACTAACCTGTGATCAAACGGCACTACTGGGTCATACCAGAGTCTAAAAATGCATTAGATCGATGGAGAATTAAAAATCAGAGCTTGTTGCTTCAAGCATCCTACTTCCCGGATAACCCCACCGAGGAAAACATTGCAGCCTGCCTGAGAGGGGCTTACCAGCTGGGATCAAAAGGAAGAAAAACTTGATTGCATAACGACAGCGATCACCATCTAATGTGATGATTTAAGTAGATAAATTTGTTTATATTCAGCCATGCTTCATTTGTCTTTGTCTTACAATAAGTCTAGCCTATGGAATAGAATAAATTATGTATAAAAAAATATGTTTATAATACACAATATTTTGGTTGCATTAATTTAAAAAATGCATGAGAATACCCCCATAAAAATAATTGCAAATTAAATCGCACTTGCAATATTGAAGAAAAAAAATCGCAATTAGATTATTTTCCAAAATCGTTCAGCCCTAATTTAAACTACTCTTTGTCGGGAAAAATCTTTTGAAAACACTGATTAAAATTTCAGGCCGAGGCCTGGTATACCCAAAGATAGCACATGAAACTTAAAAAGTTAACAATAAAAAAGGAAACACCTTTAAAATTAGTTATCCTAACTAATTTCCCTCTGCCAAAACAGACCTTATGAACGTTTAAAGTCCTCTGAGTTGCTGCACATCGATGAGGAAAGGGGGATCTCCAGGGAGTGTTAGCCAGCAGGCTAACAAAGGATCCCTAATCTGGTTAGCAGTGGTGGGAAGCTCCAGGCTTCGGCTTCCTCCTGCCTTGCTGCATGTCGATCGGTGTCCACCTTTTCAACAGTACCTTTTTGGAGCTCTCCAGTTTGGCATTCACTTCTTATCGGCTTGGTGGCAGCAGCTGAATGCAAATTCTGGCTGGTTCGGCTCTTGACACATGTGGCAGAGGGGCTTTGTCGGGCTCTGGGGATAAACAACGCCTTTGTTTATCAATATTTAGGATTCACCTGGTGGTCTTTGAGTTCTTTGAAGCGAGTTCCTGCAGAAACTTGGGTCTTCCTCTGCTAGCCAAGGAATAAGGTTGGAGATTGTCTCCTGTTGCCCACCGCGGCTGGCAGCAGCATGCAGAATGGTCTGCAGAATTCAGGAAGAACAACGGGGTCTGTTTATCAATGTTTTTCAGTCAACTGATCGGTCGTCCGTTGGTGTTGCTTTAAGGAGTTCCTACTTGAACTCTTGCCTGCATCAGAGACTAGAGGCTCTTTGGATAAGAGTGAGCAGATGGCAGAGAACCATTATTTATAGTCACCCCCATTAAAAAAATAACTTAATACTTATGTCGACATAATGACATATGTCTTGGAAACCATTTTATCTTAAGAATTAAATTAATCTTACGTTGGGTTACTTACAGCCATTATGTCGGAGTTCAATCACTTGCTCACAATCGATCATAATGCACTCTCAAATCAGGCATCTACCAACGGGTGGGACTACCTGCACCGAGAAGGGGCGGGACTGATTCTGGTGGCATGGGTGGGGCTGACTCTGGTGCAGCTCCACCTTCGGGTTCAGCTTCACCTTTGTGGTTCTGCAGCGAGCGCCCTCTCGATGACTGACTACAAAAAAAAAGCTCAATTCTTATTGCCGTTGCTGCACACAGGCTTTGAGTTGTTTTCATGCTTTGTGAGAGAGATCTCATTAGAAATCAATATGCAACTATGTTTATCCATAAAGCCCAATGAACTCAATCAATTAGGTAAGATTAAAGAGATGTCTTACAGACAAAAAAACCTGAATTACTTTAAGGTGCTTTCTACTTTGAAATTCTGACAAGACAGAAGTTGCAGTGATTGGACCAGAGGTTCTAAAAAAGAAACAGCTTAGTCAAGCACTTCATCTGGATGGTGTTAAATTGGCCTCCGATAATAACTACTGTAACGAACATCTGTGTTATTTTTTTACCAAGACATGACAATGAAAACCCCATTTAAAAAGGTTTCTAGGATTTAATTTGTTCCCCTCCAGAGTATTGCTAAATTAAAAATACCCTGTCCTGGAGTGATACTGATAAATTAATCCATGCATTTTGACTTCCAGGCTTGATACTGTTATTTTTCACTATCAGGAAGTCCACAAAATGCAAATAAAAGCCTTTAATCTGAATCAAGCAAAAATTCAGATTATAATTAATCAGAAAAAGAGAGCTCACATTTATCCTGTTTTAGCTTCCATCCATTAGCTCTCTGTTATACATAATAGAATTTACATATAAAGCCCTTACCAGTCAACCTCCATCATACATCAGAGATCTCATTTTTCCAGCTGTTTCTAAAAAGACACACTGTCAACATTTAAGACCAGGTTTAAAACTTTACAATTAGATAAAGCTTAGAGTTGCTTCCTCCTGAGCTATGTTGCTGTAGGTTTTGACTCTTGGAGGACAGACAGACCACCTTTCTTTACTCATCTACTTCTTCACTCTGCTACTTTTAACTTCTCTAAATCTCCAGTGTTTTTTTTGTTTGTTTTTTTGCTGTTGTTTCGATCGCTAACTTTTTTTTTCATGGCACATTCAAACCGCCCCACATGGCAGTGTCAGTAGCGGCAAGATTACATGTTAAGTTTATGGTTGAGGCAGTTAGAGGTGTGTCGCAGTCTCTGCAGTGCTTTATGAGCGTTGGCTCCATCACCTTTTCAAGCTTTTCCGGCATTTCAAGCTTCAAACCACATAACACTAGCAACGCAGAAGTTCAGCTAGTTGAACTTTGGAGGGCTTTAACGCTCTTGACACAGCACGGCAACCAATCAAAGCGTCTCAATGTAGTGACGTTGCCCGACGTCGACACTGCCTAGCCAATCACGATCTGCTAGTGTTTAAAACATCCAGCAAAGAGAGGCCCCTCTACGAGCTTTGCAAGCTTCAGCTAAAAAAAATATCTTCTGTGTATATGCATTGAACTAGTCGCTTTATGAGCGTTGCTTGACGCTGACAAAGCTTGCGGTCTGAACGCAACGTTAATGAATTTTTCTACCTAGAAGCTACAACTGGTTTGGCACTCTGCTTAAATGCAGTGCTCTGCTGGATGGGGGCATCGACTCTAATGATGCTCCCAGTAACTGAATTTAACTGAACTTTCTTTAATATAGAAAGTACTCTTACATCTTCTCTTTATTCTTTCTTTGTCTCTGCTTTGTATTATTGAACTTCCAGATGGTTGTGGCAGATGGCCCCTCGTACTGATCCAGGCTCTACTGGTTTCTTCCTTCAAAGTGGAGTTTTTTTCCTCTCCTCTGTCACTTGTTCAGTATGATGGATTACTGTGGTTGGAGTCCGCATCAATGGGACACAACCTCAAGTCAATGAATCGATGCAATCTGCTGGGATTCCTTCACTTGGAAACGTTCAAACTGATTGGAGTGTTTGCATGAATGTATTGAAAGGGCTTTTTATGTAAATTGCCTTCAGAAGACATCTGTTGTAAATATGTAAATGGAACTTAAATTGAATCAACTAATTAAATTTTCTTTCCTCGTGTTTCTCATTCTGATGGCTAGTGGCAAGAATCATCTCCTCCTAATCATTTCTGTTTAACAGCAAATCCGAAGAAGGTTAAGGTCTGACTATTGGTGGTATGGCTTTTACAGCGTTAAAGTGCAGGGAAAATATATATTATCACTTACTGACCATAATACCAGTATTGGTATAGGATGAGGTAAAATGTCCCTAGTGAAAAATATCCACTACCAAGCTTGACGAGTGAGACACATTTTTTCAACATTGTTTTTTGTAAGGATGTTTTTTCTCTGCTAGTAGAGAGCTTGGAGGGGCTAAGCAGATGTTGAATTGATGGGGATGGGATTTTAATAACACCCATACGCACACTGCATTGCAAGGGTGAAACCTTTTAAAGACGTACTCTGCAACAACCTTTAAAACATGTTTTAGAAACATTTTGGCTGAACAGCAGCATTTATTGTATTAATTTTCAGAGCTGTCATTGCCTGGGAGTGTCCTGCTGCTGAAAACCGCACTATACAACTTTCTATCCCGTGATGCCTCTCAGAAGTGCTGACTGAGTTTCACTGTACAGCATTGCATCACACACCACTAAACGAATATGAACAAACCCATTGTTTTGAGACTTGAGTCATGGCAGAGCAACCAAAGAAGATTTACCAGCTATCGGTTTACCAACTGACATGCCATTAGTTTGACGTGTTTTGTTGTTTTGGCTGGCAAACTTGTAAAACCACCAATGCACTGGCCTCTTCAGATGTGCTCAAGAGAGATTTGGTTTTACAAGAGTAATGTTATGCCGCAAGCCCTGAGAGGTTGATAGAGGGCAAATAGCTGTAAAATTGTAGAGTAGGTCTTTAAGACTCAGTGCTGTTATTTAAATTGCTGATTTAGTTGATTTGCGAAAACAACCAGTGATGCAGGGCTCATGTGATGCAGGGAAGGGAGTGTGTGAGGAGGGCAACAGGCTTGCTCTATCCACTGAGGGACCCTTTCATAACCGCTTGCAGTTCTAGTTATTATTATTGTTATTATTTAGCTGACATAAGTAAAGAGTAAAGCTACTTTACATTCTCCCTCTATCCTATGTGTCAGACGTCCATGCTTTTGGATTGAAGAAAGGAATGTTTTTCTATCCGGACCCGTACCTGAAACTCTCCATCCAGCCCGGAAAGCACAGCATATTCCCCTCACTGCCACACCACGGCCAGGAAAAACGCTCCAAAGTAGTGTGCAACACCATCAACCCCCAATGGAACTCAGAGGTCTGCACACACACACACACCAACAAACACCCATTGACACGCACACACACACATACACACACACATGCATGTTTTGATATACTCGTGTGACATTATACTGACTTTCTAGATTTTACTGTGCCTAACCCTGATCCTACATCACAGCGTCATGCGAGCGCAACACAACCATACCCGTTCTACGCCTGTCTATTTAAAGGGGTCAATTCATACCAAAACTTGAAGCTTGGGGTTCCCAGGTGCGGACTTTTCTACTGCTGCTCCTCTTTTGTTATAAGATGGGTAAGTTCTTGTTAATAAAAGAACCCAAAGTATTGATTTTTATAAATAAAACGTATATATGTGTAGGAAATAGCCTGCTAATTTCTTAATCATCAATATTTGTATATACAGTGCCAAGTAGAGGACCAATCCTGGCCTTTTTTCTCCTTGGAAGTATTAGAGTATGGGTTCCAGACTTTTATTTCATTTTATTTTGCTCAATTGTGGCTGTTTCCTGTGTTGGTGCATCCATAGCTTGGAAAATTGTCACTCATACGCTTCAAAAATAGAAAGTCAAACCTATTTTGAGTGTTGTGTCGCGTGGTGACGCTCGTATTATGCAAATATACAGCAGCCGGTGTGGGTTGTCACATTGATAAAGACAAAAGCATTTATGCCACGCCAGACCTATTCAGTTACGCTCGCATCACGCTTGCATGACGCTCTGGTATAAATTCAGGGTAAGCAAAAGAAACTTTACCTAACCATAACCATTACTGGCACATGCCTTACCCCAACCCCTTACCCCATGAAATATAACCTTTTGGTTTTACAGTAAAACTCAAATTACATTCACTCATTTCTAAAGTAAACACACATTTTCACGAATTATAAGAGAAAATTTAATTAATTTGAACATTATTCTTTAAATAAAATGAATCAATTTGACAAAGAAAACATTGAAATATAATTTGTTTTACTGTTGAAACCAAAACATGTGAATTTATAAAATTTTATTTATTAATTTGTATTATTTATATGCCGCCTTACAGGTTTGACTGCAGTCAAACAAGGCACTGTACAATAAAAATTCAAAAGAATTAAACAATTAAGAAGATAAAATAATACATTTTAAAAATCCATTAAAACGCAGTTAAAAAACAAAAATAAAAGAAAAACACACCAACAGAACAGAGTCTTATGTACATGTGTCTAATGCCTGTCTGTAGAAATGGGTTTTAAGAAGTGTTCTAAAAGTGGACAGTGAAGATGCCTGAAGAATGCTTAGTGGTAATGCATTCCACAGCTTCGGTGCACAGATTGAAAAAGCTTTTTCTCCCCTGAGCTTCCTCTTAGGCCACGTCCACACTAAGCCGACTAATGCCTTAAACGTATAATTATTTAGTCTACACCCTCCTATCGTCCACACTAACCCGGCGTCGTTTAAGGTCTGTGGCCGGATAACTATTAGCCGGGTAAGAGAGCCGTGTAAATCTTAATTCAACGGCTAAGCGAGCCAGTGTGGACAGCTTCCCCGGATAATGAAAGGAAGTGGCGTCAATGAATGCTGCGTCAATAACAATACAACACTACAGACAAAGACAACAGCGAAGAGTAATAAATCGATCTCGTCGTCTGTCCACAGCAAAAACTCTCTCTTCTTCTGAGCAGCTATTGTTCTCTTCGGTTAACGGGACAAGCAGATATGTACTGTGCTGTAGAGCTTCTTGTATATATTATCTAGGCGCCTGCGGCACGTAGGTTATACGCGTTTTCCGTTCGTCTTTTCGCGCATGCCCAGTATTTGCACAGGTCTGTATGGGATTGCGCTATCATAGGAACTTAAACGGACCTTAAACGGGGCGTAAATGCTCATGTTGAGTGAATAACATTAGGCGTCTAACTCCCCGTATAACCTTATCGGCTTAGGGTGGACGTAGCCTTAGACCTCGGTACCTCCAGGAGAAACTGACCTGAGGTGCCGATCTGGGGCGTAAGGAGAGAGAAGCTCAGAGAGGTATGGAGAATCAGTGCAGAATTATTCATGGCTTTAAAAACAAATAAAATAATCTTAAAATAAATTCTAAGTGGACATGCAGGCAGTGAGCCTGTAGTTTCGGTGCATTTGGGAGTGAGCACACAGAGCATATCTGCCTCATGCACAAGTTTACTATTCAGGCTGAAGTTATGCATTTAGCCTGAGGGGGCACTGGCGAGGAAAACACTCTCAAACTTCTCATAGTTGCTTTAATCTCAGGTCTGTTCAGTTAGACATCCAAAATTAGAAAATGAGTGGAATTTAAAAATAGGCCTACTCATCAGTGTGTTTATTCAAGATTAAGGAAACAAAAGAAGATAACATTTTGTTTTCATTCAGACTTAAACTGAAAGCACCAAACTGGATAGAGCACTTATTGAGGCAGAACCTGCTGCTTTCCCACACTCTATTCAACTACACAGCTCTCTGTCATCCACCCTGTAACCGAGGATTTGTTAAGAAGGTAAATATGATCTTGCAAATGTAAGAATAAGATATTATGTGATTTTGTGTTTGATTAACTTTTTACAGATTGTTTGTTTTTTCACAAGCTAGTATATTCATTATTTAGCAACTGTGAACACATTTTAACTTTTTCTTGAGGCACAGTACTAGCTTGAGCTGGCTGGGTAATATACTAATTTGATTTAAAGTTTACTATTTGTTAAAGGAGTTTATAGGGAGACTGTTTAAAAGGTTGATGCTAAAAGCTAAAAAGTAGTTTCAAATCTGCACTTAATGTAATATAGCTAACAGTTGTCTTGATGTAATTGTACAAACAGAGGGACTGATAGTCTTTTCTGATGTAAGTTTTGTTTAGCATTATTTATTATGTCTACTATGACTGTACATGCAATTCCATTCTTAATTGGATACTGTTTTCCCGGTTTTACAGATGTCTGCCACTACAGCTGATGTACAGTGAACTGACCTTCACAACCAGTCCACGACTATTTCTACAGGGTAAGTGTCATGAAACTATTACATAGTGTATAGAAAAAAGTGAGTCTGAGTGTAACAGTATAACTTTTTATGTTCTGTCTTTAGTGTGGTATCCTGCAAAATACACATAACACAATTAACAGCAATTAATACACTGAACATGTTTCTGTCCCGCTCTCCCCTTAGCACTACAGTTAAATTTGCATGACAAAAAATAGCTTCTAACCAATGCCACTCCAACATGTCATGTTGGAAAAATAAAATGTACAAACTAATAATGTTAAAATAAAAAACTGTATATATTATGTGTCGCTTTTTCTTTTTTTTTTGAAAGTCTTATCATAAGGCTCTTGTACCCATATTTTTTTTCCATGATCACATTGGACCACTGGATGATCAGCATTGAAAATCAGGTCATCTGTGAAGGCACTAAAAAAATCTGGTGCACTTTTTGAAACTTTCTATGTATTCAACTTCGAATACCGAGAAGAAGCTGTGGGGACACTGGAGTTTGTTAAAAGGTAAATTTTCAGTGAGAAATATTGTTTGAATGTGGTATCTCTCTTCCCAGCTCTGTTCAAGATTCAAGAATTGGAATGTAGCCATGCTTCTATACTCAAGGGACAGTTCTTTTTATTGTGCATTAATTACATTCATATTACTCACCCAGACTGGTTTGGAAGTTTGGAGTCTTTTTCAAAAATGTTATATCCAGTTGTGATCAGCGTATATTCATACAATGTGAAACAATGGGGGCAGGAGATTTGCCGCCTGTGATAAGGCATTATCTGTCCCACAACTCCTTAATTTCACCAGTGTTTTATGAATAGGTTGCAATATCCTCCTGTGAGTTCGGAACATTTTGGAGGTAGTAAGATATTAACTTCAGGCGGTTTTAGAGACCAACTGATTAAAATTTACACCAACCTGGGATTTCAATTACGTTGCTGCCATCCAACTTACAGCTGTAGTCTGCGTAGGATGCAGAAAGGGAGCCTGTAGAAGCTGAACTTAGTCCAATTGGTCATACGGTGAGTAAAAATTGGAAACACACAAATGCGAACCATGTCGATATCTGCTGTAGCAAGTTCTGTCTAACCAACCGCCGTAGAGTACAGAGTGAAAGTCCTGCTCAGACTACAACTGGGAGGGTGCATGGCAGTGATACGCGATAGTGTAGTCGGATCAATAGATCTGGAAATGAACAAAGAAGCACTTCCGAGATTTTCATTACTCCAAGGAGAGTAGTTCTAACAATTACTAACAAAGTATTAGTTAAATGAAGGAGTTCGAGGACAGATAATGCTTGATTACAGGTGGGAAATCTCCTAACCCTAATACCTCCCTTTATATGGATATTGACTGATCGAAACTGGATATAAATTTTCTCAGAAGGACTCCCAAGAGGCTCCAAACTTGACTGGGCTAAGTAATAATGTAATAAATGCTAAAAATAAGGTTCAGATTAAAAAAGAACTTTCCCCTATAATTTTACAGTTGTTGCAACAACTGTAAACTGCCAAAGGGAAGTAGGCTATGTTTTGATGGTCATAACTAATTAATTTTTCAATTAGTTTTTGTAGACCATGATGGCTGTGGGGAAAAATAAATTCCTTTAGCAGTCTGTGTTACAGCGAAACTGAAGAAGCCTCCAACTGAAGATACTCTGTTGCGGTAGGATAGTCTCATTAAGAGGATGCCCAGGGTTGTCTATAATTTTTTTAATTTTATGAAGAACCCTTCTTTGCATCACTATCTCCAGTTGTTCCACAGTCCTCCCCAGAACAGAACCAGCTTTCTTCATCAGGATATGGACTATCATTATCAAACTCTCTGACCATGACTTGGGTAAAGGCGTCACTCAATAGGACTAAACATTCAAACTAACACTACAACATTAAGTAAAAATGTGTCACAAGTTGATTGCAAAGTACAAATAAATCATAACACTAATCTTTCCACCACAGACTCCTCCCTTTTTATCTAATCTCAAAGATAAATCAAAATACAAAGGAGAATCAATAATCAATAACAATAATAATCAGTAACTAACCTAGGAGACAGGCAGTATTCAAAAAGAAAGACAGTTAAACAGTGGTTCAAATGTTCTCAATCATTACATGTCACATTGAATCATCTCTAACAGAATCATCTAATCTAAGCATCCATCTTAATGACGTTATCTGAACTCGAACAACATCTTAAACAAAAACAAACCTGCTGGTGGCCTAAGTAGGGATAAGAAACCTCCATCCTAGGGTCGTGTCATTTGTTGTTTCTCTTCACGACTCGGCAGGCAAAAAGTTTGAGACGGCCCCTAGCCCCCATAGGTGGCGCTCTTGTTCAGTTCCTCATTAGTCAGGATGCATGAACGTAACTGCAAAACAAAGAAGAAGGGCACAATCTTAGGCAGTATCAATCAGGTACACACCAAATAGATCTAATCTCTCAACACAACTTGGAGTGTGTACTCTTCCCTTATATGAGTCAGGCATCCACAGTGTGAACCTCGAAATCAAGATCGTCAGTCACTCTTTGCTCAGCACCACAGTGACCCTTTAAAGAGGTTACACAAAGAAAACAAATCAATAGTAATCAACCATAACAATGAAACATTAAAAAAAAAGAATAAAAACAGACTAAAAACAAAAATAATTTCTAATAAAATCTCTAACTTCAATAATTATTATGTATTCTTCATAAATCATAAAAAAAATTTATAAATCTGTAATTTAAAAATCTATAAAAATCTTTTATCCCCCCCTTTTCATTCTGAATCCCCAAATAATGAAAATCAAAAAAAGAAACCAATCAAAATGTATCTCAATGAAATAAAACAAGAAATAAAAATAAAATATAAAAAAATCACTGCAAAGGAACTTGATTTGAATAAATGAGACAAATAATGAATGAATAAAAACACTGATAAATTGAAGAAAAATATAAAATCCTTAAAGGGACTCTAAGGACGTTTGAAATTTTGTGCTCGCGATTGCCCCATCAGGCTAAACGCGTAACTGCAGTCTTAATGGTAAGCTCGTGCATGAGGCGTGCATGTTGTACGTGCACTCGCAAGCGATCATAAACAACTTAGTCAGATCTATACTCGACAATTTACAGCTTTGCACGCATAACTTCGACTGAGGTAATAAATGTGATGGAAGATAATTAGACCAAATCAATTTTAGTGTATTTCTAGGATATGATACGTGGGAACATTTCTAGCAAAGTGAATCAAGCCAAATAATAAAGATAAATTAATAAATCATGTTCATTAATAAATCACCTGAGTTAATTTTTTGAAGAAAAAATTAGAAATAAAAACAATTGTTAATGTATTTTTTTATTCTTTTTTTTATATATTACTTGAGTAATATAATGAAGCATTGATAATCCCACTTAAGTAAAATTTTAGATGCTTCACAGAAGTAAAAGCAAACATATTTTAACCCAAAATAAACCAGACACGGAGCTACACTCTGTTACATGAAAGCTCCTGTTTATACAATTTTTAATGTAATCTGAATGATGAGCTTTTTGTTTCAATTTGAGGTCAAGTGAATATACAGGAAATGTTGTAAATGGTCACTGCAAGTACATTTTACCTTGTAAGATATATTAATACCTACTGTATTAGTTTTATATTTCAACAAATTACTTCGAGAAGGGTTTCCTCTGCTCAAAACACATTTTTTTGTAATCATTTTATTTAGTTTTATTTTACTCTATATGAAATACCTGAATTTACCAAGAATTTCGTGCTTAGGTGTCGGATATTTTAAAAGCAGATGTTACACAGTACACAAGCAACTTTTTTACCAAAACCTTTTTCACTGAGTAGCATTTTTGACAGCTACTTTTACTCAAGTCAAGGTACTGCTATTATTACTTGAGTACAACTTTGTGTACTCTACACACATTTGTTTGTATTTTGCATCAAGGTAAAGTATTAGCAACATTGTTTTTTTCAGTGGAAACACAAAATCCTGACCAAAACATTTTATGCCTTGTTTCAGTTAAGTTTATATAAAACATGCATTTCATCAAATTAACCTGTAAACCTTCTTATGTTTCTTTTGAGGAATCCAGTCCAACTGATTATTCACAAGTTCCTGAGGAGAGCAGGGAGAGGAGCAGGTAGAGGGATACCAGGGTCAGCGAGCTTGGTGCACCTGCTGCATTTGCCGACTGATGCCCTCAGACCTGGAAAATAAGTGCTGTAGACAGGATCCAGAAGGGTGTCTGAGCAGACGTGCTCCTTTTAACTTGTTCTTCTTGGATGAAGGAATCTTGCGTTTGGCACGGCCGACGTGGAGTGACGTGGTGGCTCTGCGTGACAGCCAAGAATCTGGATCTAGTAACCGGGAGTATCGTTTCTCTGCCTACAGAGTATTTAGCAACATGGACGTCTTGGCGCAGACAGTCAGCTTGTGATTTCCTTCATGCTGTGTATGGAGGATCAGGGACAAAACCCCCGACCCATTTGTGGTTTATGTTGGTTTTAAAGAAGTCCCGTTCCACACAAACCAACATGAAACTCATTACCAACTCAGAAATACTATTTCCTTTTTTTGTTATTGTAGCAAAAATATTCTTGCATATTTGTATTCGTTATAATTACATACATAAATTTGCTGTGTTCAACTTAGAATGTTATCAGCTTTTGCTAGGGGATCACTTATCAAGTCCTGGAAAATGATAAAATAAAGAAATTAGAATTATGTCATTTTCTTCCACCAAAATGGAGAAGACATTTGGTTATCATCATTATCCCTCCTCTGCATTGCGGTGTCAGCACCAATTCAGCTGTAGGAGGAGGGATGATCCTGGAGACAGAACCCAGGGCCCTGGGGTCATCTGGCTGAATGCTTCTTTTTGGGAGTCCCCTGGCAAAGCTGAGAGCTGTTCACATGCACTGGACACTGGTTATTGTGTTTGTAGTCCAATGCAGCAAGGAATGTCCTGGCTTTATAGACGCCATATGAGAATGCAAAGCGTTTCCCCGCGTACATCAAGATGTTTTTTCTGGGAAGACTCAAGCTTAGAAGTGGTCCTGCAAAGAGACAAACAAAATAAAAACTGCAGTGTCTGTAGAGCACATAAAATCCACCATAGTGACATATAATTTTGTGGAACCCGACTCTGAGAAGACCCCGGCATGACGGGGGCCGTTACCGGCCCTACACCGTCCACGGGTCAGGAGGACTCAGACAGAGTGTTGGTAGCCAGGTCTCCTAGTAGCTAGGAGACAGGTTAATGTTAGTAGCTATGCTGCTTTAGGCCAGGCTGTTGGAGGACATTATTAGGGTCTGTTCCTACTTTCTCTCCTACTTCTCCCCAACTGCATGATGTGCTGTCAATTCAAGCACTAACCTGTTTTCTATTATAGTAGGTGCTCCGGATTAGCCCTGCTTGACGACCCTGACTAAGATGGCATTGCAGTGACGGAAAATTCTCCACGTCCTGCAACAAACTTGTGCATCAGTTCTATTGCTCTTTCTGTGTCTCTGTTATGTATTCTCCAAGCCACAGACGGTCGCGGCAGATAACCGCTTGTGCTGAGCCTGGTTCTGCCGGAGGTTTCTTCCTGTTAAAAGGGAGTTTTTCCTTCCCACTGTCGCTGCATGCTTGCTCAGTATGAGGGATTGCTGAGAATTCCACGACGCAATCTTCTGTGGTTCTGTAATTTCTACACTAAACATTGTATTGTAATAACTCTTTTTGTAAAGTGCCTTGAGATGACATCTGTTGTGAAATGGCGCTATATAAATAAACTGAATTGAATTGAATTGAATTGTAAGGGATCATGCAACGATACAGATGCTAGTATTGGGGCGACATTGTTCTAATTTCAGCCAGAGCAAAAAGTACAAACTGTCTTGGTGTTCATTCTCTTTTTTATGTGGTAGAAGTATCCAGTAAATTATTTTAGAAAAATTACAAGAAAAAAAAATCCTAATTACAAAACATATGAGATTGGAGATAAATAATCTTAAATCATGTAGGTCTAAAGCTCCTTTTCCATCAAACTGAATTCTGGTCATAAAAACAGAACAATATAATAATAGAGAGAACAATTTATTACTTATACACTTTTTTCAAAACTATTGGATCATCTAAAGCTTCATCCTGTTGATCCATTGAGTTGATGCTACACAGAAAAGAAATCCTATACCCTACATAAATTACAAAAACAGGGTAACTGTTCATCAAACAGGAACCTATTAATTTTTTGTGATGAGGAGAACAATAACCAGGAACAGGAGTTACATTTTGATTACTTTATAATTACCTATCAGACTCCTCTGCAGTGACTGAACTGTGGCATAGGTCCCTCCAAACGCTGCTGTAGATGGCTGTGGAGCCTTGATGAAGTGACCTTCCCAAAACTAAAACAACAGAGACACTTTTACCGCTCCAATCGTAATGTGCACACGTTTACAAATGACAGTCAATAATATATACACGTTTTCAGATTAGCAACATAGTTCTACAAAGTTTAAATACTCTGGTAAAGTTATAACTTTTTTTTCTCATAATCCCAACAAATTAGCTAAACAATGGTCAGCTGTGAGCACGACATACAGGCAGCCTAAAACATTTTCATACTGCGGACGTAGTATACAAACCCGCGCTTTGAACGCGTCTACTCTTTTTCCCCCCACGTATTTAGTAAAGATTTCTTACCTTTCAAGCAAACATGACGCCAGCTGCACGTCTTTTCTCACACCGAGAGATTCAGCGTTCTCCTCTCAAAGGCCGCCCGCACCGATCTTTACTCTGGCTATTTGCCTACATCGATCCGACTCATGTTTCTCCCTCTTTGAAGCGCTGGAATAAACTCTTGGTTATCTTGGGCTGGAGTGTTGGTGGTACTTGAAGCAGCTTTCTTCTTCTTCTCGGCAGAATCATAGGGCAGAATCCATGCTTCCAACGCTATCCCTGCTACACAGTTTTAGCTGCAAGAAGCGATAGAACGTGAATGCGCATGACGTTGTCACACATTTGGAGGCGCAGAGGGAGCGCTACTTTTTCGACCCAAACAGTAACAAAAAATAATTACTAAAGTTATTTTACAGGCATATAGAAGCAACCACGGTGAAAAGCCCAGGGCTCCTTTTACTGAACATGACATTGCTGGATTATGTATGAGGAAGAAATTTTGCAGCTCTATACATTTATTTGCTGTTAAACTTCCTTAGAGTCCCTTTAAAAAGAAAAAAGAAAAATAATGAAATGAAAAATAAAATCAAACCCCTCTTTTCTGTCACTGTCATCCCTGGAATGAGACTGCTAAACTCCCGTGGAAGAACACAAGACATTAGCCACAGGGAAAAACACCAGACAACCTAAGTCACAAGTGATTTAAAGGAAGTCGTCATACACCTGTAAACTAATCACTCATATAATTCGAGGTCATCAAGCAAGTCCATACCTATTTCACCTCCATACATCTCTTCTCTTCCATCTACATCTCGTCGGATCGAGTCTGCATCAGGTTCAGAGGCGCCTGTCTGATCAGTCAAAGGTTTTGTCAACATTTGATGTGAAAAATCTTTCTCGAACACTCTAACCACCAGACCTCTGAGACAAGGAACGATACAACAACCACAGACTGACCTCAGCTTCCTCAAAAAGTACAGTCTGCTCTGTCCCTTCTTGTAGACAGCTTCACTGTTGATTCTCCAGTCCAGTCTAGTGTCCAGGTGAACTCCGAGGTAGTTGTACTCCTCAACCACCTCCACTTCTTCTCCCATGATGGAGACAGTCTTTGACTTATCACTGTTTCTTCTGAAATCTACAATCAATTTGTCAAATTTTTGAATATTTAGATTTTTTTATTCTATTTTGGTGCCCATCTTAAATAATGGGGCTGTTTAGACCGCCATGTCACTCTGTGTGGTGCTCTTACAACCCATGGCAAAAAGTATGGAATCACCAGTCTTCGAAAATGCTCATTCACTTTCTTAATGCAATAGAGAAAAGGCAAAACACAAACATGCCACAAAACTCAGATTTCTCAAAAGGGCATCTTCCTGGCTTTTAGAAACAGTACAAGAAATTAACAGAAACTCAAGTGGGAACAAAATTGCAAGTGTTTCTTTGGAATAAGGAGCTGGAAACAAATATGGAATCACTCATTACTGAGGAAAAAATATGGAATCACCCATTAGAATCACTCGATTATTTCCCATTTTCTACACCATCACCTGCAACTCGTTATGTCTGTGGATTGGTCTACATTTAAAAAGGAGTGCTCACAACTTGGAGAGTTGTTGCAGCAAAGTAATGGACAGGAATCATGGCTCCAAGACCAGAGCTCTCAATTGAAACAAAGGAGAGAATTATCCAACTTCTGGAACAAGGTAAATCCTCAAGAAATGTTGCAAAGGATGTTGGTTGTTCTCAGTCAGCTGTGTCTAAAATCTGGTCTAAGTACCAACAACATGGGAAGATTGTCAAAGGCAAGCGTAGTGGTAGACCAAGGAAGACATCTATGCGACAGGACCAAAAACTTAAAGCATTATGTTTGGAAAACCAAAAATGCACAGCAAAACAAATGCGTAACAAATGGGCACAAACTGGAGCAAGAGTCAGTAACCGAACTGTTAGGAACCATCTAGCAGAGATGGGATTTTCCTACAGAAAAGCCAAAATAAAGCCAGTGTTAACTTACAAACATAAGAAAGCTAGACTTCAATGGGCCACGGAAAGGCAATCATGGACTGTAGATGACTGGATGAAGGTCATCTTCACTGATTAATCACGAATCTGCATTGGACAAGGGGATCATGCTGGAACTTTTGTTTGGTGCCGTCCCAAAGACATGTATAAATACAACTGCCTGAAGAAAACATGCAAATTTCCACTGGCTCTTATGATATTGGGCTGCGTGTCAGGTAAAGGTCCTGGAGAGATGGCTGTCATTAAATGTTCAGTAAATGCACAAGTTTACATTGAGATTTTGGACACCTATCTTATTCCATCTATTGAAAGGATGTTTGGGGATGATGACATAATTTTCCAAGATGATAATGCATCATACCATAGAGCCAAAACTGTTAAAACGTTCCTTGAAGAGAGACAAAGGTCCATGGCATGGCCTGCAAATAGCCCGGATCTCAATCCGATAGAAAATATGTGGTGGAAATTGAAGAAATTGGTCCATGAAAAAGCTCCCACATGCAAAGCAGATCTGGCAACAGCCATCAGACAAAGTTGGAGCCAGATTGATGAGGACTACTGTTCATCACTTGTTAAGTCCATGCCTCAGAGACTCAAGGCTGTAATCAAAGCCAGGGGTACTAGTGGGTGGTTTTAGTTGTTTCTGTGTTTGTTTATTCTTTGTGATTCCATATTTTTTTCCTCAGGAATGAGTGATTCCATATTTGTTTCCAGTTCCTTATTCCAAAGAAACACTTGCATTTATTCCCACTTGAGTTTCTGTTCTTTTCTTGTACTGTTTCTAAAAGCCAGGAAGATGCCCTTTTGAGAAATCTGAGTTTTGTGGCATGTTTGTGTTTTGCCTTTTCTCTATTGCATTAAAAAAGTGAATGAGCATTCTCGAAGACTGGTTATTCCATACTTTTTGCCAGGGGTTGAATTAAGCAATGTGTCCTTCTCTAACAGCTCTTCTTAAGTTGATTTGAAATATAGTCTTAAAAAAGTATATACATCTTGAACTTTTCAGACCAAAGTCCTAGAAATCACTGCGAAAAAATTTCCCAAATATGACAAATTGTCATACTGCCGCAAATTAAAGTTAAATAAATGTTGTTTAAATGGCAGCAGCTGATCCGTTGTAATCTTTAGTCATTGATGTTCTGTTTCTCATCTTCTTCTTTCTCTATCGGCTCTTCCCTTCAGGGGTCACCGCAGCGAATCATATGTCTCCATTTAGTCCTATCCTCTGCATCCTCTGCCCTCACACAATATAACTTAATGTCCTCTTTCACCACATCCAGACATCTCAGTCTTGGTCTTCATCTCTGTCTCTTGCCTGATGGCTCCATCCTCAGCGTCCTTCTACCCATATCATTGCCATATCTGAACATGTCCAAACCATCTAAATCTGGCCTTACTGGCTTCATCCCAAAATTATCTGAATGAGCTGACCAAATCTTCATTCCTCTTTTCTTTTCCTCTTTTTCAGTGCATACCTCTATCTGTCTAGTTTTCCCTCTACCGTCACCTTGCTCTCACTGCAGATTACAATGTCATTTACAAACATCATAGTCCATGGAGACTCCTGTCTAACATCATCTGTTAGCTTATCCATCACCCAAGTAAACAAGAAGAGGCTCAGAGCCGGTCCTTGATGCAGTTCCACCTCCACCTTGAACTCCACTGTCACTCCTACTGCATACCTTACTACTGTCTCACAGTTCACATACATGTTCTGTACCATTCTTACATACTTCTCTGTCACTCCAGACAGCTTCAAGCAAATCCACAGCTCTTTTCTTGGCACCCAGTCATATGCTTTCTCTAAAGCTACAAAGACACAATGTGCTCCGTCTGAACCACTCTGTAGTTCTCCGTCAGGACCTTTAAAGCAAAATTGCATCTGTAGTTCTCTTTCTTGGCACGAAACCATACTGCTCCTAGCAAATGCTCACTTCTGACCGAAGCCTAACTTCCACCACTCTTTCCCACAGCTTCATTGTATGACTCATTAGCTTTATTCCTCTTTAGTTGCCACAGTTCTGTACATCTCAATTGTTCATAAAAATCGGCACTAGAAAACACTTTTACTCCATTCATCAATTCAATTCAATACACTTTTATTTATATAGCGCCAATTCAAAACAAATGTATTCTCAAGGCACTTTACAACAAAAGTCTTCTTAGTCTTCAAGGTCTTGTTGAAGAACCTAGTCAAAAACCCTATTGCCACCTCCCCTAGACACTTCCATACCTCCACAGGTATGTAATTAGGACCAACTGCCTTTCCCATCGTCATCCTCTTCAAAGCTTTCCTCACCTCATCCTTACTAATTTCTGCTACTTCCTGATCCACAACAGAAACCTCTTCTACTCTACATTCTCTCTCATTTTTCTTATTCATCAACTTTTCAAAGTACTCTTTCCATTTTCCCATCACAATCTTGGAACATGTCAGTACATTTCCTATCCCTATCCTTGATCAACCTTACCTGTTGCACATCCTTTCCATCTCTGTCTCTCTGCCTCACCAACCTATACAAATCATTCTCTCCCTTCTTACTATCCAGCCTAGTATACAGGTATATCATATGCCCTTTGTTTGGCCTTTGCCACCTCTACCTTCACCATGCACTGGATCCCCTGTACTCCTGTCTGATTTCCTCTGTCCTCTCAGAGTCCCATTTCTTCTTAGCTAACTTCTTTCTCTGTATATGTTCATGTTTGTGATTCACATATTTGATTTGGCTTAGGTTTTATGTCAGATGCCCTTCCTTACACAACCCTCTTCTTTTTTCCAGACTTGGGGCCAGCAAAAGGGATCACTGGCTTGTGACCCCTTGTGGTTGCATCAATGTTTTGTTTCTTATAGTAAAAAATATATATATATAATCATCCTCTCATAATTGTGAGACAAGGGGGTGATTATTATCATACAACTAAATCTTAATTCTTTTTTCAATTAATGTGATCGGGTTCTATATCAAATGATTTTTACTTACCAGACTTAATATCTCCTGTACTTTCTCCATTTTTTTATTTTAGGTGATTATTTGTTATCAACCCAGAGAGGGGAAGAAAGACCCGGGAAGGTAAAAGAAAGACAGGAAAGCTGGTGCACCAAAGTAATTGTGAATCACCATATGGCAATTCTCCTTTAAAAATTATGGATTTTGAGTGGGGTTTCATTAGGGCTGGAAGATATAGAAAAAAAGCATATCGATAAAAAAAATAGTGATTTTGGTCAATATCGATAATTATCAATACAAAAATCTCATAATGTAAAAAATATATTTTAAGTGCAATGAACTCATTTTAACCAAGAATTAAATTTAATTTTCAAACACCTATTTTTATCATAGGTAAGTTTGCAAGACAGAGAAACAAACCAAGAGACCTGAGTAACATCAGTAAATACAAAGAAAAGTAATATTATTAATCATTATATTATATATATATATATATATTTATTTATTTATTTATTCATGTTAGTATTTGAAATTAAAGGCTTAGTTTATGCTTTTTAATCTTTTAAACATTTTATGACACTTTATAATATTAATGGCTGAAACCCTTGTTTTAGTTTGTCAATAAAGCTTATTCAAATTCACTTCAGCTTTTCAGCTGTAGGCTAAAGCTAAAGCTAACTAGCTACTCACCGGTGTTGATGGGCTCCAACACTGCAGCTCAGTCACTGAGAGCCAAAGCCGGCGGGACTATCCAACCCCTGTTGTGTTTTTAAACTTTTTTTTCCCTTCTGAGGACCGGGAGCGGAACCGAGGGGAGAATTTAAAAGCCACAGATGTTAGCAACGCGACGCGACCTAGGTAAGTTTCCTATGTCTCTCTGTAAGAGATTCATAGCGAGCTGGGAGAGGGGAGTCCTGCTTAAAACAACTGATTGTAGTTTTGTATTTCGTTCATTATTGCTACATTTAGTGTTTTAGTGCGTCGAGGATCGGTTCAAAACGGGAGATAACCTTTTCCGGAGCCACTGACACATTTATCCGGGGACAACGTCATCCGCTGCTGCCTTGTTATTATGTCTGACCGCAGCGAAGCTACGGTGATGGTTCGCTTAGGGACTATTAAAAAATTCAGTTTTAAGCTCAAATAATTTCATCCTTTTTGTGGTTTGAAAGGAGAGAGGGTGGCTGACAGAGCTGCATGGGTCATTGTTAATGATTCGTTTGGAGTAAGTAATGATTGTTGTATTAAGCTGCCTGATAGGGTATAATAAAACATTGAGGGAAAACTTTTTTTTTTTCTATCGAACTTTTTTTCGACCCCTTTTTTCCCGCACCACACGTCTATCGATAGATATATATTGCTATCGAATTATCGTCCAGCCCTAGGTTTCATTTAGTGTTATAGTTCAGTCCTATCTGTCTCAGATGTGCACATTCATTTTAGGACTCACATTTGTTGAAAACTTGTTTTAATATGTTTAATTGTTATGAAATGTGTGTAGTGAAATTAGCTTTTATTTAGTTTTATTAGCTACTATGGAATTGATGCTGTGACTTTAAACCAACTGTTGTTTTTCGTTGAAGGGAGGAGGAATGGAAGAAAGATACCAAGCAGTAAAGTGATGGAGAGTTGAATTGGCTCATGATTTGTACTCTGTTTTGCAAACAGTCAAATCAGACCCGATCAATTTTGACCCAGTAGGACAATACAAAGTTGAATAAATATAATGTCATCTCCCGTGTCATACATAGATCATAAAAAATATGACAGTCAAGTAATTATGCTTTTTTTTTTATGGATAGGCTACTGAAAATATTTAGTTTGAATAAATTTCAATGTTGAAAGACAATCTCCTGTCTGAACCATTTCTGTGGAAGACGTTTTCAATTTTCAGTAGAATTATTATTATTTCAGAGGTTTTACTTCTTTAAAGATAACATTTTATGGTATTTAACATAATTTTAAAGTAATACGTTGTTTATGGAGAATACTGTAGGAACTGTAAAATAACAGTATAATGGCAACAAAATAACTGACAGTATAATACTCTGTTTATTTTCTGTACAGCACAGTAATAATATTATATTTTTACAGTAATAAACTGTTGTTGTAGATCACAGTAGTTAAAATGTAAATTTCAGTTTCAAGCTGCTAACTCTAGCTGCTAGTAGTTCACTGTAATTTAACCGGAAAATTTGTTACAGTGAACCTATACAACAAAATCTGCATGATAAATCTCCCAAATTGTTTTACTGGGTTAAACTGGCCATTTACCATTATAAATTCACATTTTTTCCACAGTAAAACTTTACCCAGATGGTTGTTCACTATTTCAAGTATTTTTTTTAGATATTTAAAATTACTTTTTGTGTTAAAATTAAGTTGTTTCAATCAATTTGAGATTTTGTTCTTAAATCCAACACATATTCAAAGTTGAATTCAAATTTAATTACATTTTACACTGCACATACCTACCTACCTACCCACCCACTACTCTTACCTGTAGCTGACCATCCAAAACAGTGAACTGGGAACCCCCCCACCAAATTGATAGAGGACAGAGCTGCCACTGCTGAAACTTTTTTTCTTATGGATGTGGACAGAGCCTCAGAGCAGATTAAATACAATCACATTACTGTCATTTTTTTAAGGCATGTCAAACCAGCTACATCAACTTTTTGGATTGCAGAGAAAGTATTTCACTTCCTAGATTTTAAAACAATGTACTGAAATACTAGTACTTTGTTTTTTATATTTTGCTCTATTTTCTTCAAAGAGTTGTACAAACTAAAAGCTAATTCAAATAACTGCACAAAGTGCTGTGTCTAATTGGCTAGAATCACCAAGTGGAGTGTTTTGTCACAATCAGTCTTAGCTTACCACTCCATGCAAGCAAAATCAGTTAAAAAAAGGATTTTTCTCATCATTATTGCACTACTAGCCACAGTTATCTGTTAAATCCTGTTGATGTTGAACAAAAATGCCATTTGTTGGCTCATGTAGAATGATACAATAACGCAATCTTCTCAGTCTAAAGTACTTCAAGGAGTTTGTTTTATTGCAGTCAGTTTCCCAAAGTGCCAACACCACAAAAATTGAGTGATTACATTTCCAGGTAATTTGCCTCCTTATTCTTGTCTGCTGACGAGAAGCTTTTAGTAAAATGTGCAAAACAACAGCTGTGACTTCATATTCCTTCTGTGTTGGCTGATATTGATGTGCAGTCTCTTTAATTTTGCATAGCAAACAAGGGCTGGTCCCAAGTTTAGTCTCAGTACAAATTCTGTTACCTTCTTTTGGCTAAATGTTAGTAGTCTGTGTTTGGGATAATTTCCCCCCCACTAATTTACTGTTCTCTCCAATGGATATTAATAAGAGTGAAATTTTTAGCAAGATGTTAGCTACTATGATTCTCTAAAAGTGTATATAAATGTTTTATTTTTGATGCTTTCTTTAGTGATTTTGTTAGCCAGTCAAATGTCAAACATCTTGGGGAAGCACTGAAGCTTTAAATGGATCAGCTGTTAGAATCTGCAGGGCTTTAACATGCCACTCCTTTGTTACAGCTGTGTTGGACAGGGGCTTCACTTCATCTAAAAATACAGGTTAGTAGTTCTTGAGGACATTTTTTTTTTTAGCCTTTCGATATAAAATTTTGTCAACAATGTTAACGCACAAGATTTAAACTTCAATTTTTGACAATGTCTGTTTAATATGATCATGTCTACAAGCTGCATGTGTTTCTTAGGCAGTCTTCCTTGGTTTATTTTAATCAAGTCTATAAATGTTAGAATTCTCAAATAATTGGTACAATTTCATATTTTTTGTTTAATTCCCAAACATTGTCTGGTGGGACAATGGTCTGTTAGTGAGCAGCCGCTTCTTCAATCTCCCTCTGTTGAGATTTTGTTGTTTTTCTTAAATTGCATAAAAATGCATTGTTAAACCATGATATGGCTGAATTCCTAGAGATGTAGATGAGGATGATTCAGTCTCATTTGAAACAACATGCTCTTAGATAGGCATCTTGTTGGGGGGGGAGGTTCTTCCCCCCCCATTTAAGTAATGTCTTTAATTACTTGTAAGCAGGTTGGAGTGAATGTCATTGGATGCGCATTGTGTTCCATGCTGGTATTTTTTTATGTAGTAATCAGTAGTGGTTTCATATTAATTAAAAGCTTGCAGTGTAAAATAACTTTTATGCACTTTGGAAAGATGTTACTATTCCGTTAGGTATTTCGTTAAGCTCAGAAGTGATCGCGCAAACCAGATGAGGTGAGGAAGTTACGGGGGCTGAGTGAAATCTGATTTTTAGTGTGCAGTAATTTATTTTAGACCGAAAATATTTTACATCGGCGCACAGATGGCACAACAACTCATGGGAAATTAAATTTGGCAGTAAGACCCTCTTTACTGATTCCTTCATATTGACTGAGATTATAGGACACGCTTACTATCCATAGCCATCAGTTTAAGGCTACGTCCACAGTAAGCCGGATAAGGTTATACGGGGAGTTAGACGCCTAATGTTATCCACTCAACACGAGCATTTACCCCCCGTTTAAGGTCTGTTTAAGTTCCCATGATTGGGCAATCCCATACCGACCTGTGCAAATACTGGGCATGCGCGAAAAGACGCATATAATCTACGTGACACCAGCGCCTACATAATATATACAAGAACCTCTACAGCACAGTACATATCTATTTGTCCCGTTAACCGAAGAGAACAATAGCTGCTCAGAAGAAGAGAGAGTTTTTGCTGTGGACAGACGACGAGATCGATTTATTACTCTTCGCTGTTGTCTTTGTCTGTAGTGTCGTATTGTTATTGACGCAGCATTCATTGACGCCACTTCCTTTCATTATCCGGGGAAGCTGTCCACACTAGCTCGTTTAGCCGTTGAAATAAGCTTTACACGGCTCTCTTACCCGGCTAATAGTTATCTGGCCACAGACCTTAAACGACGCCGGGTTAGTGTGGACGATAGGGGGGTGTAGACTAAATAATTATACGTTTAAGGCATTAGTCGGCTTAGTGTGGACGTGGCCTAAAACTCCTTTTAGAAATTTAAATAGTATGAGCTACAACTTTACTTCACTCTGGAATGACTAAAGGATTATTGGATTGAACTGTGTACATTATGCTTTTTCTTTAAAATTACCTGAATTGTATGTGCTGAATAAAAACAATATTAAACATTTACCCGTCTGTTGATTTTTATTTCTCTAGGTTACGTGGCTGTTAACATTAATGTTTGTTAAAAGTTCCAATCAAGGGATGGATCAGAATTTACTCTGGCTTAAGTTTTGTAGGAACGCTGCCAGAGTTCCCTGGGATAAAAACCACAAAGCAGGCAGAATAAGAAGGAATCATAGACCCAGTCAAGAATTTATGCAAACCTAGTAAATTAAAATGCAATCATGTAATATCAGAATGAAGGGTTTGGTAATAAAATGCCAAACTTTCTGGTAAATGTTTTGATTTTCAGTAGGTTGGCTTGTGCAGTTTTCAACCAAAGTTCTGGCTAATTTTAAATGTGTCTGAGAATGATAGTCCATTACCTTCCTGATTGCCTGTTGAAGAAGACCAAACTTATCATTTCTTTATTTTATTTTTTTAAGATAATGGAAGCTTGCTAGATGGCATTAACAAGCTAGTTATCATGAACACTTTTACATTTTTGAACTATTGTGAGCTAGAATTTGAATGGGAATGGTATGTACTAATGAGAATTGACATGGTACCATTAGAACTGAGATCTTATCTAAAGTTAGCTTACTAAATGGTGAATTACAGCCATGTTTTCTCAGCATGCTACCACTACCAATTTAGCTAGCTTTGACAGTTTAGCTATGTAACAATTAGCTGATTATCCATTCTACTATAATACAGCAATATGCTAACCACTGACATTTAGCTAATATTAGTCCTTTAGCGAATTAAGCTTAAATCTGTAGTTTAACTGAATTTCATTATACTGAATATATCAAATCCTTCTTACCCAACAAATCAGTCCCAGATAGCACACGTACGTCTTGCCGACGTCGGCCCAAGGATGGACGTCGGCCCTATAATTTTTACCATCTGTCAAGCATCGGCCCATGGGCACATTTCTCATACATAGCCCCTGCTCATCAAACATCTCTGCTGCGTCGGATTTAAGTCGGCCCCAGATCTACCCACACACGGAAGACCCCAGAAGGCGGGACCTATCCTATCAGTTGCAGTCCAGGGGTGTCGTCGGTGTGAATTTCAGAGTTTCAGGTAAGCCACAAATTGCCACAAATTGTTTCCGGTGATATATGTACAAGTTTTTCTACAGCCGACAACAACGAAAGGTTAAGTCCTATTGTTTTTCCTCCATTGCATTATCTGGTTGGAAAAAGGTAGAAGTGTGCCGATCGGCTGTCATATTCTGAAATCTTTTTTTCGACATCCTGTTCTCTTATCGCATATAGGTTAGGTTACTGTCGGGCTGTATCTTGTTGTACGAAGTCAATGTGGTTTCTAGCATCATAGAAAGGAGACTGAAACTGAACCTCCTTTACACTAGAACGGCCACTAAAACGGTTTGCTTCGTATTGGACGGTTCATGCCTCCACGTCTTCCATTCATTTCTGAATGTGGACACCTCGGTATTATTCCACTGATACGATGGTCATTTACGAAAGAAAGAAATATTACGTCAATTACTATTACGTTAATGTTGTTTTTTAACCGTTAAAATTGTAAGTTTTTCTAAAGAAACGGCTGAGTGGGCTATCTGCCGTAGTGATGCGTTGCCAAGGCAACTGCTGTTACGTCAGTCAGGATGTGTTCCCCCCACAGTAATTAGTTATAAAAAGTAAAAAATATTCTTTTTTGGATCATTTTTTTATAAGTAGCCTATTGGTCAAACAACCAAACTGTATCAGATGCTCAAATGTTTTTTATAAGTCGAGAAATTTTCAACTGCAGCAAATGAGCAAAAATCCAGTTAAGATTGTCAAAGTAATGTGTTCCAGATTAAAACAGGCATATGTGAAAGACATGAATTTACATTGTTTGGTAACACTTGATTTGTTCTCTTATTTTCCTCAGATTGCAGAACTGGCCATAATTAGGGGGAAATCAGTTTTAAAAAGTTTGCCGTGTATGCCACAAATTGTTTTCCCCTGATCTTGCTACCAAATTGAAATGATGTGGGAGGGGACAGAAGACTGGAATCAAGGGCAGACAGTCATGATATTCTACTAAGTAAGTATTACTACAACTGTTTTTCAGTTTGAATGATACACTGTGATCCCTCTAATTATAATTTGTTCAGTGTCTTTGTTTAGGCTTGAGTTGATCGTCAATTTTCTACTTGTTTCTGTATATTAAATGCTTTCGAGAATGCCTGGATTTATGTCCACTACTGCTTCAATCCTGACTAAATTTTATTTCTAGTGGTTAATGACTAACTCTAACACTGACCAGCTTAGGTTTAGCCTAACTCTTGTTTTTTTTTCTTTTTTTCTTGCAGCCTTGGTTCTTAGAAATGGGGCTTTTCCACAAACCACACAGGCTGAAGTGGAAGCAGCAATCCAGAACTGCCTCCGGCTGAGCAAGGATAGGGTGGAAGGGAGAAGGCTGAGGCCAAGGACTTTAGAGCTATAAGTAAGTCTTTTGATGAAATTAATGCTATGATTTTGACAGATACTAAAACATTATTTTTGAATTAGAATTTACAACAGCTAGCCCTGCAATAGACTGGCGATCTGTCCAGGGTGTACCCTGCCTGTCGTCTGCTAATTGCTGGGATGGGCAAGCATTTGAATTGGCTGACACTGAAAACAGGACAATATTGTGTGCTATGGAAAAATACATATACTGTTTTATTGAGGGCTGTCATTGTTTTTGTTTATTTCCATAACATCACACACAAACACCTTCTACACACACAGATACATACTTTCTAAGTGTGTTTTTTTTGTTGTTATTTACACAGCTCCGAGTCCCTATGCTGTTCTGGCCGCTGACATCTCTTCCTCACCTAAACTCTTTCTCTTCCTCACCTTCTGGAGGAGCAAGTAAAACACAACACCCGTGTTCGTCACATTTGGCAGATGCCATGTTTTGGCCTCAAATTTTTTTTGTTATAAATAAATGAAATATGAATTTCAATTGACTAAAGTCGTATTTATTGAAATCTTACAAGAGGATTCAGCTAGCTCAAATGGTCATACAATGATTGGAAGATTGACGGTTCAAATCCCTCTTGGGAATCACTCCTGGAAATCTGTTCCTGTGTCCCTGGGAAAGACACTTCACGCTCTTTTCCTCCAGTAAAAACATAGCTGGTTCGTGATTGACTATGAATGATTGGTGGTGATCAGTCTGTCCCAGGGCAGCAGTATTAATGTGGGTGAATGAATAGTGCATTCAGTAATGTAAAGCGTGTTTGGGTGACTTGAAAAGCACTATATAAAACTAATGCATTATTATTAACATGAATACAACTAATGTATATTTAGTATATGTAACATAAGGGATTTTAGTAAATGGAACATAGTGGTGTTCCAGAAATTCTACATAATGTTTAGTAAATTCAACATAGTAACATTAAGTAAATTCAACATAACTATACATGATGTTGCGCTTAATTAAGATGGTTTGCTGAAATTTAGTCATCTGGTATTTTTCCAATTTAAACAAAATAGTTTTGTGGGACTGGCTGATGTCACTTTATTATTTAACTCTAATGTTCTATTTCTTTCAGTGCGTCTCTCTCCAGTCAAGCATGCATCCTTCCCAGTAGCCAATCATTGACCACCAGCTGGTGTTGTTCACACAGACTAGCGTTTGGCATCTTACATTAAAAAAGTAATTAGTTATAGTTACAAATTAATTTTCTGAAAAAGTAATAGAGTTAGTAACTCAGTTAATACACTGTAAAAGTTATTAGTTACTCAGCAAAGTAACTGTGACAGTATTTCTATGACATACTTATGTTCTATAATGTCTATAAGGTAAAATATTTTTACAACTGAATGTTGTAAAATGAATAACTGATTGTTAATATAAAATGTTATATGCAATCAAATGTCAAATAAATTGTTGTCTGGTTCTTTGGATGTAATAAGACATTTCAAGATTAATTTGGAGTTACCTGCAGACACATGAACTGGAAGATAGACGATCATATATTTTACAGTAACATAATATGATGTCACGTTCCTCCTGTGTCAAGCAACAATTTATTAATATTTTGGGGTTACTTTGTTGGTAGATCTCACATGTATTTTCTGGGATGTAAGGAGATTTATTGAAAACCGAATCCACCGCCTCCAGAAGCGAGCGATGATGCAGCTGCTTTATTAGCGCAGTTCTCGGTTGGAGGGAGCATCCGTTTTATGAAACGAACGTCCGCCTATATCCTACTTAAATCTAAGTTCACAACTAAGTTTCTGACAGCATCCAGACAGCGAGAAGACTGCCCACTTAGCAAGCATCATCATATTTGCAACGGCGTCATCACTAACACCTGCTGCCTCTGCCTGCAGCTGAAGTGTCTGTCAGAAAGCCTGACGGCGCTGCGCTTCATTCAACCATGATTTATTTATTTTATATGTAAACATATTGGTTTGTAGAATATTGTATACTACCTAGTTCAAAAGGCCCGACCTAAATTAATAAAGGTCGTATTAATTAATTATTTATAGGCTAAATATATGAAACGCCTGGCCGCGGGCGCCACTGCTTGCATTGATCGCCGAGACGTCGGGTGGTGGTTGTTTTCGATCAAAGGCCGACGTCTCGGAGATATCTTGCCAATGAGCAAACGCTCTCCATACAACGTCTCGGCGATAGAGCTTTATGCATCGGCAAGACGTCGGCAAGACATACGTGCGCTATCTGGGGTGTATGCAAATGTTTTTCCACTAGCATATTAGCTTACATTGATATTACTTTTTTTTTTTTTTTTTTTTTTTTTTTTTACAGTTTTCTTATGACAGCTTGCAGACCATTTTTTTCTCCCCCCACTGATTCAGCATAAGAGTTCACATGACATACTACCACTAGCATATCAGGCAATTTCAGCTAATTTGGACATTTTAGCTAAAATTGATTTTTTACATTGACGTAACTTGCAATTTTCCCCCATAGTAACTGCTGCCAGCTCCTAATCCACTACCATTTTGAAAATGCTGCGCTGTATTCTGGGACGTTTTTGACCGAGGGACGGCATCAAGGTGCTTTCCTTGGTCAGTTAGCTAAACGGCAAACAGAGGACAGATACCTTGATAGCACATGAACATTGGAACACACCTTGGTGGTCACTGATGACTTATCTGCTAGGCTACTGGGGCAAGGCATCAAGGCAGGTTTGGCAGACATTAGTAACTTCCCGAGACCTACCAAAAAGCTTTAAAACGTTATAGTCCCAAAGGCACAGTAAGTAAGCCATCTGGGTTTGAAGGTGCAATTTCGACCACTTTTTTCCTGTTTATAGCCTCCACATTTGATTGTACTCCTCCTTGGAATTTTGACTGATCTTGAGGTTGTACACTGGTCAAGATGGCTTTCATGCATGGGGCGTCAAAACTTATCATAAAAATTAACTTTTCGTATATGTTGAAGGAGCGTGGCCAGCCCTTGAATTTGGATTAAATGCTCCAGATATTAAAACAGTTACAACTCCTCTTCAGAAAGTCACAGTGGGCCATTTTTACAAGTCACATTTGATCAAACTCCTCCTAAGGTTTTGGATTTAGAGACTTCCAAACCTGGAAAGAGAGACTAAGGCATTGAGAATCAAAAGTTCAACAGGAAGTTCAATGTTTTACAGTGAAAGGTTCATATTTGCCTCCCTATAATGAGTCACCATTTTGCTGTGGCCAGTGAATGTAGGTTCTTATCCAATGCTGACAGTTTTGGAAAGAGGGTGTGCCTTCAGGTAAGCCACAAATTGCCAAAAATAAAGTAATTTCTTGTACTCTGTGAAAGTTAAACGTTTCCGTTTATGTTTGGCTCTAATTTCCACATGGATTGTATGATCTGTACTAAATTCATGAACGTGGATATTGGTCCAACCCCTAAGATATATATATATACTTTCATATATTTGGTGGGGGAGACAGTATTTGACTTATCCTGTTTCTTCTGAAATCTACAATAATCTACTTTTTTTGTTCACATCATAGGTAATATAATTGTTTCCACACCAAGGTGGGAGAGTGAATATGATATGGTTCCTCTGTAGTTGCTCTCCAGCTTCTTCCCGAAGCCTCCTTGCTGACTCTGATCTTGACTTTAATTTGCTTAATAATTATAAGTATAATCCTTAATAATTCCTTATCTCCCTCCCTGAAGTCTTTTTTTTCTTGTTCAGCAGTTCCTTCAGCTCACTGGTAATCAAGGGTATTTTATTAGGGAATCATCTCACTGTTGTGGAGGGGATGATGTCCAAATAGAAGTTTGTGTAGTCAGTCACACACTCAGTCATAGCATTTATGTCCTCTCCATGTGGCTGGCAGAGTTATCCAGTTTGTAGACTCAAAACAACCCTGCAGGGCTTCTTCAGCTTCATGTGACCATTTTCTAACAGACATATAATCATCCTTTACATTTGCATAAAACAAATCCAAGGTCTTATTTTCTCTTGTGGAGCAGTTGAGTGTAGAAGAGAGTGAGGGGTGATAAAATCACCACATATTGCCACAAATGCATTGGGGTGTTAGGTCTGTATCTTATTGACATCACAATCTATGACATGACGTGAATTGTTGGCAACGGCTGCAGGTGGAATGTAAGTAACTGCCAAAATGACACCGGTGAACTCTCTTGGTATATAGTATGGGCGTAAACTGGTATTATTTCAGCTTTTGCGATGTCATTCAGCAGGGGCTGGTGTTTATTGATTCCTCTGCCGAAGCTCGACCGGTTCTTTAGCTCCCTGATTGCCCGCTGGAGGCCACCAGAGGCCAGGCCGAACGTTTAGTGCAGTCAGCTTGGGGCCTAGTGTCCACCGGCAGCCCCGCTCCACATTCTGGGCTGATTGAGATGGCGCTCCGCTCCCAGGTTGTGGATCCCTCCCAAGCGTTCAACTGGGTCTTTAGCTCCCCGATTCCCAGCTGGAGCGGTCCCAGCTCCGCCTGAGGGCAGGCCGAATATGTAACGCGGTCAGTTCGGAGACCACTGGGAGCTCCCGGAGGGTTGGGAGAAAGAGGAAGGGAGGAGGCAGCCAGCCGACAGCTACAGAGTGGACCAGTTTACTTTGGACATGCTTCGAGGTGCGAATGTTCAAGCATCCAGCTAGGGGTGTGCGGCACTTTTTGCTTTCTTCAAATGCTGTGGTATGAATGCACTTTAATACTTTTATGCGACTGGAGAATACTCTGATATCAAAGACATTGTGTTGAAGCGGGTATGTCCGAGGCTCTTAAAGGGACATGCAGCCGCCCCAAAGTGCTGAAAAAGGCACAAAACACAATCAGTAAAAAACAATCAGGTGTAATGGTGCATTCAGACCAACCCTATGCGTCAGCGTCAGTTGCGGCAAGATTACATGTAGAGTCTATGGTAGAGTACGTCAGAGGTCCGTCAAAGTCTATACAGTGCGCTGTGTACGTTGGCTCCATCAACTTCACTTGCGTTACATACGGCAAGGTAGCAACACAAGCAACGCAGAAGTTCAGCTAGTTTAACTATTGACAGACCCAACGCAGTTAACGCAGTACGGCAACCAATCAGAGCGTCTCTCACAATAGAACAGAATAAGTTTAAGCATCCCTATAAATTTAAAGCCTGGCGAAAAGTTGTGCTTCAAAACTATTTTTTAAAAGTATCATCCATGCAAAATAATGATTTGGGGTCATAAAAATTAATTGAAAAAGCTGCTGGTGACACGGAGTTGATGCAGCACCGTGCCCGACATAAAAAAAAACCCGTCTTCGAGTGCCAGCGCATCTGTTGTGCAGAATTATGCTGGGACGCTGCAGCATATTTGTTTTTCATACATGCACCAATTGCAATTGCTATACAACCTGAAGACATACATATGAACATAATTCATAAATGCAACACATTTTTTGTCAATTTTATTCTCAGTTCCGTTAGACGGAACAGGGGAGAAGTTTGTGCATAGGTTGTGTTTGTCTATGTGTGCAATGCTCTACAAGTCTGAAAATGTGGCCTAAATTCACAATTTTGGTATCTGTCCTGCTGCTCTGTCAGAGCCCTCCGTGTCCAAAAAGGTCATAAGCAAGATCCTTAGTTAGTTTAAAGTTGCGCACATGTTTCAGCCACGTTTTTTTCTATTACTCCCAAACTTTGCGTATAACGTTGCTTACATAGTTTACCCTTGTTTGTGCGTAAGCAAGCTTTATAAATGGGACCCATGACCAAAAAGGAGCATCTTAAGAAAGGATTAAAATGCTCTATATTCTGTGTAGTCCTAATGGGAAGAGGTAGATTGTTCCACAACTTGGGACCAGCCACAGAGAAACCTATGTCGCCACGAGTCTTTGGCAGGTTTTTGGGACTGTTAATAGCGTCTGAGAGCTGGACCTCATTGTTCTGGCAGGGGCAGCAGTCAGCAGTCCTGAAATATAAAATGGGGCCAGGCCATAAAGGGATTTAAAAACTAAAAGTAACATTTTAAAATGGATCCTGTAAAAGACATAAAGCCAATGGAGATAGGCCATAACTGGGGTTATGTGATCCCGCTTGCTGGTGCCATTCAACAAGCAATGCCCTTTCTCACAGTGGTAGAGCTTCCTAAGACCTACCAAAAAGTTCCAAAAGGCCGACGTCCCAAATGCAAAGGAAGTATGTCATCTTTGTTTGTCTGTCTGTCTGTCTGTCTGTCTGTCTGTCTGCCAGCTCTGCTCCCAAAAACCTAGCTGCTTCCTTGGGAGCTTGCTTTTATACTGGATGGCGTATAAACCTGCCTTGCTGCCCAAAAAATGTCAACCAAAAAAGCAAAAAAAAGCTGTCTTTTGTATTACCTATCTCTAAAGGAAGCTAACACTGCAGTACTATTTTGTTCTGCTGTCCTGGTCGAGCAACGCTGAAAAAACAATAGAGAATGGAGTGGAAGAGCGGAGTACTACAAACAGAAAACATCTCCGTCAATACGTCTGCGTCTGAGTGCAAATTTGCGGTCGTAGAACCATAAACTAGGCTTTATATTGAAAGGATAATTTATCTTATCTGTTCTTTTAGCAATTTTGAGCACAAGGAGGTGTAGAAAAACAACAAAAAACGGCTGGTGTTTTGTTTCCATGTGTTTCTAGAATATTCTGTAATCCGCACTTCTAGTAAAAAGTTTTACATCTTAATCAAAACTTACTTTCTGTCGTTCATTGCTCCTTGAGGAAGAAATGTGTTCACAAGCCTAGAAAAAAAACAGAAGCGGCGCTGTGTGATAGTAGGCAGAGACGCCATGAAAACTTAGCACCCTTTGCTGTCCTGGTCGAGCAATGGTGAAAAAACAATAGAGAAGAGAGTGGAAGAGCGGTGTACTATAAACAGAAAACATCTCCGTCAATACGTCTGCGTCTGAGTGCAAATTTGCAGTCGGAGAAGCATAAAGTAGGCTTAATTCCTCCAAAATTCCCAACGTGCAAACTTTCACAAGCTCTGCGTCCATAAATGGCTTTCCCTTTTTAGCCAGTTCCCAAGAGACGCATAGTGAGGCAGTGGTGGCTTTTTCGGCAGAAGTAGCAGAAGTTGTTAGGATTGTTGGCTGCATAAGACGTCTTGAAAAGCTGCAATCTTTTCTTTTTGTGCGGTGCTGCCAACTGGGAAAGCCGCACTGAAGCTAGCATGCTTTGTCTCATAGTGACGCTTAATGTTTGCTACTTTGTATACAGCAGCTGTCTGCTGACAAATTACACAAAGAGGTTTGGCATTTTCATCAGATGGTAATACAAACGCAAACTCCTCTGTCCATTTGTTATTAAAATGTCCGTTCTCAGTATCCACATTTCTCCATTTGCTCGCTTCACTCATTTTTGTCTAGTTGGCACCCAGGCAGCAACGTCTTCTGCTGCGCAGGTGTTGTGGATTAGAGGTGTTTCTCTGTTAATAGTAACCACGTGCCTGGAAAAAAAACTCTAAAACATTTACACATGATGCACTTGCAGTTAGGAACGTGTTCAGTGCTTTTTGCATAGCTGAAAGGTGTGTTGGAGGTGTAACGTAGGAGGTGTGCGTGCTTACCACGTAAGTATTGTAAAGAGATTAGTGATGTTTGTTTAACTTTACCTTGTGTACTGAAAACCGTTTAGTGCCCCAAGCGGTTAAACAATTACACTGCTATGGATTTCACTAGAACTGGAATCCTGCATTGCTAAGGGCTCAGCTCGGGTTTCTGACATAGGTTTTGACTAGTGAAGACAGCAGTCTGGCTGTGGTGGCGTATATAATACGTGCAGTCTTGGCCACACCTCCGTAGCGTGGTACAATGAACTGTCTGCAACTCAATTGGCTCAAAACCTGGGTCCTCCTTTATGCAGGTGGTTACCCCTACTTACTGACATTTGCTCATTACTGATATCATTTAATGATATCAGTAAATGGAAAACAATATCTGAGCTGAGAGTTCATTTTTAATGCAATGATTGTGATGGTGTTAAATGTTTTTGCACATTCCTGAATGATTATTTATTATATACTTATACTTACTTATACTGTACTTTTTTCCCTCTGAAGCAATGGAGCTTGCGTTACTATGGCTCTCTCCATCTTTCTGGCCGTCTGTGACACTGCGTTGCTGCAAAATGTCAGTCAATACCCAGACCACGCCCAGCCCTTGATCCTCCCACTTGTTCCCTGGTCCGTCAGGTAACGCCTTCTTTTGAGGAGTGTTTCAAAAATAATTGTGGGCGGGGTTAAACTCTGGTAGGAGGGTGAGTTACTCTTTAAACTGAACCCCACAGTATTGTATAACCAGTATAGTGCTATACATAGTGATTAATACACATATACGTTCGTTCTGTTTACAGATAATCACACACACACCTTTTTACGTACATTTAACTATAATTCAATCATATCTCTAGCGTTGCTGTTCATCCTGTTTATGCCATCTGCCACATCCTTCAAAAACTTATTTGAACTACATCCCTGTAGAGAAGCATTCCTTCTGACCAAGGACGACTCAGTTGAAGCATGATTGGCAATCAGTGGAATCATATGTTACAATCTTGACTAACAATATTAATGCTTACATGCCATGTGCTGCTCCAAACACTAGCAAACAGGGATGTCATGGCTACCTTTAGATGTAGAATAAGATAAGAGTAAGCTACTCCCACAAAAACATGCACTAGTCCTGGGCTGTACACTGCCCCCTCCTGGCTGACCGGGGCCCCAAAGGGATTTGGGAGGATCTGGCTGGAATAACGCGATCCTTCCACACGCTACGTCCAGCTGGGGAATCCCTACCCCCTCAGGTGAAAAGAAGGGTTCATTACTCCTCAAAGCATGAAGGAGGCTTGAGCCCAGTGTAGGGCCCTCCTGGGGTTGGCGGAGGGAGAGCAATGCCCAGGACTGGACTTTGGGACGGACACTGGGTGATAATGGGAAAAAACCATGGGATAAAAAAAAAGAAAAAAAAGATCTGTAGAATAAAACTGATTGGAACCAACTGACATAGTAAAAAGGTATTATTAAAGTTTTAGATGTTAGGGCTAAGGTGCATACAAATTTATTCTTTAAGGTACAAATAATCAGATGCTATGTTCTAAAACATTGTATGTTGGTGGAATATTCAGAGGTCAGACACCTCAAAAACAAAAAATCTACAGCATAGACTGAAATTAAATTGAGATTGAAATTAAAACCTCGAAATCATTCTCAACAAGAACATGGGCACAGCTGCACTTATGGTTTAAGTTAAGTTGCTGCTTCATCAGTGTCACTGAATGATTTTATAAGCCAGTCCTTTAGTAGGTAAGCAGAGTCACGCAAGATGTAGTTGCCAATGTCCATGTCTCAAATTGTGACTGAATGAGCAGGGTTAGAGGCATGCCAACTCCCCCATTGTAGAAAGTCTCAGGACCCAGCAAACACATTCCAGAACATCCCCCTTCCATCAACTAGAGCTGACAAAACGATGGAATGTCATCCTTTGCGATTGACATAGTCTTTGTTGCACAGGTGTGTGAATGTGGCTTCAGACATCCTAATGTTCTCCAACCAAAGCTTTTCAGTGAAGCCGGGAACAATGGAATCTCACCACTGAGCTGCTCGGTCGAAGGTCCGGACTGCACATCTACGCCAGGAACACTGTTCCAACAGAGTTATCAAAGTTATCAAAAAAAAATTATATTTTAACATCCAACAGTGATTACTTGCAGATATCAGTATCTTGTAGCTAAACAGCAGGCAGTGGTTCTCAATTACTTTCTGTCAGGGGACATAACTTTTTCTCATCTCCACAAGTTGATGTCTACAAACAATTAATCATTTATTTATTCGTTTATCAATATGAACCACTCGCAGCTCATGTTTTCTTGGCTTAGGTCAAGTGAGTACATCTAGGTTAAGTTGATTTACTCAGTTGGTAACATGTAATGAAGATTCCTCTATCTGTGTGATGCTCAGATCAGAAAAACACCTCAAATGATTGCTGATGTGCATGTTCAGACTGAACTGTAGCATACAATGAAAACAAAAAAAACAATGGTTACTTCTCAGCTTTATCAGCTTGTTTCTTACCAAAAACGGGAGGTTACGTCACCTTCACTGTTTTACTTTTCAACACTACAGCCCTGAGAAATCCAATTATTTTTTAGAAGTTCTGGATTTCCCGAATTCAGTGTTTTCCATTTAAGCTTTTCTGACTTACCATTCTGCATATGTTAAACCATAACATGTTATTGAATGTAAATAATTGACCAAATAAATAACCAAAAAGATCCACAGTAACATTTGTTCACAACTACTTTGTTCAAGTATTTCATTAACATTTGTAAAAGAACTACAATTACTTGTTTTTCATATTAAAGGAAATCACTGTTGAATCAAGCTTTAGATTCCTGTAAGCAGTAAATCATTGTACTGAATTCCACAAAGATCAAGACCTTTGTTCAATATTTTCTACTCCTTAACAGACTACAGTAACAAAATACATGTCATGTAAGTTGTTCTCCCCAATCATAAACTTATCTGATCCTCGCGCCAAACTGAAAAAATAACATGCGCTAACCATCGTGTGTTGTCTGCTTCTGTGCGTCTCTAATGTCTCTTCATGTTGTCTCGTCTCGCATGTCAGAGTTTTTTCTTTAGAAAGAGCCACAGTCCGAGTACAAAGTACGAAAGTACTTTGACATCCTCCATTGTTGTTTCCCGCTTTCAATGCGCACCTCCACGCCTGTTTACTGCTTATGTGGCGATTACGAATGATGTCATGGACCGTTCGTGCCACTTCCTAAACTGAGCGCGCCCATGGCCTCATCCAGTACTGTCCTTCTGAGACGATAATGGATACACAAACTACCCGTTTTTGCCCGTATTGTGCCGTACCACTCGGGTCTAAAGCGACCTTAGTGGAAATGGGGCATTATTCACCAAACCCCCCCGTTCTTCCCATAGACCAAAAGACACCACAAAGAAGACAAAGAAGGCAACAATCTGATCCAGCAACTCAACATTAGGAGCCCTGCAGGCTACCTAAAACAGCACGACAATCTCTACCAGAACAAGCTGCCCAGCACACGAGAAATGACACAGCTGTCTGCCCCACTACACGTGTCTCGACCCACCGTTCACCCTGAAGGGCCCTTGAGGAGAGAGGGTCTGCTACCCAGGGGCGGAAATCCCATTTCAATTTTGGGGGGACAATAAACAGTAAAATTTCAGAGAGTAATTTTTGGGGGGGACATGAAAAAAAATGCTCTCTCCTGCTTCTTTGCATCTGGTTTTGCATAGTTTGCCTTCAGTATGTTAAATAATGTTATGAATTGATGCCTTTATGACCACATTCAACAAAATGTCTTAATTTCCACTACAGTCAAAGTAGATTTACAAAAATGTAAGCATGAAGAAGTTCCAACATTATTACAGAAACACTTTCAAGGCTAATACCATCAAACTACTTCAAAAATCAAGTCAAGTATCAAAATGACTGAAATCTCTTTAATAAATCATAGAAATTTTTGTAGGCTATTAGAGAATAACTCTGTAATATTTAATAACTTTATCTAAGTCCTACTGAACGAAAAGATACACAAAATCTTAAAATATATTCTTGAAATATTTGTTTCATTTTAATAATTAAAAATAAAAAAGGTTTACTTTACAAATACACTAAACATATAAATACTCTATAGTTTATCTTTGAATTTAATCGATCTCTCACTTTTCATAGTGTTTTTGGGTCTGTGTGGCCAACGGGATCTTCGGCTCTATGTTTTACACAGAGAGCTTTGAGCAACGTGCCTCCACCACACATTTGTTGCAACCAGTTCATCCCTAAGCTACACCTGCACTATTGTAAACCACTGCAGAGCCTGGGGAAGACGTGATAAGAGCGGTTAAACGCTGTGGTATTCCATACATCGGACCAGTTAGTTAGGCAGACCGTGAAAGCGTACGTGTCCGGGAAAAGGAACTTTTGGTCACCTTAGTGAATGGAAAAATAATAGTGGAATAATCCTGGAATGACCAGTGAACATGAAGTGACAACTTTTTTACTGTGGTGGTGGTCTGTCATGAAGGGATCTCCGACCGGTGATCAAAGTCTAAAGATATCGCCCAGTAATCGGTGTCTATGTTCGACATAATATGACCACAATTGACATACATATTTAAGTTTGTAGAACCAGCATATGATAATTAAATGACTTACTGCTGGAAACCGCTGGCTTTTGATTCCCGCCTCCTGTAAGCCTGCGGGCTGCTGTGAAGCTGATAGCGGGTGAGAGCCGGCAGCCCCGCCCGTTAGAAACAGCGTGTGTGGACCGGCCGTACCAACTTGAGGAATAAGGGGGGTGGACTATAATTTCTCAACAATTAAAAACACATTGTTTTGTATTTGCAGACTAACTTTTTAGTTGTAGTTTTAGAAGAAAATACAGTTTTACTGATAGCATGTATGTGTTTACAATAACTTCTTTTGTGGGGGGGACAACTTTGTGTGAGGGGGGGACGTGTCCCACCCGTCCCCCCCGGGATCTCCGCCTATGCTGCTACCCTTCCCTTTGGGGCTGGACTTCTTCTTCTCCTGTGAAGATATAATGCAGATTAGCGCCACCCAATGCCTGTTTGTGACCCAACAGTAAGCATTTTTTTCACATAGGAATGTGAAACTCAGCAGATATATGTAGGTTGTGATTGCCTGGAACACAATCTATTTTGAACCCAGGTTCAAACTTTACAGTCAGCCATTTTGGATCAAAATTGACATTTTGTGCTGTCCGAGCCTCAAAACATGGCTTTTTGCTATAAAAGATCAAGTAATGACTTCCACACATAAAGTAGAAAAGTATGTCAAACAATAATTTAATTATTGACGGATTGGGGAGCTGAGTTAATTACTTTTAGCAAATAACTACTTTTAGCAAATAGTAACAAGGTTCTGCTTGATCTGCTAAAATCAATGTCCTTAAATTGGTAAAAATAGCATACATTTGAGCGTGTGGACAGGAGTTTCTTCAAACTCAGGTGAGTCTTGGATAAGAAATTTATTACGTTAATGCATACTTCAAAAGATCTGTCGTCAAGGCGACTTGTATTTGGAAGCTCTGCAAGGTTAGACAAGGTTCCTTTTACAGCAGATAAGGGCTAGATAGCAGCTTGCAAACAAAATATATATGGTTGACATAAAAATGTTCCGTAATATTTCCAAAGCTTGCAGACAGCACAGCAGTGATACATTATAATCAGCTGCAGGTGTAGGAGCTCTAGTAGTACTTACAAGGATCTTCTATAAAGGAAGATGCCTCACTCATATTCACAAGCAGACACTCCACAGGATCATAATAGTAACTCAACTGCAGTTGCTTTTCGAGTACAAAAACAAAAATTCTCGCCAATGGTCTAGAATTGGCCGGCATTTCGGGAAAACCCCTGAAAGTTCTTGAGGCCAGGCCAAATCCTAATCGCAAGAATTTCTGCTTCATAAGTTATATAATATACTTGTGTACATACAAAGGGTGAAGATTTAACTTAAAAGTATGTAACCCACTTCTAATGGGACATAAAAATGCAAAAGGGTTAAATAAAAAGACCATTTACTATGCTTCCCAGAATGAGCCATAGCCCACCACCTAGAATGCAGGCAGCCATGTAAAGATGGACACATGACACCAGATGGACATGATCTGGAGTTAACGGTAGGAAACGGCAGGTGGTGAGAAGTGAAGTAAACAGAGGACAAGAATCAGGTGGTAAATGGGACTGACACAGGCGTAAACGGGAAAAGCATATAACTGTACACTCAAAAAAAAACTTATTATAAAAATTATAATATTATAAAGACCTGCCAGTTCACTTTTTTGATGAAAAAAGTGACAGAACTCTATTACTAAATCATTATAATCATGTTTAGTTAACCCTGGAAATGAAGTCATATGTACATATATACACGTTTTTTGAGTTATTATATAGCGAAGTATTCATTGCAGGTGCTCAGAAAAAAGAGTTCGAGTCCTATATTCTGCTTTTTATTTTTGAGCCTTATAGCAAATCAATTTTGTCTCTTTTCCATTTTGGAAAGTGGTAGCTGAATGCTATTGGCTTGTTTGGGGAGGTGGGGCTGAGCATTACTAAATTGTCCATATTATTATTATATTTTCACAAGAAAAATGTGATTAAATAGTACTTAAGTATTCAGTGTTATTATTGCCTTTTTACCGAAAGGATTTTTTAGGCCTGAGCAGCGAAAGCGCTGCAAACGCCTATTGTAACTCCAATGTTTCTTATTATTAGTCATGAGCAGCTAGTCATTGCGAAGGCCTATTGTTCCTCTACTGTTTTTCTGTTTAGGCCCGAGCAGCGAAAGCGCTGCGAAGACCTATTGTTCCTCTACTGTTTGTTTCTTTTTAGGCCCGACCAGCAAAGGCGCCACAAAGGACTATTGTTCTTCGAATGTTTCCTATTATTTTTCTTCTCCCAAATAAATTGGCTTTTTCGAGGCCCAAACATATTTGAAAAAACTCACATATTTCGCGGTGGTGTCAGGGGTGTTTGAAATGTATGTATTTAAAGGGTTTCAAAAAAATCGCAACAGAAATGGCTCAGTGGCGCCACCTGGAATATTTCAAAATGGCCTCCGCATTGACCTTAGTTCAAAACATAGAGACATGGCATCTTGGTGAATGTGCGATTTTGACCTGTTTTCGATGTTTACAGCCTCCGCATTTGATCGAACTCCTCCAACAGATTTCAACCGACAGGAAGTCTGCCATTTTATGCCATTTCTACATGTCAAATTTGATTGAACTCCTAATGCAGTTTTGGACTTACAGATTTGAAAGCACAGGAAGAGAGACTTAAACCATTCAATAATCCTTTATTGTCCCACGAGGGGAAATTCAGTCTTACAGTACAACCTGTATTCAGGAAAGAGTTACACATCAGGAGAGGGGGGGGGTTCACGGTGACTGGAAAAAAAAAATGCTCAACTGTGTTCTGGGTCCGTATACGGACTCACAACACAGGTAATAGAAAAAAACCACACCAAAAACATAGAGAAGCACATATTTCAACGTTCACAATGATGACATGAAGGACGGTTAGAGGGTTCAGGAGCCCCTGGTCGACAATCTGCATGAAGCGCTCACCTCTAAGCGCGCAGCCAGACCTGCCACCCGGGGGGGCAGGAGAGCTTGGGAGAAAGCGAGACATTGTATGTGTGTGTCATTTTTGCACATGTGCGGGGTTGAGGATACTCTGTTTACATTTTTCTTTACAGGCATTGATAACGGACCAAGTTGAAGCCAAACCAATAATTATTTGGGATCAAACGTTATCACAGCTGTGTGAAACTTCCTGACTGTCATTATATACCAAATCGGAAGACATCCATTGGCTCATTTGCTCATGTAATTTATGCCCCGCCCCCTTAGAACAGGAACTCAAATGTTTTACAGTGAACGGTCCATATTCGGCTCCCTTTAATTAATCAACATTTTGCGGTGGTCAGTGACTGAAAACAAGTTCAGGTAGGTTCGTACCTAGTGCTGACAGTGGTTTCATGGTGAACTTGGCATCGCACCATAAAAATGCGTTTGGCTTTAATTTCCACATGCATTGTCTGACCTGCACCAAATTCAAGAACATGGATTTTGATCCATCCCTTAGACATGCATATATTTAATTGGTGGGGCCTACCTCCTGCACAGTGCGCCCTGGAAGAATTAAAATAATAGCCATTAAGCATTGCTTTCATATTGGAAAGTGAAATTCAGCAAATATATGTAGATTGTGATTGCCTTGAACAAAAATTATTTTGAACCCAGGTCAAAACCTCACAGAAAGTCTGCCATTTTGAATCAAAGCTAACATTTTCTGCTATTTATACATGTCACATAAGTTCATGAGTTAACACTTAAAAATGACTGAGTATCTTCACAACCTTGCGGGACCAGGATTTTTTAAGAAGGATTTGGCTCTATCATAGCAAGTGGGCAAGGCCAAGTCCACAGTTTTACCTTTTCACTGCATAATTACAAGGTGTGTTATCTTGCACATTAAATATCTCAGTTCTACCATATTTCAGGGCTGTCATCACGTACCACCAATGAACACTGTATTGAAGTCATTTACTGTCGTCTAACCCCGCTCCCTGAATACAGGAACTACAATGTTTCAGTAAAGAAGGTGGTTATTTGGCTGCATTTACGTATTTAAATCTGCTTGTGGACAGGGACTGAAGAGAGGCTGCATTAATTTTTTTGTCCAGAGCTAGCAGCATGGCGAATGCTCATCATGCCATGGAAATATGTTTGGATATTATGGATATTTATCCAGCCCTAAACACAAATGTATGCTAATATTTGGTGGTCTTTGCCTAATACCTGAATAGCGACCCCAAGAATAATTCAAACAATCCTCTTTAAGCAATGCTTTCAACTAGGATTGTGAAATTGTATAGACTCTTCAAAACTATGTTGAAGCAAGGATCCTTTTCCCTTCATGAGGTCGGCCATTTTGGTTGAAAGCTGCCATTCTAACCTTTTAAATACTTTGTTATGCTGAGTTTATCATCAGGAGTGGTGTTAAAATTGAAATCGCATTCAGGTGGTGACGTGTGTGTGTCGTAGGCAGCCGAGCAGTAAAAGCGCTGCGAAGGCATATTGTATCCATAGCATTAATTTTTTTGTAATTATTATTCTTATATCAAATGAATTGGCTTTTTTGAGGCCTAAACATATTCAAAAACTCACCATATTTGGCGACTGGGTCAGGCGTGCGTGAAATTTATGTATGTTAAAGGTTTGCAAAACTACTCACAACAATGAATGAACACATAATGTATGGAATTACTGTATGTACTTAAAGAAAAAGGGTGAAACAACTGAATACATGTGTTAAATTGTAGATTCCTCAAAGTAACCACCCTATGCTTTGATTACTGCTTTGCATTCTCTTGAGCTTCAAGAGGTAGTCACCCGAAATTGTTCTCCAACAGTTTTAAAGGAGTTCCCAGAGATGCTTAGTACTTGTTGGCCCTTTTGCCTTCACTCTGCGGTTCAGCTCACCCGAAATCATTTCGATTGGGTTCAGGTCCGGTGATTTTGGAGGCCAGGTTATTTCACACTTTTTTGTAAAAGTACTACATAATTCCATATGTGTTCATTCATAGTTTTGATGACCTTAATTGAGAATATACAATGTAAATAGTCATGAAAATAAAGAAAATGCACTGAATGATAGGGTGTGTCCATACTTCTGGCCTGTACTGTACATACCACTTGGAGACATGTATAGTGTCAGGATATGCAGATGAAAACAGAGGTGGGATTATGAATGTGTTTAAAGGGAAAGTTATCAAATGTGAATGGAAGATGTGTTGTTAATATTTTAACCTGAAGTTTTCCATGTTTTCCTATCAGGACAAAATGAAAATCATATAGGACTGTCAAAAGGAAATGTTTCCTTTTTTAATTAGATTTATTTCATTGCCAGGTTTTGCTTTCATTGCTTTTTCCTTCTTTGACTTGTGAGTCTGCTTTAAAATTTGACTTCAGATTCACTCTGTACACGGTAACATATTAGTTCAGTGTGTTGCCACAACCAGTCCGTTTTGAGCTGTATCCAAGTCCTAACCTTAAGCCTATAGATCACTTTTAGTTCTTCAATGCCCGTTTTCCACTAGGGCCAGTACGGTCTGGAACGGGAAGCTTGAGAACCATTCTGGTGTGTTTCCATTACCTGTGTCCGATCCAAACCAACCCCTTTTTTTTTTGGACTACATGCGCCTTGGTCCGAAGCTTGCCGAAGCGAACAAACACGCCCCCCTATTGACTGATTGGTCAGGTAAAATGATATCCCTCCCACTTCAAACTAGTAGCAGTAACCGCTGATTGGCCTGATGGTGTTTGTTTGAATTGATGTCTCAGAATGTAATAAAAGTAAATGCACCAGAATTAGAAATGTTCCCAATAAAATTTTAAGTAGTCACAGTCTCAGTGAAGGATTATTTTTAATTTAAGTAGCACCATATTTAAAAAAAGTGCTTTATAAAGTGTTTTATAGCATTTGGGAGGGTTGTGGTTTTAATAAAGCTGAAGCCGAAAGCTGATGGGGAGAATCTACATTATGCGATGAATGGAGCTGCAATCCGGTCTGTTGTCACCTTCCACACGCGAGATGAGAGAGAGAGAGGACAAGATGCTGGCTGCGGCTCTGCAAAGAAGATGCTAGTCCAGCTCCAAAAAGAGCAAGGGAGGGACAGGATGAGATACCACTGCAGTTTCGTCATTTGGGACATCAGAAAGTTTTGAATGGCTGATTTTTATCAAGGGGAATGGAACTGCGATCGGCGCTGTTATTTCCTTCCACACCGTCGGGTACTGATATAGCAGCCGAAGTCGCAGTGTGACAGCTTTTGTTAAGCTAAGCCCACCCATGTCCTCACCCCCTACCATTCTTCTGAAATCGTAATGGAAACACACTCTACCCGTTCTAGACAATGCTGACCCAACCTTTTTGGGTCTAAAGTGACCCTAAAAGGGCACAACTTCCTCCCGTGGGTTTGGTTAAAGGTAGTTCTTTTTATTCTTTTGAAGTTTAGTATTGATTTGGTTTTTACATTTCACCGTTTCAGAATTAAAATGTTCAGTCCACTCACAAAAAATTTAAAAATAGTTAAAAGAATTAGAATCTGAAGCCAAAGAATTCATTGTTTCAGTGTTCAAAGACACCTTTCGTCTGATGGTAAAATGTTCTGTTCTTAGCCATCCTCACTGATTAGGAGGTTATTTTCTTTTGAATTTTAATGTCTCTGATCAACTGAGGTACACATCTCCACATGTATATTGGTGTAAATATTTGCATGCATTTCAACTAAATCTATTGTCCCAGTAGCCTAAATTTCCTTTAAAAAATATTTATATTCATCTGAACTTAAAATATTTCTCATGCTCAGGCCATAACAAAGAAGTACATACTTGTTAATCATAAGGTAAATGATTGTTTCTAATAAGGAAGAAATTACAATGAAAAATCTAAAATACTGGCACTCATTTGTATTCTGTCCAACTTATTCTGATACCACAATGCTGGTCATATCTAAAACAGATTTGAAGAACAATTTTGTAGGCACTCCACCAATACTCTTACTGTTTGTGCTCCAATCTTTAAAATCCTTTCATCTCTGTGTCCACCTGCTCCTGCAGAAGTTCAACTTTGTCTCTCTGCCCACCGATGTCCTGGAGATTGAGGTGAAAGACAAGTTTGCCAAGAGTCGACCAATCATCAAGCGCTTCCTTGGGAAGCTTTCTGTTCCTGTCCAGAGGCTGCTGGAAAAACATGCTATAGGGTAACATGCAGCACTTCCCTCTTAAAGGTTTTCAGGATGAATATTACCGCCAAGATATATGCCTATGTATTTTAGACTTTGCAATCTTTGTCTGTCTTCAATAATTGTCTCATGTTTGTGCACAGAGACCGTGTAGTGAGTTACTCTCTGGGTCGCAAGTTGCCAACAGATCATGTGTGCGGCCAGCTGCTTTTCTGCTTTGAGCTGACTTCTTCAATTCACCCAGGTACTCATAGCATCCTTTCATCCAGCTGCAGGCAGTATGTTAACCCTGACATCTTTCAACCCTGTTTATAAGCACTTGAATTTCATTCTGACATCAATACTACCAACAATCAAGCCTTGCGTTATGGGCAAAGCAAGGGAATTTTATTTTATATTGCACACTCTTAACACAAAGCAATTCAAGGTGCTTTACATGATTCGTTGGTAAAGAAAACAAATGCATGAAAAAAGTGTGAATGTAAAAACAGGAAACCACTAAAAGAAAACATTTATGTAAAATTATGAAAATTAAAAACAGAAAATATTTATCCATTGCCAAAAGCAATAACAGTAATTAAAAAGAATAAAAGCAAAATCATATCAGTTACTATATGAAAGTCTAAATAATTACGTTTTAATTTTAAATTTAAAAGAGTTCATGACTCTGCAGCTTTGTATTCATCCAGCAGTTTGGGACGATCAGTAGACTAGAGTTGGAGGACCTGAGTGGTCTGGATGGTTTGTATCATGATAAAAGATATGTAATGTACTCTGGTGCTAATCCATTCAATGATTTGTAGACTAATAAAAGCAATTTGAAATATATTATCTGAGCTACAGGGAGCCAGTGTAAGGACTTTTGAACTGCGGTGGTGTGTTCTTTCTTGGTTCTAGTGAGAATACGAGCACCAGCATTCTGGATTAGCTGCAGTTGTCTGATTGACTTTTTTTAGGCAAACCTGTGAAGATACTGTTACAGTGATCAAGACGGCTAGAAATAAATGCATGTATGAGATTTTCTAGGTCTCCTTACGTCATCAGTTCTTTAATCCTTGAAATATTCCTCAGATGAAAAAAAGCTGACCTTTTAATGTCCTTTATGTGACCCTGGAGGTTCAGGTCCAAGTCCATTATTACACCTAGATTTGGACTGGTCAGTAGTTTCTAATTGGATCAACTGAAGCTGTGTACTGATGTTTAATCAATCTTTTTTTGGTCCAAAGATAAGTACTTCAGGGTTTTTTTATTCAGTTGGAGGAAATTACGGGACATCCAACTGTTAATTTGCTCAATTCATTAATTGAGGATTTGGATGGGTACAACATCATCTGGTGACATTGAGATATGAAGTTGAGTGTCGAGAGCATAGTTGTGGTAGTTAGTATTATTTGTTTGGTATTATCTGCCTTAGCGGGAGCATGTAAATGCTAAATATGTGGGGCCCCAGGATGGAGCCCAGGGGGACCCCACATGTGATTTCTGTTTCTTGTGATGGTTCTCCACCTGGTCCTCAGAAGTGAAAAACACTTTCAAAACACAACTGGGGGTGAATAGACCTGCCAGCTTCAGCTCTGTGACTGGACTAGGCTGCAATGTATTGGCTTCGACTACACTCTGGTGAGTAGGTGGTTAGCTTTCGCCAACAGCTGAACCAGAACTGAACTGAATTTGAATAAGGTTTCAGCCATTAGTAAGTCAAGACAGGTCTTTAATTTAAATTACTCACAATCTCTCTCTCTCTCTATATATATATATATATATATATATATATATATATATATATATATATATACACACACACACACAGTAGTAGCCACATAGAAGTTTCCATCCCATTCAGCTGCCAGGAGCTTCCAAGCACTGTTCCAGCAGAGTTCCAGCAGCTGGAGTGACCCCCACCATCTCCTGGGCGTGACTAGTTTTTACTGTGACTCCTCCCAATCATTGAAATACAGAACATGACCAGGAGATGGCGCTTGTCTCACAGAATATAGTACACACCACCAGAGGTGACATAATTCACATAATTCATACTGTAGAACCAATAGTAGGCTACATAGCCTACATGTGATTTAACAAGTAAAATCATAACAGAGCCTAGCTACTGGAGATTCACTGGACACTGTTTTATCTGGAGATAAATTATTGAAGCTAATACCTCCTGTCAAATCTTTTATCACAATTTATTTACTGTGAATCGACATATAAAGAGGAAAACTAAGCCTTTTGGAAGGTTTCTGCAGTTACAGGAATTCAGTGCAACATTACATTCGACCAGGGAATTAGCATTAGGCTACAATTTATGTAAAAGTTTACTCAAGCAAATGTAACTCTTTAAACACTATCTCTAAAGACATTATCACACTCACACAGCAGGCACACAATTTGACTATTGACCACTGGTTTAGACTACTGAGAGCAGAGCATTAAAATCACTGCTCCTCCCCGTGGACAAAACTGACATTGCAGCTGGATTTCAGTCAGGTTCCTCGGGGGCGGGGCCTCACTGAGATGTCATAGCGGGGGATTACATTACCACCACGGACCTGTCATGGACCTGTGAAGGTACAGCCAAGGGCCAGTCAAGGACCCATCTTGGAAACAGGAGAACTTTTAAACCATCCATCCATCCATTTTCTGAACCGCTTAATCCTCAAGGGGTCGCGGGGGGGCTGGTGCCTATGTCCAGCTGTCAATGGGCGAGAGCTGGGGTACACCCTGGACAGGTCACCAGTCCATCACAGGGCCACACATAGAGACAGACAGGACAAACAACAGTGCTGATAACCTTTTTGATTTTCTACTCAATTTCTACTCACTATGTGATCAATAACGCAACTCATTCTATTCAAGTTTCTTCAGGGAGTCAAAGAAACTGAGGAGGGATCTCCTCCATCTGTGTGTTAGAGCAGAACTAAAGAAACCTCAGTTACCATAAAAAACAGAAAATGGGAAAGTGTCTTCAGTCTAAGTCGTTTTCACTCAACATTGTTTCTTTTGCAGGAAGGTTATAACATTCAGCAGTTAAGGTTCAAATACCCCCCCTCCCCAACAAAACAGGTCCCACATTCTCCTGATGTAACCCCATCGAAATTGAGAGTAATAACACATTTTGAAGTAAAACTGACTGACCCCGTTAGGAATAATGATAAATTAAGTGTTGAAGCTACAAGTAGACCTCAATTAGATGCGTCACTTGAGGGTAGAGGTACTGATTGCAAGGAGGTTGCGTTGGATGTGAAAACTGGCCAGGGGATGACACAGGTGCTAGAGCAATTGGGAAGAAGTGAGCATCGTAGTTTGATGGTGGAACAAAACTGGATGATGCAGAAGACTGACCTTGGAATGGGTTTTGATGGTAAGAGGACCAACATGGAGATGGGGCTGGTGGCAGATAACCTAGCTGGTGTGAAAAGGCTGAAGGAGGCCAAGACTGGGGAGTGAGAAATCGGGCTGGAGGGCAGCTTTGTGCTGAGCCAGTTTTGCCTTGATTGCGTGGCGTATCATGGCTTCACCTACGCGTTTTTCCGGCTCTTGAAATGTCAAGATTTAATGTCCATGTTGTGCTGGTGCAGATGGCAGGGGATTAGAAGCAACAGACACATATTAAGGAAGCAGCAATCCTTGCAGCAAATATTCCCAGTCTGCCTTTTCTCTCTTGCCTGCAACCTAAACAAAAAGAAAAAAATACAACCTCCTTACATTTTCAGATAAGACCAGTCACATTGTTTTTTTATTAAGGTTAAATTTGTGTTGATCAACTTTATTTCTGTTGAAATATAATCTTGATTATGGTTTTTAAAATGATAGCTAAAAAAGATCAAAACATTTTACTAAGAAAACACCATGGTGATGTTGATGGTCACCAACACCAAAGTGGGCTGCTCCTGTATGGCTCTGCTGTCCTCAAGCAGCTGTTTGATGTGGCAGTAAGTCTGGACGATGGATTACTGCACCAGGAGGATTTTATCCGTGCAGTCTTTAGAATCAGAATCAGCTTTAATGGCCAAGTATGACACATACAAGGAATTTGACTCCGGCAACTTTTCTCTCCAGTACAAACCTTAAATAAGTGAATTTAAAAACGGAAATAAAAATAAATACAAATAAAAAATAAAGGATAATATATACACCAAACCAGGGTTATTGTACAGTAAGTATATACAGCAGTGCAGAGTTTTAGTTTATTGTTCATGTGAATGGACTCACACTCTGTGACTACTCAGAGTTCATCAGAGCGATAGCCTGGGGGAAGAAACTGTTCTTGTGTCGGGTGGTTTTGGCGTACAGCGCTCTGTAACGCCGGCCTGAGGGGAGTAGCCTAAACAGATTGTGGCCAGGGTGTGAGGGGTCAGTGGTGATTTTTCTGGCCCGCTTCTTGACCCTGGCCCAGAATAGGTCCTCAATGGAGGGAAGATCAGTACATATGATCCTCTCTGAGGACCTGACTGTTCTCTGCAGTCTGTCCCTGTCTTGCCTGGTGGCGGATCCGAACCAGACAGAGATGGATGAGGTCAGGACAGACTGGACTATTGCTGTGTAGAATATGGTCAGCAGTTCCTGAGGCAGGTTGAACTTTCTGAGTTGACGAAGAAAGTACAGCCTTTGCTGGGCCTTCTTCCTTATAGAGTCAATGTGGGAGGTCCACTTCAGGTCCCGTGTGATTGTGGATCCTAGGAACCTAAAAGACTCTACTGTGGGGACTGGCCTGTTGGTGATTATGAGAGGAGATGTTGCAGGGGGTCCCTTCCTGAAGTCGACTGTCATCTCCACAGTTTTGAGCGGGTTTAGCTCCAGGTGGTTCTGACTGCACCAGAGGACCAGCTGTTCCACCTCCCTTCTGTATGCAGACTCGTCGCCGTCACGGATGAGTCCAATGATGGTGGTGTCATCTGCAAACTTCAAGAGTTTCACAGAAGGGTCTCTTGACGTGCAATCAGTGGTGTAAAGGGAGAAAAGCAGTGGGGAGAGAACACATCCCTGGGGGGCGCCGATGCTGAGGGACCGGGTGCTGGATGTGAAGTTACCCAGTTTCACCTGCTGCCGCCTGTCAGTCAGGAAACTGGTAATCCACTGACAGGTGGAGGGAAGCACGGTGAGCTGGGACAGTTTTTGGTGGAGGAGCTCTGGGACGATGGTGTTAAATGCAGAGCTGAAGTCCACAAACAGGACCCGAGCGTAGGTACCTGCAGAGTCTAGGTGTTGCAGGGTGTAGTGGAGAGCCATGTTGACTGCATCATCCACTGACCTGTTTGCTCTATAGGCGAACTGCAGGGGGTCTAGCAGGGGATCCGTGATTTCCTTCAGGTGGGACAGCACCAGTCGCTCAAAGGATTTCATGACCACAGATGTCAGGGCAACTGGTCTGTAGTCATTTAATCCTGTGACAGGGGACTTCTTGGGAACCGGGATGATGGTGGAGCGTTAGAGGCAGGAGGGGACCTCACACAGCTCCAGGGAGTTATTGAAGATCTTTGTGAAGATAGGAGCCAGCTGGTCAGCACAGACTTTCAGACAGGACGGAGACACTCCATCAGGACCTGATGCCTTCTTAATCCTCTGTCTCTGAAATAGTTGGCGCACATCCTGTTCACAGATCGTCAGCGCAGGCAGGGGGTAAGGTATGGGGAGGTTTGGGGTGATGCTAGGCCTTTTGTGATGGAGATCGTGGGGGAGGTGGAAGGTGTGAAAGTTGTTTCAAACCTGGAGAAAAAGTCATTGAGGTCCTCAGCCAGGCGGGGGCTCCCCACAGGGTGGGGGGATGGTCTCCTGTAGTTGGTGATGGTCTGCAGGCCCTTCCAAACTGCAGAAGAGTCGTTGACAGAACAACGCTCCTTCAGTTTTGCACTGTAGTTCCTTTTTGCTGCCTTGATCTCCTTTGTCAGCTTGTTCCTGGCCTGCTTGTACAGGTCCCGATCCCCACTCCTGTAGGCCTCCTCCTTGTCCTGGCGTAGCCGTCTCAGTTCTGCAGTGAACCATGGTTTATTGTTGTTGAACGTGCAGAAGGTTTTGGTCTGCACACACATGTCCTCACAAAAGCTGATGTAAGATGTCACAGTGTCAGTCAGTTCGTCCAGGTCTGAGGCTGCTGCTTCAAAGACGCTCCAATCAGTGCAGTCAATGCAGGCCTGTAGCTGCATCTTTAACTTATCTGTCCATCTCTTCACAGTTCTTACTACAGGCTTAGCAGATTTCAGCTTCTGCTTGTAAGATGGGATGAGGTGGACCAGGCAGTGGTCAGAAAGTCCCAAAGCAGCACGGGGGACAGAGCGATATGCATTCTTTATTGTGGTGTAGCAGTGTTCTAAAGTGTTCATGTCCCTGGTGGGACACGTCACGTGTTGTCTATATTTAGGCAGTTCAAGTTTGAGATTTGCTCTATTAAAATCCCCGAGAATGATTAGCAGAGAGTCCGGGTGAGTTTTCTCCACGTCTGTGATCTGGTCGGCGAGGTGATGTAACGCCTCCGTTACGCACGCCTGCGGTGGAATGTATACAGCGACCAGCACAAACGAAGCGAACTCCCGCGGTGACTAAAATGGTTTACAGTTTATGAAGAAAGACTCTAGGTGAGGGCTGCATGTCTTCTTTAACACTGTGACATCTGTACACCAACCTTCGTTAATGTATAAACACATTCCTCCTCCCTTTGACTTCCCAGATAGTTCCACGCAGCGGTCCGCTTGGAACAGCTGGAAGCGCGGCAGCTGTAGTGCGCTGTCCGGGATTTGTTCACTGGACCAGGTTTCAGTGAAGCAAAAGGCGGCAGAACGACGAAAGTCTGAGTTCTTGGATAGGAGAAGGAGCAATTCATCCATTTTGTTAGGCAGAGAGCGAACGTTCCCCAGGTGTATGGATGGGAGAGCGGTGCGTAATCCCCGCTGTCGCAATTTAACGAGCACACCAGCTCGTGTCCCTCGTCGCCGTCTCCGTCTAAATCCACAGAGCGTTGCTGCTCCTCCAGTCAGAATCTCCACAAAGTAGTCTGGTTGATTAAAAACCGGTGAAAAAAGTCCGGCAGTGGATAGCCCTATTTGTAGGATTTCTTCTCTGCTCATTTTAATAGCAGAGGGAGTGCAGAAAACTACGCAAAAAAAGTAAAATTGTAACAAGTACTAGGGAGTGAAGTACCGAGGCGTCCATCCGCGGCGCCATCTTAGATCATTTAGGCCTGTTTCTTGCCTGCTGATACTCCTGCAACAGCTTTGGGCAAACACATTCAGATATCCTGTATGTCTCAGGACTCATGAAGAGTTTGTTACAGAACATGATGAAAAAAAAGTGAGTGAGAAGCTACTGCAATATAAAAAAAAAGAAAATTAGGCTGAGGGAAAACAGAAAACCAAAGAACAAGAAACAGAGTGATAACAGAAAATAGAAAATAACTAATCACACACCACAACAGGGTGTGTGACCCTTGAGGTCTAATTCTGTAACTTCAAAATACAACAAAATACAACAGTGTAAGGAGTAGAACAACATGAATGCTTGTCACACTATCAAGTTCTCCAGGTCAGTTACATCACTGTATAATGTCCACTATCACTAAGCGTACCTTTCAGCTGCAGACCCACTGCGTTTCCTGGACGCTCTCCATGGTCCTGGCAAAGTCTTCTTACTGCTCTTCAGATAGTAGTTGGAGGGCTGTTTGTTCAGGTCATGTAGAAGAGAGTACAGTCGCATAATCTCTGTCTCCATGATTGACAAAGCGGTCTATTGTCTATTGCATCCCATCCTGGAGCCACTCTTGTATTACCACTGTAAAATAAAAAAAATATATATGTAGGGAAATTTATCAATTAAATAATTTGTTAATTAATTATTGTTATGATCTATCTGGTGTCGCTGAGAAATATTAACTAATAATTGCAAATTAGTAGTTAATTATTCTTTAAATCATTTGATCGGGGCACCATTCTAGCCTCTGGGCTTGAAACAGAATATTATATATAATTAAAAAGGGATCATCAACAAATAATCTCACTTATGATTAATTATTAGTGATCACATCAGAAAGATCCTATCTGAAGGACATGAAATTTTTTGCAATAATTCACACACACACTCATAATAAAGGAAACCAGAGATTAGATTCAATTTAACAAATTTATTCTAAAAACACCATTAAAATAACACATAAAAACACTACTTATACCAAATGGTTCTGTCAAGACTACCATATACCTGAGTAATATGGCGACCAGCGATGAGGTCATAAGGCACGTCACGGGGCGCCTCCTACTGACGTCGTACGCAGCCCCTCGCGTGCATGCGAGGAGGCGGTGTATGACGCGAACGCGCAGCTCGTCGGATAAGAACGGGGGGATGTTTTATGATTCCGTTTTATGACTTCTTGTTTAACTTGAAGCAAGAGGCCTGTGGTTCCTTTCTAAAAAAGAAACTTTGTGGCTCTTATCAGTGCGTTAGCTTTCTGGTAATAAAACTCTAGTCGGTAAATATGGAGAAAAAAGGGATTAAAATGTCCTTTGCGGGCTACACGTTCGTGACAAGTGCTCCGCGGTTGCTGAACCGAATGCCATGACACTAACACTTACTATCAAACTAACAGAGAGGAACCAAGACTTCTACAGACTAACAATTTTGCTCACTAATAAAGACAAAACATACAGGAAACTTACAATCAACTAGTACAAAGCTCACAAATTTCACAAATATTCCTCTGTGCTGTGTTTCTCCTTACGGGTAGTAAGTAGAAACACAGCACAGAGGAATCACAGAGCGCTCAAGGAAGGCAGCTCACTTCACATCGATGATCATGCATATATACAGTTATAAAAACTTTCTGAACTCTCTCTGCCCATGTCACATAATATAGAGATAACAAGGAACGCTCTTACTTCTTTTGAAAGGAGAGGGGGCTCCCAGTTTAGGAAAAAAAAGTTGGGAAAGCGAAATGTTCAGCTCGTCAGCCGTGCGGAGGAAAAACAAAAGGAGGGGAATTAAGCGGATCAAAAAGAGATAGTTCGGACCAGTCAACTATTGGGAAACTTGGTTGCAGGGATGGAAGGCAAAAATCCAGAACACGTGTTGCGAAGGGGATCTCTTCTTTTCGTTCCGTGGACAGAACAGAACAGCGGTGGTGGTTATCGCTCTTTTATTGCCGAGTGTGGGCGCTTCGCCCCCCTTTCCCCGTATCTGTCTCTAATCAGGCTGTGGGCAGCAGCGGTGGTTTAGAGAGATTGGCATTCTAGCCAATTGGTGCAGCAGCTCATCCAGCGCTCAGCGGGTTCGAAACGGGGAAGGAGCGGATAGTTCTGCTGTTGGTTAGAATGGCGTGGCTGGGGGAGAAGGGGCGGGCCGCCGAGGGGGAAAAGAAATTTGTCTGATCTTAACAATCAGACTGTCTTAGTTTCAACATTCATGGGACAGACCCAACATTCCCTCTTTCAGTTCCAAATTTTATTTTGGTGATTGTGTCATGCTGCTCGTATGACATCAAGGCTTCCAACATTTGTGTGCTAACCAGCCAGCGTTTCCCTGTCCTTTCAATTTTTGTTTCCATTCCTGCATCGTTCAATGTCATAGTGGCATGACAATTTGTTGAGGAGTGTTATTTCTTAGGCCACAACAACAATTATTCATGTTTTTAATCAAGTGTGCAACTTTTTTTGGGTGCACGGATCAAAGTTAGGAACAAAACAGTTTAAGGTGTAGTTTTTCTCAAATTGATGGAATTTAAAATTGGATATGGATGTTTCCTTTCCATCATCCCATATTTAGAATAGATTTGAGCATCTATGTGTTTAGTATTCCAATGATTAGAAAGTTAAGGATGGAATGAACTTTGACTTTGAATTAAATAGTTGTAATTTTTTCTCTCAGACTGTATGCCTGGTGAATTTTGAGCACTGTAGAAAGTTTATTTGGTACTTTTAGTGTTTTAACCATTTTAATGGAAATAAATAAGGATGTCTCCTAATAAAAGATTGTCTACAGATAAGTTAATTTTATAAATGAGATTCTTTTTGTTACTATTTGTTTTACAGGATGTTTTTTTTTTTCCAGGTCACTGAAAAGATTGCAAAAATACTTATGGTTTATTTAAATGTCCGGAGTGTAGTCTTAAGCTCAAAACAGTTTTTTAACAGAGGATATGTTTTGCCGAGCAGGGAGTTAATAATCTAGAGTTTCCTAACTCCAGTGGAGTATCTGAGATTGAGAATAAATCATGTGATGATTAGTGATTGAATACTGTTGAGAGGCTTATTCTTTTGGAAATAGGTTGAAATTTGGAGAAAAGTTCTATTTTATCAGATGCTGTTTTCAACTCATCCGCCATTTCAAATGATTGTTGATTCAGCTTTGAAAGTAGGTTCTGGGTTTATGGAAGCTGTCTGATACGTTTTACCTGTGGGTTCCTGAGGGGCCCTAGGAAAGCTGGGGGTGTGGCTGGGTTTCTCTTCACCTCCTTTTGGAGGAGCAGGTGTAGCTGATGAGGTCATTGTGTCTCTCAGCTGCTGTATAGCTTCAGAGAAAAACCTGCGGCAGACCTTTTCTAAATCGTGTCAAGTGTTTACTTTCTGACTTATCCTGTCCAAACTGTTTCTGACTTACCTGGTTTGGCTGCGGCGGACCTCTGTCAGACTGGGTGTAGTTTGGTTTCCAAGGCCTTAGGTTCTGCCAACCTCCACCCCCCTGGTCTGTGGTGTAGATCGGGTCGATTTCTGTGGTTTGATAGCAGACTTCGTTCTGGTGGGAGGAGTATCCCCCCCTTCCAAATCAAGATTGGCATCCTCCCTGGCCTCTATTTGTAGGACTCTGGGTTCGCCGTCTGGCTGCCTGGACCTGTATCTGGTTTCCCACGCTAACTTGGCGAACCTTCTGATCTCTTCCATCTTTAATTTCTTCATTCTACAATGCATCGTAACGTCAAAGCGTATAGTTTCATGCAAGTTATGAAGAAACAATGACTTAAAGGTGGGGTCTTCTTCCAGGCTTGGAGCAGTCCGACCTTGGAAGTACGCTGCACGGAGTCTCCTATAAAAATCTCTAGGTGGTTCATTTTTTTTCTGGACCACCAAGAAGGCACCCAGTGTCGCCGACGCTGGGTCAGCATACACTGAGTACTCCTGTCTGAGCGCTTCACAAAGCTTAGCGTAGTAATCTCTGGTTGCTGGAAGAAGGGATTCCATGTGACTCTAGACGTAGTCTTTCAAGTCAATTTAAGCTTCTCGCGCATGGAGGGATTGGGCAGGTCCAAAAGGCATCTTTCTACCTCCCTCAGGTAATCATCGATGTTTGAGTTTTTATCATCTGGGTCAAACTTCTCTAAGTCTTTAGCTAATGACTCTAGCTGATGTGTTCTGATCCCATACTCATGAAATGGCTCTGTTTCGTCCCTCTCAGACCTAGCAGGGGCACGTTCATCATCGTATAGAAACAGATTTGACTGTAACGGCCTATAGAGTTTATCCGGCCCCAGATAATTAGCCTGTTGGTGGCGGTCTGTCTGTGGGCCACTGTATGGGTAGCCACCCTGATTTAACATATCCGATGGATAGTTCAAGCGTCCAAAAGGACTTTGATCTGGTAGCTGCTGGTTTAACCCTCCTGGTGGGTTATAAAAGCGTCCAAGGGGACTTGGGTCGTGTATCCTCAGAGCTTGGCCCGTTGGATAAGGGCTAGGAAAGTGATGACCTGGCGCTCTGGGGTAGCTATCCCTGTAATCTGAAATATTCTGCCCCCCTCCCCTACCAAAAGTTGAGACATAAACATGTCTCGGATCTGGGGTGAGCTGTTGCCCCCTACCCAATGCTGAGGCGTGAGCACGCCTTGGATCCGGGAGGAGCTGACCCCCCTCACCTCCTGCCCGTGGGTCACAACTGGCTGTTGGGACAGTTGGTATAGTCGACATGGCAGCTCTGTGTTCCATTGGAGGAGGATGGGGGAAGGAGCTGATGCGTACCTGGGCATCAGGTGCAAAGGCGAGTTTAGGGATTACCACTGTCCCACCTGGTGGGACGCAGGCTTGGTTTCGGCCAGAGTTGGTTTTTAAGATGGCTGGTGCTGACGCCTGCTGTGTGTCAGCTGGGGAAGAGGTGTCCCCACTTGACCACTGGGATGTAACAATTAGATCTGGCCCTGGCAATTGCTCTAAAGGACCAGCAGCTTCTTCCGGACGTTGTTTTAACTCGTCCTGAGCCTGAAAAAGGTTGGCCGCAGTAGAGTTCAGCCTGAGCTCAAGCTCCGCTGCTCTCTGCGTTTCCAGCTGGAGGCGTTTTTGGAGCAGCATGGCTAACTCTCAGAGTACGCTGTCGGTGGTCCTCGGTTCGCCTTGTGGGTTACACATATAACCTGTCAGGCTCTGAATCTGCTGGTCACATGACTTAACGTCATGTTGTTTGATCTCCGAATACTGTTGTTGATTCCATTCAAGGAGGTTCCCTATTATCTCCTGTAACTGGATCTCCTCAAGACCTGGGAATTCAGTTCCAGAATTGGAAGCGGCCATCTCTTCAGAGATACAGGACAAAAAAGGGGTTAAGGATTGATAAACACTAAACAATGACAATGCTAACAATTACACAGACAATTAGGGGAAGGCCTCATTGTTAATTAAATTAACAAGACACGTGTCGAAGTGATTTTCAGCAATCACTTAAGATGCACAAACAGTCGGTTTGTGACTTACAGGGCTGTCTTTACAGTCCTAAAGTTGCACGAGCGACAACAACACTAATGCTAGTTAGATATCCTTAAGTGTTAAGTTATCTTGGCCAAGAAATTTAATAAACCGGTTTAAAGCTACTGTTTCACAGTAGATAATGTTTAGGCCAAGTGGAATTCAGTTAGAGGTGATCAGACTCTATTGCTGAAACTTCACGATATTTTAACGTGCTGCGTTATTCCTTTGAGAGGAGAACCGACTCTCAAGGTTTAAGTAGAACCTTTCCAGTGTTCAGAAGGAACTAAAGGTTGCTAAGATTATAAATTGCGTCTTCTAGACGGCGATCTTAGCAAGGGTAAACGCTCTAACTTGGTTAGATTGTGAGTCAGTTTAGATTGTGTACAAAGAAAACATAAACAAGACAAACAAATATGCGATTATCTGTGGGAAAATCATAAACATGAAATGGCTGATTAGCTGCTGGTGAACTGGCTGCAAAGTCTAAAAATCAATGTGTAAATTGAATTATTTATGTTAGGATTAGCTTAACTATTTCACAATTGCTGTTAAAACAGTGGAGAAATAATTGCAGGTTGTTACCAGGCTAAATAAAAATGTTCCTTGAACAAACAACTTCAGCTTGGACAATTTTGTAGAGAGGAGGCAGGATTAAAAGATTAATGAAAAATTATTTTATCTTCGTGTCTACTACTACTGGTGGATATAATTCAATGTACGACTGTGGGCTGTTTTGATTTACCACATCTAATAAGGGACCTTTAAGTTGATTGTTTGCAAGTTTTGTTTGGAAAAGATTGAATAAATGTATCATCAAATGTAGGATTCAAAATTAGTTAAAACAGTGTGTTGAACATTAAGTTTATCAAAATGGAAATCACAAAATGAGTAATAAATTTATTAAAATATTTATGATTTGATTATTGATAGGTGGTTGAATAAATTTATGAGTGTTTGGTTCCAAATTTGTTAAAAAATGTTTTGAACATTAAATTGATCAAAATGGAAATCACAAGAGGAGGAATACATTTTTTACAGGTTTATGATTGAGCTATTGATAGTTTGATTATTAATTATTCAATATAGCCTTATGATCAATAGTAATTTTGAATTGTTGTGGTGCGTTGTTCTAAACAGCACACAGAAAGTGGACTTTAGATTAATGCAGGTCGGAAAGAAGTGAACAATTTGAATTGTAGAAGAGTGAAAAATTAAAATGCAAATTGATTAATTTAGCTGTCAGGCCATAGCTAGCTGTTAGCAGGGCGTTGGCTCAGTGTCATACATAGACTGTAAAAAAAGAATAGACAGCGCCTCCTCACTCCTCCCCGTTTACCAGAAAGACACACTTTCATGGGGGAATTCATGGCGGATTCACAGACTTCTCCTCCCCAGCTCTGACGAAGCATGTTCCTAAAAAGGGCATAGGGGCGGGATCTTCACTATTGTCTTTGTCCTCGCGGGGCGTGTATGGGCGTGTAGTTCGGTCGTAATCAGGCCCATTCTGCTCCCGCGTCTTTAGCTCTGATGCTAAACTTGGCTGGGCCCCCTCATTAATTATGCAAGATTTCAAAAAATTATCTTACGGAAACCAGCCTGGTGCCTATTATTTTTACAAGCCCAGCGTTATCACAGGAAGAATTTGTAGCCTTAGAAAGTTTAAAACAATGGGGCACAAGGCATTAAAGTTGTTTTTAACGTGTCTAAAGTCCAATGCTTTTCAATGGGGGCCTAGCGGCCAAATGGAGGTACTACAGCAATGGAGGAGCAATGGCGGCCTCCATGGTATGCGGTCACAAAGCAGAGCAGCCAGCGGCCATTGGTTTCATAGCTAAGCACAGAGCTAAGCTAGTTAGCTTCTGGGTTGAGCTAATGGCACCAAGCTAGGCTAAATAGCACACCAATGTATTTGAACACAGTGAAAGCATTAGCATCTCAGACTAGCATTAATCAACAGCAATGAATGATGTTCACACAGCAGGGGAAAACAGCAAACAGCAGGAAGGCACAGATTTATCCAGAATATTAATTAATTATTGCAGGATCAAATGCAGCATTAATATTCTAAAATCAGCATTTAAACAGAAGCAGAAGCAGCAACATCAAAACATTGAACAGCAGCAACTGATATTAAAACAAGCATCTAGCACAGATAGCAGCACATAGTAGTTAACAGTTAGCAGTTCAACTCACTCAGCACTTCAGCTCTGCCCAGACAATCACCAAAATAAAATTTTCTTTTAAAATGAGTGTGTATATGAAAATTATTGGCCAACATATATGACCCAATATATATATATATATATATAGATTAATTATCTTTACCACACAACACTTCACATGATAACAAAATAAGCAAGATTATATTACTTGGGATGATGTGGTTGGTTCACTGCTAGAGATGTCATACATAGATGGCTCCTTTGCTGGACTGTCTGGACTGTGAGGGATGCTGCTGACAGTGACACTTTTTTCCTGGAAGGGATTTTAGATTGAGATCAGATTGAGATGAGGTTGAGATTTCAAGCTGGTGCTCATACTCAAGCTCCGGAAGGGGAGGTTCAGTGAGGATTTCAGCTATGTTGCTTATAGCGACATCAACACTTTCCTCCTGAGATTCCACCTGCGAGACTGGCAGAACAACCCCAAGTTTACTGTGGCGTTGTGGGTTCAGTAGGTCTCCTCTGTCAGACTGAGCCAACAGGTACTCCACAGCAATATGCTCACCTGAAAGAAAGAACCAAAACAGACGATAACAAAAGAAAAAAATGAATTAGACGAATAAAACAATCCTACACCCAAAGTTTATTTGTTTACTATGTTAAACTGAAGGTGTAGGTGCAAGGTGAATTATGTATTTTATCTTTACCAGTGGGTCAGCCAGGGGGAGTGAATTCCGGCAAAAGAGCACATCCCAGAACCTTGCTGCTGAGACCATTTAAGCTGGACATCAGATGGACATCAAATATTTTGTTGTTGGATTTGTCGCCCATGTCCACAGCTTCCCGGGCTCGGTTCATGTCCCATATGGATCCACCTTCAAGCATGTACATCAGGGTGTGAGCATTGCTTCTTGATCTTTGAAAACATTGTGTTTAAGATTTATTAATAACATAACAATATCAAATTTTACTTCAAGTGCCTTTCAGAGTACCCAAGGACACTTTGCAAATATACCGAACGAGAGAACATTAAACAGTAAAAATACAGACACAATTTATAACAATTATGAACAAATTTGGAATGGACTATAGGCCGTAAACATGTTTAAACAAGTCAGTTTTGAGTTTAGACTTGAACACAGTAAATGGTTTAGCATTGGCTTAAGCACATTTAGTAAAACGATTTTAATTTACCTGGAATAAAAAAAACAAATAAAAACAAACAAACTGAGAAGGCAGATGAAGTGAACTCAGAAACAAACGACAACAAACCAGCAAAGACAGATAGACACAGGAGGGTATATACTCTATAGGGCAGGACAACACAGGGAGAACTAATCAGACAATGGACAGGTGACTTCAATTAAACCAATGAGGACACAGGCTGACAGACACAGAAGGGGACAGACAAACAGGGAGGAAGTAGTGACGTAGACAGAGACGGATCATAACACTATTGGATTGTTTCTCCATGTTGGTTTATAGTAAGTCTTGGTGGTATATATATATATATATATATATACACACACACATATATATATGTTTTAAAGTAGGCCTTTGATTGGCTCAATTGGCTCAATAGGGGAGGACAAGTATTTTACTGATTTTAGAAGTTTTCCAACTTACAAAACATTTAGAGGTCTGTGTTTGACGGAAAGAATCTAAAACAAAAATGCAGAAAATCACAGTGGATTATTTTTAAATAATTAATTTCCATTTTATTGAATGACATACGTATTTGATACATGAGGCCAACATCTGTTTGCAATTACAGAAATCAGATGTTTTCTGTAGTTCTTCACCAGGTTTGCACACACTGCAGCAGGGACTTTGGCCCACTCCTCCATACAGATCTTCTCCAGAGCATTCAAGTTGCCGGGAAACATTGACTTTCAGCTCTTTTCAAAGATTTTCTATTGGATTCGGGTCTGGAGACTGGCTAGGCCACTCAAGGACCTTGAGATAATTCCTACGGAGCCACTCCTGAGTTGCCTTGGCTTTGTATTTCAGGTCGTTATCATGCTGGAAGACCCAGCCACGACCCCTCTTCAATGCTCTTACTGAGGGAAGGGGATAGTTGGCCAAGATCTCATGATACATGGCTTCCATCTTCCTCTAAATATGGTGCAATTGTCCCATCCCCGTTGCAGAAAAGCATCCCCAAAGAATGATGTTTATACCTCCATTCTTCACAGTTGGGATGGTGTTCTTGGGGTACTCATCATTCGTGGAGTATAGACCAAAAAGCTCCACTTATGTATCATTAGACCACACAATCTTCTCCCATTCCTCCTCTGGATCATCCAGATGGTCATTGCCAAACTTCAGACGGGCCTTGAAATGCGCTGGCTTTAGCAGGGGGAACTTGCATGCTCTGCAGGATTTTAAACAATGAGGGCAGAGTGTGTTACTGATTGGTTTCTTTGAGACAGTGGTCCCTGCTCTATTCAAGTCATTGACCGGGTCCTGCCGTGTAGTACTAAGCTCATCCCTCACTGTCCTTATGATCATTGATGCCCAAAGAGGAGAGATCTTGCACGACGCTCCAGACCGAGGGAGATTGACCGTTGTCTTGAACTTCTTCCATTTTCTAATTATTGCACCAACAGTTGTTGCCTTCTCATCAAGCTGCTTGCCTTTTGTCCTGTAGCCCATCCCAGTGTTTTGCAGCTCTACAATTTTATCCTTGATGTCCTTGCACAGCTCTTTATTCTTGGTCGTTTGTGGAGAGGTTGTAGTTTGTTTGATTGTATGGTTGGGGAATTAAATAAAAGGTTGTCTATCTGGTTATATTGATAATATTAAATTAATAATTCATGAATTATTAATTTATTATTCCTATCACACGAAACAGCAACTTAAAATTACTCTCAGCTAATTTGGTTTTGCTAACTGCTAAGCTAAGTGGCTAAAGCTACCTGCTATGTACACAAACTACAAAAAGGGACGGCGACCGGAAACTGTGGTGGCCATGTCACGGGGAGCTTCCTGGATGTGCGTATGTCGTAGCACGCACACAGGCATTGTGGGGGCGATGTGAGGGCAGGTGGTCTCTTTATACAAAGAGACTACGTGGCGCTTATCAGTGACACTAGCCTCACGGATTGAATAAATTGTAAACAGAGGCTATGTTCAGCTTTTCCCGCCACAGCTCCAAATCAAGTCAAAACCAGATACACACACATACAATCAGCACAGCTTATTTACTAATTTTAAAAAAACACAGTAACTTCAACACAAATCACACAGAATCACGAGCTTAGCTTACTCAGGAAAACACAGTAAACTTCAACACAAGTCTGATTAACGGAACGTTTACAGAAAGCATGCATGCATAGAGAAAAATCCTAGAATTGCTCCACCCAGACTTTCAAATGATAATCAGAGCGACCTTACTTTGGACGGTTGATCGCAGAAAAGTAAATTCTTTGGTTGCGACGAAAAAGGAGGGGAAATTCAGTCTGTTCGTTGGATGAAAAAAAAGAGAGTGGCAAAGCTGAAAAACTTCGGTGGCTGATCGAAGCTCATGTAAGGTTTGCTAGCAGTAACAAGGTTTAAGACATGTGTGTCCGGTCCGTATCATGGTTGTGGGCCCAGTCTCTCTATAAAGTGTTCATGGAGAACTTGAGCTTGTGGAAGCAACGATCTGACAGGAGGAAGTCTTTTTCTGCAGTCCAGTGCCTAGCTCCTCCTGTTTTTGAGGCATCCAGTCAGGCTCTAAGAGAGCTGCGGTGCGGTTGGTCAGCTGATATTCTGACAGGTGCAAGTAATACAGGTAATTAGTGGAGAACAGGAGGCCTTCTTAAAGAAGAACTAGCAGGTCTGTGGGACCCTGAATTCTTACCAGTTGATAGGCAATCAATTACTTAAATCATGCAATAAAATGGAAATTAATTCTTTTAAAAAAATCACCCACATGTCCTTGACATTTGTAGAGTGCCTTTGATACAAATAAAAGACCTGGGAAAACTTCAAAAATCAGCAGTGTATCAAATATTTGTTCTCCCCACTGTAGGTATTCGAAGGAATCAAATTCGCCTAGTGATACCTTTCAAAGTTTAAAGAGTTATGGAAAATTGCAGCAAGGCCTCTGCCTCTTCTATTTTCCGGCTCTACCAAATAAAGTAATAATCTATGGGACATGTTTCTATTAGCACAGCTTGTTCATCATATTAGGAAATAAAACCCAAGCTGAAAAATAGTATGGAACCTTAAATCATTGAACTAGTTCACCCTTAAGCTATGGTTTAAGGCAGGGGTGGGGAACCCTGGTCCTCGAGGGCCGCATTCCTCTAAGTTTTCCAGGCAACCCTGCTTCAACACACTTGACTCAAATCAAATGGATCCAACAGCCAATTAAGTTTTCGCAATTACTAGTTCATTTTATTCAGGTGTGTTTGCGCAGGGAAACATGGAAACCTTGCAGGATGAGGGCAAAGGTTCCCCACCCCTGGTTTAAGATATTGAAGAAATTACAAACAGAGAAACAGGCGGGGGTCTCGAGTTGGGTAGCATATGACCCAGAATTTGTTCCTGCTAGTCTGGACAGGACCTTTAAACAGTGGCCTGGGAGAGGTATTACCTCTTTCAGTTCACTGGTCCAAATGGATAAGTTATTAAACTATTTCAGAGACATTTGAATTGGAAAAACATGATTTCAATATATACCTGCAAGTCAGACACTATTATAATGAGAAATTACTGTCCAAAGAGGAAAAATGAATACAATCTCATTTCTATCTTTCCTCATGTGTATAAAAAATGGTCACTAAAAAGCTGGTCTCAAAAATATATGAATGTATAAAAGCCTCTAAAAAAACACTACACTATAAATTAATCAGAAATGGGAGAGGGACTCAAAAAGTAATATCAGAGGAGAAACAGATGGATATCTGTGAATCCCAAACTAACACTGCAAACTCAAGATCTTTGAGAGAGTTTGGCTGGAATAATGTCGTAAGATTTTTTATTACTCCTAAATTAATGGCTCTGCAAACAGGTATACCAAGCCGGGGCCTCTGTTGAAGAGACTGTGATTCCGCTACGGCAAATCATTTCCATATTTTTTGGGCCTATCCAGCCATTCTGGGGGGAGTATGTCACTGAGATAAAGAAAATACTAGTGATGGAATTGGACGATTCATTTGTTACCTTGTACCTAAGCAAGACACCTAAAATACTTCCGGATAAAGATTATTACTTAAGATACTTCTGATAAGCAGCAGGAAAGCCATAACTTGGAAACGGCTGCAGGCCGATCCTCCAACTTTGGCTCAGTGGCGTGGAATAGTGAAAGAAATCTATGTCATGGAAAGGCTTACTTTTCTTCTTATACTTGAGCTGGAGAACTGTAGGAAACTCTGAGAAAAATGGATTGCGAATACTCTTTGCGCAGAATAATGAAACAAACTACCAACATTTATGTAGAAATTTAAATCAAGACTTTGCTGAACTAATGTTCTTTGTTTTCACACTATTTTATTATTAATTTACTTATAATACCTCTGACTGACGGAGGAGGAGCAGCTCTCTCTGAGCTCTCCTGATCTGTCTGATTTTTATTCCTTATTCTCGCTTTATTCTGTCTTATTCTCGCCTTTAAGATTTAGGTTTAGACTCTGTTCTTTTTAGTTTTCTGCAGTTTTCTTCTTAATGTATGTCCGAGCCTCTGGAAGTACACTATTAGATTAGGCTTTTTCTGGTGGATTGCTTCCAAAGGACCTCTGTAAGACTGTGGATCAACATCTTGGTGTTTTACGCAGCTGAAGACTTGTGCCCAATTTAACAACTACCAACGCATCTCTTAAATTGGCATTACTCAATATTCGGTCACTATCAAATAAATCTTTTCTAATCAATGACTTCATTACTAATCATAATTTACAGGCTCTGTTTTTATCTGAAACTTGGTTAGATGCAAATAATGAAAAATCCTCAATGTCGGAAGCCACTCCTCCTAATTATAGCTTTCTAACTGAAAGCAGGAAAGAAAGAAGGGGGGGGGGTGTCCACAGTTTAAAAAAAAAACACTGAACTTTAAAAAGATATCTCTGGGCACATTACATAACTTCTAATTCCTTGCTACAGAGATAAAAGAGCCGAACAAGGTCTTAGCCATAAATATGTACAAACCCCCCAAAGCTAGCTCAAACTTCATTAATGACCTCACTGACATTCTTTCTGTAATATGTATTGAATATGACCAACTAATTATTGTGGGAGATCTGAACATTCATACTGACAACCCCCAGGATAGACGGACTAAAACACTAAGTGATATTCTCCATAACTTTGGCCTAACCCAACATGTCAAACAGCCTACACACAAACAAGGACACACTTTAGACCTAATCATTAGCAAAGGATTCCATAGATCCTGAGCAAAGATCTCCGTAGTGGATGTTGCATTATCTGACCACTTCTGCATCTTCTTTGAAAGCATGATCCCGGCTAAACTATCTAATCAAAATAAGACCATAGTAAAAAAACGCCCCCTTGTTGACAGCTCATCTGAAATCTTTAAACAAATTTACTCTATTCTATCCAGACCTTAAATGAATGCATTGAAAAAAAAATGAACGACTGTATGTCCTGTAACTTTCTGCAGCTAAACTGGGCCTAAGGAAGAACGATCCAGAGTCAGCACACAGCTTCAGCTAATACAACTAAAAACGACTCATCAGGCCAGAAATCCAGGTGTAATAATGGACTCAGACCTGAACTTCCAGGGTCACATAAAGGCAATAACAAGATCAGCTTTCTATCACTTGAAGAACATTTCTAGGATTAAAGGACTAATGTCACAGAAGGACCTTGAAAAACTGATCCATGCGTTTATTTTTAGTCTGATTGATTACTGCAACAGCGTCCTCACAGGTCTACCTAAAAAAGCAATCAGACAACTGCAGCTGATCCAGAACGCTGCTGCCCCTGTTCTCACTAGAACTAAGAAAGTAGAACACATCACCCCAGTTCTTAAGTCCTTACACTGGCTCCCTGTAGCTCAGAGAATAGACTTTAAAATACTCCTACTAGTTTATAAATCACTGAATGATTTAGCACCAAAGTATGTTGGAGATCTGCTGTCACTATACCCACCCAGGACCACTCAGGTCCTCCAACTCGAGCCTACTTAGCATGCCTAGAAATAAACAGGCAGAGGCAGCTTTCAGCTTCTATGCTCCACAAATCTGGAACAAATTTCCAGAGGAATGCAAAAATGCTGAATTGTTAGGCTCTTTTAAATCAAAGATTAAAACTCTACCATTCAGAGCTGCCTTTGAGCCCCAAATTGCGCTTTCTGATCACTATTTGACTCTTGTGGCTTAATTTTTATTCTTATTTATTTATTTATTTCATTTTTAATCTATTGTGTTTTATCTGTTTTTATTCTATATTGTATACATTTGTGTTTTATCTGTTTTAATCTATATTGCATAAAGAAGATCTTTTGGAAGATCTTTTCTGTCAAACTGTTGCTCAATTTAGGTCAAAGTAGGATTAGCTTCTAAAACCCAGTGTTACAACTTTTAAGTTTTGTGTGTCAGCGTTTGTGAGATACAGGAGGATGTATGGATGCTGAACTAGCCACGTTGCTACTGGATTGGTAAGTATATAAATGCTTGGTCCTGGGTTATTTGGGCATTATGATGCGATACAGTGCCAGGAAAGTTGTTTGATAGTTTACCAACTGACACGCTGTCAGTTTGATGTTTTGTTCTTTTGACTGTACTTGTAAACTTGTTCAGAAGCGCTCCATAGAGATTCCCTCATCTGCTTCGGCTGACGGCTCGTTCTTGCTGATAGCCAGCAGCCCCTATGTCGAGATGCAAAGAGTATAAAACCACTTGTGTTTTGGTTCACTATTTGGTTTCAGCACGTTTTGTAGTGAGTTACCACTGCATTAAATTGTGCATTATTCTGATAAAGTGATGTTTTCTGACTTAAATTAGTGCTAACTCATTAGCCAAGTAGCTCTGTAGATCTTCAAGTCATGGTGATGTGATACAGCAGCTTTGCTCAAATTTCTCCACGTTAGCTCAATAACCCCCCTTTTGTTCTCTGTTAACTTATAAATGCAGTCAAACATAAGATGTTATATTGACTATCAGTTGACCTTGCCTCTGTCAAAATGAGGTCTTGGTCATTCTAAACATTCAAATACACATTTTGACCCTTTTGAAATATGCATATTAAATGACTTTGTCAAATTAAGTAAGGAAGGCTTGTTGGTAAATGACTTTTCCTAAAACTATGTGAATTTTAATTAACCTATTTTGAATATTTATAATGTGAGTAATAATATGATCAATTCTACCAAGGATTTTGGGCTGTTTCAATTTAGTTTGCAAACATTCTGGATTAGATCATATGAAAGTATTCTGTGAAGGGTGAGTGGCAGAGATGGATCATACTGTATTTGACAACATGGGGGATTGTGTAGTAACACAATTCCACATCTTCAAGAGATGCATTGAAACCTCCCAAACAGCTCAAAGTAGTTTTTAAAGTAGCTGACAGAGGATTTCTATCAGAGTTTCTGCCTGCAAGGAGTTGCCTGAAACCAGGAGTTGAGTATAGATTTACTTTTTTATTACAGGTAAAATATCTAAGTCTTCTCTGGTTTTAGTATCTTTAGTTATAATCGTTCCCAAAGATATTACCTTATTTTAACTGGAATCCCATATAAGTCAGTTTGCTCCATATCATGGTAAATGGACTGAACTTTTATAGCGGTTTTCTAGTCTTACTGACCACTCAAAGAAGCCGCATTCACCCATTCACACTCGCATTCATACACCGACACCCAACATGGCTCGGTAGGACAATGTAGAATTCTACATTCTACAACCTGTAGAATGTAGAATTGTGGGGGTTAAGTGCCTTTCCCAGGGGCACATCGACATGTGACTGGAGGAAGCTGGAATTGAACCTACGACCCTCCGATTGCAAGCCAACTACTCTACCACTGAGCCACAGTCGCCCCAAGGCTCTTGTATTGTACCATGTATTGACATAAGCTCACATTTTTTAAATGTAAATAGAATCCCAATGCTTTACAAATATTCCAGCTTTGTTATTATTATCAAAGGGATCTGGACAGTTTTTTTTAGAGATATAGCTAATAACTCAGCCGCTAAAATAAATAATTAGGGAGAGAAGGGACAGCCCTGCCGGATTCCACGATTGATAGTGAATCCTTTAGGTGTTCCTTAGGGGAGAGAAACCGAGCTATTAATATCTTCATACATTATATGTATCGCTTTAATAAACTCTGTAGTGAATCCAAAATATTCTGACGTTTTTATAATACATGTATGTTCAACAGAATCAAATGCTAAAGATCCAAAAATTAAAATGAAACCCTTATCTTCAATCAAAGAATTATAATCTACTAAATCAAGGACTAATCTGATTTTATTATGTATCTATCTTTTATAAATCCTGATTGTGTTTTACCATCTGTCCAATACCACTTTTCAAACAATTTGCAAAAATAAGAGTAAATAATTTGTAATCCACTTACATTGCTAGTGCAAGAACAAAACAATGAATTTAAGGTGGTCTAGCAGTACAGAAGCAGTTATACATGATTCACATAAAGTCTGATTGACTTAAATATATGAGAATGATAGTAAAAATACCATAAAATGCATGATTTTATGTAAATTAATATGAAAAAAATCTCAGCTGTGTTGGGGGCCCTGCCAAGATTCTTGTCATGGGGCCCAAAATTCTTAGCAGCGCCTCTGAGCATCACACTCAAGTTGCAAGCATGGATAAAAAGGACAACGCATCCCTTACAGGGATAAACTTGTGAATTAGGCTAGGGATGGATATTTTCAGAAATTGTCTACAGTTGACAATGTCTGTTAATACGACCTTAAAGGAAACAAATGGAGTTCACACATATCGTAATTGCCTTCACAGACCCCATTGGACATAAACTATCTTGAGTTTGAGATTAGCGCATAGCATGTCAACAGTTCAATTATAAATCACTCGAAGCATACACATGATTGGATACAAGATATGCTCACTTTTTGACCGTAGGACTGCAAGAACATGGCCTTCTCCGTCAAGGTTAGCTAATCTTTATTTATTTGTATTATATATATGCCGCCTTAACATGACCGCAGTCAAACAAGGCACCGTAAAATGAAAACTCAAAACACCAAAACAATTAAGAAGATAAAATGATAGATAAAACAAATGAATGTAAAACATAAAAAACATAGTAAAAAATAACAAAAGAATGAATGACTAAAAAAAACACCAACAGAGCAGAGTCTCATGTACAGTCAAATGCTTGTCTGTAGAAATGGGTTTTATGAAGTGTTTTAAAACTGGACAGTGAAGATGCCTGACGAATACTCAGTGGCAACGCATTCCACAGTTTCGGTGCACAGATTGAAAAAGTTCGTTCCCCCCCATGAGCTTCTTCTTAGACCTCAATACCTCAAGGAGAAGCTGATCTGCTGACCTGAGGCACGGAGCTGGGGAGTAGGGAGAGAGAAGCTCACAGAGGTATGGGGGTGTAGAATTATTCAATAATTTAAAAACAAATAAATTAATTTTAAAATAAATTCTCAAATTGACAAGCAGCCAGTGAAGGGAAGCCAGGATGGGTGAGATGTGGTCCCTCTTTCTCACTACAGCCAGAACATGAGCAGCAGCATTCTGCACAAGTTGGACTCCAGAGAGGACGACTTGCTAACGCCGAAATACAGAGTTACAGTAATCCAGCTGAGATGTAATAAAAGTATGGATTACTGTCTCAAAGTGCTTCAGCTTCACCAACTGCCTCAAATAAAAGAAACTGGACTTCACCACTGAGCTAATTTGACGATCAAATCTAAAATCCTTGTCGATTTTAAAACCAAGATTTGACGTGTACTGTTTGAGATATGGAGCCAGGGAACCCAGATCGACTTTGGAGGGGTCACAGGAGGTGCTTGGACCAAACACCATCACTTCAATTTTACTTTCAATAAAACTTTAAAAGCTCAGAGCCATCCAATCTTTGATGTCTTGAAGACATGCCAGAAGTGGAGCAACAGAGCAATATTTTCGGGTTGGTAAGTATATCTGACCGTCATCAGCATAACAATGAAAGGAAGGAGGTACAGGGAGAACAAGAAAGGTTGCAAAATAGAGCTCTGTGGAACCCCATTCAACAGTGGGGCTGTTGTTGAGTTGGTTCCTGAAATGCTCACACACATAGTTCTGTCCAATAGATATGATTTAAACAACTCAAGTGCAGTGCCATGGATCCCTACACGTCCATTTAGCCTAGACAGTAAAATTTTGTAGTCAACGGTATCGAAAGCGGCGGACAAATCCAGCAAAATAAGGACATCGTCAGTCGCCCGAAAGACATAATTAAAAACCCTCAATATAGCAGATTCTGTGCTATGCATTTGTCCAAGTTTGGTCTCTTTGGCAGAGGAAGAACAACAGCATGTTTAAGATTAGTGTCATGATTTTGCTGTTTTTTTGCAGGTTTTGCTGACTCAAAGGCAGCACAAAATTCAGACTCGGAGGCAAGTAATTAGTTGGAAGGATGATGGCAGGAATGGTCTGTGCTTAGAACAGGGAGAAGTTAAGAGAGGTAAGTGTGGAAATTAGATTAATCAGGTAGAGGGGTGGGCTTACTGGAGGACTGGAGAAGGCAGGCTCGGAGGAGGTCATTGGAACTCTGTTATCCTGTGGCTGGCCGATGATGTGATTCTTTGCAGGCGGCAAACAACCCAGCAGAGGTAGCGGTGGCAGAGGCTGACCAGGAGGACATCCAGAGAGCTGCAAGTAAGTGGATCCTGAGATATTCTCTACTGAGGTGTGGAGACTTAGAAGAGGAACCCAAGGACAACAAGGAAGATTCAGGACCTGGATCTGCGAGGAAGGCAGGATAAGTAGATCTTAGATCTTAGGACTAGATTCTCAGGAATGTTTTCGGAAACCAAAGTTGGCCATGTTTACCACGCTTGCAGCAAGAACAATCAGGCATCAGCTTGCAGGATCCGCTCCTCTTTTGTAGCTGTTGGAGATTAGGCTTAACGAGCAGGACCTGCTGAAAGCTGCCTGCCATGCCACTGTGAGGAAGGAAAGAGGAAAACACAAGCACGCAGCCAATCTCCAGCACACAGAAAAAGAATCCCAACAATTAGTGGGTACCACACTAAAAGACAGACTGTTGTTAACAAGAGTGAGAATAAACTGTCCAATGCTAGAAAAAACTGTTTTAAAAAAGCGAGGAGAGACGGCATCCATAGGAGAGCCCGAAGATTTGAAACAGTCGAGTGCATTACCAGAGAGTCCGACCCAGCTCTCTAGACATCCCAGTAGTAACCAGTGAATCATTGATGGGATGATGAATGGGTCAAAAGCAAGATCCTGCACATCTTGCACACACAAAGTCTGTTTTGCAGAGTGTAATTTATTCTGCCATCATCTGTTGGGGCAATAGCATCAGAGTCAAACATTTCTCAAAAACCTGATGAAGGCTTGTTATGTTCAGAGGACTACTGCTGAACCTCTGGAAATGATGATGGAAAGTATTTCCCATAAACGGCCGCTACATGTTTGTCAAAGAAGAGTGAATACTGCAAATCCATGAATCAATGCAATCTCATGGGTTTTCTCTAACATTTAAACAGAATTGGAATAAAAAACTGAAGGATTAATTGAAAAGTATGTGCTATGACTGCTTGTAAAGTGCCTAGACATGATATGTGTTGTGAATTGGCACTACTATATATAAATAAACTCAACTGAATAAAATCTAGTGCATTATGGGAAACCATGAGCGCCTCTCATAAGGCTATTATACAACAAATGACTGTCAGAGGCTTCTTTAGTTTTGCTGTAACAAAGACACCAGGAGGAAATCATTGTTGTCCACAGCCATAAGGATTTATAACTACTCCTTGAAGAACTGAGAAGTAAGAGATACAATAACACATACTTTTCTTCTGAGATCAAATTTTTTTTTATTGAATTGAATTGAAATACAGGAAAATCCTTGAAGAAAACTTGTTAGAGGCTGCAAAAGAATTAAGACTAAATATACAACCTGGGCTACTATTGACTATTGTAAAGCCTTTCTCTGTGGTTTAATAAGTTGATAAAGAAAAAAACCCATCTTGTTATAAATGCAGCATAAGGTTGTTCTACAAAGTGTTGACTCAGAGATGCTGAAATGCATAACACACATGAAAAATAAAATTCTGATAGTTTCATTTTCCTGCCACTTGACAAATCTACAATATTTTGTCTCTGTCTAGCACACATTTTTCTGGTGAAATGCATTTCTTTTTGCAATAGTACCTAAACAAAACATGGTTTTGTATCATCATGTATAATCTTACAAATTAAGGACTCACATCTCTTTTTTAACTCTTAATCTGAATAGACTTTTAAATTATTAGGTTAATAAAGAGGAATGGAAAAAATTGTTTAGGTAATAATAATAATAATAAAAATAATAATAATAGATTGCATTTATATAGCTCTTTTTCTAGACCCTCAAAGCACTTTACAATTCCATTATTCAATTACTCTCACACATACACACTGGTTGACGCAAGCAATGATTGTAGCCACAGCTCCCCATTAAATTTCCCTTAAATAGTAATGTTTGCAATTTTTAATTTGTCAGAATGATACCTCTGGCATAATTATGATGGATCAAATATTACAATTCATCTAAATATGTTGGTTTCATAGCCAGGAGCCTACTTTCAATTAAAGTTCAGATATTTGTAACAGAGTTGATGGTTTATCTGTTATAAAAACAGGTTGATGTGGGCTTGGAAGCATTTTCTTGTTAATAAAAACCAGACTGTCAAATTGTCCATGACTTAATGATTTGACCCAAACTGTTGCAAAATTATTAATTCGATTTTAAAGGTGAGCCGAGGAACCAACAGGAATCAAGGTTAGGATAAATAGAAACTTATGGAAGACCAGTTTAACTGTCCACAGTAATAATTGTTTTATCACATTACGATTCCAGATAAAAAAACAAGTACAGTCTCAAAACCCGTCCCCTTTTTGTTTGAATTTTGAAGCTGTGAATACCGGATGTAGGAGAAACTATGGTTTTAAAAGTCACAGACGACGCTTGTACATTTATTATTATGTTATCAATGAATTATCATACATCTCTAAAGACCCCAAAATATTATGGCTTCCCGGGGTAATACTATGCAAACTAAAGAGCCTCTGCTGCAAAGCACAAAATTGTCAACCACATTCGTTGCTTCTGCTCACAAACTTCACCTTTAATTAATTAGCTTGTATTGTATATGAAATCTTTTTTTTTTTCATTCTGCCTGCAGATGATGAGGTGGTTTCTTTGGTCATGCACCCAACTTTTAATGAGGTGGAAATTCCTGAAGATGGGAACAATACAGCTCATGACAATACAATAAGTGTGGGCCCTGATATGCCCGGTCTCCCCCTGGACACTCCTCCTGTCGACAACTCAAAGCCAGCAGCCCAGATAAATGAGGAAGTACCTACTATTGAGTGTCAGGCAGACTGTAGAGTTGAATTGGAGAAAGAAGGAAGCTTGGGAGTGGACACATTAAGAAATGAACGCTGGACCTCACTTCCTGAGGAGGAGCAGGAGGAAGGTGGCTTGCCTGAACAGCAGAAGGGCAAAGAGAAGCAGGGTGGGGAAACTGTTTTACACACTGGAGAGGAGAGCAAAGATGCTGAGGGAGCAGTCTACCCCGAGTCAGACTTTGCATACCCTGCAGAAGTAGAGACAAATACAGAAGCTACTTTTTCTGCTCTAGAGACACCCTCTGATGACTGGAGCCCACCACAGCAAGATTTTACAGACTCTGTTCTCAAGGGGCCAATAAAAAAAGGTGAAACCAGCTGTGAACCCTGCCAGTCTCTCTTCTCAAACTGCAGCTCCCAAGCATCGTCATGGCGTAAAACCCGGCCCTGCTCCCTGCCGGTGTCTGAACTGGAGACAGTGATAGCCTCAGCTTGCAGTGAGCCAGAGACACCACGATCCCATTACATCCGGATTCACCACGTCCTACACAGCCTTCCTTCAGCCAGACCTCCCACTCAAGGAGAGGCAACAAACACCATGGTGGACTCCAACGCTACATTATTAAATCAGAAAAGCTTCAAAGAGGAGGAGGGGGAAGAGGAGTATGAAGAAGAAGAGGATACAACACAGTTTCTGTCTCAGGTAAAACTACACAAAGTTATAAAGATATTTTTTTTTAAAGGTAGGCTAAGCAAAATAGTACAGAGATACTGGTATGTGATTGTGTAGTGAGCTATAGCAACTTTGCTTGCAGTAGTCTGTACCTTAAAAAAGTCTGATAAATCTATTAGAATATTAGATTTTTTAACATAACTAATCAATGCATTTCTAAATGAGGCTGTTACATTCATTGTTTCAGTTTTAGAGAAATATGCATAGGTATTTAGCCTGGTTTATGTTATATCCCCTGAATAAAATATTTTGCAACCTATTGCTTTTACAAATTACTACTCAGAAAATAGAATTGGTCTTCAGGTGACCTAAACTCAATATTTATTAATCTCCTCTTTGGAGGCTTTAGAGGTTCTTTATAGAAAATTTGTAGGTAACAGGCAATAAACACCAAGGAATATAACCCACGGGTCAGGGTTAAGTAGCGCAGTAGTTTAAAGAAGGGCTAATATTAAAAATAATATTTAATATTTTGGGTCTACAAACAAAAACCCTATGTATGGAGAAACACTAACTCTTGAGAACATTCCATACACAGCATCCCAACGGTAGAACATGATGGTGGCATCATCATACTGTGGGGATGCTTTAATTCACCAGTGACACAGAAGCTGGCACAGACTTGTAAATGTACAAAGCAGGTGGAGACATAGAGGCGAAAGTCAAAAAATTAGAATATTGGTTGTTAGAGCCAAAGTAAATGTTTTGTTTATTTGTTATCGGGGTGCAGGTATTTGAAATCCATCATAGACTGCAGATGATTGCTTGGGGGCGTGGTTGCCCATTTATTTCTCTGTCACTAGAATCTCCAACAGCGTTGGTGAGCAGTTGACTTGTTAACTTTTCTGTTGACCGTCTTCATTTTTGAAACCATCAAATATTGAACGAAAGCCTGTTAATCCAGTATGCATTGATATAGTTCACAAATAATTCAGCCAAAAACAGAAGAGGAAATCAGAATGGTTTACTGGAAGTTGATCACAGTACAGACCGCTCACCCACAGCTGCTTTTGGTGTGGAAAGAAGTCGCTACATCGGTAATTCAGTAATTCCACTTGAAGAGTGAAACTAATATATGACATAGACTCATTACATGCAAAGCAAGATATTTCAAGCCTTTATTTTTTTATAATTTTGAAGAGTATAGCTTACAGCTTATGAAAGCCCAAATTCTAAATCTCAGAAAATAATATTTTAAAAAGGTTTAATATTTTAAGTTCTAAGAGTCGGACTTAAATCAAGGCAAGGCAATTTTGTTTGTATAGCACACTTTCAACACAAGACAATTCAAAATGCTTTACATGATTAAAATTAGAACAGAGAAAATTTAAAAGGGGCTTGCCACGTTGTACGTGGTACTCTGATCCCAGCATGCAGTCAGTACAAAAAAAACAACATCAGAACAATTCTCAAAAAGCTCAAATTAGCTAAAATGCTAACAGCTAGCATGCTAATGCTAACTAGCATGCTAATGCTAGCTAACACGTTGGCATTACTGTAAACTCGATCAGTACAAAACTATAGTCAAAAACATAAAATTAGCTTTAATACTAACAACAGCTAGCATGCTAATACTATCTAGCATGCTAATGCTAGCTAACATGTCATTAGTATTAGTACGATTAGTACGAAAATATACTGAAAAGCTTAATTTAACTAATGAAGTCTTGCATGCTATTCCTAAGTACCTTTATATTATGTAAGGGGTGTGAAGACTTATAAAATGTAGAAGGTAGACTTTCCTTAATCTGATGAAATGGTCTGTTTCAGTGGGGAGCCTAAGGCTCCTCCCCTTCCGGTCGGCCCGTGGGTCCCCAAACCGAAAAAATAATGAATGGAACTCAATGGAGCGATAAAAGTAATTTTTTGGTCCGCTTTGTCTTACGTCCTGAATCACACATATGTTGTACTTCGATTTAAATGATAACTACCGATGTACGTTTCGACTGTGTTTTTACCAGTGATTTGGGATTTATTTGATTGTAAAAATTCGCATTTACAATGCCTACATATCAGAAGTTGCATGAATGACGTACTTTTGCTAACGGGAGTTAGCACTAGCTATAGCACGTAAAACACTCACCTAGAGCTTGTAGAGCTTCTCCTCCGTGCTGGCTCTCACTCCACCGACTTCTTTACCCCCGACATAGCTGCTACTTTCCACATGGTAAGTTTTATAGAGGTTTTCTCTGTGTTTAATGCTCCTTTCTTCGTCCTGGAGGCTACGGCCATCACTCTCCTTCTTCTTCTGCAGTTGTAGTTTTTACACAAAACCTAAAGTAACTTTTACCTCCGGTCGAAAATCTGCGTTTTCTCTGCATCAAAATTATTTTTTTAAATCCATAGACATCATGGCTGTGTCCGAATTCAGGGGCTGGATCCTTCGAAGGACCCGGTCTACTCGGTCTACGTGGGCTGGGTCCTTCGTCGACCGGGTAGACCGGATGTTAACGGCTGTGAATTTGGACGGTCTAGCCTTCAGTTGAATTCCTGCCCCCACTTTGCCGAACGTCCTGTCGCCTAGCAACCGCGATCCCGCTAAACCAGCTGGTAAAGCAAGAAATATTCCCCAGTATTTTACTCACCTTTTTTACTCTAGAGGAGCAACAAGTTTTACTGTCTGTGCCAATGTTTTATATCTCTGGCTGAGAGGTCATCATATCAAGATAATTTTATTTAATCCATGTTAATACTTAAAATTGCTACTCTCATGATAATTTCTGCAATTGAATGACTAGTGATCAAATGTAAAAATTTATAATGTTACATTTTTTATATTAATTTTAACTGTAAAAAATCTTTGTGAGCTTAAAATTATATATGCCTTTTGGATCAAAACAGCATTTTCTAATTTGATTTTATATATCTATGATTTTTTTTACCAAGCATATTCTAAATTGGCTCTTCCTAAATAAACTGAATTTTTTTTGTAAACAACCACTGCAACAATAACTAACATTGTGTTTTAACAAAACTGCAGGTCATAACACTTTTCTCCACAGCTGCCTCTTGGGATGAGCTTGAAGATGAAGCTGCTGGAGGTCTGTGGGGCTCTCTGGTTGGAAAAACTTGTCTTTTGGCACGTCTTAGTGATGCGGAAGCCGTCGACTTAAGCAGCATGTAAACCCTGAATATGGATGCAGTGGACAGCATGACGAAGCTGCCCTAAACTCTCTCTGCAGACCAACCTGTATGATGTTCCCCTCCTCAACCAGAAAATGTGAAATTGATCTGTATACAACTGATCCAGCAACAATGCCCGTTTGTTCTAATTAAGCTTAAAGAGGTCATTTATACACATATAAATAACTGCAAAAAAACTTATCCTAATGCCAATATGTTATGTTATTTTAAACTGTTCAACGTAAGCTTCTTTAAAAACACTTATACAACTTTTAATGAAATGACTTCATGATATTTAACATTTTTAGAAATTCATTTATTCACAACCATCGAACACCTAAATAAAAAATGTGGCTAAAACATGAATGGAAAAAAAACAGTCCATCCATTCGGTCCCTGCTCTCCTCTCCAGTCTCCCTTTGCTGCTTCATATCCTAAACAAGAAGACAATAAACACAGTTTACAAAAAGAGCAACACAACAACATTTATGAAATGTATATTTATTAAAGTGATCAGTCATAAAATATGTTATTTGCGCTTTTGCAAATATACATACAGTAGGTTTATTTTTTGCTCTCAATTTTTTTTTCCGGCAAGGGATTAATTTCTCCTGCAGATACATCTCCTCCTGAATTTTCCTCATTAGATAGAAAATAAATAGGAGAGGAACGTGACAACTTTATTGATTTAAGAATGCAGAACTGTAGTTTTCACAGCAGATCACAGGTTCTGTGTTGTATGAGGCTCAATAAGAGAGCATAAGCTGTGTAACTGGATTCAATCTTCAACCTCCAAACCACCGTGCCCCGCTTTTCACTCGGTAAAGAGGTAATAATTTCTCCTAAGAGGAGTTGACTTTTTACTTAATTTCCCAAAGCAGACATTAGCTGCGTAAAGATGAAGAAACCATTACACTACAATACGAGCTCGTTTACGAGCGATGCTTTACAACAAAATATTAAAATACATGTCCAAGCCAACAATAAACGGCAAACAACACAACCGCTTTAAGTTTTTAATTTTTGAACCGCCAGATTTTAATATACTTACATCTAAAACTGTGCTCCTCTCTCGCTTCGCCGGGCGCTTCGTCCGCCATGTTGCCTGAAGAAAATTCTCCCGTTCAGCCCGCAATGAATCTTGGGATTTGTAGACCAGCGAAGGATACACCGCAACGGTCCTTCAAATCGGGGAAAAGTCGTCCGGATTCGTCGGCCGCATTTGAAGCAGTCTTCGAATTTGGACAGTCCTAGTCGCGGTGCTGTGACGTAACCGGCCGACAAATCCGGCCTTCGAAGGATCCAGCCGCTGGATTCGGACACAGCCCATATGTTCGATCCACGGCGCATTTCAAACTGGATCAAAAAAATAACTTTAATCACTCCATTGACTCTCATTCATATTTCTTGGCATTTGGGGACCCATGGACCAGAAGTAGAAGGGCGTGACTTAGGCTCCCCATAGGCCAGGCAGGACATACATACACTCATCAAAGTTCATCCCTCAGTCTATACATTGAAGGCCTAATAAAACCCAATTACACACATGTTATACTACACTGTACTATAGAGAGGTACTACAAATAAGTCCATGCGTCAGTCCATCTGTCGTTGGCTTTCTGACTCTGTCTTTCTTTCTCTTTCTTTCCATCTGTGTTCCATTCTTTGTCTCTCTGCCTCTCTAATTCTGTCTCTGTGTCTGTCTATGAATCAGCATGTTTGGCATCCAGAACAACTCCAAATCCCATAATTCTCAGAACCCACATTCATTTCTACACTCAACAAAAATATAAACGCAACCACCTTTGTTTCTGCTCCCATTTTTCATGAGATGGACTTAAAGATCTAAGATTCATTCCAGATACACAATATTACCTGGGCTGGTGTGGTTACATGTGGTCTGCGGTTGTGAGGCCGGTTGGATGTACTGCCATATTATCTGAAACGCCTTTGGAGATGGCTTATGGTGGAGAAATGAACATTCAATGCACGAGCAACAGATGTGGTTGACATTCCTGCTGTCAGCATGCCAATTGAATGCTCCCTCAATGCTTGTGGCATCTGTGGCATTTTGCTGTGAGACAAAACTGCCCATTCCAGGGTGTCCTTTTATTGTGGGCAGTATAAGGTACACCTGTGCACTAATCATGATGTCAGATCAGCATCTTGATTTGGCACACCTGTGAGGTGGGATGGATTATCTCAGCAAAGCAGAAGTGCTCACTGTCTCACATGTAGACTGATTTGTGAACAATGTTTGAGAGAAATGGTAATATTGTGTATCTGGAATGAATTTTAGATCTTTAAGTCCATCTCATGAAAAATGGGAGCAGAAACAAAGGTGGTTGCGTTTATATTTTTGTTAAGTGTAGAAATGAATGTGGGTTCTGAGCATTATGGGATTTGGAGTTGTTCTGGATGCCAAACATGCTGATTCATAGACAGACACAGAGACAGAATTAGAGAGGCAGAGAGACAAAGAATGGAACACAGATGGAAAGAAAGAGAAAGAAAGACAGAGTCAGAAAGCCAACAACAGATGGACTGACGCATGGACTTATTTACCTCTCTATAGTACAGTGTAGTATAACATGTGTGTAATTGGGTTTTATTAGGCCTTCAATGTATAGACTGAGGGATGAACTTTGATGACCTCTGATCACAGGTGAGTGACAGATGCTGCAGTGTCAGACATTTTGATGATTTACAGCTCGTATTCCAGCTTTTTAATCGAAAAAGTGCTCCTACAAATCGTTCCCATTCGAAATCCGTTCAAGGTATCCAGAAAATTATTAAAGTATGAGCCAGAGTTATCCTTCTTCTTCGATAACCTAACAGCAAAACTCTCTACCTTATTCACAGTCCGAGAACGAACGATAGAGAGATGACTAAGAAAATCTCTTGGTTTCAGAAAATCCTTAGCAGGCTCAATGATAAAGTATAGGATGAAAACCTTCAGATTGGCTTCCACTCTGAGTGTTCTCAAGCTTGCTGAGAGAAAACCATGTGACATACGGAAATTTAAAAATGATCGTGAGAAGCAGAAGTGATTTTCCTATTTCATGACCGAAAATAATGTCACTAGTGTGAAAGATGTGACCGTGACGGCGAGTTAAATAATGATTAGGACCTTCCAAAATTTCATCCCCCGCACTCCGCTTAACGAAGTGTTGCACTGTAGAAATGGCGATTTGGGGCAAACTTTGGGTCGAACAGAGTCAAATTGTGAAAAAACCGTAACAGCTATTGACATCCGGTCTTCACTGCTGAACAGAGCAGGGATGTAGCTACACCCTGAAATTGAAGTGGGGTTGCTAGGTTATTGTATGGTGACATAGTAAATACTCAAAAATAGTGGATTTTCATGATTTTTTACTCCTGGCTCCATTCATTTCCTATGGGATTTTTGGGCGTGGTTTTGGGCTAATTACGTTGCCATGGTAGCCAGTGGCGGCTGGCCAATAGAGGGCGCTAGGGCGCCGCCCCACCACTGACAACTTGCCACATTATCTTGAATAAAAGTGGAAAATAATTTTTATGATAACATAAAAATGTTTCGAAATATATGTATATTTTCTTTCAGATGTGTAAGATAAGTACTTAATAGTTTAAGGGGAGTTGAGTTTGGGTTGTGTAGTCTGATTGAGGACGTATTTCTGCCTCAACCAGACAACAAGGCTCCCATTGACGTTATAAGTTGTACATGCACAGTAGCTCGTCTTCAATACAAAAGATAGGACGCCTTGGGGCGCAAAGATTTGCGCCCTTAGGGGGCGGGGTTTACATATCATCCCCCTCTAGCTCTGGGGCTGAAGTCAAACAACGTCACGGACGTCCGTCATACAGCGCGGCTGATAAATAGGTCAGACCGTGGGAGTTGGAGACGAACGAAGTTATCGCTGCGTTAAAAATGCGCATTATTCAGTTAAAGTGATGTTATCAGACTTAAATTAGTGCTAACTGATTAGCGGAAGTAGCTGTAGGGCAGGCGCGCGCTACTTCACCATAAGAGCATATATTCCTATTGTGTAGATTGATAGACTTGGATAGTTTGTCTGCTGAGTGTTTACATTTTGGAAAACGGTAAATTGTGACATTTTATAAATAAATCTATATTACATTTGATTTATTTGATACTTAACACAGCTGCTGATATCCAACTGTTAAGTTTATTAATATATTTTGGTTATTTCTGCCTTACTTTTCATTTGTTCTTATTTTTCATATGAGATCACACATATCATCTCCCTCCTCACATTTATTTCACCCACATCTGTATCAGCAGCTGTGTGGAAATATTAAAGAGCAGAATAAATTTAACAGCCTTTTCTCCATCATATCTTCTCATTTTCTGACTGGCTTTAAGTGGAGCTCTGGCAAGTTCTCCCAGTGTTAACAGAGTGATCCCAGTCTGAACCAGTACCTCTATAGACAGTTCAGTGTTTCTTCCTCTACAATAGCAGTCTGTGTTGTAGCAAAACTGTTGAAGCATCTGACTGAAGTTATTGTCGTCGTAGTATAGTCCTATTAAGAAGACGCTTAGGCTTGTCCAATACAGCATGATTAAGAAAAAGTAATCTTTACATACAGAAAAATTTTAGCAAGTTAGTTTGCCTTAGCAACTGGTTAAAAGATTGATATGTCAATGTATGAATGTATGTAGTCAATGTGTGAATAGGATTGTGGAGTTAAAAACAAAATTCTACTAATCTCTATTTATAAAAAAAGAGCAATGGCAATTGAGTTTGTCCTTTTACTCTAAAATTTTTAGTTTTTTAGTCATATTTAGGAATGCTAATTAGTCGGGATTAATTCACAGCTATCCCTTAATTAATTAGGTTAAAAAAAATGTATCGTTTGACAACCGTAATAAATAGCCATCATCATAGCCCCCCCCCTGGAGAAAATTCCACCAGCCGCCACTGATGGTAACTATAATCGCCAATAAAGTAATAGCCCGGATGTCGTGATCGAGCCGGTCGTTTTGATATATACATTGTAGGGGTGAATGCTACGGTACGACCCGCATTAACGAAGACGGAATAAAAAAAATAACAGGCCCGTTTAGAGGTGAATAGTAATAAGTGACTGCCCATGCAATTGCACTGCTCTTCTTGCATTGCATTGGGCAGGCCCCAATAATTTGTATGAAAATTAAAAACAAGCAAGTAAAAAGCAATAACATAAAAAAAAAACAATAATAGGATCAGTTACTCATAGGTGAGTCTAAATAGTTAAGTTTTACTTTTAGACTTAAGAGTTCAATGTCTCTGCAGGTTTGCATTCTCCCAGTAGTTTGTTCCAGATGTGAGGAGCATAGAAACTAAAAGCTGCTTTTCCATGCTTGGTTCTGGTTCTAGGGACGGTCAGTAAACTACAGCTGGAGGACCTGAGTGATCTGGATGGTTTTTACTGTGATAGCAGATCGTTAATGTACTCTGGTGCTAACCCATTCAATGATTTATAAACTAATAAAAGCTCTCTGAAGTCTATTCTCTGAGCTACAGGGAGCCAGTGTAGTGACTTTAGAACTGGGGTGATGTGTTCTATCTTCTTGGTTCTAGTGAGAACACGAGCAGCAGCATTCTGGAGTGGCTGAACTGATTTTTTTTAGGTAGACCTGCTAAAATGCTGTTACAGTAATCAAGGCGGCTAAAGATAAATGCATGGATGAGTTTTTCTAGGTCCCCTTGTGTCATTAGTCCTTTAATCCTAGAAATGTTCCTCAGGTGATAAAAAAATGTACCTTGTTATTGCCTTTATGTGACCTTGGAGGTTCAGTTCTGAGTCCATTATTACACCTAGATTTCTGGCCTGGTCGGTAGTTTCAAGTTGGACTACCTGAAGCTGTGTACTGATGGTTATTTGTTCTTTTTTTGGACGAAGGTAAGTATTTCAGTTTTGTTTTTGTTTATTAAGAGGAAATTATGGGACATCTAGCTTTTAATTTGCTCAATGCATTTATTAAGGGTTTGAATGGGTTCAACATGACCTAGTGACATTGACATACAAAGTTGAACTGTGGTAGCTAATGCCATTGGTGGTTATATTATAGCTTAGTGGGAGCATGTCGATGCTAAATAGGAGGGGCCCTAGGATGGAGCACTGGGGGACCCTGCATGTGATTTATGTGTTTTGTGATGAGAATTGGCAAACTGACACAAAGAAATTCCTGTCCTTGAGGTAGGATTTGAACCAGTTGAGCGCTGTACCAGAGAGTCCGACCCAGGTCTCTAGACCTTCCAGTAATATGTCATGGTCAATGGTGTCAAACGCCACTCTGAGGTCTAATGGTACAAGTACTGTGGATTTACCACGGTCAGTATTTGTACAGATGTCAATGAAAACGTTGTGTACTGTGGTGCCTACAAAAACCAGACTAATATATATCAAAGCAGTTGTTCATTGTTAGGAAGCAATTTAACTTTTGGAACACAGCTTTTTCAATAATTTTTCCGATAAATGGGAGATTAGAGATTTGTCTGTTGTTTTGCATTAACATGCTGGATAGGTTCTTCTTCTTTATTATTGGTTTGATAACTGCGGTTTTTAAGGCATTGGGGAAGACACCTGATAGGAGGGATGAGTTAATTATTTTGATCAGATCCGCCCTGATGGCTGGGGGGACCTTTTTAAGAAAACCTGTTGGTAAGATATCCACGCAGCGGGTAGCAGAGCTTAGTTTCTCAATAATTTAATCAAAGATTGATTAATTTATTATTTGGAAATGAGTCATTTTCTCTGCATGGGTGTTAATTAGGCTCATAGTTGATATTGGGGTTGGAGCTGATGTACTGATTGACCTTCTGATGTTCAAGATCTTTTCAGTAAAGATGCTGACAAATTCATTACTCGCCCTGGTGGAGTTTAGTTCAGGAGTTACCGTCACTGGAGGAGTAGTTAATATCGCCACTGTAGCAAATGTCCTTGCATATTGTAGTTTTTGTGAATAATCTCAGAAAATAATGATTCCCTTGCACACTTTAAGGCGAAGCCCACTATCACAAACCTTGGTGTGATTATGGACCCTGAATTAAGGATGGACTCTCACATTAGCCAGGTGGTGAGATCCTGTTTCTTTCAGCTCCACCGGCTGTCAAAATTGAAGCCCATCCTGACTTAACGTTATTTGCATACATTTTTGTGACTTCTCGCCTTGATTAAGCTAATTCTCTTTTTAATGGGTCCACTTCTGCTGCGATTGTGCGATTACAGCTAGTGCAAAACGCGGCTGCTCGCCTTTTGACTGGCACTAGACGTAGGGAGCATATTACCCCCGTTTTGGCCCAGCTCCACTGGTTCCCGGTGCGTTACCATATTCGTTTTAAAATTTTACTTTTTGTTTTTAAGTCACTTTACTTGTACGCCCCCCCCGTATTTGTCTCAGCTGGTTCAGCCATATCTACCAGGCCTGTCGCTTCACTCAGCGGACCACCGCCTCCTGCAGGTCCCAGGAGTTCGAACGAGGATGCGAGGGGAACGTTCATTCTCAGATATTTCGTGTAGCATAATGGAAAAGATCAAATGTCAGTTGGTGGGGTCAGTGAGAAGTCGGGGGGGGGGGGGGGGGTGCACCATATGAGAGACTAGAAAGAGGTTTGCTTTCTTTCTGTTACTGATTACTATCAAGTTTCTTCGCTATTTTTTTATTTCAAATCTGTCATATTTATAATTACGATCTTCTTTTCCCCATTTTTTTTTCAAATGCCTGATTAGTTGGGTACCCTTTGCCAATTGGAAACCACTCACTGTGCAGATGTCTTGTGGCCGATGCATGAGCACTGATGCTTATGCACTTTATGTGTTGAACTGCCTATAAAAAATCACAATAAAAATGCATTAATGTTCTGTATAGTACTATTACTGTATCATATGTTTCTGTTCCTGCAGGTCCCAGAGTCCCCAAGCTTGTGCTGCCAGCGCTCTGTGCTTCGCAGCCTTTCTATTGAACACCTGTCAGAGCTAACCCAGCTCTTGGAAGATGAAGAAACAAGGGGAGGACATACAGTGATGAGAAGGAGCTCTTTCTCCTGCCTTGATAGCGAAGAAAGGGATTCCAATATTGAAAGAGAGCACAGGGTATGTGGTAACACACACAAACCTCACGGTGAAAACGACTGTGAATTCTGTGAGATGTCCTGCTACAGCAGCACATGCTACAGCACCTCCTGTTACAGCACGTCCTGCTACAGCAACTCTGGCTACGAGGGGAGGGCCCGTTTCTGTAGCCGCAACCGCCCATCTTCAGTGGACAGCAACTGGCTGTCTGGTAGCATGGTCTTCTCATCCCAGGATGAAGAGGAAGATGAGGAGAGGGACTTTGAATCTGTCCCCAACCCTGTCCAGCCTGATTGCCAGGAAGCAGCTGAGGCAGATGGTGAGAGGAGGACAGGAAGATTGAAGAAGGCCAGAAGAGGGGAACAGGTAGAGCCACCAGAGCCTGCACCCAGTGACAAAAACTGCATCGGTAAGCTTAAACATGCGCCTCCTTTAGGCTTTCTAAGCTTTATTCAGTGGTCGAAGTACAGCTTCATTCAGAAATGTATGCACAATCATCATGGGCTTACATATTTTAGAATTTAGCCGTTTAAGATTCTTTTATCTATTGTTTTTTTCTGTGATACTACAACACACATGTATATGTATTATGATGTTGGTTCAATCCAGTCACTTTTAAAAGTGTTGGGTTGTTCCTAAAGAGTCGAACCAATTTGGGTGATAAAAACATAGCACAATAAGCAAACAAAAAAGACATTAATGTGTCAATGTAAGGGGAGGTGAGAAACTGCTATCCAAACTAGAATAAGCATTTCAGTAGATTTGCAGTTTTTTGGGGGTTTTTTAAAGTTTGTTCTAGATTAGAGCATAGCTAGCCATGTGTGAATTTATGGGTGAATGACTGAATGTAATTTTAAGCACTTTGGGGTCTGTAGGGCCTAAATAAAGCGCTATAAAAGAACAGATTTACCATTTATTAATCAATCCGACAAATGATACAGTGGAGCAAAAAGTATTTAGCAGCTACCGATTTGTGCAAGTTGTCCCACTGAAAAGATGACAGGTCTGTAATTTCCAACATCTGGAACTTTTCAACTGTTAGAGACAGAATATAAAGCAAAAAATCCAGAAAATCAAATTTTATTATTTTTAAATAATTTATTTGTGTAGTGGTATAGAAATGTGTATTTGGCACCTTAAATCAAGCAAGAATTCTGGGCCTTACAGACCTTTTATCCTTCACTATGGCCAACACCAGAGGAGCTATCCAAGGACACCAGAGATCTACACCTGTACAAGACTGGGATGATAACAGGCGAGCAACTTGGTGAGACGAGATCAACTTTGGGAGGAATTGTTTGAAAATGTAATAAATAAAAGATCATTGACACTCTCCCTTGACCTGGGGCTCCATGCAAGATATTACCTTGTGAGGTACACATGAATTTGAGAATGGTGAGGAAACAGCCCAGAGATACACAGGGGGTACCGATCAATGACCTGAGGGGCTGGAATCACAATAACAAAGTTTACTAATGGTAACATACTATGTTCTCATAGATTAAAATCCTGCAATCCCTCAGAGGAGGATTGGGAGAATGTTATGTACACAGATGAGACCAAAATAGAAATCTTACAAACGCTACTTGCCGTGTTTTAAGGTGTGCAAATACTGAGTTGACCATCAAGAACACTAAATCCACTGGGAAGCATGAGGGTGGAAACATGTTTTGAGGCTGTTTTTCTGCAAAGGGGACAGGACGACTGATCCAAGATTAATGATGCGATGTATCGTGAGATACATTTGTTCAAAAACCTCCTTCCATATTTAAAAAAACAAACGGCATCAAAATTATCCCAAACAGACCAACAAGGCAACGAAGGACTGGCTACTTAAAAAGCATTTCAAGGTTTTGAAATGGTCTAATTAGTCTCCATATCTCAACCTCATAGAAAATCTTTGAAGGGAATTGAACGTCTGTGCTGCCCAGCTATATCCCCAAAACATCATAGCTCTAAAGAATATCTGCTTGGGAGAATCGGGAAAAATACTAGCCACAGGGGGTCCACACCTAGTAAAAACCTACAAGAAAAGCTTGACCTTTGTCATTGCTAACCATGGTTTCTTTTCAAAGGATTGAAGTGAACTTTATTATTGGCCAAATACTTGTTTTATTTTCTACACCATTATAAAATGCATTCTTTAAAAATCATACAATGGAATTTGCTGGAACTTTTTTTACATTCTGTCTCTCACAGTTGAAGTGTCTCTTTGATTAATAATCCAGATCTCTTTCATCTTTTTAAGCGGTACAACTTTTACAAATCAGTTTCTGCCAAATACTTTTTTGCCCAGCATAAATGCATTGAGGAGCTTTTTGAGGTACTGTTGTGACATTAGTAATTTATTTCATAAGCAACTTGCTGAAGGAAGCAGGAATTGTTTACCACTTTTGTCTTTCTCTGAGTTTTCATCCAGTTTTTCAGGAAATCTTATGCCGCTGCTTTCATGACTGCAGATATCTTTCTCAAATACCTTCACAACAGGCTTAGTCAACAGAAAAATGGTCCTCATCACTGCTTAGCACACAAATGTAAGCTCCTTGGCTTCTTCATAAGCATTAAGTCATCTGACCTTGATACTGATAAGCAGCTCAAATCTGGAAAGAATACTAAAATAAAAGTTGCAAACTAACTTCCACAGTACCATTACCTCCATTAACGTAGAATCATGTTTGAAGTACAAGTCACCCCAAATTCTACTTTTTTCCTGATTAACTGTAAATCAGTGTCTAATAGTGCTGTCTACATGTCTAGTCAGTATTGTTGGTATTTAACTACATTTTAGTAAAAATATTAATTATGTACCAAAAACTGTAAGTGGACTACCCTCTTCACGTTAAAACTTTACACTATACTTGAATTTGAATCAGACATTGCTACTGGCTCAACTTTTTTCTGACGTCACCTTGGATTTCTGTTTTGGCCAATTCAGTTGTAGCAATTACGGAATTTGACATCTTCTGTCCCATTTCCACTAGGGCCAATACGGTATGGAACCGGTAGTTTTTGCCGTGTTTCCATTACCTGCATCCGTTCCAAGCTGACCCCAGCCGACGCCTTTTTTCGGACTACCTCTGCCTTGGTTTGAAGTGTGCCGAACCCACCCAACATGCCCACGAATGGACTGATTGGTCCGGTAATATGATATCCCTCTCACTCCTACCAGCGGCGTCTAGTATGTCCGTCGTCTCTACTTAAAGTGTAACTGAACCCCACTAAAAAGCACCATCCCACTCCCAGGCAACATTTGAAAAAATCTACCAAAGCGGGCAGGGCCAGGAGACACGGAGGGGCGTGGCCAAGTGGAAGACATTCATGGTTGAACTACGGCATGCAGCTGCTGAGCTCCGTAAAGACACTATTTACCTACCGTAAAGGAAGAAATTAGGACTCTTCTCTGCCATCCACTATAGGTAAAGAGAGGTCTTATGGACAGCAGCGGCAAAACGGCGTATCAGTTCAGGGTGCTTAGTCAGCGCTGCCTGAAGCCGGAAGCATGTATAGCAAACAAGCACAGAGAGCCTAGCGCTAGCATCGATGCTAAGTAGCTTCGGAGGGAACTACCTCAGCTTTTGTTTCCTTATTCACGGTGTGTTTAAAACATATAGGTTATGACTTATGGCTTTAAACCACTTCGATGTTGTGGTCCTCTAAAGTGCGATATATGAATTTCAGCTTCATCTGTTTTTCTCAGCATGCTTCTGTGTGCTCACGTAGCATACAAGATGAGCAATTTCAACACATTACGGGGCAGGCCGAGTGTGTCTGAGAAAGGGAGGAGGGTGTCTCTTGAGACCATGCCTGTGACGTAGAGAATGGAAAAGATGTACCACTATTAGCCAATCACAAAATTCAAATGCAGTACCACATGATTACCATGAGCGGCAGCACTAAGACGTTTTTAGACCAAAAAATGTAGAATTTAACAAGTTTACACGAAAATGTAAAAAAATGCCCTTAAACTGAAATATTGCATTTGTAAAGACCCATTTATACATTTTATAAGCAAAAAAAAAAGTTGTTTTGGGGTTTAGTTACACTTTAATGGCGCTGACTCCTACCCAACAGCGGTAGCCATTGATTGGTCGGGAGTTGTTTGTTTGTCTCAGAGTAAGCAAGGCAATTTTATTTGTATAGCACACTTTCAACACAAGGCAATTCAAGGTTCTTTACACGATTAAAATTGGAACACAGCATAAAACAAATTGATGATCAAAATACAAGAAAGCAATTATACAATAGGACAATAATCAAGGGTCCTGTTTGTGGACTTCAGCTCTGCGTTTAACACCATTGTCCCAGAGCTCCTCCACCAAAAACTGTCCCAGCTCACCGTGCCTCCCTCCACCTGTCAGTGGATTACCAGTTTCCTGACTGACAGGGGGCAGCAGGTGAAACTGGGTAAGTTCACATCCAGCTCCCGTTCCCTCAGCATCGGCGCCCCCCAGGGATGTGTTCTCTCCCCACTGCTCTTCTCCCTTTACACCACTGACTGCACGTCGAGGGACCCTTCTGTGAAACTCCTGAAGTTTGCAGATGACACCACCGTCATTGGACTCATCCGCGACGGCGACGAGTCTGTGTACAGAAAGGAAGTGGAACAGCTGGTTCTCTGGTGCAGTCAGAACCACCTGGAGCTAAACCCGCTCAAAACTGTGGAGATGACAGTGGACTTCAGGAAGAGACCACCATCAACATCTCCTCTCATGATCCTCAACAAGCCAGTCCCCACAGTGGAGTCTTTCAGGTTCCTAGGATCCACCATCACACGGGACCTGAAGTGGACCTCACACATCAACATAATAAGGAAAAAGGCCCAGCAAAGGCTGTACTTTCTGCGTCAGCTCAGGAAGTTCAACCTGCCCCAGGAGCTGCTGATCATCTTCTACACAGCAATAGTCCAGTCTGTCCTGACCTCATCCATCTCTGTCTGGTTCGGATCCGCCACCAGGCAAGACAAGGACAGACTGCAGAGAACAGTCAGGACTGCAGAGAGGATCATAGGAACCGATCTTCCCTCCATTCAGGACCTATTCCGGGCCAGGGTCAGGAAGCGGGCCAGGAAAATCACCACTGACCCCTCACACCCTGGCCACAATCTGTTTAGGCTCCTCCCCTCAGGTCGGCGTTACAGAGCGTTGTACGCCAAAACCACCCGACACAAAAACAGTTTTTTCCCCCAGGCTGTCGCTCTGACGAACTCTGTCTAGTCACAGTGTGTGAGTGCACTCACATAACAATAAACTATAACTCTGCACTTCTGTACATACTCACTGTAAAATAACCCCGGCTTGGTGTATATATTATCCTTTATTATTTACGATCTGATATTTATTTGTATTTTTACTTATTTTTGTTCTTATTTTTATTTTTTTTTTATTTTTTTATTTCACTTATTCAAGTTCTGTACTGGAGGAAAAAGTTTGCCGGAGTCAAATTCCTTGTATGTGACATACTTGGCCAATAAACTGATTCTGATTCTGATTCTGAAGACAATACAACAATGTGTAAAAACAAAGTTTGTATTCACTAACTGATCTCACTGAGAAGCTCACAGTTCTTCCTTCCACTACCTGATCTTGCTGTATCTTTGTAGAAAATAATGTCTTAGCATTATTGTTGTTTCTGTCAATAATCTCAGAAAAGAATGAGCTGAGATTTTGGATAGCAAATCATCTGTCAGTTTATTTACTGAGTATCTGTTGGTGGATGTTGGTGATTTAGATACGGTTGGAGTGTACATGAGTTTAAAGTTTTCAGATTAGTTTTCTTTAAGGATGCGTTTTTTTAACAGTTGTTTTACTCTGATTAGGTATGTTGGCTTGGATGGTGCTTTCAAATGAGTTGCAGAAATGGTCAGATAATGCGATATCAGTTATAGCAATGCTAGAGATATTCAGGTCTTTTCTAATAAGTAGGTCCAGAGTGTGTCCTCGGTTGTGAGTTGGCTCATTAATGTGTTGTGTTATGTCAAAGTTATGAAGGCCGTCGTTTAGTGCTTTTGTTCCACTGTCATGGGGTTTGTCAGTATGGATGTTGAAATCTCCCACAATTGCTATCTGTAGTTTTATTGTGTGAACATCTCTTATTTATAATAACCGGTATTTTACCATCAATAGAATGACCAAACACCTCCTGGTGAGTAGTGTTTCTGGTAACGTTGTCCGGTCGGTATCAGATGTCTGATATGGTGAGTTGAATTGGGGAGCCACAATGTTTATAACTCCTGTTTTGGCGTGGCGTAAGCTATAGTTTAAAAGTTTAAAATAAGCAGGACACTACAGTTAACTGCAAGCAGCCTAAAATTAAAAAGAAATCGGTGTGTGTCGTGAATTGTGTTGGTATTAAACAACATGGAGATGTTGTCAGTATATATACTATTGAATCCATGTTCATCACCATGTTTTCATGTTGGCTGAGTGGTTAGTGTTAGTGACTCCCGCTTGGGTTCATGTCCTGCATAGGGTTGTTGACATTTATTTACAGTAGGTTAACAGACATTGTTCCTGGTTTCATAAAATTTTTCTAGATTTAAAACAACAAATATTATTTATATTTTATTTTTAAACCAAGTTCTGACATAAAGACGTGGCCTGATCAGCTCTGTAATTCAGTGCTGAACAATATGGTTTAGAGACGGTCCATAAATTAATTAATGAAGATAGGAGGAATAGTAATCCTGTTGATTCATTTGCTCACCAAAAATGCAGGTCTTCTCAATCTTCAATGCATTGTTCAGCATGTATCTCAGTTCATCATATTTTTACAGAGATGTTTTAAAATCTGAAAGGAAAACATGCTGTGGTGGATGTTTTAGGTTTTGTATTTCAATAAATGAAACCAAAAACACAATTTTAATGGCAGAGCAGTACTTATAATTTCAGATTTTTCAATGCAGTATTTCTTTTATTTATTTTTGTGTCAAAATATGATTCCCATCTCCCTCTTATTTTACTGGATTTAAGGTTCAGATTAGAGGGTGAATATTTACAGAAACACTTGGAGGTAGGGCTGGGCGATATGGTTTAAAAATTTAATTTCAGATTATTTTCACACTAAATCCGATTTCAGATTTTAATCAAATTTTTTTTTGTAAAAATAAATTTCAAATGATACAAATTATATTTAAATAACCTGCTTTTATTGCAATCACCCAGTCCTGAAATTGACTACAATTTAATGTCCAACTAAAAACAAGCTGCAAAGTGTGTCATGATTACACTCAGCTCCTGTCACTCCCTCATCATAATCTCCACCTGTGTTGTCCTTTCTGAACCTCCTCACCTCCTATCGTTTGCACCTGTGTACACTTCCTATTGTCTTCACCTGTTGCTCCTTGTCTCCCCCTATTTAAGATCCAGCGAGCGCTTCATTCCTTGCTGGATCATTGTCGTATGTCATATATATCGGACCTGTTGTGTGTATCGTCTCACCTTATGTTGCTGCACAATTAATAAATAATCGCCTCACCTAGAACTCTGCTTCTGCGCCTGGGTCCTTCGTCCTCCATGCAGCACACAGCGCGACAGAATGATCCAGCCAGAAAAGATAGACCCAGCAGAAGCCTCGGATCCTGATCTCCTGCAAGACCTCTGGGCCAGCCTGGATGACATCTCCGGCTTGGAAGCCTCAGCTCATCAGACCGCAGCTGAGGACTTCATGGTAAAGACTCTTCCCCGCTTCTTCTCTCTGCTGACGTCTCACGACGTGCTGGACCTGGAGGACACAGCAGATGCCGTCCAGTTGCGCCTGCAGCTAAGGCTTCGTCTGCCACCGCAGGACTGGGTCCCCTCTACGTCAGCGAGGACGAACTGTTCGAATTCTTTCACGGGGAGAAGTTCGACTACCGCTGCTCAAGAGGGGATCCAGCTCCTTGCCGCGATCGGCGACACGGACGCCGCGGAGCTGCGCCGGAGTATCCTCCCTCGGACTGGGAGGATGGTGAGGAGCGGTATGTGGAGCAGCGGTCCTCGCTCATCGGCTCTCGGCTCGCGTACAGCGCACCCGAGACTGGTCCACGCAGGCATGAGCGGCCATCTCAGCCACACAGCCGAAGGCAATAGGCTCCTCCACCACCTCGCCTCAGACAGCAGCGCCAACGAGGAAGAGCGGTTTCCGGGTCGGTGAAGATGGCTTCTGCTTCAGCCTGTTCGGCACCGAAGTTGGCGTCTGCTTCAGCCTGTTCGGCACCGAGGCTGGCCTCTACACCAGCCCGTTCAGCCTTCTCCTTCTTCCAGTCTCTGCCCCCAGAGCCAGCAGAGCCCCTTCAGTCTCTGATCCAAGAGCCGCTGCACTTTCCTCAGCCTCTGCCAGAGCTGCCGGATTCCCCGCCAGAGCGGCTGGATTGGCAGCCGCCGCTGCATAGGTCCTCAGCCGCCGCTTCTCAGCCGCCACTGCACCGAATGGTCCTCAGCCGCCGCTTCTCAGCCGCCGCTGCACCGCCTCAAGGTTCCCAGACCTGCTCCTCGGCTCCAGGTTCCCAAACCTGCTCCTCGGCTTCAGGTTCCCAAACCTGCTCCTCGGCTTCAGGTTCCCAAACCTGCCCCTCAGCTCCAGGTTCCCAAACCTGCCCCTCGGCTCCAGGTTCCCAAACCTGCTCCCCGCCTCCGGGCCCCTGTGCCTGCACCCCTCGTGAGTGTTCAGGCGCCAACGCCACAGCGTCGTCTCTAGGTTCCCAGACCTGCTCCTCGTCTCCAGGTTCCCAGACCTGCTCCTCATCTTCAGGTCCCCAAAAGAGGATCTCCGGGCAGTCCGCCCGTCCCACGTCCCAAGAGGGGACGTTTGTCAGTCTCGCGTCCTGCAAAGGGACGTCCGTTCAGCCGTCCGCTGGACCTCTGGGTCCTCGGGAGAGGATTTTCAGGCCGTCCGTCGGTCCCACGTCCCGCCAGGGGACGTCCGCCAGTCTGTCGTCCGGCCAGAGGAAGCCATTCAGGCCGCCCGCCCGACTCGCGTCCCTCCTTGGGACGTCCGCCAGTCTGTCGTCCGGCCTGAGGAAGCCATTCGGGCCGCCCGCCCGACTCGCGTCCCTCCAGGGGACGTCCGCCAGTCTGTCATCCGGCCAGAGGAAGCTAAGCCTAGCCACATCCTCGCCCACTACCGTTCTTTTGAGATGGTAATTGAACACAACCTACCTGTTCCAGGCCGTACTGACCCGTTCCATTCTGTACCATACTATACCTAGTGGAAATGGGGCATAAGTATGTAGTTCGAATCCCCCCTCTAAACTACACAAAAAGCTGCGGACAGGCGATACTCATCTCTGAAAACATGATTGAGCAGCGTGGTGAGGCAGTTTTAGCCAGTCATTGTAGAAAAGTGGAGAATAATGAGTCTACCATACCTACAGTGTAACCACTCCTTTCCCCTGCTCCCTGCCTCCTCCTGGCCTGTGCCTCAGCATATGGAAGGCCAGCAGGGACATAAGCATGCAACGTTTTGTGTGTCTTTGACACGTTAACAACACAAAAAGACCATCCCTTTGTATAGCCACAGTGCTAACTGATGCTAGCTAGCTACACCATGTTACTTTTCTTTGTCTTCCCTTGATTGACTGCGCAAATTGATAAGGTTATTGACATTGATTGACTGGAGATGTCTTTACTTTGGAGAGAGCTGAAATTCTGTGTTGCCCAGCTACATCCTCGCAACATGAACACTCTGGAGAACAGCTGTATGTAGGAGTGAGCCAAAACTCCTGCTGCAGTGTTCGCAAACCCGATGAAGAACTACAGAAAATGTCTGATCTCTGTAATTACAAACAAAGGTTTCTTTACCAAATTTTGTGCTCTGTTTGTCTCACGTATCAAATACTTGTCTCATGCACTAAAATGGAAATCAAAATAATCCACTAAGATTTTTTGCATTTTCGTTTTAAATTCTGTCCCTCGCAGTTGAAGAGTGACAAAAATTAAAGACCTCTACATGCTTTCTAAGTGGTTTTGGGTCACACACAGCCATCGGGTCGCGCTAATCTGCTCTCTTCCACCGGAAGGAGGGGGAGCAGACTCTATAAATAGATGCGCTAGCGACGGGAAGGCCCGAATTCTGGGAGAAACTCGCTTCAAGGAACTCAAAGACCCCCAGGTGAATCCTAAATATTGATAAACAAAACGTTGTGTGATCTTCAAAGTCGATGAAAGGTTCAGAGCACTGAGAAACGGAGCTGAGAGCTGCGTGCGGTGGGAGTCTGAACCAACCAAGGCCACATTCAATTAACGACACAGAGCCGATCAGAATTGCCGAGCTGGAGAGCTGCCAAAAAGGTAATGTTTAGTAAAAGAAGCTGGTGTTGATCGCAGGTTAGCCACATTGGAGGACAAGCTAACGGTCTCCCCACTGCCACGAGGTTCACTGTAACCAGCTACTGCAGCCATTATTAGCCTAGGTGTTTCTTTTTTATTGTTTAACCGTTTGGGTAAACCAGGCCTTGGCCTGAAGCTAAGGCTTGTGTTTTTAAAAGACTTTTCCAGACAAAGAGTCGTGTTAAATCCTTCTACTTGAGCTACGTTTTCTTTGTTTAAGGTTTAATAAACATGATAGAACTGGTCCATACAACATCCCGTGGCTGCTGCTAGCCTCACGCTAGGGCAAGACCATGTGTTTGGCCCAGGTCTGCATTCAATCCATAAGCCATCAAAGGTGTTCAAATAGAGATCCGTTCAGAGGAGATTAAGAACTGAAACTAATCTTATTAACCGTGTTTGAACTCACCTTTATGCACCCTAATTCTAGAATTAAATTGTTTACTGCAGTAATCGATCCATGAATGCAGTAATTCCCAAAAGGTTAATTACTCTTATCCAGATATTTTTTAAACAAACATTTCTTTATTCAAAGAATGTTTAATTTCTTTACAATGTTTTGTTGGTTTAAGCATAAATCAATGGTGCTAAATTAGTTAAAACTAATTACAATTGGTAAACTAATTTACTACAGACTAACAGATTCCTCCAGAATCATATCAGAATTAATGGTTTCTATTTTTATTGCATTCTTTTATTATCAATTTGTGTTCTTTTATTTGTAGTTATTAATTTAGTTTGATTAGTAGTGTGTTGGTTATTCGTTTTAGTGATTAAATGTTTCTTTTTCTCCTGTTGTAAATAAACGTTTGTATTTTCATATGGCAAGGTTTTCAAAATGACTGAACTTATATAGCGCTTTTCTAGTTATACTGACCACTCAAAGCACTTTACATTGAAGCCACATTGACCCATTCACACTCACATTCATACACTGATAGCCAACATAGCTCGGTAGCACGATGTAGAATTTTTTGGTGTTAAGTGCCTTGCCCAGGGACACAACATGTGACTGGAATCAAATCTACAACCCTCTGATTGCAAGCCAACTATTCTACCACTGAGCCACAGTCGCCCCAATCAATAGACGGTAAAGAATTCACTCCTTCAGATTATGAGACTGATATAGACATTTGGCTATTGAAATAGTTCCTGGTAACAGGGGGTGCCCCAAATATATATATTTTTTCATAAATTAGTTATCTCATTGACTGCCATGCGCAGTCCTTTAACTATTAATAGCCAAATAGCTGCATTTTCCTCAGCAACAGTGGGAAAACTTCAGTCTACCCCAGGGCAGTTGTGGCTACAACTGTAGTTTGCTTCCACCAGTGTGTGAATGTGAGAGTGATTGAATAGTGGGATTTTAAAGTACTTTGTGTCTTGAAAAGTTCTATATTCAGGTTCATTACCAGATATTAAGAGAAACTGAAAAAGTATCAAGTAGCTTTAAAGGGTGAAAGGGAAAAACTCTTTTCTGAGATTATTCACAGAAAAAACAATAATGCAAGGGCATTATTTGCTACAGTGGAGAGACTAACTACTCCCCCAGTGACAGTACCCCCTGAACTAAACTCCACCAGTGCCTGTAAAGAATTTGCCAGCTTCTTTACTGAAAATATCTTGATCAGAAGGTCAATCAGTACATCGGCTCCAACCCCAATATCAACTATGAGCCTAATTAACACCCATGGAGAGAAAATGACTCATTTCCAAATAATAAATTAATCAAGCTTTGATTAAATTATTGAGAAACTAAGCTCTTGCAGCCACTTGCTGCTTGGATATCTTACCAACACCTTTTCTAAAAAGGTCCTCCCAGACATCAGATCTGATCAAAATAATTAACTCATCCCTCCTCTCAGGTGTCTTCCCCAAAGCATTAAAGACTGCAGTTATCAAACCAATGCTAAAGAAGAAGAACCTATCCAGCTCGTTAATGCAAAACTACAGACAAATCTCTAATCTCCCATTTATCGGTAAAATTATTGAAAAAGCTGTGTTCCAACAACTAAATAGCTTCCTAGCAATGAACAACCGCTTTGATGTTTACCAGTCTGGTTTTCTAGGTACCACAGCACCGACACTGCCCTTGTCAAAATTTTCAATGACATCCATACAAATACTGACCGTGGTAAAAGCACAGTACTTCTACAATTAGACCTCAGTGCAACGTTTGACACCGTTGATCATGATATATTACTGCAACGTCTATAGAGTTGGGTCGGACTCTCTGGTTTACTCCTCGGCTGGTTCAAATATTACCTCAAGAACAGGAACTTCTTTGTGTCGATTAGCCATTTCTCATCACAAAACACAGAAAACCTCCAGGGCTACATCCTAGGGCCCCTCAAATATAGCATCTACATTCTCCCACTAAGCCAGATTATAACCACCAACAACGTTAACTACCACAACTATCCTGACGGCACTCAGCTTTATAGCTCAATGTCACCAGGTGATGTTGAACCCATCCAAATCCTCAATAAATGCATGGAGCAAATTAACAGGTGGATGTCCCATAATTTCGTCCAATTGAACAAAAACAAAACCGAAGTATTTATGTTTGGATCCAAAAAAGTTCAACTACATATCAGTAATCAGCTTAAACAGGCCCAAGTAGAAACTACCAACCAGGCCAAAAATATAGGTCTAATCATGGACTCAGACCTGAACCTCGAGGGTAACATAAAGGCAATAACAATGTCAGCTTTCTATCACCTGAGGAACGTGTCTAGGATTAAAGGACTGATGACACAAGGAGACCTAAAAAAACTCATCCATGCATTTATCTCTAGCCGCCTGGATTACTGTAACAGTATCTTCACAGGTCTACCTAAAACAAATCAGACAGCTGCAACCGATCCAGAACGCTGCTGTTCATGTTCTCACTAGAATCAGGAAATTAGAACACATCACCCCAGTTCTAAAGTCCTTACACTGGCTCCTTGTAGCTCAGAGAATAGACTTCAAAGTGATTTTATTATTTTATAAATCATTGAATGGGTTAGCATCAGAGTACATTAAAGATCTGCTATCATGGTACAAACCATCCAGATCACTCAGGTCCTCCAGCTCTGGTTTACTGGTCATCCCTAGAACCTGAATCAAACAAGGAGAAGCAGCTTTTTGTTTCTGTGCTCCTCATATCTGGAACAAATTACCGGAAGAATGCAAAGCTGCAAAGGCACCGAACTCTTTTAAGTCTAAAATTAAAACGTACCTATTTAGACTCGCCTATGAGTCACTGTTTTAACTGGCTTGTTTTTAATTTTTACATAAATTATAGTCTTGATTACTGTAAATGTTTTCTTGTGTTGTTTTGTTTTGTTTTGTTTTTAATTAAGAACTGTGAGCTTTTTCGCGAGATCAGTTAGTGGAAGGAAGACTTGTGAGCTTTTCAGCAAGATCAGTTGGTGAATAAAAACTGTGAGCTTTATCAGCAAGATCAATTAGGGGAAAGAGAACTGTGAGCTTTTCAGCGAGGTCAGTTAGTGGATAAAATCTTTTTTTACCCCCTTGTCCTTGCATTGTTGTATTTTTTTTTGATTATTGTCTTATTGTAATTGCTTTCTTGTATTTTAATGATCAAATTGATTTATGCTGTGTTCCAATTTTAATCATGTAAAGCACCTTGAATTGCCTTGTGTTGAAAGTGTGCTATACAAATAAAATTGCCTTGCACTGCCTTTGCGGGGGGGGGGGCTGGTGCCTATCTCTAGCTGTCAACGGGCGAGTGGCGGGGTACAACCACATTTCATTATTATTATTATTATTATTATTATTATTATTATTATTATTATTATTCATTTTAAATCTCCAAAAAATATTTGTTGCTATGCTGTGTGTGTATGCTATGTTGTTACGGTGCATGAAAAAATGCTTAGAACTAGCTCGTTTTGGAAATTTGGAAAAAGCAGTTTCCCCCATCGATATGTGTTTTGGCTCCACCTTCGGGAATTTTATGTGCTGTGGGGCAAGGTCCCGCCTTTGTTGTTTCTTGTAGGGTGACCGGTTGATTTCTAATCCTAAGTACTAATCCTAACATCCGAGAACAATTGCCTAACGCTGAATCATTTAATCCTAACATTGGAGGACCATTACATAGCTTGACTATTTTCTTAATCCTACTCAGGATTGGGGGGGGGGCTAAGGACTGGGCCCTCCAACTATCAATTTATGGTCAAGAATATGAAAAATAGACCTGTTTGTGAAGGAATTTATAGTCTTGATTTTGAGTTTACATTAAAATGGGTTTATTTATTTGCTTGCAGAAGTAATTTCAGATCTACTCAAAACTTAATTCATATATAATTCTTACCTTATAAGTATGAAATAGTTCTCATTTCAACAATTCAACAGCACATTTTTTCCTAATATGTATATTTTTTTTGCCATTTTGATTTATTCCTTCTAGTGTTTATTGAAAACATTTTTTTCAAGATGTTAGCTTTTATTTCATGGTGTTTTTCCCAATGACATTTATTTTTAAAGGATGTTATCAGTTGAATGACTACATCTGCCAATCATCTGTCAGAGGGTGGGAATGGAGATTAGTTTTAATCATAATTTCACTGTGACATTATATACTTGCTTATTGTTTATTGATGTAGATATATTTAATGAGGTTTTATTTCTTCATTTAGTTTTGAGCACTTTAGTGTTCCATAATGGAAAGCACGACATGCCACAATTTGATAAATGAAAATGTCCCAAAATTATTATTTATGCATGTGAAAATGCTAACAAAACCTATCCAAATAAATATGTATTATTTTTATATATAAATATTTTTTTATTCATATTTTACTTCATTGCTATAGTGTTGAAGATATCAAATTTATTTTAGCTGTTGACTTAAATAATCCATTTCCTCAGAGTAGCTAGCGCTACTATAAAAAAGTTGAGTTTGCCCCTCTGAGCTGTTTTGATCTCATATTCCACTTCTAAGCTAAAATTTGCCTGCTAGTAGTTCCCATTCACTTACCCTCACCTAAAGGATTATTAGGAACACCTGTTCAATTTCTCCTTAATGCAATTATCTGATCAACCAATCACATGGCTGTTTCTTCAATGCATTTAGGGGTGTGGTCCTGGTCAAGACAATCTCCCAAACTCCAAACTGAAGGTCATAATGGGAAAGAAAGGTGATTTAAGCTATTTTGAGCGTGGCATGGTTGTTGGTGCTAGACGGGCTGGTCTGAGTTTTTCACAATCTCCTCAGTTACTGGTATTTTCACGCACAGCCATTTCTAGGGTTTACAAAGAATGGCGTGAAAAGGAAAAAACATCCAGTGTGCAGCAGTCCTGTCGGCGAAAATGCCTTATCGATACTACAGGTCAGAGGAGAATGGGCAGACTGATTCAAGCTGATAGAAGAGCAACACTGACTGAAATAACCACTCGTTACCACCGAGGAATGCAGCAAAGCATTGTTGAAGCCACAATACGCACAACCTTGAGGCGGATGGGCTACAACAGCAGAAGACCCCATCGGGTACCACTCATCTCCACTACATGTAGGAAAAAGATGCTACAATTTGCACAAGCTCAACAAAATTGGACAGTTGAAGACTGGAAAAATGTTACCTGGTTTGATGAGTCTCCATTTTTGTTGAGACATTCAAATGGTAGAGTCAGAATTTGGCGTAAACGGAATGAGAACATGAATCCATCATATCTTGTTACCACTGTGCAGGCTGGTGGTGTAATGGTGTGGGGGATGTTTTCTTGGCACACTTTAGGCCCCTTAGTGCCAATTGGGCATCGTTTAAAAGCTCAAATCATTTCAAATTATTTAAACATGACATTGAGTTAATTATACTACAATGGCCCCCACAGCCACCAGATCTCAACCCGATAGAGCATCTTTGGGATGTGGTTGAATTTCCATCAACTGCAAAATGCTATCCTATCAATATAGTCCAACAATTCTAAAGAATGCTTTCAGCACCTTGTTGAATCAATGCCACTTAGAATTAAGGCAGTTCTGAAGGCGAAAGGGGGTTAAACACTGTATTACTATGGTGTTCCTAATAATCCTTCAGGTAAGTGTACATTGGTATATGGTAAGCTAAAGCAAATAGACTACTGCCAGATCAGGAGAATTACTGGGCTGGTTACAAAATGCTGTTTATTCACTTATCTAATTCTGAGGACTATTGCAGCAGACATATTTTTACTTAAGGGTGGGATATCCCTTTAAAGCAGCAATCTGTTGCACCTGAGTTAACTAGTCAGAGATTATGGTAAATTTAGTTAGAAACAGCTTAAAAATGTACTATTACATTATGGACTTTATAGAACTTGTTTAATCAGTTACCAGCTATCCTATGTTTTTTTTATGTTCGTGTTTGATCAACACATCCCGGCAGCATCTCAACAGCAATATTGTACCCCTTCAGATAAAAAACAGGCTACTTTGGCTTTGCATTGTCCCCTACTGATGACGTTGTGATACTCTATTATACTATTGAAAAAAGAAGCTAATCAGCCATAGGAAGTTGGCTCCCTGGTTTAATGCAGAATTGCGCACGTTAAAGCATAATACTAGGAAACTGGAGAGAAAATGGCGCTCTACACACTTAAATGATTCCTTTCTAACCTGTAAAAATAGTCTACTACTTTATAAAAACGCCCTCGGCAAGCTACAACAGCATATTTCTCATCATTAATAGAGGTAAATAAAAACAATCCTAGGTTTCTTTTTTTAGGACAGCTGCCAAACTTACACAGTCATAGCTCTGTTGAGCCAACTATTTCAATTCTCTCAGTAGTGATGACTTTATGGGATTCTTCATTAATAAAACAAATTATATTAAAAATAAAATAATTGGCATTCTCCCAAACATGATTAACTCTCTTTCAATAAATGAGGCAGTCTCATAGAGAACTGTTGAACCATGTCTGTACCGTTTTGATTCTGTTGAACTTTCGTACTATGACAAATATTAGCATAACATCTAAACCCTCAACTTGTATGTTAGACCCAATACCAACCAAATTATTTAAGGAAGTGTTCCCTCTGGATACTGGCCCTTTTCTAGACATGATGAATGTATCTTTAACAAATGGATATGTGCCTTAGGAATTTAAGGTTGCTGTAATTAAACCTTTTCTTAAGGAACCCTCCCTGGATCAAGATCATTTAACTAACTACAGACCTATATCTAACCTTCCTTTCTTATCCAAAATTCTTGAGAAAATAGTTGCTAATGAAGTATGTGAGCATCTAAACAGCAATAACCTGTTTGAAGAATTTCAGTCAGGTTTTAGAGCTCATCTTAGCACTGAAACTGCACTGGTAAAAGTTACCAATTATATTTTAATGGTCTCAGATAATGGATTTGTGACTGTTCTGGTCTTGTTAGATGTCAGTGCTGCTTTTGACGCAGTCGATCATAATATTCTCTTAGAAAGGCTTGAACATTTAGGGATCAAGGGAACAGCACCAGGCTGGTTTAAATCATATCTGTCCGACAGATTCCAGTTTGTTCATGTCATTAATAAATTTTTACACTCAAGGGTTACTTGTGGAGTACCACAGGGTTCTGTGCTTGGACCGATTCTCTTTACTATATATATGCTTCCAATTGGTAAAATTATTAGACAACATGGAATACATTTCCACTGTTATGCTGATGACACAAAATTATATTTATCCATTAAACCTGATGAAACCAATCAGTTACGCAGATTACAAGCATGTCTGGAAGACATAAAAACCTGGATGACCCTGAATTTTCTACTTTTAAATTCAGACAAGACAGAAGTTGTTGTCTTTGGACCAGAACCTTTAAAAAGGAAACTGCCAACTTCATCTGGATAGCATTAATTTGGCCTCTGGTAATAATGTAAAGAAACTCAGTGTAATTTTTGACATGACATTTAAATCCCATATTAAACAGGTTTCTAAGATTTCTTTCTTTCACATCCGGAATATTGCTAAAATTAGAAACCTCCTGTCCAGGAGTAATGCAGAGAAACTAGTCCATGCATTTATTACTTCAAGACTGGACTACTGTAATTCCTTATTATCCGGAAGTCCACAAAATGCAATTAAAAGCCTTCAGTTGATCCATAATGCTGCAACAAGAGGTCTGATTAATATTAAAAAGAGAGATCACATTTCTGCCGTTTCGGCTTCTCTCGACTGGCTTCCTGTTCAGTCCAGAATGGGGTTTAAGATTCGCCTCCTTACTTATAAGGCCCTTAATAATCAATAATCTCCATCATTTCTCAGAGATCTGATTGTTCCATATGTTCCTAACGGAGCACTTCAAGGCAGTTGGTTCGAATTTGAGATTGGTAGGGACACAAAAGTGCTCCAAGGCAGCACTCGTGAAAGTTGAAGTTTTTTGCATTTGCAATAATAATTTCACATTATGCTGATGTTATAGGTTAAAGTAACTAATGAAAGACAAGAAAGCAAATTTGAAAGGTTCTAATCTTTACTCTTTAGTGCAGGGCTGTAGTGCAATGTGCATTACGTCAATTAACATACTATCAACAACATTGGAAATAAACATAAATGAAATGTAAATGTGTTTGTCACTAACACTCAAATACTAGCACATTAGTGGCATCTGGTTGCTAGATATAAGGCTCTGGTCTTAAAGCCACATGGGGGAATGATTGTTATTCAGATCATCACCATAATAACATTTTTTAACTGCTATGTTATATTCTGTGTGTGAAGGCTTGTTTTATTCTATTGTTTAAACTGTTTTTATCATGTAAAGCAGTTTGTTTTTCTGTTTGCATTGAAAAGCTCTATATAAATACATTTGATTTGATCTGTCACAGTGCTGAATATCATGACTAACACATCCAGCATTATTTAACCTCACCTGTTATTTCCCAGCCTCTTCTTCACCTTCTCCTTCTCTACCTCCTCCAGCGTCTCTTTGTTCAACTGCACCAGGCTCTCCTTATCTAACTCCTCTAGCCTCTCTCCCTACATCTGCTCTGCTTCTCCTCCTCTACCTCCTCTGGTCTCTCCTCCATCTCCTCCTGCCTCTCTGCTGTCCGTCACCTTACATAAATATGTCAATGTATGACAAACAGATTAGGGATAGAATGATCATAGTGTTTGATGGTAAAGTTATTGCCTGAGAAACAAAGGCCTTTACTTTCACACTATTATTATGTGTAAAAAATATGGATACATAAAATCACATAATCGTCTAGAATATGAAGTTTTATTGTATTTACACCATAAATAGTATTTGTGTTTTTAAACAGTTGCTTTTTTCTACACCAATACATGAAAATAAGAAAAAATGAGAATAAGAATAAAAAATAATTTTAATCTAATTTTAATCTCTTTGGCATATTCTATTTTAATATTTTAATTCTAATTTTTAAGCAACTTACACTTTGACTCCTAAAGAAGTCTCATATATCGATTTTTCTTTCCTTGGACATCCTTCAAATCCTATACAGCGCACACACACACTCTCACAAACACACACACAAGACCGGCACTTAACCCTTTGTGTGCAATGATAATTGAAAAAACACTACAGACAGCGTTTGTATTGATAGTTAGGACACAGTAGCGGCTGAATATTGCCAGGGACGTGTCTCTACCGTCCCTATCCTATTCTGCGCCCTAGGAGTACTTTGTTCTCAGAATGCAGGTCTACTGGTAGTTCCTAGGATTTCTAATAGTAGAATGGGAGGCAGATCTTTTAGTTATCAGGCTCCTCTCCTGTGGAACCAGCTCCCAGTTTTAGTCCATGAGGCAGATACTCTGTCTGTTTTCAATACTAGGCTTAAAACCTTCCTTTTTGATAAAGCTTATAGTTAGTGGCTTGGGTTATCCTGAGCTATGTTTTTTTAGTTATCCCGCTATAGGTTTAAACTGTTGGAGGACAGACTGACCACTTTTCTTCTCTCTTCTTCTTTTTTCTTCTACCAGATATATTTTTTCTGCTGTAATTGCGATTGTTAACCCAGTTTTCTCTCAGTATTTTTCTCCCCATAGAATATAAAGTTCCCTGCTGGATGGGGAACATCGGTCCAGATGATGCTCAGTCACCGAGCATCCTCCATGCTGTCTCTTCTCTGTCTTCTCAGACCCCCAGATGGTCGTGGCAGATGACCGCTTGTACTGATCCAGGTTCTGGTTCTGCCGGAGGTTTCTTCCTGTTAAAGGGGAGTTTTTCCTCTCCACTGTGGCTACATGCTTGCTCAGTATGAGGGATTGCTGAGGAATAGCTGTGGTTGCAGTCTGCATGATCTGGGCACAACCTCACGTTGATGACTCAAAGCAATCTGCTGGGATTCCTTACATAGAAAACTTTTAACTGATTAGAATGTTTGTATAATTTTATTGAAAGGAATTTTGTTGTGAAGTGCCTTGAGGTGACATTTGTTGTGAATTGGCGCTATATAAATGAAAGTGAATTGAAAAAAATTGAATCATTGATCGATATTGGTTGTTACTATTCAGGATTACACACTAAATTATGTTGTAAACTGTTTGTAAGCTGTGCCCCTTCTTGAACTCTGAGCACCTGCCCCTCTCAAGGTCTCTGCATAGCCCTGATCCTTCTACTCGTGAACCAGTGTCTAAACCTAATGTGATCCATCTGTTTAACATTTGCGAGCAGCATCCGCCTCGTGTGTGGGTGAAGCCGTAACACATATCGATGGGGGAACACATATCAACTAACATCCAACTTAAAACTAAGTTCACAAATAAGTTTCTTACAGCATACAGACAGCAAGAGCACTCAGAGTATCTGCCCACTCACCAAATCATCATCATATTTGCAGTAGCGTCATCATCACCAACACCTGTGCTCTCTCCCTGCAGCTTAAGTGTGACTGTCAGAAAAGCCTGACGCAGCTGCGTTTCATTCAGCCACATTGTAGTAACGTGCCACTTTACATCCCCAGTAACAGTAACGGTGTAGTAACGATAGGAAAAGTAATTAATTAGATTACTCTGTTACCTAAAAATTAACACCTTTAGTAACGCCGTTCTACTTAAATGCCGTTACTCCCAACACTGCTGAGCAGTTTCTTTTTCAAAGACAACTCCTTTTTTGTCTTGATTTAAAGGAAAAAATTTAAAATCTTCTTGTCATGTTTGGAGGTTGCAAGGAGAGCTAAAATGCAGCAGGACAGAGACAGAAGTATAATAAAGACGAACTTCAAGGGAGCAAAGAAAACCCAATGATCTAAATCAAATCAAACTTTATTTATAAAGCGCTTTTCAAACACAGTTTTTCAAAGTGCTTTACAGATTTAAAATGACCCCAAAACCCCCCACCCCCCCTTCAAAAAAAAAAAAGAAAGCAAGACAGAGCACCCAGTTCAAAAGGAGTATTATACTAGAAATGGTATTTGTCATGGCTTTATTGAAATGGGAAATATTTTTTGAATACAGTAATAACTGGTATGTTCATCCTGGTCTGAGGGTTCTTTCTGGAAACACGGAACACCAGAATCACTAAGAAGGAGACGGAGAGGTGAGCAGAGAAATATGGTAGACAAATTACAATGAAAGGAAGAGTGATATTACCATAGACTGTAAAAAAGAATAGACAGTGCCTCCTCACTCCTCCCCGTTTACCAGAATGACACACTTTCATGGGGGAATTCATGGCGGATTCACAGACTCCTCCTCCCCAGCTCTGACGAAGCATGTTCCTAAAAAGGGCATAGCGGCGGATCTTCACTGTAGACCCCATTGTGGGGCGTGTATGGGCGTCTAGTTTGGTCATAACCACGCCCATTCTGCTCCCGCATCTTTAGCTCTGATGCTAAACTTAGCTCACTAAGCTAAAGGATAATAGCCCCATGCCTGACTGCTGCCGTATCTGCGCTCTTCCGACGGTTCTTCTATTTCTCAAACCTCAAAAGATAAGAACTAGTAACTTGAAATAATTATTAAAATGTAGTGTTATTATAATTAAAGTCCAACGAAACAGCCTGTCAGTCAAAGTCCGGCCCCCTCATTAATTATGCAGGATTTAAAAAAATTATCTTACGAAAACTAGCCTGGTGCCTATGTTTTTGACAAGCCCAGCCCAGTCCGCTCGTCTCTCAGCTCGCCATGGCTTTCCCTCGTTCTTAGCAGGAGCTAACAGCTCCGTTCTCCTTGCAGTCCAACAGCCAGGGAACGGGCAAGACAGCGATTTTACTGTTTCTACGGCAAGCGGGAGGGTAAAAAAAATTTCCTCTACCGGGCAGCTTCTCCCCCCCCAGGCAGCTGAGTAATACCAAGAAGAAAAAGTCGTACTGCACATGCAGCGGTGTGAATAAACAAAAGTGTGTATTGTGAAAAATGACGTATTGAACCGTAGGGGGCGTATTGTACGGTACCATATTGAACCGAATATTGTAGCATCCCTACTAAATAGTATGCAACTACATGGGACTAGTTAAATATTTTCCCCTACAAATTCAAAATTTTGACAAACTTGTGCATAAATAGTGTTAATAGCAACTCCTTTTTGTGATCGTGCACTTGGAAATTAAAAAAAGCGTCACCTTGCTTTCTGATTGGCTACACCTCACATTCCATTAAATTTTTTTTATATAATGCCAATTCACAACAGATGTAATCTCAAGGAACTTTACAAAAAAAGTCATTTCATTCCAATTATTTAAACATTCCAATCAGTTAAAAGTTTTCTAGGTAAGGAATCACAGCAGTTTGCGTTGAGTCATCAACAGGCTCCGTGCTTGTTTGTCCTCGCACCACACACGCATCGATATCGGGCAGAAACAATCTAATATGTTGAATGTCCCTGATATGTGATCGAGGAGGTTCGGACCAGACCAGAGCACTCAAACACACCTCACATGGCAGGAATATCTTTAAGGATTGTTTTTACAACCATCCCAATAATCTGGGCGTCCTTGCAAGTGCCGAAAAGGGAGAATTGGGCCCGAATTCAGCCTTGTCTGAGCCCAGCAAGACAGCATCACGCTACTCGTATAAAGAGTAGCACAGGCTCACTGGGTCAGTATCCCACAGATATCCTGTTGTCATGATGTCATCGGCTGAAGCACTGATACATATCTCTCACGTCTAAACAGTGGGATACAGTGGGGAATAAAAGCATTTCGTCAGCCACAAATCAGTGCAAGTTCTCCTACTTAAAATTATGTAAATAAGGGGGGGAAAGTCCAGATAATCATGTGGTCTAATTTTTAAAGAAATTATTTACAGATTATGGTGAAAAATACCCTTTGTTGGCAATGACAAAGGTCAAAAGTTTTATGTAAGCCTTCACATACTTTTCACACACTGTTGCTGGTATTTTGTCCCATTCCAATGCTCTCTTGCAAACTTCAGACGGGTCTAGACATGTACTGGTTTAAGCAGAAGGAAACGTCTGGCACTGCAGAATTTGAGTCCCAGGCAGCATAGTGTGTTACTGATGGTAGCCTCTGTTACTTTGGTCCCAGCTTTCTTCAGATCATTCACTAGGTCCCCCATTAGAGATGCACCGATCAGCATATGGGGGCAGATCACTGATCACCAAAAGCGGTATCTGCCAATCCTGATATTACCGATCACAGTGTCAAATCCATAAATTCTTCAATATTGTTGTCTCCAGTGTGGGAATTATACTGCGGCCATTGACCTAAACTTTGGCCTTCAGGGCGCTTGTGCCCAGCTACCTGCTAAACCGGATCACCTTTTCTGGACACCTTTGAAAGACTGTGATTAACAACATGGCAAACTGCTCAGCCGAGAAATTTGATAAGCTACTCCAAAGACAGAACGCCCTGGAGGAACAGCTCCGGAATATGGAAGAAAAACTACGCCATTTGGTAATTAACTATGAAATCAATACTGGATTTACAATGTAGCCACAACACAAACAACCACTATTTCCAAAGGTACATTATAAGAGAAATTATGGAACAGATCCCCTCTATTCTTGCTCTTCACCCTGGAATACACACACTATCATACATTCTGGCTCTTATGACATCAGCCTACGCCAGAGTGAAGTCTTAAGAGCTGATGTATCACAACCGCTCTTGGCCCTTAATCAGCTCAACATCTCAAACACCTGGTTGTCTGACCCAGTTCCAGAAGGTAGAGATGAAAGCTTTAATTTAATTTAAAGAAAAACACTGAACTTCAAAAATATATTTCTGGGCACATTTCACTCCTTCGAATACCTTGCTACAGAGATAAAAGAGCCGAACAAGGTCTTAGTCATAAATATGTACAAACACCCCAAAGCTAGCTCAAACTTCATTAATGACCTCAATGGCCCTCTTTCGGTAATATGTATTGAATATGACCAACTAATTATTGTGGGAGATCTGAACATTCATACTGACAACCCCCAGGATAGACGGACTAAAACACTAAGAGATACTCTCCATAACTTTGGCCTAACCCAACATGTCAATCAGCCAACACACAAACAAGGAGACCCTTTAGACCTAATCATTAGCAAAGGACTGAAAATCTCCAACATCTCTGTAGTGGATGTTGCATTATCTGACCACTTCTGCATGTTCTTTGAAAGCATGATCCTGGCTAAACTATCTAATCAAAATAAGACCATAGTAAAAAAATGCCCCCTTATTGACAGCTCATCTGAAATCTTTAAACAAATTTACCCACCCACCCAACACCCACCACCCCCACCCCCCAACAAACACTCTGTTAACAAGCTGGTAGATAACTCTTTCTCTAAAGTCTCAGACATCATGGATACCATTGTTCCAACTAAAGTTAAAGTAGTCTCAGGTAGAAACAACACTCCATGGACCAACAATCCTCTGGTACGTAGTGAAAAAAGGGAGTGCCGTCAGGCCAAATGAAAATGGAGGAAAACTCAACTCCAGGTTCACTATGAGATCTACAAAAACAAGCTGAACAAATATAAGTTAACTTTGAAAACTGCGAGAGAAATATTCTTCTCTGAAATCATTAACAGGGACATTAATAACACTCAGACTCTATTCGCAACAGGGGACTAACCAATCCTCCAGCGACAGCAGCTCCTGAGCTACACTCCACTAGGGCCTGTAGTAAATGGACTGAATGGACTGAACTTATATAGCGCTTTTCTAGTCTTACTGACCACTCAAAGCGCTTTACATTGAAGCCACCCATTCACACTCGCATTCATACACCGACACCCAACATGGCTCGGTAGGACAATGTAGAATTTGGGGGTTAAGTGCCTTGCCCAGGGTCACATCGACATGTGACTGGAGGAAGCTGGAATCGAACCTACGACCCTCCGATTGCAAGCCAACTACTCTACCACTGAGCCACAGTCGTAGTGAATTTGCCAACTTTGTCAGGCTGATGTATGCTGCGTGGAGGACGAAGGACCAAGGCGCAGAAGCAGAGTCAGGTAAGGCGATAATTTATAGAAGTGCAGCAAACATAAGGCGAGACGATACATACGGGTGCGACAGATACGACATACGACAATGATCCAGCCAGGAATGAAGCGCTCGCCGGATCTTAAATAGGGGGAGACAAGGAGGAAAAGGTGAAAATAATAGGAAGTGAACACAGGTGCAAACGATAGGAGCTCTGGGATCAGAGACTGAAAGGGCTCTGCTGGCTCTGGGGGCAGAGACTGGAAGAAGGAGAAGGCCGAACAGGCTGATGCAGAGGCCATCTTCGGTGCCAAACAGGCTGATGCAGACGCCAACTTCGGTGCCGAGCAGACTGGAGCAAACGACATGGGCGGAGCCAGAGCACAGGTCGGAGCAGGGAGAACCAGCCATGAGCTGACTGCTCCTTCCTCCAACACGGATATTGCTCCTCCACGTCGGCGGCGCTGTCTGTGGTGAGACGGTGAGGGTGCAGCGTCTGTCAGCAGCGGATTGCTCACGGCTGTAGCCCCCATGCTGGCTGTCGGTGGGGGGCTGTGTTCTGCTCCCCGATTCCAATAACAGCCCTAGCGCGGCGGGACTTCCGCCTATGGCCTGGAGGTGAAGACTGAGAGTGTGGACGGACAACCTCCTCCCACGCCTCCTGGTAAACCCGCTTAGCCTCGCTCCGCAGCGCGGCAGGGTCCTGGGCGGAGAACACCCTCCGAAAATGAGTAAGCAACTTTAGGATCTCCTCAGATCCGGAGATTCGCAGAGGCGCGTGACGAGAGGCGGAGATCCTGGACAGATTAGCCCAGACGTCCTTCTGCAGGGCGGCGATCTCCTGGGTGACAGCCTCCGCTGGGTCCATCTTTTCTGGCTGGATCATTCTGTCAGGCTGGTGCATGCTGCATGGAGGACGAAGGACCCAGGCGCAGAAGCAGAGTTCAGGTAAGGCGATCATTTATTGAAGTGCAGCAAACATAAGGCGAGACGATACATACGGGTGTGACAGATACGACATACGACAATGATCCAGCCAGGAATGAAGCGCTCGCTGGATCTTAATTGGGGGAGACAAGGAGGAAAAGGTGAAAATAATAGGAAGTGAACACAGGTGCAAACGATAGGAGCTGAGGAGGTTCAGACAAGACAACACAGGTGGAGATGATGATGAGGGAGTGACAGGAGCTGAGTGTAATCATGACAAACTTCTTCACTGAAAAGATTTTAGAAATCAGAAGATCAATCTGTAAAGCAGCACCCAATCCACCACCATTTTCATTCCTATGTAAAAATGAAAAAATGCAGATAAAATGTCTGATTTCAAAAAACTAAATCAATCACATCTTGATGAAATTATTAAACAGCTAAACTCCTCCTCTTGCTGCCTCGATATCTTACCCACACCTTTTTTAAAGAAAGTTCTCCCTGTCATTAAGTCCGATCTGATGCAAATAGTTAATGCATCCCTCCAGTCAGGTGTCTTCCCCCAGGCCCTCAAAACAGCAGTTATCAAACCCCTAATAAAGAAAAACACCTGGATTATACATTGATGCAGAATTATAGGCCAATCTCTAATCTCCCATTCTTCAATAAGATTATTGAAAAAGCTGTATCTCAACAGCTAACTACATTCCTGAAAATGAACGACTCCTTAGATAATTTTCAATCTGGTGTCAGTGCTCATCACAGCACTGAGACTGCCCTATTCAAAGTTTTCAATGACATCCTCATAAATACAGACAGCGGCAGAACCACAGTTCTGGTTCTGTTGGACCTCAGTGCAGCGTTTGACTCTGTTGATCACAAAATATTACTCGAACGATTGGAGAGCTGGATCGGACTCACTGGTACAGCACTTCAATGGTTTGAGTCTTACCTCAAAAATAGGCACTTCTTTGTGTCCATTGGAAATTTCTCATCAGAACAAATAGAAATCACATGTGGGGTCCCCCAGGGCTCCATCCTGGGACCCCTCCTGTTCAATATTTATATGCTCCCACTAACCAAGATTATAGCAGCCAATCAGATAAGTTACTATAAATATGCAGACGACACACAGCTATACATTACATTGTCACCAGGTGACTTTGATTCTATCCAGACCTTAAATGAATGCATTGAACAAATCAACGACTGGATGTCCTGTAACTTTCTCCAGAAACAAAACAGAAGTAATTATTTTTGGACCTAAGGAGGAACGATCCAGGGTCAGCACACAGCTTGAGCTAATACAACTAAATACAACTGGTTGTTTAAACGTTTAACGGCACGTCCACGCTGGAGCAACACGGCTTTTCGCCTCTGTGTCCCCTTAACGAAAGGAGTTGCCATATTCCTGCTACGAATTCTATGAATTACAAACCACAACTGTATGTTTTGTAATAATGCTGTGTGCTTTGAAAATGTTTTCAGTTTTTTTAAATCAGCACCACTACAATGTGTTTTACAGATAATATCCCATCTTTGAGTAGGCTTAGGCTTTTCATCAGCTTTCAAATGTATGCAGTTTACTTATTTAGCAGCGCAAGACTTTTTAACTTATAACAGCCAGAGCAAATGTTGCTATCAGATTTTAAAAAATGTTGCTGAACCCTGATGCCGGATATAATATTGTAAAATGATTCCACCAACCAGCATGTAATGAAACTGCAAATGATTATACAAACGTATTGCTTGGACATTTTTATTGGACAGGTATAGAAAAAGTTCAGAAACAAAAGTCCAGTTGCACATGTCTGTGGGTCATGGTTTAGTCTGCAGCATCCCAGGAAGGTTTGATTGAAGGCAGATTGAAGGCATTGTGTCATCTCCACCCTCCGTAAGCTGGTTTCCTGATTCTGCTCCATCAGAAGAAGGTGTTGATCCCGCTGCAACGGAAGGCAGATTTTATTATGCTTACAGTGCATTTAAAACATACACTAAGAATTAAAATTAAGGAATAGAAACAAATGTCTCACTTTGTTGCAGAAAACGTAAGTAGGTCATTCATATTTACAAAAAAAAAAACGGCATCAGAACTAATTTGGATAACTGATAATAAAAATACTGAAGATAATATGCAGCTGAATAGGTTAATATTGTGAATAAAATATACAAGCGACATGAAATTTGCTTCTTAGCGAGAGTACGAGACAGCGAGTTCAGGACTTCGGAGTTCTCCGTTTCTCTGCTTCGGCCTGCAGGTGAGAGCCATCGGCTATGAACCCCGATCAGCTCCCGGTCCTCCTTGATAATCCTCTCACAGCAAGCAGCTCCATCCAGCTCACACTTAATCTTCTCTTCAGCCAACAAGCTCAGAAATGCTGAAACACCGTTTGGATCACAGCACTGGTTTTTGTTCTTCAGCAAACACTAAACCCATCCACTCGCTGTAGCCCAGCCATCCATCTTCTTCCGCTTATCGGGAGTCGGGTCGCGGGGACAGTAGCCTAAGCAGAGAGACCCAGACTTCCCTCTCCCCGGCAGCTTGGGCCAGCTCCTCGGGAGGAATCCCGATGCGTTCCCAGGCCAGCTGGGAGACATAATCCCTCCAGCGAGTCCTGGGTCTTCCCCTGGGTCTCCTCCCGGTGGGACGTGCCCGGAACACCTCACCAGCGAGGCGTCCAGGAGGCATCCTGACCAGATGCCCCAAGCCACCTCAACTGGCTCCTCTCGATGTGGAGGAGCAGCGGCTCTACTCTGAGCTCCCTCCGGATGACTGAGCTTCTCACCCTATCTCTAAGGGAGAGCCCAGCCACCCTACAGAGGAAACTCATTTCAGCCGCCTGTATCCGCGATCTTGTTCTTTCAGTCACTACCCAGAGTTCATGAACATAGATGAGGGTAGGAACGTAGATCAACCCTTTCGGCTCAGCTCTCTCTTCACCACGACAGACCAGTACAGCGCCCGCATAACTGCACACACCTTACCAATCCGTCTATCAATCTCCCGCTCCATTTTTCCCTCATTCGTGAACAAGACCCCCAGATACTTTAACTCCTCGACCCGAAGAAGGCACCCTACCCTTTTCCGGCTCAAGACCATGCTCTCGGATTTGGAGGTGCTGATCCTCATCCCAGCCGCTTCACACTCAGCTGCGAACCGCTCCAGCGAGAGCTGTAGATCCCGTTCAGATGAAGCCAACAAGACCACATCATCTGCGAAAAGCAGAGACCCAATCCTGAGGTCACCAAAACGGATCCCCTCAACAGCTTGGCTGCGCCTAGAAATCCTGTCCATAAATGTTATGAACAGGATCGGTGACAGAGGGCAACCTTGGCGGAGTCCAACTCTCACCGGGAATGAGTCTGAATTACTGCCGGAAATGAGAACCAAACTCTGACACCGGTCATACAGGGACCTTACAGCCCGGACCAGAATCGTTTCAAAGCCACACGTAAGTCGTTCTTCATGATCTCTCCAAACTCCTCCCACGCCCGGGTTTTTGCCTCAGCGACCATCCGAGCCGCACTCTGCTTGGCCTGCCGGTACCTATCAGCTGCTTCCGGAGTCCCACAGGCCAAAAAGGCCCGATAGGACTCCTTCTTCAGCTTGACAGCATCCCTCACCGCCGGTGTCCACCAGCGGGTTCGAGGGTTGCCGCCGTGACAGGCACCGACTACTTTGTGTCCACAACTACAGTCAGCCGCTTCGACAATGGAGGCACGGAACATGGCCCACTCGGACTCAATGTCCCCCGCCTCCCCCGGGACGTGTTCTAAGTTCTGCTGGAGGTGAGAGTTGAAATTCCTTCTGACAGGAGACTCTGCCAGACGTTCTTAGCAGACCCTCACAACACGTTTGGGCCTGCCATGTCTGTCCGGTGTCCTCCCACACTACCGGAGCCGACTCAACACCAGGTAGTGGTCGGTGGATAGCTCCGTCCCTCTCTTCACCCGAGTGTCCAAAACATGCAGCCGCAGATCAGATGAAACAACAACTAAGTCGATCATCGAGCTGCGGCCTAGGGTGTCCTGGTGCCAAGTGCACACATGAACACCCTTATGCTAAAACATGGTGTTCGTTATGGACAATCCATGACGATCACAGAAGTCCAATAGCAAAACACCGCTCGGGTTCAGATCGGGGGGGCCATACCGCCCAACCACGCCTCTCCAGGTCTCACTGTCATTGCCCACGTGAGCGTTGAAGTCTGCCAGCAGAATGAGGGAGTCCCCAGAAGGAGAACTCTCCAGTACCCCCTCCAAGAATGCCAAGAAGGGTGGGTAATCTGAGCTACTGTTTGGTGCATAAGCACAAACAATAGTCAGGACCCGTCCCCCCACCTGTAGGAGGAGGGAGGCTACCCTCTCATTCAGCAGGGTAAACCCCAACGTACAGGCGCCGAGATGGGGGGCAACAAGTATGCCCACCCCAGCCCGGCGCCTCTCTCCGGGAGCAACTCCAGATTAGAAGAGAGTCCAATCCCTCCAGAGGAGACGGGTTAAAGAGCCAGAGCCGTGCATCGAGGCAAGGCCGATGATGTCCAGTCGGAACCTCTCAACCTCGCACACCAACTCCGGCTCCTTCCCCACCAGAGAGGGGAAGTTCCACGTCCCAAGAGCCAGCTTCTGTAGCCGAGGATCGGACCGCCTAGGTCCCCGCTTTCAGCCACCACACATCTTACACTGCACCCAAACCCTACGGCTCCTCCCACAGGTGGTGAGCTCATGGGAGGGGGGACCCATGTTGCCACTTCGGGCTAAGCCCGGCCGGGCCCCGTGGGTGAAGGCCCGGGCCACCAGGCACTCGCCAACGTGCCCCACCTCCAGGCCTGGCTCCAGTGTGGGGCCCCGGTGACCCACGTCCGGGCGAGGGAACACTTGGTCCAACGCTATCGTTCATCATAGGAGTCTTTTGGGCTGCACTTTTTCTGATCCCTCACTTAGGACCAGTTTGCCATGGGTGACCCTACCAGGGGCATAAAGCACTCGACAACATAGCTCCCGGGATCATTGGGACACTCAAAAACCTCCACCACGATAAGGTGGCAGCCCAGGGAGGTACCGAGGTTCAAAATGATGGTCGATTTGTTATTAAAAGACGCTGTCAAGTTACTCTCCAGTGACTCCGCCCTCCGGCCAATCAGTGACCGACAGCCGTCTGACGTCGCTTTTCAGTACCAGTTCAGCACAGATTGAACCAAAGCTGAAGTGGTACGAAAAATAGTATCGGCTCGGAGCGGCTCAGCCAAACTTCTGCTGGTGGAGAGTAAACGGTACTGCGGCCGAGTCGATCCGAGCCGAGTCGAATCATACCGGTGGAGAGATGCCTTTTGAGAACTCCGATCAAAAATGATAGGGGCACTGTCGGTCGATTGCCATCAGATGCCGATTAATTGATGCATCTCTACCTCCCATGTCATTATGGGATATTGTCTTACTGTTCTTGTGATCATTTTGACCTCACAGGGTGATATCTTGCATTGAGCCCCAGATCAAGGGAGAGTATTGGTAGTCTTGTGTTGGGGGAATTACGAATAATGTAGTTCTCTGGCTTTTAAATGTTAAAGAGACTGCTTAAGGCAGTCAATAAGATTAATCATTTATGGAATTTTTTTATTATTTGGGGAACCACCTTTATCAGGAACTATTTTGATAGCCAAATGTCTATATCAGTCTCATAATGTGAAGGAATGACTTCTTTGCCATCTATTCACCATGAACTTTGCAAATGTGTGTGTTGAACAAGAAAGACAAAGTTACTTTCCAAGATACAAAATTAATTTAAAAAAAGTAGAAAAACTTTTAAATCACCAAGCTAGAAAAAAAGAACACACTACTGATTAAAATAAATGAATAGTTAAAATGAAGGAACACAAAAAGATGAACATGTAATACGATGAGAAACCATGGATTCTGTTGTCACAGTTCTAGAATGAATTTGGATGTTTTGAGAACCAAAGACTTGATCTGAAGAGGCTGGAATGAAACTGAATTAGTTTCTCTAATTTTAACTAGTTTAACAAATTTACCACCACTGGTTTACCTCTAAACCAATAAGCAATGTAAGAAAACACAAAACATTCTTTGGATTAAGAAGTGTTATGTTTAAACATTATCTTGATAAGATTGATAAGAGTAATTAACCTTTGGTGGATTACTTAATTCATGGATTGATCACGAAAGTAAAACAATCTAATGCCCATATTTTGATCAAGTAAGAATGAGATTAGTTTCTATTCTTAAACAATCTGTTTATAACCCAAGTTAATAGCGTTCTTATTTATGAAATGCCGGCCTAAACCAACATGTGGGCCTGTCTGTGACGCACTTGGGGGCGTTTAGAGTGGCTCAAGTACATTTATTAAACATTAAACAAAAAAAGGAAAAAGTCCTGTCTGATTGATTAGTTCAAATTACAGGATTTAAAACTACTCTTTTTTTTGGGAAAAGTCTTTTAAAAACACTGATTCAACTTCAGGCCGAGGCCTGGTTTACCCAAAGATAGCAGATGAAACTTAAAAAGTTAACAATAAAAAAAGAGGAAATACCTTTAAAATTAGTTAACCTAACTAATTTGCCTCTGCCAAAACAGACCATATGAACATTTAAAGTCCTCTGAGTTTCTGCACGTCGATCAGGAAAAGGGGACCTCCAGGTAGTGTTAACTCTGGCTAGCAGTGGTGGGAAGCTCCTGGCTCTGGCTTCACCTGGCTGGCTGCGTGGCGATCGGCATCCACCTTTTATCTGTACCTTTTCACTTGCATTCACTTCTTACTGGCTTGGGGGCTCACAGCTCCCGTTTCTCAACAGTTGACAGCCTGAAACTCAGAGGGGTTTCGTTGGGCGCTGGGGATAAACAACGTCTTTGTTTATCAATGTTCAAGATTCACCTGGAGTGACCTTTGGGCCTCCCTTCGCCAGCGAAGGAAGATGGTTGAAGATGATCTTATGTTGCTCCCCGGCCAGCAGAACACAGAAGAAAGACCAGCTGGGTGAGCACCCCTATTCATAGATTTCAGCGTCCTCACTTCCTGTGGGGCTAGAGCAGACTAGCGCCACCTGATGGTTGTGTGTGTGACCCAACACTTGTATGTCTTCTGTTTTCTAATAAATGCTCCCATGGATGTTTTGTTCAAACCAAGCTGTCTACCAAATGCAGAATTATTTTTCCCAGCCTGTAGCAGGTCTGCAATTTTGTTTTTAGTGTCCTTTGACAGCTCTTTGGTCTTGGCCATAGTGGAGTATGGAGTGTTTGAGGTTGTGGACAAGTGTCTTTTATTCTGATTATGAGTTCAAACAGGTGCCTTTAATATTAATACTAGTAAAAAGTAGAGGACAGAGGAGCCTATTACAGAAGAAGTAACAGGTCTGTAAGAACTGTGTGACCAAATACTTACTTTCCACCATAATTTGAAAAAAAAAATCTTTAAAAAACAGACCATGTGTTTTTCTATTTTTTTGTTCTTCTAATAGTTGAGGTATACCTATTATGAACATTACAGCCCTCATCCTGTTAGGAGAGAGAACTTGCACAACTGATGGCAGACTAAATACTTTTTTGCTCGACTAAATGTCAAGAACATTGAAAAGGAAAATGTTATTTTAAATGTCTAATTTATTAATGGCAATAGTTATGTATCTTCTCCTGTCTTTCTGATGTCCTGTAGGTTCAAGTCTTTCCTCTCCTGTCGGCCAACCTCCTGTTTTGCAACCCAGCCATTACCCAAACCAGTTTTCTGCTAGCACTGACCAAGTGTTACCTCCAAGTAAGAACCCAAAACCCCCACTCAACTCTGTAATCTTTTCTCAACTTCCTGGTATTCTCAAAACATGCTTGCTGCTCATGTGTTTGCTTCATTCCTTGGCTTTTCTTTACTTCCACTCTATTTGTCTTGTGGATTATCCTATAAAATTAATTGTGCCATTTGAGACAGCCTAATTCTGCTTACTGTTTAGAAAGCTTACTGGTCTTTGCTGATTCATCACAAAGGGGTTTGTAAATGTGTGACCCCAGATTCTGAATACCAACTTTATATTGATAGGCATTTGTTTTGCTGAAACTATGTAGATGTATGTAATGGCCAAACAACTTCACTTAGGTCTAAGAGATATTCAAGCTGCTCTTAATTATTCGCCAGGAGATGCCCCTTCCTGAGAAAAACATTTGCAGCTCTGGATCTTTAATGCCCCTCCAAAGTTATTTCAGACCCTCATCAGCTCTCTTAAAAGTATTGGCATTATCTGAATATATGATCATGCATACTGTCAAATATAAAAATAAACAGTAGATAAATATAAGATTAACTAATAAATAATAATCAATTAAACGCAAGGCCGTTTGTAGCAGCACAGTGTTCTCATATTCAGGATCCCTTTTCTCAGTTTGGAGAATTGCGGAGGAAATGACAGTGTCTGTATTTTCTAAAACAGCATATGGGGTTGCTTAATTTCCTTCACAAATTGCTGCATGTCCACCTCCACATTTGGCACATGACACCTTTAATCTGCAGGACTTTGCGATTTGTTTCGGTCCTAAACAGACATAGCGCCTGCCAAGTTTCTTCAGCTTTTCCTTGCGTGCTGCCACCTGGTGGTCAAGGCAGTTTTCTGATTTGTGTTCAGGACTTTCACAGAAAAGGCAGCTTTGTATGTTCTGATGGGCTGTGATTAGTGCGGCTGCTGATGTCACGCTTGACTTCTTTAGCTTCATGTCTGAGTATGATTTGCTGCATGTTTTGTGTACAGACTCACCGTCTCTGATTATAACATCTTGTCTCTCGGCTCTAAACCTCCTTCTGCAGAAACTTGAGCACATGAAGCACCTTCCTCTAATCATCCTCTCCCTTCTGAAGGCTATACTCAAGATCTATATCTTCTGGCATCATCTGAAGTAGTACTGGGCATAACATGTTAAAATGGCCTGTACTTGTATACAGTGTTGGGGAGAATACTTTGCAAATTTATTTATTTACAGAATACTAAATACCTGCTTTAAAATGTATTTTGTAACATATTTCGTTACTTTGCTGAATCCTGGTACTGTATTCAAAATAAGTGTAATACTTCCCCTTAAAAACAGCATTTAAGTCTATTAAATGTCACAAAATAGCCTGCTAGCTACTACCGCAGGAAAACAGATGGCATGTTTATACTAAACATTAGGTACTGACTGGGAAAAGAATAAAGTAATTAATTATTTTTGGTACAACACTGCTACCTCTCAGCAACCAAAACCAACCATCCAAACCAACAAACTGTTTTTTAGCAGTAATATCTCTTTACATTTTATTAGATTTTATACTTAGTCATTTGAAATGAAGTTTAGCTGTTTTGCAGCCACAGTCATAGGCTATTTGTGACTTTCTGTTATAAACATGCAAAGTATTGTAAACTGACATTCATTGCACTCCAAATGGAAAACTTTTATCCTTGTAGCCATCATTTTCGGGAAACGCATCACAACATATAATCAAACTAACATCATGTCAGATACAACCAACACTGTAACTGTGAGAAATTACCTATCTAACACGATATAGGCCCTGTCAAATAATGGACAAAAATACAGTGGTAGAGGATTTTGTTTTGTTTTTGTATAATTTTGCAGTGTCTTAAGTTTTTTGTGACTATCACATACCTTGAAAGGCTGGCCAGCCGGATGCTTTGTGTTTCAAGTTTGCTGTTGACATTGTGGCGTAGCTTCTTGAGACCCACCAGCAAAGTTTAGACAAAAATGTAAGGATTTTCCCACCTGGATCATCACTATCCTTTACAAAAATAGTTTATGTGGTAATACGAATATGTTGCTTCATTCATTGATGCTAAATTACAGCTACCCCAGCAATCACTGAATTTTTCCTGCATACTTCACAGTTTGACACGAGAAGCATAAGTGGTGTGACTCGATGACTAGTGTTGCCAGATTTGATCTCTTTCCCATTTTAAGCACAATGGCTTTAGTCTGGCTTTTGTCAAGAATGCTTGAATGAAATCTAGCATCACTTAAAAAAATGAACTGCGACATAGCGCCATTGAATGAATAATTTCCTTCATTGCTAGTAGGTGTATTTGGCTCCGGTTGTGGCTCCAACCCCCCGAGCTCCGGGTCTGAATCCATTCCTGGCATCTCACGTTTATGTTTTTGTTTGATTGTCGGGAGTGTTTTGACCATAGGATATCTATGGCTTCAGCGGCATTATATTTAGGGGTATTATGGGATAGCCTACACAACACGGAGACGCACATTTCCCAGAATGTATATATTCATCTTTCAGGTTGAAAGTTTAAATCACACAAGTATTCCAATGATATTACAAAAGTAACTGTATTCTGAATACAGTTACTCATATTTAGTATTCTAAATACATGTATTCCGTTACTTCCTAACACTGCCTGCAGGTAATATTTTTAGTTTGAGTCAAATATATTGCCGTATTAGGGGCGGTAATGCCCCTTAACGTTGGTTGCCAACCGCCATCAAAATACTCCAAGAAAGCAGGGTTTGAGGTACTGTGGACACCCCGTCCAGATTTGACTGACATGCCCTTGCATAACCCAGACATGATTCTATATGTGGATGGTTCAGCTTTCAAAGACTCATGGGGGGAAAATAGAGTTGGCTTTGCAGTTTGCTCTGACTGTTGTAATTTGTCTGCAGGAAGTCTTCCGTCTCATTTGTCTGCGCAGACCGCAGAACTAATTGCATTGACGAAGGCATACAGTGACAGCAGCTATGCAGTGGGCGTGGTCCACCATTTTGAAGCATTGTGGAGGCACAGCAGATTCTTGAAATGTGATGGTAAGCCAATTTTGAATGCATCACAGGTTGCTGACCTACTTGATGTCATTTTACTGCCCTCCAAGATTGCAGTGGTGAAATGTGCAGCACACTCTGCGTCCAGAGACACAGTTTCCCTTGGGAACGCGAGAGCAGATGCTGCTGCCAAAGCTGTCGCAGTTCAACAACTGACGACTACCTGTGCTGCTATTGAGCAGACAGAAGAGCCAATCGACATGGCAGATTTGACTGCTGGGCAGAGTTTTGTCACCTCTTCTGAGATAAAACCATGGAAAAAGGCAGGTTGTACAAAAGAAGAGAGTGTGTTTTTCTGTTGAAAATAAGCCGTGTCTTCCTAGACATTTCTTCACAGTTTTTGCAAAACTCAGTCATGGTCTGGATCATTGTTCCAAAACTGGTTGCTACACATTGGTTCACAAGAGGATTCCCCTTTTTCACTGAAAAATATTGTCATTCATGCATGGTTTGTGCCACAAATAATGCAGGTCGAGCAGTGTCCATTCAATCTGCTGGTCATCCAGCTCCTCTGAGACCTTTTGAACACCCCATGATGGACTTCATCGAGCTTTAGCCTGCTGAAGGTAAAAAATATTGTTTGGTGATTGTGGACATGTTTTCAAAATGGACAGAAGCGTTTTCTTCTAAACATGCTGACACTGCTGCTGTAGTGAAAGCTTTGTTGGGAGACGTGATACCCAGATGGGGTATCCCAGACAAAATTTCTAGTGACATTTTGTGGGCCAGGCTCTTGAAGAGATTGGTGAATTTTTGGGAGTGAAATTATCCACACACTGAGCGTACGATCGCATTCGGGTGGCGCTGTCGGGTGGCGCTGTTGAATGTGAGAATGGGACGCTTAAGGCAAAGCTGGCTAAATGCTGTGAGGAAACAGAATTGTCTTGGGTCAAAGCTTTGCCTTTGGCTTTGTTTTACATGAGGATGAGAAAAAGGGCCAAAAATAACTTTTCATTTACAGTAATGTTCCTGTTCCCCATGAGAGTTATAGCACATTATAGGTTTCCACAGAAACATATTGTCACCATTGCTCGAAGAGTATGAGGGCAGATAACAGATGAGCACCTCAGAAATGTAAAAATGGGCTAGTTCATGAAGGGTTTTGTAGACAAAAATTAAAACTTTGAACTGAAGGCGGTAAAAAAAAGGGAGCCAATGAAAAACAGCCAGAATCGGTGTGATATGTGTACATCTGTCTGTTAGTCAGAAATCATGCTGTTGCATTCTGCACCTTCTGAAGATGATGAAGAGATATTTTGACACCAAAAAGAACAGAATTTGCATGATCTAATTTAGAGCCAATGAAAGCCTGTATGTTTCAAGTTAGGTTTTTTGGGTACGTGTTTAAGCCGTGTCAACTGGTGGAGTTGAATATGTGCATGAATGGGTAAATGAGTGGATGTAGTTTGAATCACTTTGAGGTCCTCTGGATTATTTAAAGTGCTATAGAGCAGACTATTTAAGACTGGTAATGTTCAAGTCTTAACTTAGTGTATAAAGGATCCAGTGATGTCTGCAACAACAATTACTTTTTTTCCCTGTCTTATCTGTTGCCTCAGACTGGGAAGCTCGTGTTGACAGCCACGGCAGAGTGTTCTACGTGGATCATGTCAACAGGACCACAACTTGGGAGAGACCAAGCCATACTGGAAAGTTCAACCATGACATCCTTCGCTTGGGTTCTACCCAGCAGATGGAGCAGCTCAACCAGAGGTCAATAAGAAATTACATGTATACTGGGTAAAATTACCCTATAAATTTTTGGTTTGTCTTGCATAATTTATATGTCTGTTAACATAGAACATGAAATTAATATAAAAGTATTGCACCGCTCTCAGTGGCAGCATGTTGAAGTGGTTCTGTTGACTATATATTGACCTGTGTACTTCTTTGGTATTGTTGTTGTAAAGTTAAAATGATTTTTGCTGTTACTTTTTCACCTTTTTATAACTTGTTATGATCCATAATGGAAACAAGTTGGTTTACAGCCAAGAGGAGATAATTGGCATTGCAAAAGCTAAAATAATACTTCAATTGAAGCCACTAATTGATGATGAGTTGAGAGGGACGAGGTGTGGATTAGGAGCAGGAGCAAAAAGGAGACAGTAGAGGAGGAAGTTCAAACCATCTCTTACTTCGATCATATTTGGCAGTGTGAGATCACTAGCTAACAAGATGGATGAACTCCAAGCAAGATTATCGGGAAGCGGGAAAAGAGGAGGTGGAGTACTATGGCTTGTCAACAGTAGATGGTGTCATCTGAGGCTTGTCACTGTGCAGTGTAGTCTCTGCAGCCCAGATATTGAACTGTTTGCAGTAAGTTTTCCAAGAGAATTCACCAAAGTTATTTTGACAATTTATGTTTCACCTTCATCAGTTGCTGAAAATCCATGTGATGACATCAGTTCCATTGACACTAGCCCACAGACTCAGCATCTGGATGCATTATCTGGTGATTTGATCTCTTGTCTACATATCCATCTTCTACAAGAGAACAAAAAACATTTGATTTGTTTTATGGAAATGTAAAGGATGCATACATGTCCAAACCAAGACAGCCTGTGGGACAATTAGATCACAGTCTTAATTGTCTCCGCTCAGAATACAAACCACTTGTTTAGATGCAACATGTGACAAAGAGAACTGTGAGAAAATTGTCACATGAAGCTGAAGAAGACCTGCAGAGTTGTTTTGAGATGACTTGCTGGACGACTCTTTGCCAAGCACATTGAGAGGACATCAATGTCATGACAGAGTGTATGACTGACTACATAAACTTCTGAGTGGACAACATCATCCACACTGGAACAGTGAGGTGCTTTGCTAATACTGGATCACCAGTGACCTGAAGAAACTGCTGAACAAGAAAAAAAGAGCCATCAGGGAGGAAGACAGATAATTATTGAATATACAGAAGCAACTTAAAATCAAGATCAGAGACAACAAGGAAGAAGCTAAGGAGCAAACTACAGATGAATAATAATATCTGCCCCAGGGCAGCTGTGGCTAAAATCGTATGTACAATGTAGAAATTAATGAATAGTGTCTTGAAATGCCCTATGTAAAAGCAGTATATTATTATCTTATTATTATACATGTGAGGTCAGGAATGAAGGAGATCACAAGCTTTAAGCAAAGGATGGATTAGATAGGGGATGGAAGTCTGTACAGAGGCAATGAACTGAACACATTCTTCAACAAGTTCATAATTGGAACTTGCTCAGCATCCTTATCTCTTGTCCCCAGACAAACAGACATACATTCCCCCTCTCCTCTGACCCACAGCTTTTCTGTCACATCCTGGATGTTTTATCCTTTGCCTCAGTCATGCACCATTTTGCTTCCACAAGTTTTTGTCTTCAACCAAATAAGGAGATGCTACTACCCTCTGTGGGGGACCATGTTGGGCCCCCTGCATGAACAAGCAAGTAAATACCAGAACCTGCTGCAGTTTGCTTATCACAATGGAGTTGGCATTGAAGATCCCATTATCTGCTTCACTCAGGACGTTTAGATGCAGCAAGAGAAAGTCAAATTATTACCTTAGTTTGACTGAAATCTAACCTTTGAAATGCATGTATAAACCTTAGTTTGAATCGAATCGAACTGGAGATTAAGAAGCTCGACCAAGCTATCCAGATATTGCGATTTAGAATTCGGAAGTTAGGAAACGCGGAAGGGCAACTCAGCAACAAAAACAGTAGTATTATAAGAAGATTATGGCATATAAGACAAACATAAGCAGTCGATCAGTGCATGTTTGGACTGACGAAGAAACAAAGCATTGTAATTGTTAATATTCTGCTTGACAGTTCTCAGGATAAATGAGTACACCCCCTTTTAAAAGTAAAAATTCAATCAGCTCAATGAACAAAAGAACAATTTCCAAACTGTTCATAAGACTGACTTTTATTGAACACTTATTTAATTCCATAACATGAAATTAAGGTTGTTGCAAATTTAACGTAAAATGCAGCTATTTGGCTATTAATTGTTAAGGGACTGCTTATGGCAGTCAATGAGATAAATCATTTAGAAAAAAATATGAATAATCAGGGCACCACCTTCTTCAGGAACTATTTTAATAGCATAAATATACATTTATATATCAGTCTCTAATAGTACTCTAATAGTAATAGAATTCTGATTTATGCTTTGTAGGTATCTGGATGCATTAAGAACCCAGGGCTTGATTTGCAAAAGCTAGAATGAAAGCTAAATTAGATACCAATTCTAATTATTTTGACTAATTAGCACCATTAATTTATGTGTGAAACAATAAAACAATGTAAGGGAAATTAAAACAGTCTTTGGACCAAGATATGTTTGTTAAAAATTATCTGGATGAACGTACTTAATCTTTAGAAAATTACTTTATTCATGGAGTGATCACTGCAGTAAACAATTTAATTCAATTTTTTTCATAAAATAAAGTGAGTTCAAACACTGCTAATAAGATCAGTTTCTGTTCTCAAACAATGTATTTTAAATCAAGTTCTGTTTGAACTGTTAACAGCAATCTTTGTTTATGAAATGCAGGCCAAAGAAAGGAAAAACTCCTGTTTGAGTTGCTCAAATTGCAGGATTTAAAACAGTTGTTTTAAATCCTGTTTTAAATCCTGTTTGTTTCTTCAAACAGTGTTTTAAAAAATTTTTTAAAACACTGTTTGAAGTTTCAGGCCGAGGCCTGGCTTACCCAAAGATAACAGAATGAAAACGCATACAAGTTAACAACAATAAAAAAGGGAAACACCTTTCAAATTAGGTATCCTACCTAATTTGCCTTTGCCCACACAGACCTTATGAATGTTTAAAGTCCTTCGAGTTTGTGGATTGTGTCTTTGTATTTTTCTCTGTCTAACCAAAGCATAACTATGGATTTGGTCAGCTGGTCTCTGAGTGCAATTCATAAAATGTTCTCCAACTGAAGAGTGGGTCCTGGGGAGCCTGTGTGTCCTCCTGGGATGCACCTGAGTGGATATATGATCGCAGCGGGAGAAGTCTCTCACTGCTTTCTGTGGAAGATGCAAAGGACATATACATTTTTGGCTAATTTTGATGGGGTTTCACTGATCAGAGAAGGTGGTGACTTAGTTTATCGCAAACTGGTTGAGGTTCTGGAAGCGATTGGCAAGCTGAAGGAGCTGCTCAAAGGTTTGGTCCGTGCTGTTGGGATTCAACTTATTTGCTAAATAGGTAGGTTAAACAGGCTGGTCACTGTGTCTGATGAGCTGTCCGCTGTTTCGGGACTCATAAACAGAGTTTCATCCAACATGGAGTAACTTTCAGCACGGGTCAGAGAAAATTGAATCTGATTCTGAAGTTTAGTAGGAAAGAAGAAAACTGAAAGACTCAAGGAAAAGATAAATTGCTTGGCCTGAAACCAAAACAACTGTCTTATCCATAATCTGAATCCCATGGCAACCATAGAATTATTCTCTCAAATTCTATGTTAGAAACATGCTGACAGATGCTCCTCTACCCACCCTTCCCCATCAAATAGATCCCGAGTTCCCCCATTAACAGCTCAACCAAGGTCGCAAGGCGTATCTTATGTGATAGACTATGGACTATCTGCGACGGGAGGTGAACGACTCTCCCACCACTGACTCATGCATGTATGCATGCATGCACGCACACACCATTCAACATATGCTCAAACCTCCCTAATGTCACCATCTCAGTTACATTCCCTGATTCTTCTGCACAATTCAGTGTAATGGATAAAGAGGTGCACTGTCACAGCTGCATTCTCACAGTTGTACTTGGAGAACCACCTCTTAGCACCTTATTCTATGTAAGGATTTTTTGTCTATTCCTTCTGTAGTGCTCTCCCATTGTACACTCTCATCTGTGTAAGAGAGTGCCACACGCTCTCCCTCTTGTTTCACAAGCATATATTCATGTACAAATCCTTGGAGTAATGACCTGTACCAAATGGATCCTTCCAGCAACACCAAATTTGGCAACTTGCACCATGAGGGCCCGGGCAGGATTTGATCCCCAGAATCCCGGGTGACAGTCATACACACTAACCAGTAAGCCAAAGGGATCTATCGGTGGCCAGTACATCTTGCTGCAAACTTTGAAGGCCCTAAGCTTCCTCAAAAAGTACAGTCTGCTCTGTCCCCTTTTTTAGATGGCTCCACTGTTGAGTTTCCAGTCCAGTTTGTTGTCCAATTGAACTCCAAGGTATTTGTTCTCCTCAACCACCTCTACTTCTTCTCCAATGATGGAAACAGTCTTTGACTTATCCCTGGTTCTTCTGAAATCTACAGACATCTCCTTTGTTTTGTTAACATTCACGTTAAGACAATTGTTTCCGCACCATTCCACAAAGTGGCATACCACCTTTCTGTATTCAGCTTCTTCTCCATTTCTGATAAACCCGACAATCGCAGTCTCGTCTGAGTGTTTCTGCAGATGAGTAAGTCGGAGGTGTATAGAGTGAAAATAAATGGTGAGAGTACAGTACCTTGCGGTGCTCCTGTCCTGTTGACCAGTTTGACACACAATTATTCAATTTGAAAAACGGTGGTCTGTTTGTCTTATAGTGTGTGGATTGTGGCCACCAAGAGACAGGACACCACACACAAACAGTTTTAATTCCAAGCTCAGACGGGAAATTTCACAAAACCTCATGATATAAAACATGACTAAAGTCAAACAAGTAAATAAATATAGATGCAGAGGATGAGGCACTGGAAATAGTTTGTGGACTGGTTAACAGAGAAAAACAATTGTATGCTGATGTTGGATAAAGGATTAAATATAGCAGTAGCAGGGGCTCTACTTTCTATACAAATATATGGAGGGCAATTATTTTTTTTTTACTGGGAAACGTCACTACACAGTTTGCTGTGACTGATCTTTTTTTCTATGCATTCGTGGATTCCGGTCCAGTCAGCCACCACTTAAAAATAAAAAAATACGCTTCAGATGTGTATCACTGCTTTTCACCGTACTTTCTGATTCGCTACACACTGCATTCAATGGGCTACACGCTTGTTTGTAGACCCAACACACCACACACCCTGCAATTTTGGATCCAAGACAGTCTAACATATTGAATATACTGAATTTGTGATTGAAGCGTTCCCGCTGTCTTTCCGAGTAGGCCCGAGCGCTTTGAACACAGTACATCGAGCACAGATGTCTGTTAGGATTATTTTTTGAGCCATCCCGAAAATTGGGGCGTGTCAGAAGGGGGGGCAATGCAAAATCAGTTTAAAAATCCTGCCATGGGGCTCAGGCCTTAGTTCTTATCCATCTGAAAACCTTTTTTCAACTTACTTGATTCCCTGTTGCCTCTCTGCCCTGTTCAAACCTTTTGATCAGTTCTCTGGTTGGGTTGTGTCTCTGGTTTAAATTTCAGTTTTCTTATTTTCCAAAATTTGCTGGTTCAGCAATCAGCTCTCATACATAGGGATAAGTATCGTTTAGGTTTTATCCGATAACGGTGCCAAACCGGTACTTTTGAAATGGTGCAGGTGCTTAAACGGTGCTTAAAGAATAGAAAACATATAAACTTAATCCAAAAACCCTAATTTTTTATTTTCAAACAATGGTCAAACGGTAAATATTTTTATCTAATTAATCACAGGGTAGCTGTGAATTAATCACCATTCCTAAAAATGAGCAAAAAACCTACAATTTTCATTATAACTGAAAGTACAAATCTAGATGCAGTTGCCCTTTTTAAAAATTAAATATAGGAAAAATCTATTAAGTTTTTGTTTTGAACTCCACAGTCAAATTCACAATGTATGTGTGGTCCCATATGAAAAAATAACAAATAGGGGTAGAACTAAGCAAAATATATTAACAAACTTAACATTTGGATATCAGTAGTCTATGTTAATTATCACATAAATCAAATGTTATATAGACTGCAGATTCTCCAGTTAGCACTAATTTCAGTCCGAAAATATCACCTTAACTGAATAATTGTGTATTTTTAGTGGCATCTCACTATTAAATGTACTGAAGCTTTGCAGTGAGCCAACATGCATAAATGTCGGGGATATTACCAAAAATATAACTATTTGGCTATTAATAGTAAAGGGACTGCTTATGGCAGTCAATAAGATTAATAATTTATGGAAAATTATTATTATTTGGGCCACCACCTGTTATCAAGAACTATTTTAATAGCAAAATGTCTGTCAGTCTCATAATCTGAAGGAATGAATTCTTTGTCGTTTTTTGACCATACACCTTGTAATATGTGTGTGTTGAACAAGGAATGACACCAGTTACTTTCCAAAAATAGCAGAATTTATTTATACAAAAGGAATAATAAGAAAAACTTTTAAACACTTAAACTAGTAATAAAGTATCACACTAATGATTAAACTGGATAGTTAAAATAAAAGAAGCACGATTAAAAAAAGGAATGCAATAAAATAGAAGCCATGAATTCTTATGATTCTGGAGGGATCGGGGTCCTTTAAAAACCAATGCCTGATCTGCAGATGCTGGCATAAAGCTGAATTACTTTCACTAATTGTAATTAGTTTAACTAATTTAGCAGCAATGGTTCACTTCTAAACCAATAAGCAATGTAAGAAAACCAAACATTCTTTGGATTTAGACCTGTAATGTTTAGAAATTATCTGGATAAGAGTAACTAACCTTTGGAGGATTACTTAATTCATGGATTGATCACAACAGTAAAATAATCTAATTCCCATATTTTGATCAAATAAGGAGAGTTCAGACATGGCTAATAAGATTAGTTTTTGTTCTTGAACAATCTATTTTTAAACAGAATTCTTTTTGATGGTAGCGGCTTAAACCGACACGTGGGCTTGTTTAGCTTTAGCTCTCTGCGGCGCATGTGGGGCCTTTAGAATGGATCAAATACGTTTATTAAACATTTAACCAAAAAAGGGAAAAACTCCTGTCTGATCGAGTAGCTCAAATTACAGGATTTAAATGACTCTTTGTCGGGAAAAGTCTTTTAAAAAGCACTGATTAAACTTCAGGCCAAAGATAGCACATGAAACTTAAAAAGTTAAAAAGAAAAAGAAAAGGAACACCTTTAAAACTAGCTTTCCTAACTAATTTGCCTCTGCCCAAACAGACCTTATAAAACGTTTAAAGTCCTCTAGATTGTTGCTCGTTGATGAGGAAAGGGGGATTCTCCAGGAGTGTTAGCCAGCAGGCTAACAAGGGTCGCTAATCTGGCTAGCAGCAGTGGAAGCTCCTGGCTCTGGCTTCTTCTGGTCGGCTGCATGGCGATCGGCGTCCACCTTTTTAACAGTACCTTTTTGGAGCTCTGCAGTTGGGCATTCACTTCTTATCGGCTCTGTGACTAAATGCAGATTCTGCTGGGCATTCATTTCTTATCGGCTCTGTGGCTAAATGCAGATTCTGGTTGGTACGGCTCTCGGCACACGTGGTTCATAGCTCCCGTTTCTCAGCGGTAGGAAGCCTGAAACTCAGAGGGGTTTCGTCGGGTTCTGGGGATAAACGTCTTTGTTTATCAATGTTCAAGATTCACCTGGAGTTGTCTTTGGGTTCCTTGGAGCAAGTTTCTGCCAGAAACTCGGGCCTCCCTCCGCCAGCGAAGGAAGACTGTTGGAGATGATCTTCTGTTGCTCCCCGGCCGGTAGAACGCAGGAGAGGGAGCGAATGGAAACGGGCTGTATTTATAGACTTCCGCTAGAGCAGAGGAGCACCACCTGATGGCTGTGTGTGTGACCCAACATAAATCAAAATAAATACGGAGCATTTAAACTGGAGCTGACATCTGAAGCGGATGTATAATTCCCACAGACAACTTATGAACTAATCATATCACCACAAAGCCAATACGGCAATAATAATATACTCAAATGTCATTTACAATCACAAACACATGCTGCTTTACAATAATTCACAGTTTGGCTGGTTCGGAAGGAGAACTGATGTGGCGCTGGCTGAATTATAAACATAAGATTTCTGTGAATGTGTTAATTGTGGAAAAAAAGACTAAATTCTAGGAATTAATTGACCCGCGTTGGTGCATTAATTTCAAAAGTCCTAACTTTTAGCAGTTTTTTTGCACAAAGATTGGCATAGTTACCTTTTCTGGTGATATAAATAATCAATCTTGGCTGAATCCATAGTGGTTTACATCTCTGGGAGTAAAAAGAACTGAAATAAAGCACCAAAAAGGTGCGCTGCTTTTCGGTCTGGTTTATGTTAGAAGTGGTGCCATAATGGCACTGGATATCTGTACCCATCCCTACTTATACATAAATATTGTTCAGTCAGACAGTTCTTTGTCAAATCCTCCTGTTTACTAGCCTGACGTAGCCATACTAAGTTCTAATCAGAATATGAGTCTGATACTGCTCCATTGGGCTGTGATTATGGGGCATGTTTTAAACAAACCAGGAAAGAAAATGCCTCTGCACTCAATTGGATAGACCTATAATCAATCAGAGCAACGGAAGTCTGTGACGTTGCTCTGCAGAGCAACAGACGTTATCTGTTTCTCCTTTAAAATTCCTTTTTTTTAATTTAAATTAATCGATATATTCTAAAACAGACTGAATAGCTACGTTTACATGCACCAAATTTCCTCAATCCGATTAAAAGCTTGGTTGTTGTAAACAAACACCACGTTGTCCGCGCGTCCTCTCCCTCAAATTTTTTTTCTGTTGACTTACATTTTTCTCCGTTATGCGTGTTACGCATGTTTTCCTGTATGCTTTAACAACGCTGTAAAAACTTACAAGTAACGCTGCCGTGGTTGCTACAGCAAAATTAATAGCCTACCGTTAACACCGCAGTAACTTTTTACAGCGGTGTTACAGCAGAGGACACGGAGCGGCCCTCCTCTCTTTTCCTCCTCATCCTCTCTCCCCGGGGCAAATTCGCACCGGGCGGAGCGCCTTCTAGGAAGAGGAGCGCCTTCTAGTAGGAGAAGCGCCTTCTAGGAAGAGAAGCGCCTTATGTGCGGCTTTATTTCGTCCCATCAATCCGAATAGGTGTGTAGATGAATGAATGAAATTTTGATCCGAATGAGTTTGATCGGGTCAGAGTAATCTGAATAGCATGTTTACATGAAGCATTTTTTCTGATCAGGCTTTTAATCTGATTACTTGTGTCCATGTAAACGTAGCCAATGGCAGAATCTACACATCTCAGTTCTCCAGCGGCAGCCATCAGTGTTGTAAACAAATTCAACCCAGTCGTTCTTTGGTGACGGTTGATTACGTTACTGTTGTTCACCTGTCAATCATCGTAAGCCCGATTTGATTGGTCCGAACAGATCTTGATCGGGCATAATTGCTCCTCAACGGAGGAATGCCAGACCGAACTTCCAGACCATGTTGGGGGCGGGACTAAGTTCGGCTGGCATCCAGGCTACCTGTTTACACCACTAGCATGTATCCCCTTGTCTCCCTTTTGCTGTATATTTGGGATTCACTCCTGGACTTTAATTCTTTGTAAGTTCTCTGCTTTTCTTACCTTTAAGTAAACTGTTCTACTTTCACTTGCCTTTTCCCTGCATTTCAGGTCCTGCAATTCCTCACAAGTGCCTCGTACACATTTTGTTGACTTTTCATCCTTTCAATTTTTGACATGAACCTGTCATCCTTTGTGTAGATACCAGAATATCGAGAGGACAATGGCCACAGAAACGAATGATGGTAGTCGGAGTTCAGATGGTGAGTGTGAACCGGCTCAGACAGGTACCTCCTGCACAAATCTGTTTCACCATCACTTTTATTGCGTGATGTAACCCCTTGAAATCATCCAAACTAATTGAAAATTTGATGACTTGATGTAGTAAAATGTCTGTCAGAAGTCTTTTGTATTCAAACCTGATGGACATGAATATTGTGTATTTTAGAAAGTTCAAAAGTGCGATATTCCTCAGTATGTAAGGATGTGAACTGGTGTGGAAGCTTATGAAAACAAATGTATACATGGCCAGTATATAATAAATGAATATAGTAAAATAGCTTCATCTTAAACAAAGATGAGACCAAGTCCCCCAGGCACTTGTTGACTTTAAAATTACACAATGGCCAAATTTAGAGGCACAGAGTGAGTCAAAAACAACTTCCGACCCAACCTTTCTAATCCAAACACTTTAGGAGGCCTTTTCTATTTAGCTGATTCCAGAGCTGGTTCAGTGCTAGGGGGGTGGCTACCTCATCGTGGCCACTTTTGTGTCAAACCAAATTGCGGTAGAAATGGTGCACTGCTCTGTCCCATTTTGTAATAACATAAATTATGCCAATAAAACTGAATGTTACTATCATTTTCTTCTAGACGAAAATGAGAAAAGGAAATGGCTTAAACCCATACAGTATGCAGGATCTCTTATCATGCTAGCACCAGTATTTGCATAAAATGTTACCTGTTACGATGCAATGCAGCCACATAAAGTAAAAGCAGGTGCCCAAGCAAAAAAAAACCAAAAGCTTAACGTAGGAAGGCAAAACAAACAACTGCCATTTACATTCATAACAAGGGAAGCTAGAAATGACTTGAGTTGACCGACCTGGTGAGACCTGGTGTTTTCTAGCTTTGTGGTCGTCGTTCAAGCTGCAAAACAAATTGGAGTGGTTAGATCGAACCAAGCTGGTGTTTCGACGGCTGCATATATGCTCCTGCCAATGGTGGATGAGTCAACAGAAGAGAGAATTGTGGTGGAAAAAAGAATCAAACTTATAAATGCATCAGCATAACTGAGCATAACTCAGCAGTAATCCAACATAAAATAGCAATGTTCAGTTAACAAATGTTTTATCTAGTTACTGTGAGTAATGAATATAAAGGCTTATAACTGCAATAATTATTCCTATAACATTCCCTTATTTTGGTCATAACATCACCACAAAAATAAGCAATAACATTTTATATATGATATAAAATAAAAATAACATGTATTTATATTTGTAACATAGTGGCATCAGAGGAGGCACATTGGTGAGGGTTTAAGACATACTCTTCATCTCTTTTGATCAGAAAACAAAAAAAAGGTTTAGCAGTCAGTGTCATCATCATCATCAACATTACAGCTGTGATGTTTGGAATAAATTAACAGCACTGATCATCAAAAATGGAATAAACACCACCTTTTTCAACTAATAACATGTATACTGCAATTTTGTTTTGGAAAGACATCAGAGAAGTGGCCTGAAGTTGTCCATAAACTGCTTAAAAATCATCACGAGAGTATTTAGCTACATTTTGGACACTATAATGGATGTAATTGATTCTATCAACATTTTTATAAATGTACACCACCAGCAGTGTGCTGATTCCCATCCAGCAGATATTTGATTAACAATCTTATATTGGTGAATACCTCTTGGTACACCGATTGCATCAATATCAGTTGGGTCAGATTCTAAAGTGACTACTGATCTTTTAGCTCTGTGATGATTAGTTACCTGGTCTGGTGTGTCAAAATCAGTAAGCACAGTTACAGGCATAATTAAGTTTACAGGAGTACATCAAACTACAGTAAGAGGCATTAACAGAACCTACAAACATTTTACCTTTATTTACGTTAGTAAAACAGGTGAAATTATTTAGGGCTACATCAGAAACGAAGTAGGGGGAAGCAATTATTTTATCTATTACAGGGAAACGATTTTTCCAATAGCAGCATTCGTGGGGCGTGTTAGGGCTGGTAGAGCTGGTTCAGAAGGAGTTTGCATAACTCTTAAGAGTGGACGTGGACCTAAAAAAACAACACAGTTCTCAGCCACAGTTTCACCACTTTGTTGTGCCATAAGCAGCCAGTTATTAGTATCTCCCGAAAATCCGAATGTCATTTCAAACATTTCATCAGTAGTTGTGACGCCTACAGATTGAGATCGTAGGTCGGCTATAGGTGCAAAAGTTGTATTCCTTGGTTCCTGAAAAAGTGTAATGTCATCTTTTTTTTTTTAGATCAGTTCCACTTAACCATGCATGCAGTATGAGGTTCACGCAGGCTCTTTCCGGTAATATGTAATCAGGCCTGCTGAAATCGGCTTTTTAGGGTTAACTTTGAGGGTTTAGGAGGTTTTTATGGTTGTCATTTGTAGCAGGGGTCGAAGGTGATCCTTCTGGGATACATATCATAACATCAGGTCCTTGGTTGTCCCCACACAAGGAAGTAGCAGATGGAGGGCTAGCATGTCTTTTTTTTCTCAGCAGGGGAGGGCTCGATGGTCTGGACGGTAGAGCTGGAGTTGTGACAGGAGCAGGAGTGGAGATCAGGATATCTTTCTGCTGGACATCAGGGATGGTTTCTCTGCATGATGAGATGTGTTGGTGGAGATGATTTTGCTTGAGTGCACTGGGGTCAGCAGAGGGGGGTGGAACCTTCCTGCAGTGTGAAGCGTGGATCCAGGTGGCACGTACAGCAAACTTCAACAACCTGCCTGGTGGGGAAGAGCTGCTTCAACCTGTAAACGAATGTCTGACAAATGTTTGGTAAAAACAATTTTTGAGCTCTAATTTTGAGCCTTTAATTAAATAAATAGCTAATGTAGTGACATATTCCCTCCTTTTGACACATCCATATGTCAATTCTACATAAGAATAGCTGAATTGTAAAAAGCAGAATAACTGAAAAATGTTTGGAAAATTGGAGAAAAAAAGGACAGAACCATCAAGTTACACTTAATTACAAAACTGTTGAAAAGCTAAAATGTCAATGTTAGCTAAATTAAGATAAAATACCAATGTTAGCTAAAATGCGTGTTGCCAAAATGTAGTAAACAAAATATGCTGGAAAAAAAAAAATCTCTGCAAATGCTTATACATAGAAAAGCTGGCAAATTGTACTAAAGCTGTTGTTGGCCAAAATTAGCTAAAAGGCAGAAAGTAGCTAAATGAGCCTTAAAAGCACTTTGAAATGGAATTTGTATGGAAAAAGTTATACAAATAAAGTTTTATTTGATAAAATGCTTGGGGTACTTAGAGGGTGACAATTTGTCGGGATTCCCATTGGTCACGTGATTCCTGCGGGACGGGAGTCAATTTTACTGTTGGTAACGTGATCAGGACGGGACAGGAAATAATCCATGGGATCGGACGGGAAACCGGAAATTATAATTTAAATATTTCTTTTTTTTTTTACATTTATCTTGTCAGATATCAGGGAATTGGCTTTAAAAAAATGTTGCTGCAATGCGGTGCCAATGTGTGGGGTTATTCCGCTGCAAAATGCAATACCATCGGGTCTACTACATTGCACGCACCAAAACTGAAACTGCTAAGTTTTTGCTACACCACCTGGATAAACTGGTAAGAATATGATATTCGACTGAAAATGCTTGTATCTTAACAGTTTCGCAGTCAGACGAATCGAGTCCATTCATTACATGGTAAAGTGGCCAAACAAGAATGCAGGATATGGTTAAAGTCGGCGGATAAAACTAAATAGATGATCTTTGATACTGTGCTACGCTGTGGTTTAAGGGGGGCGGGGGGTGGAGCGAGCGCCATAGGAGGTACACTACTAATCTACGGGATTCGGGTCGGGACGGTAGTCTATCTCTCAGGATTTTTTCGGGACAATATTTTTTTTGTGGGGCTGTCACGTGATCGGGACGTGACGGAAGTATTTTTTTGGGATCGGGACGGGACGGGAGCGACAATTGATTCCCGTGTCACCCTCTAGTGGTACTATGTTGCTGAACTGTTATACATCGAATAAGCTGAAAAACAATTATAGTCTGCAAGCTCTTATGCTTAAAACTGTAAATTAGCTAACATTGGGAAAAATTGTAATATTAGCTGAACTGCAAGTTTTTGCATGTTTAAAATTGCTAATTTTAGCTAAAATCCTAGCAGCGAAATTTTGTAAAATGGTGTTTTCGAAAGTATGAAAAGTAAAATATCAGAAGTCATAGCCGGACGAGCAGAAAAAGCTGAACGCGTGAAACTTTGAATCGCAAAAATCGCATGAAAATTGCAGAAGTAGTTGAAGTACAAAAAAAAAACGAGCAACCAGAATGATAACTAGAAAAAATTGCATTTCATGCAAAAAGGCAGTATGAATGCTATAAGCTGAATTTTCTTGCAGAAAATTGCTGAAGAAGTTGTACGAAACAGCAAAAAATTTGCTAAAATGTGAAAACCAGGATTATCAAACATATTAATAAATCTGAAATGTTTACTCAGTAGCAAAATTTAAGCAGAAGAACAAAAAAATAGTCTAAATTCTTATGCAAAAAATTCAAACTTGGCTTAAATGGCAGTGTTAGATAAAATAAGGTTAACAGTCAAATAAGCTGAAATTGCCTAAAATGCTATTTGAAGCATGATGCTACAATGTACACATAACAATGTGTAGATGAGCTAAAACACAAACAACAGTCTTAAAGAACGCATACATAAACATTTAAATAAGCTAAAATCCCCATAGTAGCTAAAATGAGCTAAAATTCTACAATTAGGTCAAATGTAAGGGGAAGCATATTGGTGAAATGCTAAAAGCAAAGAAAAGAAAATGAAAAAAGTAATCTGAAAATTGTCTTACAAAGCAAAAATGGGAGAATACACAAATGCAGCAATACAAGCTAACACTACATAAAATGCAATTTGTTACATCTTGATGCATGCTAATATGTGGCGTAATGGTAATCCATTATCTTCAGTATAATAAAAATAAGTAGAACTACTAATTGTAGCTAATATTAGCTAAAATGCTAAAATGCTATATAGCTTAAATGAGCTAAAAGGCTAATGCTAGCAAAAATGCTAATATTAGCTTTAATGACACTAACAGCATGTAGGCCAAAACTAACATGTTAGTTAACAATGAAACAAAACATTCAGTATGTTAACATATACCTAAAAAGCATATTAGCTTAAAAAGCTACATTTCTAATGCTAGCTTAAATGCTAGTGTTAGGTTAAATGACACCAAAAGCAAGTAGGCCAGTACTAACATGTTAGTTAACAATGACGCAAACCAGTTAGAACGTTAAAATATTCCTAAAAAAGTGTATGCTTGCTTAAATCAGCTAAAATGCTATTGTTGGCTTGAAGGACTCCAACAGCATGTAGGCAAACACTAACATGTTAGTTAATAATGAAAAGCTATTCAGCATGTAAAAATATACCTATGAAGCATATGTTAGCTTAAACAAGCTAAATTTATAATGCTAGCTTAAATGCTAGTCTTAGGTTAAATGACACCAAAAGCAACTAGGCTAACACTAACATGTTGGTTAACAATGACGCAAACCATTTAAGAGGTTAAAATATTCCTAAATATCATATGTTATCTTAAATCAGCTAATATGCTAATGCTAGCTTAAATACTATTGTTGGCTTAAATGACCCCGACAGGATGTAGGCAAACCCTAACATATTAGTTAACAATGACACAAGCTATTCAGCATGTTAAAATATACTTAAAGAGCACATGTTAGCTTAAACGTGCTAATATGCTAACACTAGCATTTTAGGTAGTGTTAGCATATTTAATGACACCAACAGCATGTAGGCAAACCAATGGCCGCTGGCCGCTCTGCTTTGTGACCGCATACCATGGAGGCCGCCATTGCTCCTCCATTGCTGTAGTACCTCCATTTGGGCGCTAGGCCCCCATTGAAAAGCATTGGACTTTAGACACGTTAAAAACAACTTTAATGCCTGGTGCCTTTTTTTTTAACTTTCTATGGTTACATATTCTTCCTGAGATAACGCTGGGCTCGTCAAAAACATAGGCACCAGGCTGGTTTTCGTAAAATAATTTGTTGAAATCTTGCATAATTAATGAGGGGGCCAGACTTTGATTGACAGGCTGTTTCTAGAGGGTGACACGGGAATCAATTCTCGCTCCCGTCCCGATCCAAAAAAAATACTCCCGTTGTGTCCCGATAACGTGACACCCCCCCAAAAAAAATCTTGTCCCGAAAAAATCCCGAAAGACTCCCGTCCCGACCCAAATCCCGTAGATTAGTAATTTACCTCCTATGGCGTTCGCTCCCCCCACCCCCCTTTAAACCATAGCCTAGCACAGTATCAAAGATCATCTATTTAGCTTTAACCGCCATCTTTAACCATATCCTGCATTCTCGTTGTTTGGCCACCTTACCACGTCATGAATAGACTCGATTCGTCTGACTACCAAACTGTTAAGATACTCGCATGTTCAGTCGGATATCATATGCTTACCAGTTTATTCAGGTTGTGTAGCAACAATGTAGCAGTTTCAGTTTTGGTGCGTGCAGTATAGTAGACCCGATAGAATTGCATTTTGCAGCGGAGTTAATAACCACACACATTGGCACCGCATCGCAGCGTCATTTTTTAAAGCCAATTCCCTGATATGTGACAAGAGAAATGTAAAAAAAAAAAAAGATAATTTCCGGTTTCCCGTCCGATCCCGTGGATTATTTCCTGTCCCTTCCCGATCACGTTACCAACAGTGAAATTGACTGCCGTCCCGCAGGAATCCTGCAGGAATCACGTGACCCGTGGAAATCCCGAAAAATTGTCACCCTCTAGCTGTTTCGTTGGACTTTAATTATAGTAACACTACATTTTAATAATTATTTCAAGTTACTAGTTCTTACCTTTTGAGGTTTGAGAAACAGGAGAACCGTCGGAGGAGCGCAGATACGGCAGCAGTCAGGCATGGGGCTATTGACCTTTAGCTTAGCTAGCCAAGTTTAGCATCAGAGCTAAAGATGCGGGAGCAGATAGGGTGCGTTTACGACCGAACTACACGCCCATACACGCCCCGCGATGGCAGAGTCTACAGTGAAGATCCCGCCCCTATGCCCTTTTAAGGAAGATGCTTCGTCAGAGCTGGGGAGGAGGAGTCTGTGAATCCGCCATGAATTCCCCCATGAAAGTGTGTCATTCTGGTAAACGGGGAGAAGTGAGGAGGCGCTGTCTATTCTTTTTTACAGTCTTTGAGGCAAACACTGTTAACACGTCTCTGTTAACATGTTTGTTAACAGAGACGCAAACCATTCAATATGTACAAATATACCTAACCTGGAGCAATGTAAACCCATATACTGAGAAAAAAAAGAACACTCCACACTAATAAGTTCAGGCAGACATGGGAAAATGTATCTCAATGAGGTTACCAAACCATTCCATAGCACCACATATGGCTGGATTGCAAAAAAGTGGTCCTAGTTGGCCAGTCTAACAAGTAGCCTAATAATTAAATCCCTATGGCTGTGAAGTTCTGTTGTGCTCTGTCTTTAATCCCTCCAGAGCTCCCTCCACTCCATATGAGGCCAGTCATTTTTCCATCAATCATAGACCAGGGTTCACTGAAACACACACAGGGACACAGATGTGCAGCACTTTGGATCCTTAACGCGTCCTTAACCTAGTGTCGTTAGTTACATGACTTCAGGCTTAAAATGCTTAGTTTAGATCAGCATCTTGTGACAGTTTAGATTAGCATCTTGTGACTTTTAAGCTTTTTTAGTATTTCCGACCTGTGTGCGAACACTGCACATGGCAGTCATGGAGAAAACTAAATTGAACAAACAAAACCTCTTATAAATTGGTTAAACTTTAATGAAAAGTTTTCAAACTAAGAGGTGAGTTGCTTACCATCTTTATTGATTTAACTATTTTGTCAGATTTAAAAAAAATATTCAGCTAAATGCTAATTTTAACCTGTGTAAATTGTGGGTGAAATTCCATAGTGGAATTCGCTTTTCTTTTCTGAGATATTTAACTTTTAAAACAATCTAAAATAAAAACTATGAATTGATCAGCTTCGAAGGATCTATGAAGGGTCTTTAATAATTCGGCAGCACTTTTGTTCACATTTAATGTTTTTTGTGTTTGTTGACATCTTTACAGTTGAAAAGTATTAGACCAATGCAGTGGCAGAGTTTAACCGACGTGAGTACACACACAGACACCTGCACTCATTAGAGCATTATGACCATATACAAACACTTGATGGCTTACCCGCGGTGTTCGGCAATAGACTGGGACATAGCATCATAATGGCCATACTGCATTCAGCTTCCCCATTAACATGCACCATTGATATTGCAGTCAACGCTGCATGTAGCCTAGACGATTTAAATAACTCTAACTTGCTCAATGTTCATCCGGTTTGATTTGTTATAAAAACATAGATGTAGCTTTGTATTATATATTGGTTTTGGTCAGAAAACTCCCATTGCTTCATTCCACTTTCCCGTCGTTTTGCTCTATCCTGTCATTTCCAATAGACCTAAGAATATTAATATATGATCATTTTAAAACTTCTATGCTAGGAGATGGTGTCTATCTTACTGCATACTCAATGTATTCTAGAATTGCGCTGCTCTGGGTGGCTGCATGTTGGAGTGGCTCTGTTAGCTACATATTGACTTTTGTTTTTTTTGGACATTGCTTCCCCCTTTTTCTTAGGGAAGAATTGCATATTTTGGACCTGTGTGCATTGTGGGTTTTTGGCCTGTGAAGTTGGAGGGATTTTTGCTGTTGATTTTTCACTTTTTGCTTATTTGTTATGGTGCGTAACCGTGGCAACAAGGTGGTTTACAGCTGGGAGCAGCTGATTAATATTGCAAAAGCTGGAATAAGACCTCAACTGAAGCCATAAATCCCTGAAGAGTTGAAAAGGAGGAGGTGTGGGTGCAGAGCAGGATTGAAAAGGAGACGGAGAAAGAAGAAATTCAAACCATCTCTTCCATCAATCATAATGGGAAACGTGAGATCTCTAGCTAACAAAATGGATGAACTCCAAGCCCTGACAAGGTCTCAGCCTGAGTATCGTCAATGCAGTGTTATGTGCTTCACTGAGACGTGGCTACAGGATCATATCCCCGACTCCAACGTCTCTCTGATTGGCTTTCTGACTGTACGAGCAGACAGAGATCTGAAGAGAAGTGGAAAAAGAAAAGGAGGTGGAGTAGCAGTGCTTGTCAATAATAGATGGTGTCATCCAGGACATGTTACTGTGAAGGTTAGTCTCTGCAGCCCAGATATTGAACCCTTGGTAGTTAATTTACGTCCATATTATTTACCAAGAGAGTTCACCAGTGTCATTTTGGCAGTTGTTTATATTCCAACTTCAGCCGTTGCCAACCATGCATGTGCTGTCATCAGTTCTGTTGTTGCTAAGCTACAGACCCAGCACCCCAATGCATTTGTGGCAATATCTGGTGATTTTAATCATGCCTCGTTCTCTTCTATACTTCCAACATTTCAACAGTTTGTCAGCTGCTCCACAAGAGAAAACAAGACCTTGGATTTGTTTTATGCAAATGTAAAGGGTGCTTATATGTCCAAACCAAGACCTCCGCTAGGAGAATCAGATCACAATCTTGTCTTTCTCTGCTCAGAATATAAACCACTTGTTCAAAGGCAACCTCTGACAAAGAGAACTGTTAAAAAATGGTCAAATGAAGCTGAAGAAGCCCCGCAGGATTGCTTTGAGTCCACAGACTGGATGACTCTTTGCCAGCCACATGGAGAGGACATAAATTTCATGACTGGGTGTGTGACTGAATATATAAACTTCTGTGTGGACAGCATTGTCCCCTCCAGAACAGTGACATGCTTCCCTAATAACAAACCATGGATCACCAGTGAGCTGAAGGAACTGCTGAACAAGAAAAAAAGAGGCTTCAGGGGGGGGGGAGATAGGGAGTTATTAAGAAGTATACAGAAGCAACTAAAAGTCAAGATCAGAGACAGCAAGGAGGCTTACAGGAAGAAGCTGGAGAACAAACTACAGAGGAACAATATAAGAGATGTCTGGTCTGGAATGAAAAAGATCACAGGCTTTAAGCACAGGAAGGACTGGATAGATGGAAGTGACATCCCACATCATGAAAGTCCTGGAGAGACTCTTGTTGCCCCACCTGAGTAAGCAAACTAGAACCTATCAGGACCCCCTGCAGTTTGCTTATCGCCATGGTGTTGGTGTTGAAGATGCCATCATCAACCTGCTTCTACCAACCCACTGTCATCTGGACAAAGCAGGCAGCACTGTGAGAAGCATGTTCTTTGATTTCTCCAGTGCATTTAACACAATTCGGCCTGATTTACTTTGTCAGAAACTCCTGAAAACACAAGTGGAGGCCTCAACAATCAGCTGGATCAATGTCTACCTGACAAACAGACCACAGTTTGTGAGACTGAAGGATTGTATGTCAAACCAGCTGATCAGCAGCACAGGGGCACCACAAGGGACTGAACTCTCACGATTCCTTTTCACTCTGTACACCTCAGACTTCCAGTATAAGACAGAGACATGTAATCTGCAGAAATACTCGACGACTCTGCAATTGTCGGGTGTATCAGAGATACACCCGACAATTGAAGAAGACAATTGAAGAAGCTGAATACAGAGAGCTGGTGAGAAGCTTCGTGGATTGGTGTGGAGACAATCATCTTACCTTGAGTGTGAACAAAACAATGGAGATGATAGTAGATTTCAGAAGAAACAGAGACAAGTCAAAGACTGTCTCCATCATGGGAGAAGAAGTGGAGGTGGTTGAAGTGTACAAATACCTCGGAGTTCACCTGGACAATAGACTGGAGAATCAACAGTGAAGCCGTCTACAAAAAGGGACAGAGCAGACTGTACTTTCTGAGGAAGGTGAGGTCCTTCAAGATTTGCAGCAAGATGCTGCAAATCTTCTACATGTCTGGGGTGGAGAGTGTCATCTCTTCGTCCATCATCTGTTGGGGTAACAGCATCAGAGCCAGGGACTTAAAATGGCTATATAACCTGATACAGAAGGCTGGTTCTGTTATGGGGACGACTGTGGAACGACTGGAGATAATGATGCAAAGAAGGATTCTTCATAAAAAGATCATGGACAACCCTGAGCATCCTCTCCATGAGACAGTCCTACAGCAACAGAGTATCTTCAGTCGGAGGCTTCTTCAGTTTCGCTGCAAAACAGACCGCTACAGGAAATCCTTTCTCCCCATAGCCATCATGGTCTACAAAAATTCTTTGAGAAATTAATTAATGAGCTACGACAACAATTAATTTCCCTCTGGGATCAATAAAGTATTTTTGAATTGAATTGAATTTGAAATCCAACAGAGGATCGCGATCACCTTCTCCTCCTATGTTTACTGTGCGTCCAACTCGGGAGTCCGTAGCAACAGTAAGGCAGGCAAGCATCTACTCAGATTTCCTAATCACAAAGAACCACACATCGTATTTTCCCTAACAAGTAATTCTCACCAGTTGTCATACAACTCACAACACCACCTGGTAGCATTTTAACTGCGTGTATCACATCCCCTGTGATCAGAGTGCACATCTACAGAGCACATTAGCTGACGCTAGCAAGTAAGTATTGGCTAAGTTAAAGCTCGACTACGGCTAGGATACATGAAGCAGCGGGACCAGAGCTAAAGCTGTTTTTACTCTGAAATCCCCAGTGAGGAAATTCTGAGTTCCAGGCGAGTTAAGTCCATATTTGTATTGTAAACAACAGTTAGCTGCATTTTGCATGGTCCAATGAACTATCTCGACTGGAGCATTGCATCCCCACTCATTTTTCTGCAGTAACTATGAAGAGTCATTACATGGCAGCCACTCTCTGTTACTAATATTTAAAGACTTTTACACATTTATTGTAAATAAATTATTTCCATTTGACCATTAATGCCTAATACTTTACACAAGAATAATAAAAATGGCATCACTTTTGTCTTCTTAAATAAGATTTACTGTACAAAATGTAATGAATATAACCAGTGATCATAGACTAGTCTAAAAATGACATAGGGCTCTCTACTGTAAAAAAAAAAAAAAATTTGATTCGCAGATTTGGAAAATGGTGACACCCCTCATTTCTAGTGAATATTTCAGAACTGGCTTCTGTTCCAAAGCTTATTCACCATATTAAGTTTGGCAACCCATTTTAGTATTGCCATGTTGTGAGTGGAACATGTTTACGGTTTTCCTGAAAATACCACAAGTTATGGGAAGAAAATACAGCATGTAGGCAGAGTTTTTGATGTGGATAAGCCTACGGACATTAGTTTGATCCTTTTGGATGTAAATACACTTTGTTGATTGAGATGCATTTTTTACAAGTGAATTGTTTTAGACCTAGTTTCCATTCCACAGCACATCTGCCATCTTGACTGTGACAAGATATTTGAATATTAGTCATAGTTTTTTCAATGTGCTGTCCGATATGGTGCTCATAAACATTTAAGATTATTTGAGGTGTTTAGGGGAAACATAAGACTTGTAATAGATAATTTAGGACACAAAAACCAGCATTTTAAGGACCCCAAATCCACCATCTTGTGAGTGGCAGATGGTTACTGTTTTCCTAAATATACCACAATTTATGGGACTAAAAAAATGGATTATGTTAGATTATGGATGAAATGAAATGGATTATGATGGATTATGTTAGATGTCCCTGGTGAAAAATATTGTCTGCCAAGCATTTATAGCCACAGCTTTTCAACATCTTTTCATCATTTACCTAATTATATTCTCTCTTCTGATAGGGGCTTAGTAGAGATGGAAGTGATGTAAATAGGATTTAAGTAACACTCAAAGGCAGAAACTTTTAGAACTCAAGACAGGCAGATTAACAACTCTTTTGATGTACGAAGACATGCAGTGATGCGCAACTGATGTGAAGCAGGGAATGGAATGCATTAGGAGGGGCGGGGCAAGAGGCCGACTTGCTCCAATGGGCGAGGAACCCTTTTATAACTGGTTGCAGTTCTTCTTATTCATCTTATTGTTATTCTTATTAGTGGTATTATGAGTAAAACTTTGGTTTTAACAATTTCTTTCCACAGGTACAAGAGGAGCAGATGGATGACATTTGTTGTGTTTAACTTTTTCTCTCTACAGCTGATAGCAATCATGAACAAGGCTTTAATATCTTCAAGAAAATGGGGATTGGATTGCTATTGGGAGATAATTGGATAACTGAATTTTTTGGTTGAACTGAGTATTTTGGTCAAATATGAATACATTTACATCTTTATATAAGAGTTTATTGTATAATAGAATTATACTGGGGGTGGAGGAGTATATCAGGATAGAAGACTATACAAGGGGTCCAACTCAGATTTAAATTAGATTGGAGAGTTTTTTGGGTTTTAGTCATAAACCTAACAACGTTCTTTCATCCTGATCATCTATCATCTTGACTAATTTCATCTTGCATAAGAAGTTAATGAAGCTTGTCTTATTAACTTCAGTGGTGGAGTTAATTTACAATTGCTTAATGCAACAAGGTAATCTAAATCAAACTCCCATATCTGCTAATCTCTGATCTCATTTGCTTAAAGCACTAAAGCACTAACACTTAATTCGTCATGCTAATGCTAATGCTTGAGGACCACATCAGAGGCGTCCAGTAATGCAGGTCTCCTGACTGATCATCATCCCCTGGGAGGAACTCAGAAGTGACAGGGGCCACGCAGTGCAGAGGCTGAAAGGGACCAGAGGTGGACTTTGGGGCTCAAGACGACAGAAGAGTACACAGTTCAACACCGAGTCAACATTTAATATTTCATAGAGATGAGCTAAAGAGGCTGCATAACATCTCTCTCTGTTGGATTTCTTTTACAGTTCTTGCAGATGATGAGACGTCAATGTTGCTGTCTCGTGGGGACGAGAAGTCGTCAGAATGTCTTTTTCCCATTAAAATAAACTGTGTGGTGAACAAAGAACACCACAAGTGGCTTAAACAAAGGAAAAGACCCCAGATTGTTTTTTTCGGTTCTGACAACCAGTTACCAGAGTCATCTAAATGGATAATTTCTTTATTACTATATGCTAATTCATATGGCCAGCATGAGTCATGTCTGAATATGAATTAATTGTGTGATCATTGTTTTTTTTATTGTTTTTTTTTTGTTTGTTTGTTGGGTTTCTCCACCCAGAATCTCAGTAATATACCTGCAGTGAAATTGCACGCAAATATACAAACACACATTATTACAACACTGTTTGGTAAGCTGCCAGTAAAATAAAACATCTAATTTGAGCGTTTTCTGTTAGGTTTACCGAGAGGACCCCAAAGCAGAGACTGAAGCAGACGGCAAGTTCAAGAGTTTATTTTACAAAATAAGGTAGGCAGGCAGGGGAGGCAGGGAGCTGGCCGACGAGGAGCAGGACACCAGGACAAGATACGAGGAGAATCGAACAGGACGGAATTATCTGGCAGTGTCGTGCTGAGACATCCAGGCATTTATACTGAGGTTGATTGGGTAATGAAGTGCAGGTGTCCAGTCTGCAGCACCAGGAGAAGTCAGCCCCACCCCCTGCCACACACACTGCTCTGCTGCAAAAGAAAAAGGGGGGAGGGGGACAGCACTCCAACCAAATCATAACAGTACCCCCCACTCAAAGGGCGCCACCCGGCGACCCACCAGGCTTATCCGGGTGGAAAACATAAAAATCATGAACAAGAACAGGGTCCAAAATGAAAGAGTGAGGAACCCACGAGCGCTCCTCAGGGCCATACCCCACCCAGTCCACCAAGAACTGCAAACCGCGACCCCGCCGCCGGACATCCAGCAGGCGGCTCACAGAATAGGCCCTGTGGCCGTCCACAACCTGGGGGGGCGGAGGGGGCTCGGCCGGAGGGCAGAGACCACTGGAGGAAACAGGCTTAAGAAGCGAGACATGAAAAGAGGGGTGAATGTTTATAGAGGAAGGCAGACGTAATCGGACGGCAGAGGGATTAATGATGCGCTCAATCTCAAATGGTCCAATGAACCTGGGAGAGAGCTTCCTCGACTCACATGGCAAAGGAATGTCACGAGTGGACAACCAAACCTTCTGTCCGGGCACATAGGTGGGGGACGGGACACGGTGGCGATCTGCCAGCATCTGGTTGCGAGCGTTGGTACGTGAGAGAGCAGTGCGGACCTCGGTCCACACACCGCGAGCCCGCCTCATGTGTCCTTGAATGGAGGGCACAGCCACCACCCTCTCCTGTGTTGGGAAGAGCGGAGGTTGAAAACCGTTAGAAGCCATGAACGGAGACATACCTGTGGACGACGAGACCAGGGTATTGTGGGAGTACTCGATCCAGGGAAGGTGGATGGACCAGGAGGCGGGGTGGCTGGCTGTGACACAACGCAAGGCTGCCTCAAGATCCTGGTTTGCCCGCTCTGTCTGGCCATTGGTTTGTGGGTAATAGCCCGACGACAAGCTCCCAGTTGCTCCGATGGCTCGACAAAAAGCTCTCCACACCCGGAAAGTAAACTGGGGGCCCCTGTCCGAAACAATGTCCTGAGGGAGTCCATGCAGCCTGAAAACATGCTGAACCATGAGATTAGCTGTCTCCAAGGCAGACGGGAGCTTTGGAAGAGGAACAAAATGGACTGACTTGGGAAACCGATCAACAATAGTCAAAATAACAGAGTTACCTTCCGACGGGGGCAGGCCCGTTACAAAATCCACTGCGATGTGGGACCAGGGACGATGAGGAATGGGAAGTGGCCTTAACAAACCAGCAGGGGGACGATGAGATGCTTTGCTGCGGGCACAGACCGAGCAGGCCAAGACGAATTCTCGTGTGTCAGATGTCATAGACGGCCACCAGAAACGTTGTTGAACCAGGGTAAGTGTGCGGAGGATACCAGGATGGCAGGCAACCTTGGAGCAATGCCCCCATTGAAGCACTGCGGACCGAGCGTTAGGTGGCACAAACAGAAGCCCTGAAGGACACTCCGCAGGGGTAGGAAGGTTTCGCTGAGCCTCCTGAACTTCATTTTCCACTTCCCAAATAGCTGCTCCGACTATGCAGGAGGAGGGCAGGATGGTGTCTTCTGGTGGATCATCGGAGATGGCAGGAGCGAATTGGCGTGACAAGGCGTCAGGCTTAACATTCCTGGAGCCTGGACGGTAGGTGAGTGTGAAGTTAAAGCGGCCCAGGAAAAGGGCCCACCGAGCCTGCCGTGAATTGAGCCTGCGGGCAGAGCGAAGGTAGGACAGGTTTTTATGATCAGACCATACCAGAAAAGGTTGAGAAGCCCCCTCCAGCCGGTGTCTCCACTCCTTGAGAGCCAGGACCACAGCCAAGAGTTCCCGATTCCCCACATCATAGTTCCTCTCTGCTGGGGTGAGCTGACGAGAGAAGAAGGCGCAGGGGTGCAATTTCTGATCTGTGCCTGACCGCTGGGAGAGCACAGCACCAACTCCAGACTCCGAGGCATCTACTTCCACCACAAACTGAGCTGAGGGATCAGGGTGACATAAAACAGGAGCAGAACAAAATAGGTGCTTTAATCTTACAAAAGCGGCATCTGCTTCAGGGGACCAAGAAAAAGTTGCCTTAACAGAGGTAAGTTTGGTGAGTGGAGAGGCAACGCTACTATTGTTTCGAATGAAACGTCGGTAAAAGTTTGCAAAGCCAAGGAATCTTTGGAGCTGCTTTCTGGTTGTGGGTGTGGGCCAATCAGCTACTGCTTTTATCTTAGCTGGGTCTGACTTGATTTGCCCCTTCTCCACCACAAACCCCAGAAAACTGACAGAGAAAACATGAAAATCGCACTTCTCGGCCTTAACAAAAAGCCTATTCTCGAGGAGCCGCTGTAGAACCAATCGGACTTGTTGAACATGCTCTTCCTGATTTCTTGAGATAATCAGAATATCGTCCAAATAAACAAACACAAATCTGTTCAGCATGTCACGCAAAATGTCATTAATAAGGCACTGAAAGACAGCAGGTGCATTAGTCAATCCAAACGGCATAACTAAATATTCAAAATGTCCAAGGGGGGTGTTAAATGGCGTTTTCCACTCATCTCCTTCTTTGATCCGGACTAAATAATAGGCATTACGGAGATCTAGTTTGGTGAACACTGTAGCCTGATGAAGGGAGCTGAAAGCAGAGTCAATAAGTGGAAGGGGGTATTTTTTCTTTACAGTTATGTCATTCAAGCCCCTATAGTCAATGCAGGGTCGTAGGGTCTTGTCCTTTTTATCCACAAAAAAAAATCCAGCCCCCACAGGAGATGAGGAGGGGCGAATAAGCCCAGCAGCCAAACTTTCTGTTATATAGGTCTCCATTGCCTCCCTTTCTGGCTTGGAGAGATTATACAACTTGCTGGAGGGTAACGGGGCACCAGGGATCAGATCAATTTGACAGTCGTAAGGCCTGTGTGGCGGCTGGGATGACGCACGGTCTTTAGAAAAAACTTCTTTAAGGTCATGATACTCAGGTGGCACCAGAGACAGATCTACAGGTTTCGGAGGAGAGGGAATACTTAAATTGGTGGATGGAACTGCTGCATGCAAGCAATGGGAGTGGCAGAACAAACTCCAATTGTCAATGGATTGGGTAGACCAGTCGATGTGCGGATTGTGGAGTTTAAGCCAGGGGAGGCCCAATACAAGTGGAGCTGATGGTGATGGAACAACGTAAAGTGATATTAACTCACCATGATTACCAGAAACCAACAGGGACACTGGCACAGTGCGGTGAGTAACATTAGCTAACACTCTACCATCAAGGGCAAATAGTGTCTTAGGCTCAGGAAGAAGTTCCATAGGGACATTGGCCTGGGAGACAAACTGAGAGTCAATGAAATTCTCGTCCGCACCAGAGTCCACTAAAGCTTGAATAGGAAAAGAAAGTGTGTTATACGACACAATACCTTTGAGTTGAACACGCTTCGAGGAGGGATCAACAGGCGTATGGCTCACCAGCGCCCCTCCGGATGCCGATGAGCCTGGTCTTTTGGTCTTTTGGGACAGGAACGCAGGATGTGGCTGGCCTGGCCACAGTAGAGGCAGAGTCTTTCTTCAAAACGACGCTGCCGCTCCTCCTGGGTAAGTGTCATTCTCCCAAGCTGCATGGGCTCCTCTGAGGTATTAGAAGACTCTAGCAGAGGAGGGGCTGGTAGTTCCGGAAGGTGACGGGTCCTAGGCTGGAAGGTTGGGAAAGAGTTCTTTGACCTGTAACTTCTTTCCCTGCGTCTCTCCCGAAGGCGGTTATCAAGTCTAATAGAAAGTGAAATTAGGTCCTCAAGGTTGGAAATCTCATTTCTGGCTGTCAGTTCGTCCTTCACCTCTTCACTTAAACCACGAAAAAAGACGCCTTGTAGACCCTTATCATCCCACCCACACTCTGTAGCTAAGATGCGGAAGTCAATGGAATAAGCAGATACCGAACCGGAGCCCTGACGCAAAGAGAGCAAACGACTGCTCGCCTCTTTATCCTGCAGTGGATGATCAAATACTTTCTGTATTTCTGCGATAAATGAATTAAGTGTGTTACAAACCGGAGAGTCACTGTTAGATAAAGCTACCGCCAAACAGACGCCTTCCCAGAAAGTAGACTCATTATAAACGCAACTCTTGACCTCTCAGATGGATAGGTGAGTGGCTGCTGGTCGAAAACTAACATGCATTGATGAATGAACTGCTTACATATCCCAATCTCCCCAGAGTACCTGCTAGGTGTAGGTATGAAAGGCTCACGGGGCTGAGGGGAGGTCCGGGGACCAGTGGGAGCTGAGGCCTGGAGAGCTGGAACCGACGCATGGCCTGGGTCTGGAAGTTGCGCCTGGTCAGGAGGCTGTAGCGAGGTAAGTTGGCTGGCAACATCATTCAGACGACCCCCCAGATTGGTCAATCCTGTGGTGAGATTCTGGAGAGAGGCCATGATTTCCTGAAGGGCGACGCCATGCTGTCCGACAAGAACTCCTTGTGAAGCTACTGCTCGTTTGAATTTTTCAGTCTTAGCAAGAGTGCAGGTGTCCAGTCTGCAGCACCAGGAGAAGTCAGCCCCACCCCCTGCCACACACACTGCTCTGCTGCAAAAGAACAAGGGGGGAGGGGGACAGCACTCCAACCAAATCATAACATTTTCAGTGTATTTATTTTTATTGGTTTAATAATTAAAACAAAACTAAGACGAGGATTTAATTTTGAAATAAAACTTAATTTTCATAATAACACAAACTATATGTGAATTCCTTACCTACAAGGCTGTAGAAGTTTGCTCAGTCTGTGCAGTCTGTCCCATTCTGCTGTTGTCAGCATAACCAGTTTGTGGTGTTGTTGTTCCAGGGTTGCTTGTGTTGCTGTTTGATTGCGGATCAGATGTTCAACCATTTTTCGAATCGAATTCCACCATGTCGAGACGTCTTGGATCAGTGGCTGCTGTTGCTGTCCCAGGGCAGCCTGCTGTGCTTGAAGCTCCATGGACAATTTTGCAACACTTAGCCAATATATTCACAAATTCACTATCAGAAAAAGTCACTTTGATGCTTCTCTGTAGCATGTGAGGGAGGAGGGAATATGCTCATATGGCAGTAATTTAGCTCCAGCAGTCATATTAGGAGCTCTGTCCGTCCCTATAGTTGTGATTTTTCTTTCAATTGCCCACTCGTTTTATACTTTTTGAAACTGTTGTGTACATGCATCTGCAAAGTGCCAATCTTCTGTTTTGATTACAGTTAGTGAACGATTTTAGTTCCCATGTTTTTGTGATATGATGAGGTCCAGTGGTCTCCTGTTAAAGCAACATATTCCGCTGAGTTCAGATCCTCTTCCTTCTTTTTCTTTGTAGTGTCATACAGTTTGTTGATTTTAGCCGTTACTGGGCCTCTCGTAGGTGGCTTGTAGAATGCATCGTGAGTCGCCACTTAGTTATTCACTTCTTGGAGACCTGTGTCCTTGACAATATTAATCAAGCTTAAGTCCTTGGCTATCCATTTAGCAATTGTGCCTGCAACCTTTCAGGTGAAGTCTTGAATAAGAGTGTTCTGCCACATGCCAGGTGCTGCTTTTGAATGTGAGGCTCCTGAAGGTCCGGTGAAGGAATGCTTGGTGTTAAGATGATACTTAAGGCTGGTTGTACTTCGGTGAAATGAAAATTACTTCCTGCAATATTTGCAAACTACAACATTTGTGTTGACTGTCCCGTCTCTGCTTTAAAAAAAATCCAGACTGATAAAAAGTTCTCTGGGACTCTCTTAGCATCTGCCATCTTGATTACCCAAGTAACATATCTCTGACCTTGTATGTACTAAACCGCGCATGTGTTACTTGTGTTGAAAAAAATCTTGCATTAATTATAACCTATTAATTGATTTGTGTCAATGCACTATTTTTGACAGCCCTAGTATTAACCTTAAAATATTTTTTTTTTTATGTATGTAAATAGGGGCGGACTATAGTGGGAAAATTAATTCAAGTTTAGTTCTGTTTAGTGAGTATTAAATAGTGAAAGCAGCCAGAGAATGTTCCATATTGCTGACAACTAAGGTCACCTTTTACCTACACTGATGTAGCTGTTATCTTGTTTTGTCTTGCTGGTGCTGATATAACACACACATTAGCAGACGATAGCCAGGAGGGAGGGAGTCAGACGCTATTGCCCCTTTTCAACTGGGGTCACTTCAGACCCGAATTTTACGGCAACATAGGGGCTATAATAGGTACGTTGTGTTTCCATTACCATCTCAAAAGAATGGTAGTCAGTGAGGACATAGGCATGCTTAGCTTAACAAAAACTCCAGCAAAAAGTCATAGCAACACAGATCCTCTGAAAAGTGCAAAGACTTTTGAGAGACATTGCTCTGTTCATGCCTCATGCTTCTGATCTGTGTTGTTCATGCCAGTACTGATCTAACCTGTGATCATCCAGTATCTGAATCTGCCGCGTTACAACCGATCGAGCTCACTGATCACTGCGGACACATCCCGCCTCTCTACTGCTATACTGGATTCTCCCTTGTGGGACGGCACGGGCTTACTGCCAGCTTCTCCGTGCTATCACGCACCGACTTCGCCTGCTACGGCTACCCGACAGAAGCCTGTTACCCACGTGTGGAAACAGATAACAGTGCCGGTCTCGCTCCAGCTCTCTGACCACCACTGAGACCCCCTGCTTCTCTGCTACTACCACTGGCTACCAGCCTTCTTCCTCCCATCACTGCAGGCTCACAGTGGTTTTTTCAGTTCTTTCACACCCTGACTTTGCTGCTCCAACCTAAATGTGGAAGGAGATAACAGCCCCGATCGCAGCACCATTCCTCTTGGCGACCTGATAAAGATCTGCCAACACTCACAGTTTTCCAATGTCCTAGATGCCGAAGCTGCAGCCCATATGAAACCATTTTTTCCACTGCTGCAAGTGAACCTGTAGCTCGTATCAATGTAGATTCTCCTTGTCACCTGTCGGCTTCATCTTTATCAAAACCACAACCCTCTCTAAATGCTGTAAAACAGTTCATAAAGCACTCAGTTTCTTTTTTTATGGAGCTACTTAAAGAAAAATAAAACCTTCTCTGACACTTTGAATGGTTCCAATTTTATGGAGAACATTTCTGTTCTTGGTGCTATTACTGTTATTACATTCTGAGACATCACTTCAAACAAACAACTCCAGGCCAATCAGCAACTACCATTGCTAGGTAGGAATAAGGGGGATATCCTATGACTGGACCAATCAGTCCATAGGTGGGCATATTGGGTAACTTCGGCACGCTTAGCACCAAGGCAGAGATAGTACAAAAAAAGGGTCGTCTGGGGTCCGCTCGGACCGGTCACAGGTAATGGTAACACACCATAACCGTTCCAATGCTACTCTTTCTGTACCATATCGGCCCTAGTGTATATATATAATATATTAAAACTCAAACAGAGACTGAATCATCCTTATTTACATCTCTATGGAATTATCAAGGTACAGTATGTGCAAGTCACTAAAAATATTGAGACACTGCAGTGATGTACCAAAACAAAATCTTATACCACTCAAAAGCAGATAACGTTAAACAGTAGCATGAGCTCTGTTGTCTTCATCTTATCTTATCTCATGTCATCATATTTCCTCATCATCACCAGTGTGTGTCGTCAGACAAATTTTACAGGAATATCTAAAGGCATCCATCAAGGTTCGTCCCTGGGACCTTTATCATTGGGACCTGCAGTCTTTAAGAAAAAAGTAATGCCTAGCTTTCATAAACATAAATAAGAAATTACAACCTTACTTATTTAACTGGGCCAAATGCTGCACTTTATAACTCAAGTTCTATCATTTTTATTTGGGCAAACAAGTCAGGAAATACATTTACAGAAATTGAAAACTGACTAAAGTTAATTAATGTTTAAATGTTTTGCACTTTGAATATTGCATTATGAGGTGCAGCTTTAGATTCCTATCCAACATGGTTCCTATCTCAGATTGTTTAAATATTCCTCAAAAACAATATATATATATTTTTTAGAAAATACTGTGTGGGGTAAAAGCTGCTACTGGGTACAAGTGTGGATTCAGTGGATGACAACAGAGGGAAATAGCTCGCCGCAACATTTTGGGGAAAAAAGAACTATGAACTAGTTTATTTTTCAAGCTCTGAACTTAGTTTAAAAAAAGTTAATTATGAACTTAACTAGTTAATTTTAAAATGTGTGAACTGAACTTTGAACTAGTTCATATAAAAAATGGACTTTCCCAACTGCAGGTTGCAGCAGGCGTAAATTCCATTGCATTTAGTGAAGTGGAACCAAACTTTAGAGCACTTTCTCTCTTCTATACTGCTTCCTCTGTTTATGGCTTGCTCACAGCGACTGAGGTCATTACGGTCTTGCAGATGCGATTCTGTCTGGTATCTTGGCAAGCTCTCATTAATGAAGGGCAGGTACCAAAACAAAGTACCGTTTCATATCACGTGAAATGTTCCTCGGGAAGAAACCACGGAATGCAGTCAGTGCCTTAAAATTCCTTACATATAGTTACTGTATTGTGTAAGTGTGCGGGTCTCAGGTCAGGTTGCTGGTTTTAAATCAACGAATTTGTCAGTACCAGAGTTGATTGTGATTCAGGAGATTACTGCAGGTACTGGGTCAGGATCAAAAATCATCTTAAGGGCAGGTCAGGTGCAGGTTGGTAAAATTGTGCAGGACTCTGCTATAGTTAACCGTGTACTTTTAAAGTGGTTATTTTGTATATAAAATTATTCTATGAAAAACGTTTAATTTCAGAAGATGAAATATTTTGACTCCAGAACGGAGTTCTGCGTTTTGAGGGCAGATGTGCTGCCCAGTCAGAGACAAACCTTATGATGCCTGGGTGTACGTACACAAGGATTTGGGGTACCTCCTTTCTGGGAATTGTACATGTATGGCAGGGTATGCATAAGTGACAGACAATCTGAGATAATTACCTTATAATAACATATAAAGGAAGGTAATGAACTATCCATCGCTCTAGCCTGGCATCATGCTGTAGTCACGCTGCAGCCATCATGTATTTGATGGAGATGACAGGGAGGACAAATCCCACGGAGGAGGTAGCCTGCACGTCCATGGCCAATCAGTGGAAGAGGTCCAAGAATATTATGAGCCGCAGAAGCTTAAATTGATTAACTTCAGCCGGCCAAAAGTGCATATGACCAGGCTTCCACAACTCCAGCGCCCCCTACCAGTCTAAAACGTCCCATGTGCAACTAACACACCCTAGCTGACCTGTTTGTTTAAACACGTGATTCCACAAGTTAAGCCAACCTTGATTTAACCCTTGATAGTCAGTGGGATCAATTTTCAGTTTTTGGCTTAAAAACAAAATATTATATGCAGTATTTTATTTTTACATACATTTGTATTGAAAATATTGTAGTGTACTGGAGTTATGCTATAGTAAAAACTGCAGTTTTGGTACTGCAGAACATTTTTTTTAAATAAAACAAATTTAATTGATCCCAACTTTGCCTCTGTTAATAATTCCGTCTCCATTTATACACACAGCAATTACAACAAAAGCCCTCCAGAGTCTGAAAATGTTATATCCAGATGCTGCTGTGTTTACATCAATCAACACAGATGCAGATTCAGACACAACATCAGAAACTGAATATGAGCTCCCGGAAACCCTGACACCTATGTTTAATCCCTCTGCAAGGGAACTGACATTAGCTGAGTTTGAAGACAAGTGTACAGCCAGCTATGAGAAAATAAGAAATGCATACACAGTGAGTAAGCTTGAACATCTAGAGGATGTGACTAAAGAGCAGGCAAATTGTGCAACATGTAACACCCACAGAGCCGGATGCATAACAGGCAGTACCTTTCACAAGGTTGTAACATGCAAGGACTCCTCCTCTCAAACTTTTTAAAACAAATAATGCAGTATGAATCTAAAGAACATACTGTACCAGCAGTCATGTGGGGAAGACAAATGGAAGTCAGTTTTACATCAAAGAAATGAAAAAAACAACAACAAAAAACAAAAGCAGGGCCTGCTCACTGCTCAGGCAAGAAGGAGGCTTGAGCTCAGTGCAGGGCCCTCCCGGGGTTGGCAGAGGGAGAGCAATGCCTAGGGTTGCACTTAGGCAGTGCCACTGGGTGATAAATAATGGGGAAAAAACTGTGGGACAAAAAGAAAAATGAAAAAATCACAGTAACTTTAATTTGAGAGCAGTGGGTCTGACAATGAAACCAAATGAGCCATACCTGGCCTCCTCTCCTGATGGTGTTTTTTTTCCTGTGACTGCTGCAGAACAGGTGTACTGGAGATAAAATGTCTATAGAAGTACAAGGAGGGATTAGAGGGGTCTGAGCATGATTCATCATTCTGCCTTGATGAAAACTATCACTTACGCCCTAGCCACCCTTACTATTCCCAGATTCAACTATAGATGTATGTTTGCCAAATGGACATCTGTGATTTTATGGTGTGGACCAAAACAATCAGCATAACATGCATAACATAAGAAAAGATGAGTCCTTTCTGCAATCTTTCTAAGAGTGGTGAGACATGCAAATATAGTTACAATGTCATCCAACATATCAACATGGCTGATAGGTATGATTGTGTTTTATATTTTGAAGTCTAAGATGACCAATAACTCTCTCCACGTCCTCTACAGACTCTTGACAACTGTCGTGAAGTGTCAACACAACAACCAGGCAACTGAGGCTTCCCCTTTGTAAAACGTGGTATTCTTAATGTTGCTCCCACAATAGCCAATTTCTCTTTAACAAGGAAACCTCGGTCTGCAAGGACTTCATCTCCGTTTTCAAGTTTTTCCAAAAATCCTGAATTCACAGTTATTTTGTCAGAGGCCCAGACATCCCACCCATCAAACAAGACAGATATAGCCACAGCTGGAGTTATTTCAATTAAATATTTTATGGTACTTTGATGCTTGTAATTTGACCAAGTTTCAGCCCTTGCTTTTAGATTATAGGTTCTCTCTATGAATATTTCTGTGCAATCCATAATGCAATGACAGTTCTTAAATTTTGGTTTAAAACATTTAGGCATGTTTGCAGTTATTGCATCCTTACTATGCCAAATTATCAATGGTTTCCAAACTAAGGACAACATGGGTATCAACTCTCTCATGTTTTGGACACAGTTAAGAAAGGAAGGAGAAATAGTTGGGCCAGGTTTTTTATTGTTGAGCCCAAGTCGGAGTTTCATTAAAACCAAAAGGAGATTCTCCCAGCTTAACCCACCCTCCAGCAATAATTTGGTTCGTTTAAGAATGTTTAGAAGCTACAAAAAAAACCTGAATAGACTGCAATCCAGTAAAAAAAACAGAGTGTAGAGTCTTTCACTGCATCAAACCCAACTTTAAAAAAAAATTTAAGTCTATCCCGCAGCTGCTCTGACTTTACAGCTTCAAGTTCCCTTTTCAATCCCACGTAGTCATCCTGAACTTGGCGATACTGTATGCTGAGTTGGTCCAAATCCTTTTTGGTCACAAAGTAATCTACAAGAAAAAAAATGAAGTGCAATATCACAAAAGGCACCATCTTAACATTAAACACTACATTCAGATCGGGGGTACAACACCAACACAACTCCCACATCATCCACTGAATTTCATAAACCTAAATCAGCTTGAACATCAGCCTCAGTGTGGATTGTGGAGCTACAGGTGCCTTTTCCTGCCTTCTCCTAATTCGTTCATACCTATGTAAAATTTATAATAAAAATTTGTATCAATACATTTTAAATACTTTGGCTTCTACTAACCAAAGCAGTCAGGTTAGAATATTTTTCTGACCGAATCATACCTACCTTGCCACCTTTGCTGTAGGATCTGGAGCGCTATGTGGAAAAATAGATGGCACAAAATCTGGACTGTCACAGTCCATAGATGGTTCTCCTGATAAAAGAAGAATGCATTAGCTCAGCTAATTATTGCACAGGTTTTCATTTCAGTTATCCCTACCTGGAAGAAAGGTTTTCAAGGATCATTCAAAAGTATTATATTAACTAAGGCTACACTCAGATAAAGTATCTCAGGAGTTGCCATTACAAGTGGGTCAACATAAAAAAGTTAAGCGTATACAACTTATGTTAACATGCAGTGTGATCTAAAACATGACGATACTGAGAAAAACATGAGGCCTGTTTGTTGAGCTTCCAACAATGTATTTTCAATACTATCTTTCTAAAGTGACTGTATGGGGATATTGCAGATGAACCCAGAACACCTATAAAACTTTTTTATTTTCTCATTTAAATACAAATTAAGGAGTGGGATGACAAGTAGTTAATTAAATTGGCTTACATGGCTTGTCTGAACAACAACCAAACCACACTAAGAAATTGAATGCAATATTCACTTAAAATTTATTGGATAGATAGATGGATATAGATATACTGCTCACAAAAATTAAAGGAGCCCCTTAAAGAAACACATTAGATACTTCAGATCTCAATATGAAGTTAGATATCTATACAAATAATGACAAGGCAATGTCTTAGGAACAAAAGGATGCCTTTTGTCTTTTAGTGGAAATAAAAGTTTTCAGCCTACAGAGGGCTCAATTGTGTAGACACCCTAAAATCAGAGTGAAATGAAGATGTGGCAGGCTAGTCCATTTTTTCAAAAACTTAATTTCTGCAACTCAAAATGCTTTTCAGTATCTTGTGTGGACCCCATGAGCTTGTATGCATGCTTGACAACGTTGGGGCCTGCTCCCAGTGAGACAAGGGATGGTGTCTTGTGTCTTCCTAGGCAGTAGAGGTCTGTGCGTCCCTCCATGGATATGCCTCCCCAGACCATCACTGACCCACCACCAAACCTGTTATGTTGAACGACATTGCAGGCAGCATAACATTCTCCTTGTCTTCTCCAGACTCTGTCACGTCTATCACAGATGCTCAGGGTGAACCTGCTCTCGTCTGTAAAAATTACAGGGCGCTAGTGGCGGACTTGCCAATTCTGGTGTTCTTGAGCAAATGCCAGTCAAGCGGTGCTGTGCAGTGAGCAAAGGGCCCACTACAGTACGTCAGGCCATCTTCATGAAGTCTGTTCCTGATTGTTTGGGTAGAGACATTCACACCAGTGGCCCTCTGGAGGTCATTCTGTAGGGCACGAGCAGTGCTTAGCCTGTTCCGCCTTGCACAAAGGAGCAGGTATCGGTCCTGCTGATGGGTTGAGGACCTTCTACGGCCCTGTCCAGCTCTCCGAAAATAACCACCAGTCTCCTGAAATCTCTGTATCCACTGTAGGGCACCTGTTAAGTCCATGAACACCAATACAGCTGGAAGTGATTAACGATGCCCTCAGCTGCCTAACCAACCAGAAAATGATCAGAGACAGCTTTAATTGATTTGATGTCAGGCCCAATAAAAAAAGTGTTCCTTTAATTTTTGTGAGTAGTTTATATATATATATATATATATATATATATATATATATATATATATATATATATATATATATACCAGTTGGTGCCCCATTTGTTATAATAATTTTCCATAGATTATTAATCTTCTTGACAACCATAAGAGATCCTTTAACTATTCATAGCCGAATAGCTGCATTTCCCCCAAATACCTGACATTATTACTGTATTACTTTGTGACTTTCTCAATATTTCAGTTAAAAATAGTTTCTTTAAAACTGAATATAGTCTTTTTATATTCTGCGTCGTCATATATTCGAGACAATACGGTACTTTACATGACTGCAACATTGTCTGTGACTCTGTGAACATTTCCTGTTGTCTATTTCTGCTCTTTTTTTCAGTAAGGTGTGTAGTGGTTCTATTTTGTTAGAGCCTTTCAACAGGAAATTGTTAAGTATGTTTTCAGTTCAGCAGGATTTTGTGGTTCTGGTACTTTGAAGATGGCTTCCACTGTAGTCCAATAGCCTTTATGAAGTGTTCCAAGAATATGAACCCGGGGATCATGTACTCACACTTATTTGGGATATTTCCAAAGATACTTTCAATGGCCTGATGGAAAAAGATTGGGATTGATGCTACAACAGCTGTTTGATGCACATGTATCTATTCCAACCCATTTTTTTGTATTAATAGTTGCACATTTCCAGGACTATTCTTTTGGCACTGCTGCATTGCATCTGCTAATTGGCATGGCTGATATCTAACTTTCAGAAACATGTCCGACTTCACAACTGAGAAATTGATCCTATCCCTTGGAAATGGTATACTGTTCTAATCTATAAACACTGTTAATTTACAGTTGTCACAGATCTTAATGGATTAATCTGTCTTTTGTACATCAGCTCTGGGAGCAGTCCTGGCATCAAACTGTAAATGCTTTATAATATCCTCAAAAAGCAATCTTTGAATCCCCTTTCCTACTCTCAGCCTCACTGCGTATAGATGGGCCATGGTTTATAAAAATACATTTGAGCATTAGTTTTGACATATATTTTTTTGCTTTCTTGCCCACTAGTTTTCCTAATCTGTCTTTGAATACTTGTCTGTTTTTTTTACTACCACATTTCTCCTGTATTAGCTTCTGTATTAGCCATAGTATATAGTTTAAGATCCTCCTCCTTACACATAAGGCCCTTACTAATCAAGCTCCATCATACATCAGAGTTCTTACTGTTCCATATGATCCTAACAGAGCACTTCACTCTCAGAATCTTTCAGAACTCAAAACTGTCAGGCAAATCAACAAAACCTTTGATGTACGAAAACACCCAGTGATGCACAATTGACGTGAAGCAGGGAAAGGTATGCAATTATCAGGCTCCTCTCCTATGAAACCAGTTGCCAGTTTTAGTCCATGGGGCAAATACTCTATTTTTAAGACTACGCTTAAAACCTTTCTTTTTGATAAAGTCTATAGTTAGAAAGGCTTAGATTATCCTGAGTTATTTTTGTAGTTATGCTGCTATAGGCTTAAACTGTTGGAGGACAGACTAACCACTTTTCTTCACTCTTTTACTTTCCTCTTCTACTACTCAGCAGATGTATTTTCTGCTGTTAAACTTGTTTTCTCTCAGTGTTTTTCTCTCGCTAGAAGCTCCAGCTGGTCTGGTATTCTGCTCAGCTCCAGTGCCCAGCTGGATGGGGAACATCACTTCAGATGTTGCTAAAAGTGACCGAGCATCCTCCATGTCCTGTTGTCAATTTTTTACTTTCTTTAATATATAAAGTACTCGTACATCAGTTCTTTTTTTCTTTTTGTGTCTCTTCTCGGTCTTCTCAAACCCCCAAACAGTCGTGGCAGATGACCGCTTGTACTGAGACAAGTTCTGCTGGAGGTTTCTTCCTGTTAAAGGAGATTTTTTTCATCTCTACTGTTGCTACATGCTTGCTCAGTATAAGGGATTGTTGAGGAATTGCTGTCGTTGGAGTCTGGATGATCCGGGCACAACCTCACATCGATGATTCAACGCAATCTGCTTGGATTCCTTACATGGAATACTTTTAACTGATTGGAATGTTTGTATAATTGTATTGAAATTACTTTTCTTGTAACGTGCCTTGAGATGACATCTGTTTTGAATTTGCGCTATATAAATAAAAGTGAATAGAAGTGAAATGAATAGTGTTTTTGTTATATCCAGGCTAACTTGGTTAACAGGCTGTTTTATAACAGTCAGTTATTGCAGCCAGATACACCCCAATAAATTCAGTCCTCTACCTGCCACCAGTATTTAAAGAAGCCTTTTTTATTGCCCTGTGCTGCACCTCAACCTATATTTTCAACTTTGGTGTAAATGTGCCTATCTACTTTATTCTTTTTCTCATTGTTTTATAATGCTGGTTGCTTAATTTGTTACCCTGCACCCAATGTCCACTTGAAATTAAACTGCCCTGTAATAGAGCAAGCATGTGGAGACAGTGAAAAGGAAAAACTCTCTTTAATAAGGAAGAAACTTCCAGCAGAACTTATCTCTGTACGAGCGGTCATCTGCCATAACCGTCTCTGGCAGGGAGAAGAAAGCAGAGACACAGAACAAAAAGAACTGATGTAAGAGTACTTTATATATTAAAGAATGTAAAAAGTTAATAACAGGACACATAGGGCATTCAGGTAGTTGGAGCCTCATCCCAGTTAATCCAGCCCATCTATCAGGGCATTGCAGTTAAGCAGGGTGGCAGACCAGGTTTAGCTTCTATGGAGAGCATCTTCCATTCCATTTGGCTGTCTGTTTTGTCTTATGTTAAAAGCATTGTTAAATATTCTCTGAATTGTAAAAGCAAGGAAGGGGTTTTTAAAGGAGAGTGCTTTTAAAAAATTATAACTGGCAACTTTGGCTCCAATATTAAACCTTTTTAGAAAAGATACAGCATACCTGGGTTTGCATAAAACTGAGTAGAAGTATGTACAAAACACAGTACAGCCATCATAATGATCAGTAGTAAAGAATAACAGTTGACTTTTTTTCTTGCCTGCAGCCCCCTCCTCAGAAGATTTTCAGAAGATACATTTTCAGAAGATCACATATCTCTTTCGGTCACCGGCTGTCAAGTTCATCACACACCCCGAATTTTTCACTGTGTTGCACAGCAATTATGTGAGTGCTCATAAGAACATAAATATACAGTGTTTATGAAAAAGGCAAATCTTTTAACTGATTAATAGGGATGCACGAATCCAATATTAATATCTGTTTCAGTACAGATACATATTTTTTTTTTATTCTGGTGTAGTGAGAATGGGCCCAATCCATGGGGCAAATATATTGAGCTCATATCTAAGCTATGCGCTGGAAGAGGCAACATGCCCCAAGCCTCAGGGTTTTTTTTCTATTTCAGTTCTTGTAATTGTTTTAAATAGGGCTGGATGGTACATTCAAAACATATAGATCAATAGATGTGTGATGCTATAAAAAAGGGGTTTATAACAAAAGGTTCCCCTCATTTCTCATTATAGTCCATAAGGTAACTTAATACAACAGTCATTACTTACTCCAAACTAATCATAACCTATAGACTGTAGATACAATGGACTAACCTTCAGGTTACGTCACTGATAGGTTTCCGAAGAGCAGAAAATGAAGCTGACTCTGTAGTCTTCCAGCCTGATCTGGCCGACTCTCGCTCTCTGATGCCGCAGCTTCTCGGTCCTGCTGACTTTGCTGCTCTGCTAATACCCGACAGGTCACCTGCTCCAACGTGCCTGTCGAAAAACATAAAAGGTCTGATTGGAACAGCATTCATCTTGGCCACCTGACAGCAATTCTCCCCCCACAATGCTGGTGAAGAATCAGCTGGTATAAAGCATCCCACAAGCAGAGACTTCTTGGACAGTCTGTTACTATAATCAATACCACAGCAAGCCATCTTTGTCCAATAAGTGCAGATTAACATCCAAAACCAAATAAAAACTGCAGAGGCAACTGATAGTGGAGTTCAGAAACATGAAATGGCTGAAGTCTTTAACTTAGTACCAGGCTGTGAAGGCCTTCCCCGAGCAAGCAGGGGGGGTGGGATCAGACTATGGTGCAAGCTATTAGTTACCGTTAGCCACCATTAGCCACCAGAGTTAGTCTAGAACAACATGTCAAAAGGACACGCCCCTACATCATTTCAGGATTAAATTACAAATAAAAGGAGGACATATAAAAAAAGAGATTGGTGCATCCCTGCTGATTAATAAATAAATTGAGCTTTTCGTGTATAATTCATAACACCATGTCTGGAGAAAAACTGAACACCTTAGGAATTGCTGAAGCTAAATTAAAATGTTTAAACCTTTCCATCCTTATCTCTATACCTTGGATTGGTTTTCATTATTTAAGGATATACTGTCATTTATGTTGAGTTGTTTTATTCTCCACAAGCAGATTTTTGCTATGCCCAGATGTATCTTTGTTTATACATTTCTAAATCTATTTTTTTAAAGTAAAAACGTTTTTTTAATAAAACACAGGTAGTGATACTTCAAAACATAAAACAGCTAACAGTTTTACTAACAATTATTAATTTAGTATTCTTACTGTTATTTCCTCCACAGGCAGCCTACTGTATGTTTACCAGCAACACCTGTGTGAAGCACATGATCCTGAAGGTGCGTCGTGATGCCAGAACTTTTGAGCGCTATCAGCATAACAGAGACCTGGTGATCTTCCTTAATAAGTTTGCAGATACTCAGCTGGAACTGCCTAGAGGCTGGGAAATCAAGACAGACCCCCAAGGAAAGGTAGCAGTTTGCATTTATTTGCCCCCTCTCATATCTCTTCTGGTGTTTGCCACACCTTAATTTTTCAAACTATCAAATAAAATCCAACAAAGATAATTTAAATTTAAATATTTTGTTATTGTTGATAAGAAAAAGATATCATAATCAGACAAAAATCATCATTATTCAGTACTGTTTAAATCTGTATCGGATTGGTATTAACAGATACCAATCCGATCTGTTGTACTCCATGAAGCTGTATGGTGTGTAGCATTCCCGGTTGAAAAGATGGTCTCTCAAACTGATGGTTCACAATCGTTTTATTAAGAGCCTTGCATGCGAACACACTGTAAGAACTACAAAATATACAGAATAAAAATAATACCATTAGTAACTCAGACAGTATTTTACCTTTAACCCTTTGCTAACCCTTAACCCTTATTTAACTATGTAAGAAATATCCTTGCCTTAAATTATTAAACCATTGTATCCTTGAAAATCTCTTTAACCATGTATATTTAAACCATTTTAGCACTGCTTTTATACCTTTCTGTACCATGAAATAAAATCAACGTTTTGCAATTTTCTATGATTTTTCAAGCCAAATAACACAGAAGCGTGTAACCTTTGAATTACTATGGTGTCTAATTTATCAAAGCACATTAGCACCATCTAGTGGACAAAAACCGTAATCGTTTTACTTAGTGGAACACCTTACAAACTGAAATTTCTAACTAAATGTATTAACAAAACAACACCCAAATACCAACCTTGTTCCTCATTAACCAGGTGCTAAATAACCGTTGGTATTTTAGAGTTAAACTGACTAAATATCTTTTTTAACTATGTTTCAACCATGAATAGTGTTGCCAACTTTCATAAATTAAAATAACGGTAGTGCACAGGCTACAGGGCGTTATTCACCACAGGCTGAGCCATCCGACTCGCAGGGAAGTGTGGTGCTTAGGGGTCCTCCAGAATGGTAATACGTTAAGCTTAACATGCTTTTTCACAATAAACACATTAATGCATCAGTTCTGTAAGTTAGGCTACAACAAGCTGCAATGAAATGCATCCTCATAAAAAAGGAAATAAAGTGTATATACAACTTCTGTTAACATGCAGTGGGATCTAACACATGACGATACTGAGAACAACATAAGGTCTGTTTGTTGAGCTTCCAACAATGTATTTTCAATATTTTCTTTCTAAAGTGACTGTATGGGGATATTGCAGATGAACCCCAAACACCTTTAAACTTTTTTATCAGCTCATTTAAATACAAATTAAGGACTGGGATGACAAATAGTTAATTAAATTGGCTTACATGGCTTATCTGAACATCAATCAAACCACACTAAGAAATTTAATGCAATGTTCACTTAAAATGTTTTGCCTATTTCTCAAAAATATAAAATTTCAACAGCCAGTAACCTATCCAAACATTTGTCATTTTAATCTATTTATTAGCATACGAATTAATTAGTTACCATGATTTGTTCTTTAAATTGTTATTTATATCTTAATCGATAATAGACTATGCCTAAGCCTACTGGCTTAAAAAAAACAAAAAATCCTCTACAATTAATCCAACAAAAATAAAATTGCAAATGGACGAGACATCTTGGAAAATGCACAATTAATATAATCTATTCGGAATATTTTAGCCTACATGTCGCATAAGCCTCATAGTATGGAAAGGCGTTTGAGAATCTATTCTTATATCTTGATATCAGGCATAATTGTAATGTACATGTCAGCCATTTTTGTCAACTAGTTAACTAGTGATCCATGTTTGTGTGCTCTTTCAAAATAAAAAAAATTACTTGTCTAGTGATAGAATAATACTTCTAAACCAAATTACAATAAAGAAAACATTAATACAGTAATTTAAATGGTGTTTAGATTCTCTTCGATTTATTTATTTTCTGTGCGTGAAAAAGTATTCAATTTAATTTAATAAAAAATAATGTATTAATCCCAGAGGAATAATTACTTGCCTCTAAATTTTAAAAGCTGATGGCTCTGGGCAGGAAGGATCTCTTGTAGTGGATTATGTTACAGCAGAACTGAAAAACCCTCTGAATGCATACACTGTTGTATGATAGTTTAATGAAAATTATGCTCAGGGTTGCCCATAAGGTTCTGGACTTTATAAAGAATAATTCTTTGCATCAATATCCCCTGTGCCTTCTGTGTTAAACTATTTATTAACTACAACTACTCTTGCCATGTAGCAAGAAGATCCTGGTTTCTATTCCAGGCATGAATTCTTTATGCATAGAGTTCATGTTCCTCCTTTGCCTGTATTAGTTCTCTCCAGGTACTCTGATTTTCACAGTCCAAAAACATGGGTTATCTGGTATTTTTAAATTATTCTTATATATGAGTGTGTGCATACATGGTTGTTGGTCCTGTGTCTTAATGGTGCCCTTTTAAGTACCTGGAAACCTGTTCAGGGTGACTGTTGGAGACAGGCACCAGCCTCCAGCGGGACCATGCAAGAATAAGCGGGTACAGATAATGGATTGGTGCAGATCAGTTCATTTTCACTAGCTACTCTCAGACCTTATTACTGTCAAACTGAATGAATCAAGGAATCAATTGATTATAAAAAGGTATGGCAACTTAAAGTAGGGCTAAAATATCCTAAAAATTGAATGAAACTCAAGAACAAAAGAGAACCACAGCAAACAACAGTGTGGGACAGTATCTTTAAAAGGAGAAAACATGGAAAGGTGCTGATCCTTCCTAGGAATGGATGGACAATCAAGATTACTCGAACAGTGCCTCACTAACTCATGCAGGAGTTCACAGCAGAACCCAAAAAAATCTAAAGCCATGGAGAAATTACTTAAACCTTTCCTATTGTTCTCACAATTTAACAATACAAAATAACTTGGCAACACCCATTGTTAAATTTGCAGGCCAAAACAGTGCTGGGTAAAAAGAGCACATTTGAATCATTTAAAAAAATATTCTGTTGAACGAGAAAAGACGGAACCTGATTGGGTAAGCCGTACTGCATGATTTCCTGTGGTCACTGTTGCATTCCGTGGAACTGTATGGTGTTCACAATCTCTTCAGTTTATCTATTTTTCTCTGTTTTTGAGGCCTTTTTAAGATATTTTAACACATAACCACACAGTAAGAAATGACTGTGAAATACAGAGTAATTTACTGTTTCTGTAAAGTAAGTTACTGTGATTTTTTGTAAAGTAAAACACTGTATATTTAGCAGTAATTGGCTAAATATAGTGGAAATCACAGTAATAAACACAATACTGTATAAATTCACAGCACACCAAGTTCTATGGTAGTAAGTTAGAGTAATTTCGTCACTACTGTAAACATCAAAGCCAGAATTGACAGCAGTATGAAATTTCACTGTAACATGTTGTGTACTGTAGAAAATAACAGCAACCATAACAGTACTGTAGAAATCTCAATAATATAAATTTGCAATAACAAATTGTTATGTTTAGCATGCAAGTTGGAACACTCAATTCCGGTGGTGTACTTTACATTTTGGGAACCCTTTGTGTTTCACACGTTTTTTCTTGGCGTAGTAAGGTCTCGCGGCTATGACTACTTTTCTCTCTTCTACTTCTCTCTGTCCTCTCTCTATTTCTCCGCCTAAATCTCTTCTGCTCTTTGGCTCTCTGTGTCAGATGTTTGGTTACTCCTCCGCCTCCTTTGGTGATAATGGCAAGTGTAATAAATGTAGCATTTTTGTAGCTTTGGAGGCAAGGGTGTCAGAGTTAGAGGCCCAGCTCCATGCTGTTGAGAATCTAGTAAATAGCCAAGGCCCATTAGCCAGGGATATTGCTGGCTAAGTATAAGCATAAAAACAGTGTTGGGTCAGTCTGGTAAATATTTAATATTAAATATTAAATGGACTCAGTCTCCCAGCATCCCTTGCGCTGGGCCAGCCGCCATCTTGTAGCCTTCCTCAGAGCTCATTGGCTGGTCTAGCTGCCAAGACAAGCTCATTGGCTACCTCAACCCCGTCCCCAGATGACGCAGCAATGGGTAGCAGCTACAAAATAGGGCGCTCACTATGGGGACGTTGTCTCCAGCTGATGACGATCGCTAGCAACCTTCTGCCTTCTCTGATCCAATGGCTCAAAGTAGGAAAATTAAATCTTTCTTAATTATCTGGGTGGAGCAAAGTTAGCAGAGTGACGTGTGTGTATTTTCTCCCAGAACTTCCTGATTGTGTTATTGTTAAGTACTTGTTTTTCTTGTATTCTGAAGCAAAAGAATAAAAAAAATAGTTGTCAACTAACCTTTATCACGTGAGTAAAACGAGACGAGACGTAACGTAAATGCTGGTCATGCGACGATGACTATAATTAAATGTATAATGCAATATTGTTGACGAATAAAAACGAGAGTCTTTGTGGTTTACAAAATAAAGACTAGGCTAAAATGTCTCTCCATTTTCGTTGACCAAAATGAGATGAGATATGAAGTTTTACAACAATATTTTGTCTCATTTAATCACATTATTATTTTGAAGTTTTTCTGTTCCCTGTGTCCAGAGCCCATTTCTCTCGCAGGCGTTGTCACTTCCTCAAGCTCCCCTCGCAGCATTATTTAGAAGATGCAGCTGTACTAGTGAGTCTGCGACTCTGCATGAGTACTGAGTAGCGTGACAGAGAAAGGGAACAATAAGAGGTGTTATGCCAAGAACAGCATGCGTCACGAAAATTGTATCCCCTGCCGCTGGAACGCACATCTTTGTAAACAAACTGATAACTATGAGAAAAAGTATAAAAATACAAGCAACGGGACAGCTTTGAAATATATGTGTAATATTACCATGTTTCTTATGCATGTGCGCCCTGAAAACGTAACATGTTATCGCAAATAAACGTATTAAAAAAATTCCCCTGTCAAAGTCAAACGTCAAAGTGTCAGATGTATTTTTCGGTGCTCTTCTCTTGATGTGTCATATTCAATTCAATTCAATTCAGTTTATTTATATAGCGCCATTTCACAACAGATGTCATCTCAAGGCACTTTACAAAAAGAGTTATTACAATACAATGTTTAGTGTAGAAATTACAGAACCACAGAAGATTGCGTCGTGGAATTCTCAGCAATCCCTCATACTGAGCAAGCATGCAGCGACAGTGGGAAGGAAAAACTCCCTTTTAACAGGAAGAAACCTCCGGCAGAACCAGGCTCAGCACAAGCGGTTATCTGCCGCGACCGTCTGTGGCTTGGAGAATACACATAACAGAGACACAGAAAGAGCAATAGAACTGATGCAGAAGTTTGTTGCAGGACGTGGAGAATTTTCCGTCACTGCAATGCCATCTTAGTCAGGGTCGTCAAGCAGGGCTAATCCGGAGCACCTACTATAATAGAAAACAGGTTAGTGCTTGAATTGACAGCACATCATGCAGTTGGGGAGAAGTAGGAGAGAAAGTAGGAACAGACCCTAATAATGTCCTCCAACAGCCTAGCCTAAAGCAGCATAGCTACTAACATTAACCTGTCTCCTAGCTACTAGGAGACCTGGCTACCAACACTCTGTCTGAGTCCTCCTGACCCGTGGACGGTGTAGGGCCGGTAACGGCCCCCGTCATGCCGGGGTCTTCTCGGAGTCGGGTTGTTTGAGAATGCAGCCCAAAGTGGGTGGTAAACTCCATCTAAGGCTAAATACCGGCACGAGACCGATAGTCGACAACTATCTTAAGGAAAAATAGACAGAACTGAGAGGACAGAGTTGAAGAGGGCGAGAAACGTTTAAGAGATAAACGGGTGGGGTCCGCACAGTCTGCCCGGGGGATTCAACCCGGCAGGTAATGGGCGGCCGCACTGTGCGGGAGGATCCCCTTGAGGGACCTCTCTCCGGCGCTGGCTGGCCCCTGTGGGGCACATTTCTTCCGCGGCGGTAAGCCGCGACCGGCTCCGGATCTTTACCTGGCTTACATTAATCTATCTCTACCTAGCTACTCTACCTCTTCCTATCTCTTCCTAACTTTTGACACTCTGCCTGACTACTAACATTAACCTGTCTCTTCCTATCTACCTGTCTGACCTGACTCTAACTACCTATAAACATATCTCTAACTGTAAGCTTTGTCAAAGAGGAAAGTTTTTAGCCTAGTTTTAAAGATAGACAAATTGTCTGCTTCACGAACCAACCCTGGGAGCCGGTTCCATAGGAGGGGAGCCTGATAGCTGAAAGATCTGCCACCCATTCTACTTTTAGAAATCCTAGGAACTACCAGTAAACCTGCAGTCTGAGAGCGAAGGTCTCTGTTAGGAACATATGGAACAATCAGGTCTCTTATGTATGATGGAGCTAGATTATTAAGGGCTTTATATGTCAGAAGGAGGATCTTGAATTCTATTCTAGATTTTACTGGGAGCCAGTGAAGAGAAGCTAAAACAGGGGAAATGTGATCTCTTCTTTTAATATTCATCAGAATCCTAGCAGCAGCATTTTGAACTAACTGAAGACTTTTAATTGTATTCTGTGGACTACCTGATAATAGACAGTTACAGTAATCCAGCCTTGAAGTAACAAAGGCATGGACTAGTTTTTCAGCATCATTCCTGGACAGGATGGTTCTAATTTTTGCAATATTCCTAAGGTGAAAAAAGGAAATCCTACAGACTTCTTTAATGTGAGATCTAAATGACATATCTTGGTCAAAAATGACACCGAGGTTTTTTGCTTTATTACTGGAGGCTAATTTAATGCCGTCCAGGTGAAGGGGCTGACTAAGTAGTTTCTTTTTCAGAGCTTCTGGTCCAAAGACGACAACTTCTGTTTTATCAGAATTTAGAAGCAAGAAGTTTAGAGTCATCCAAGTTTTTATGTCTTCCAGACATGCCTGTAGTCTACCTAACTGATTGGATTCATCAGGATTTATGGATAGATATAGCTGTGTATCATCTGCGTAACTATGGAATTTTATCCCATGCTGCCTAATTATTTTACCAATAGGAAGCATATATATAGTAAAGAGAATCGGCCCAAGCACTGAACCCTGTGGTACTCCGCAAGTAACTATTGAGGTTGAGGAAGATCTATTGTTTACCTGAACAAACTGAAATCTGTTAGACAAATAAGATTTAAACCAACCTAGTGCTGTTCCTATTATACCGACACTTTGAAGCCTTTCTATGAGAATATTGTGGTCAACAGTGTCAAAGGCAGCACTGAGATCTAACAGGACCAGAATGGTCACCAGTCCATTGTCTGAGGCTATGAGAATATCATTAGTAACCTTCACCAGAGCTGTTTCAGTGCTGTGATGAGCTCTAAAGCCTGACTGAAACTTCTCAAACAGCTCATTATTGTTTAAATGCTCACATATCTGGTGTGCAACTATTTTCTCAAGAATTTTAGATAAGAAGGGAAGATTAGATATCGGTCTATAGTTAATTAAGTCGTTTTGATCAAGAGAGGGTTTCTTAAGTAGAGGTTTAATTACAGCAATCTTAAACTCCTGTGGTACATATCCATTGACTAAGGATAGATTCATTATATTTAAAATTGGAGCAGCGATCAGAGGGAAAACTTCTTTTAAGAGTTTAGTTGGGATTGGGTCTAAAACGCAAGTTGAAGGTTTAGATGAAGCTAATAATTTTAGTACATCACAAAGTTCGGCTGCATTAAAGCAGTTTAAGCATATATTAGGTTCCACCATTTTTGAGGCTGCCTCATTAACTAAGGAGGAAGCAAGCATATTGGGAAGGTTCCCAATTATCTTATTCTTTATGGAGTCTATTTTATTTATAAAGAATTGCATGAAGTCGTCACTGCTTAGAGCTTGGGGAATGGTTGGCTCGATAGAGCTATGATCCTGTGTGAGTTTGGCAACTGTATTAAAAAGAAACCTAGGATTATTTTTATTCTCCTCGATTAAAGATGAATAATATGCTGTTCTAGCTGTGTGAAGGCTCTTTTTATATAGCAATAAACTATTTTTCCATATTAAAAAGGAATCATGTAAATGCGTGGAGCGCCATTTTCTCTCTAGTTTTCTAACATTCTGCTTTAGGGTACGTAGCTCTAAATTAAACCAGGGAGTTAATCTTCTATGGCTAGCCACCTTCCTTTTCAAGGGGGCAACTTTGTCTATTGCCCGACGCAGGGAGGAATTAACGCTATGAACTAAAATGTCAAGTTGTGAGGGGTCACGAGTTAAATCACTGTTTTCTGTTCTGCATTTATAAACTGAGGAAATTAAAGTTGGAAGAGCTTCTTTAAAATTTGCTACAGCGTTGTCTGATAACGTTCTGGTATAATGAAGTTTTCTTTCAGGTTTGATATGATCCATTAGAGTAAGTTTAAAAGTGATAAGGAAATGATCAGACAGGATAGGGTTATGTGGAAAGACTGTTATTTCTTCACAGTCAATGCCATAAGTCAGCACAAGATCTAAAGTGTGGTGACAAGAATGTGTTGGTCCCTGCACATTTTGAGTAAAGCCTATTGAGTCTAGGATAGTGTGAAAAGCTGTATTTAGACTATCACTTTCATTATCAACATGAATATTGAAGTCTCCGACTATAATGACTTTATCAGTGTTTAAAACTAAGTCAGATAGAAAATCTGAAATCTGATCTAAAAATTGAGAATAAGGTCCTGGTGGACGATATAAGACCACAAACAAAAGTGGCTTTACTGCTTTGTTATGTGTATGAGGAAAGCTAAAAACTAGATGCTCAAAGGAACTGTAACTATTATTTTTTTGGAGATTAATTAGTAAATCGGAATGAAAGATAGTTGCTACTCCACCTCCTCGACCAGTACTTCGAGGGACACTAAAGTTTAAGTAGCTAGGGGGAGTTGACTCATTTATTGTGACATGGTCCTCTTCCTGCAACCATGTCTCTGCAAGACAAAACAAATCAATATTATTTTCACAAATTAAGTCATTTACCAAGAGTGTTTTTGAGGGGAGAGATCTTATGTTTAGTAAACCACATTTAATTGATTTGTTTTTATGTTCAGTCCGAGTTTTATTTATCTTTATGAGATTTTTATACTTTGCTCTAGTAGCATTAACTTTTAATTCATTAGTTTTGGGTAGTGGACGGGAAACTATCTCTATAGGGTAGTGGGTGGGTGGCAGTCCCTGTTCCTTGACCTGGACTCTGGGTTCCCTGATCTGGACTCTGGTTTCCCTGAGCTCGACTCTGGGTTCCCTGAGCTGGACTCTGGGTTGTCACGGCTTTGGGGAACTAGAGATAACCCTATCAATGTTCCTGGAAAGAAGCGAAGCTCCGTCCTCGGTGGGATGGATGCCGTCTCTACGTAACAGTCCAGGTTTTCCCCAGAAGGCCCCCCAGTTATCAATGTAGCCCACATCGTTTTCTGGACACCACCTTGACAACCAAAGGTGGAACGAAAGCATACGGCTGTACATGTCATCGCTAGTACGATCAGGCAGGGGACCAGAAAAAATTACAGAGTCAGACATCTTTTTGGCAGCCCTACACACCGAAGCTACGCTAATTTTAGTGACCTCCGACTGCCGTCGCCGGGTGTCGTTGCCACCAGCATGGATAACGATCCTGCTATACCGCCGTTTGTCCTTGGCCAAAAGCTTCAGATGGGACCTAATGTCCGCAGCCCTGGCCCCTGGAAGGCATTTGACGGTGGTCTTTCGTGTCTCTGGAGCCACATTCCTAACTATGGAGCTGCCAATTACAAGAATCGGCCTCTCCTGCTCGGCGGGTGCGTCGCTGAGCGGGGCGAACCTATTGTTCAGAGAAAGGGGCTGGAGGTTGGCCGCGGACTGGGGTCTGGCGCTAATCTTCCTACGAACAGTCACCCAGCTCGCCTGAGGTCCCGGCTGCACGGGAGCTGTTGAAGGACGGCTAGGTCCTGTCCTAGTTGACTCCGCGCTAGCTACTGCTGGGCCTGGCTGTTCTACAGCGCGGAGCCGGGCCTCTAGCTCAGAAACCCTCGCCTCCAAAGCTACAAAAATGCTGCACTTATTACACCTACCAACTTCACTAAATGAGGCGGAGGAGTAACTAAACATCTGACAGAGAGAGCAGGAAAGAGGAGGAGGTGTAGAGAGAGATGGAGGGACAAGAGAGAAAGCTGCCGAAGCCATGCTAGCCGTAAAGCTAAGCTAACCAAGCGGTACCTTACCTTACCTAAAAACAAAGTAATTAACCCAGTAAAACGCTTAAAGAGTCCTAAACCGTGAAGAAAATTAACGTTTTAATGTGTTTGTGTGTTAAGCAACTCAGAAAAAACTTATTGACAGAGAAAGTTAGATCAGTTCAAGAGAGAGAGAAACACCGACTTGCTACAAACGAGTTAGTCACAAAACAGGAAATGACGCGATACGTCTTACCAACGCGATACGTCTCCACGCTCACCCATATTCTCCCCTTTTTTCTACTACTGGCATGATAGCATTTCATAACCTCTAAACTTTTTAAAGTAGGCATTAAAAGCTGATATGGGCGCAAACAGGACACAGTATGAGTAAGAAAACGTTCTATCCGCTTGTAATGGCAGAGTGCACAATTTTGTTATCGGCTTATCTAAAAACTGTTAAATAATAGTCTTAATATACACTATTGTTGGGGGTGGGGGTCTGGAATTTTTTGTTATTATTAAGTTCATTATTTGATGCAGTAATTTATTCATCAGAGTACAAAAATCTCCGACCTGGTTGTTTGTGTGCACCTTTCTTTTAACACTAAGTAAACGGCATACTTTTTTAAAGAGAATGATAAAGTAATGAATAATGCATCACTTTGAACATAATTCCATATGTCCTCTGACCTACTGGTGTGAATCTCAGCTCTGTAGGGGATGCGTATTTCGGCAACTTTAAATTTGACTGCATGCCGTTCTTGGCATCACACCTGTCAGCCAGGGGTCTTTGGTAGAATGAGAAGACATTTGGAAAAACTTTAAATAGATCAAATTGGAAAATACAGATGGACAGGCGCTCCTCAGGAGGAATAGAGCACCTGTAGTTGGTGTCTTGGTAGGAGATTTGAGTTCCGATGCGGGAGGTCAAAAAATTGGGTGCAGGACAGACAGAAGTAGCGCTGAAAGCAAACCTCATCCATGAGCAGCTCCTGGAGCTCCTGGTTAAACTGACCAAACTCACAACACATCTAAAGGATGGGCGCTGATGCACATATCGACATTGTCTAGCTTTATCCAGCAAATAAAGCCAGGCCACTCTCTCGATACGATCCGTCATAGTTCAGAACGTCCGGCAAACCAGGAAGCTGCGCCCACGCGTTCTTTTTTGCTCAGAAGCAAGCGTTGCAAGCCTCAATGTACATGCTTCAAACTACATTTGTTGGGTGCGTTGCTTGACGCAGACAAACTGTGCAGTGTGAATGCAGCATAAGTTAACTATAATATAATAAGAACCTTGTTTGAAATAGATTTGGCTAAAATAAATTTTTGGTTTTGTCTATACTTCAAGATACTTTTACTATACTGAGTGAAATAGAATTGCATTACTAAAAAGAGACTACTATAAAATACAATTTTCATTAACTAAAACTAAACTAAATGTCATCCGTTTTCGTCGACTAAAACTAAAAATAGCCAGGTATAATTCCGACTATCATAAGACTAAAATACTCAGACAGAGTTGACTGAAACTTGACTAGACTAAAGAGTATGAACATGACTAAAACTAATAAAAACTAAAATGACAGCTTGACACAAAGACAAGACTAAAAAACTAAAATTAAAACAGGTCGCCAAAAACAACACTAGTCATAAGCTTGGATACTTAGTAGAGCGGTCGCTGAAGGAACAAAAAAGTGGCTGCCATTATCTGGTAGCTAACTCTTAACTAGTTAAGACCACGTGGCTTCTTTTGTCTTTTGTGAGCTGATGACGTGCTTTGATTAAATTCACACCCGGTCGATGAGCGCCCCCTGACGATCTCTCCTCTCCCTGTCCCATGCACGCCTACTATGTAAGCACGTGAAGCCGGATTTTCCCGTGACGTTGCTTTGTTTTGATTATGTCTTCCACAATTCATTTGTCTTCTACCAATCTAGTAGTAAGGTGGCTATTTCAGCATCCATACATCCTCCTGTATCTCACAGCGGCTGACACACAAAACTGAAAAGTTGTAACACTGGGCTTTAGAAGCTAATCCTACTTTGACCAGCATTGTAGGGAAGGAATTGTTCACGTAGGCGAAACGTGCTGTACACATTTTGCATGTGCCGCTGCCAGTCTCAGACGATACCATTCAGTAAGGGAGAAGGGTGAAATGATAATATTATACATAATTTGAGGATTTTTTTTATATCGAATCCCAACCATATGTAATTTGCTTATTTTAACAGATCGAATGAAATATTTCATTTAAAAAACTTACACAAGACAATACATATTGATAGCCCTCAAAGGGCCCCCTGTCTGTGCCGGGCCCTCAGAATCGTCCTAACCCAACCACCCCCCCACCCCCCCGACGGCGCCCATGCCCTTGAGTGTGAAGAAGATTTATCATTTATATTAACAAACTGGAATCTGTCAGACAGATATGATTTAAACCAGCCCAGTGCTGTTCCCTTGATCCCTACATGTTCAAGCCTTTCTAAGAGAATATTATGATCAACTGTGTCAAAAGAGGCACTGTTATCTAACAAGACCAGAACAGTCGCAAATCCATTATCAGAGGCCATTATAATATCATTAGTAACTTTCACCAGTGCTGTTTCAGTTCTATGATGAGCTCTAAAACCTGGTAGAAATTCTTCAAACAGGTTGTTGCTGTTTCGATGCTCACATATTTGATTAGCAACTATTTTCTCAAACATTTTGGATAAGAAAGGAAGGTTAGATATGTGTCTGTAGTTAGGTAAGTCATCTTGATCTAGGGAGGGTTAACCTTACATTCCTGAGGCACATATCCATTTATTAAAGATAGATTCATCATGTCTAGAATAGGGCCAGTAACCAGAGGGAACGCTTCCTTAAATAATTTGGTTGGTATTGGGTCTAACATACAAATTGAGGGTTTAGATGAAGCCAATATTTGTGACGATTCCAAAACTTCGACGGAATCAAAACGGTACAGACATAGACATGGTTCTACAGTTCTCTCTGATACTGCCTCATTTGCTGAAAGAGAGTTAATCATGTTTGGGAGAATGCCAATTATTTTATTTATAGAATTTATTTTATTTATTAAGAGTCCCATAAAGTCATCACTACACTACTGAGAGAAGGGGGAATAGTTGGCTCAACAGAGCTATGACTCTGTGTAAGTTTGGCAACTGTACTAAAAAGAAACCTAGTATTGTTTTTATTTACCTCTATTAATGACGAAAAATATGCTCTTCTAGCTTGTCGAATGGCGTTTTTATGAAGTAGTAGACTATTTTTCCAGTTTAGAAAAGAATCATTTAAGTGAGTAGAGCGCCATTTTCTCTCCAGTTTCCTAGTATTCTGCTTTAAAGTACACAACTTTGCACTAAACCAGGGAGCCAACCTCCCATGGCTGATTACCTTCTTTTAGAAGAAGCCTCCAGCAGAACCTAGCTCAGTACATGCAACCAAGACCATCTGGGGGTTTGAGAACACAGAGCAGAGACAGAAAAATAACAAAAGGAACTCATGTAGGAGTACTTTCTATATTAAAGAAAGTAAAAAGTTTATTACAGGACAATGAAGATGTTAGGTCACTGGGAGTATCATCTGAATCAATGCTCCTCATCGAACAGGGTTGGTGCTGAGCAGGATACCCTACCAGGTGTAGCTTCTATGTAGAGAAATAAACAGAGAAAACAAGGTTAAATGCCGGAATAACAGCAAAAACATACACATTACAAGTAGTAGAAGAGAAAAGTAGAAGAGTGAAGAAAAGTGGTCAGTCTGTCCTCCAACAGTCTAAGCCTATAGGAGCATAACTACAGAGATAGCTCAGGATAACGATAACATAAGCCATTATAACTATAAACTTTATCAAAAAGAAAAGTTTCAAGCTTAGTCTTAGAAATAGACAGAGTGTCTGCCTCTTGGACTAAAACTGGGAGACGGTTCCATAGGAGAGGAGCCTGATAACTGAAAGAGCTGCCTCCTATTGTATGTTTAAAAATCCTTGAGACTACCAATAAACATTCTGTCTGAGAGAGAATTGCTCTGTTAGAAATATATGGAACAGATTTCAGATTTCTTATGTAAGATGGAGCTTGATTATTAGGGACTTCATGCGTTAGGAGTATTTTAAACTCTTCTGGATTTAACAGGAAGCCAATGGAGAGAAGCTAAAATAGAAGAAATGTGATCAGTAATATTTATGAAAACTCTTGCTACAATATTTTGGAACAACTGAAGGCTTTTAATTGCATTTTGGTGATTCCCTGGTAATACCTAAATACAGTAGTCTAGCCTTAAAGCAACACATATTGGGACTAGTTTCTCATCATCAATAAAATATACAGTCTATGGCCACTAATCTGCAGCGAATATCTGCAACAAAATTTAACAGAAAATAGTTAACGGTAGTCAGAAACTTCATTAGATTTTTTGCGAGACACTTTTTGGAAAAAAGGAAAGGGTGGTTTGAAATGTCATTAGAAATCGTGACAGTGTTACTGGCTTCAGGCAATGTCAGAAATTTTATTGCCCTGGTCTGCTCTTGATGTTTGCATTAGGCGAATCCTGGTAGAATGAGACATTGTGCTATTTGATCTACTGAGACCATGAGCACTTAAGTGTGAGTGTGACACACCTTAAGAGCTCAGTAGATTGTGCCATGGAGCAATCCTTTGAGATGTTCAAAATGCGCACAGTTGAAACGAGCTTTACAGTAAAGAAAAAACAAAAACGAGTAGCTTGCAAAGCTGTAGCACAAGTGATCACATGTGGAAAAAAGTTTATCATAGAATTTTTTTTTTATCACACTTGCAGTTGTCACATGTGTTTCTGGGTGGGTGGTACTTGCTCTTCCCATTTTAGTAACCGATAGTGTTGAGGCAGAGAGAAATGAATTAGTTGTTACTGCTGTCTGCGCCGATACTATCGGCTTACTATTGGCCTATTAATACTTTATTGAAAAAATAATATAAATAAATTACTTTGCAACACGTGTATCAAAAACACACTAGACATATACTGGAGGCACATAGAAAGGCAGGGGAACACCCCATACAGTGAAACAGCATCGCAGCCTGAACAGCGCGCCCACTATTCCACTGTCAAAGCAGTGTGAGGGAGTCTAAAGGGTACCGTGAGCATGTTGAAATTCAGCTAGTATGTGCATGTCTGTGGTTATGGCATGCATGTGTGCATGTGTGTGCGCCAGTAGTTGGTGAATCCATTACCTCCTCTCAGTTAAATCCCAGAGTGTGTTGCCTGTGATGTAATTTACTCACAGACTCATGTGGGGTGGGGATGGACAATCCTTTTACATATACGTCTGAGGGAGTATTTGAGATGCCTACCAAGGACCGGGAGACTAATTCTAATTAATAAGAAATGTTTAGAGTACAACCGAAGACTGCCCTTTCTCTTGTGATACCCTCAATTTACACCTAGCACGGCGTGTCAATCCCCGCCTGGAGTGTTTCAAATATGGCACGGTTCGCGGAAATGAAGGCAGAGACTGCAAATTCTAAGCACCAGCCCCAATACCTTGACCAAAGGGAACTGGAAAGCTATTTAACCCTTTAACACCCAACGTGCCGTCGACGACACGTTTCTGAATTCGCACTTTAAATTACCGCAACTCTGCAACGGTTTGTGCTATCAGAAAAAAACATGTTAAACATATTTAGAAAGAAAAAACCTTGCGCTTTTAAGTCTGCCTAAAGTTATTACGCTAAGTTACCTCGCAAGCCCGCAAATCTGCTTTGTTGTTCTCCCCCTCCCGCACAAGAAAACAGAGAAAGGGGAAAAAAAGAGAGCCGAAACTGATCGGAGAGCTGGAGATGATGTCTGAAAAACAACCTTCCCGGATTACAAAACCACCAAAGAGGTATCTGGTTGGTTTTGAGTTTGAAGGGGAAGCTGAAGTTGCAATTTCTTGTGAAAAAAAGGTAACGTTTGACTGATGGAATGTTGTTTTGATTTGAATTTCAGGATGAATGAAGCTTGCTAGTACATAGAACATGTCAGGTTTTTTGTTTTTGTTTGACCTTGTACACATAATTGGATGCCTTGATACAGAAGGTGTGTTTATTCTGTTCTTTTGTAACAGTTTATTTTTGTATTTTTGTTTTTTAATTTAATTTAATTTCTTACATGCAATTGTACTTTTTATGTATAAATCTGAGCTTTTGTGTACTTTACAGATGTCATGTATTACTACAGTTTACCACTCTGCATGCATGTCTCCATAGTTTACCATGCAGCATTTTCTGTGTAATTTAGTGTGGGTATGACACCAGATGATTCTTTTTTTCTTTTTGCACTACCTTTATATTCTTTTGTGATGAGGAGCATCTGGTCTGCTGTGGAGGAGCTGGGAGAGGAAGATGAGCTTCAGGGCCTACCAGAAGAGGCTGTAGGGATGATGGTGGTTCTGATCATGCTGCGAGGGACCACAGCTATTCACCACAATATCACAGCAGAACGAGATCAGGTTCTATGCCAGCTCCAGTGCCCTGCCAGTTTTGGGTGTGTCCCTGCTCCAATAGGGATTTAATTTTGTCCAACTTCCCTTCATCATGGAAAAGTTCTGCAGAGGCCTCCTAACGAGCCATCGTTGATTCTGGTGTGAACCAGGGAAAGAAATAAAAAAATGCAGGATAGTGGCCCTTGAGGCCTGGATTTGGGGATGCCTGATCTATTTCTGTTGGAATTGTTAATTCATGATGAAAAGTCTGTACTTCATGTTGATCTGCAATTTTTTTATTGTCAATAAAACTCTAAAATCTAATTCAATTTTGGGGTTTTTTTCATTTCAAACTGCTTTTACACTGGTTTTAGTATACAGTATATTGTAAAATAATGCCAGATACTGAAAGTTGTCACACAGTTCTCTCAGTATATAAGAGTCCACATAAAAGATCATTCTTAGTATAAATGTAGCAATATAACTTCTCAATATAAATGTTCCCATAACAGTCCCCCGTTTTTATCATAACACAGTGATTAAAAAAAATAAAAAAAATAAAAATAATTAAGAATGATACATTTAGAAACTACCACTATTGGGAAGGCAGGCAGCAGAAAAAAACAACAATAATAAATCAAGAACCAACCAACTTTTGCATTACAAGTCACAGTAAATATTCTGAACACAATGGTCTAATCAATACATCCTTCTTGATGACGTTATCTGATCTTATACAGAACCACATTCAAAAACCCACGGGGTGTAAGATAAACAACCTCCGAGCCTATGGTCATGTCATTGCATCTCTCACAACTGTGGGACAAAAGAATGTGGCAGCCCCTATGCCCCTTGCGTGGCACTTCTGTATGGCTCCTCATCAGTCAGGATGCCTAAAAATAACTGCAAAACAGAGAGAGGGCACAATGTTAGGCAGTATCGGTGAAGTACACCATAAAAAGTAAAAAAATATTAGCAGTTGAAACATGTACTCTTCCCTTTAAGTGAGGCTTGCATCCACAGTGTGAACCCCACAGTGACCCGGGTTATACAAAAAAACACAGATCAGATCTTTTATTTGTGCCTTTGAATTTGTGGGTTAACTCAGCTTTCTTAAATCCAAGGTCACCGCAACAATCTAGCAGAATGTTTTAGTAGACCTAATGGTTCCTTCTGCTGATCTGTATGGAGATGCAGATTTCATCTTCCAGAAGGACCTGGCCCCTGCCCATACTGCTAGAAGAACCAAAACCTGGTTTAATGTCCATGCCATCACAGTATTTGACTGGCCAGCTAACTTACTGGACACTGTTGCCAGACACGCTACCCACCATTCGGTCATCCTTATTCTCATTTTGAAAGTAAAATCCCGGTTATGATAGAAAATAGATGTTCACACACTAAAATTACAAATAACCGAGCAGTACAGCATTTAAAAATAATACCTTCTAAAATGTATGTCTCATTCACTGAAAGAAATCCGAATACCATGCGAAAATAATCTCTCAATCAGTAAAGAAATATTAACGATTGTAGAACAAAATATAAGACCTCTATCAGGGAAGTCTCTCCTAATCAATGATTATTTAAGCGATTAGTAAAGGAGTGGGAAGCTGGCACAATGCCGATTGTGAGGAAAAACTCCCTCTTAACAGGAAGAAACCTCCAGCAGACCCAGGCTCAGCATAAGCGGTCATCTACCGAGACCATCTGGGGTTTGGATAAGGCAGCAGAGACACAGAAAGAGCAACAGAACTGATGCAGAAGCAGAAGTTGGTAGCAGGACGTGGAGAACGTTCCTCCACTGGAATGCCATCTTAGTCCAGGTCGTCAAGCAGGGCGGATCAGGAGCACCTACTGTAGGAAGAGACTTAGAGAAAACAGGTTAGCGCTTGAATTGACAAGCACATCATGCAGTCGGAGAGAAGTAGAAGAGAAAGTAGGAACTGACTCTAATGATGTCCTCCAACAGCCTAGCCTAAAGCAGCATAGCTACTAACATTAACCTGTCTCCTAGCTACTAGGAGACCTAGCTACTAACACTTTCTACCTGGCTTATATTAATATATCTCTACCTAGCTACTCTACCTCTTCCTATCTCTTCCTAGCTTTTGACACTCTACCTGACTACTAACATTAACCTGTCTCTTCCTATCTACCTGTCTAACCTGTCTCTAACTACCTGTTAACCTGTCTCTAAATGTAAGCTTTGTCAAAGAGGAAGGTTTTAAGCCTAGTTTTAAAGATAGACAAGTTGTCTGTTTCACGAACCAGCCCTGGGAGCTGGTTCCATAGGAGGGGAGCCTGGTAACTGAAAGATCTGCCACCCATTCTACTTTTAAAAATCCTAGGAACTACCAGTAAACCTGCAGTCTGAGAGCGAAGTGCTCTGTTAGGAACATATGGAACAATCAGGTCTCTTATGTATGATGGAGCTAGATTGTTAAGAGCTTTATATGTCAGAAGGAGGATCTTGAATTCTATTCCAGATTTTACTGGGAGCCAGTGAAGAGAAGCTAAAACAGGGGAAATGTGATTTCTTCTTCTTTTATTCATTAGAACCCTTGCAGCAGCATTTTGGACTAACTGTAGACTTTTAATTATATTCTGTGGACTACCTGATAATAAAGAGTTACAGTAATCCAGCCTTGAAGTAATAAAGGCATGGACTAGTTTTTCAGCATCACTCCTGGACAGGATGTTTCTAATTTTTGCAATATTCCTAAGCTGAAAAAAGGAAATCCTAGAGACTTCTTTAATGTGAGATCTAAATGACATATCTTGGTCAAAAACAAGACCCAGGTTCTTTGCTTTATTACTGGAGGCTAATTTAATTCCGTCCAGGTGAAGGGGTTTACTAAGTAGTTTCTTTTTCAGAGCTTCTGGTCCAAAGATGAAAACTTCTGTTTTATCAGAATTCAGAAGCAAGAAGTTTAGTCTTCCAAATTTTTATGTCTTCCAGACATGCCTGTAGTCTACCTAACTGATGGGATTCATCAGGATTTATGGATAGATATAGCTGTGTATCATCTGTGTAACTATGGAAATTTATCCCATGCTGCCTAATTATTTTACCAATAGGAAGCATATATATAGTAAAAAGAATCGGCCCAAGCACTGAACCCTGTGGTACTCCACAAGTAACCATTGAGGCCGAGGAAGATCTATTGTTTATCTGAACAAACTGAAATCTGTTGGACAAATAAGATTTTAACCAGCCTAGTGCTGTTCCTATCATACCGACACTTTGAAGCCTTTCTATGAGAATATTTTTATCAACAGTGTCAAAGGCAGCACTGAGATCAAACAGAACCAGTATGGTCACCAGTCCATTGTCTGAGGCTATGAGAATATCATTAGTAACCTTCACCAGAGCTGTTTCAGTGCTGTGATGAGCTCTAAAGCCTGACTGAAACTTCTCAAACTCTCATTATTGTTTAAATGCTCACACATCTGATGTGCAACTATTTTCTCAAGAATTTTAGATAAGAAGGGAAGATTAGATATCGGTCTATAGTTATTTAAGTCGTTTTGATCAAGAGATGGTTTCTTAAGTAGAGGTTTAATTACAGCAATCTTAAACTCCTGTGGTACATATCCATTGATTAAGGATATATTCATTATATCTAAAATTGGAGCAGCAATCAAAGGGAAAACATCTTTTAAAAGTTTAGTTGGGACTGGATTTAACATGCAAGTTGAAGGTTTGATGAAGCTAATAATTTTAGTAGATCTGAAAGTTCGGCTGCATTAAAGCAGGTCAAGCATATATTAGGTTCAACCATTTTTGATGCTGCCTCACTAAGTAAGGAAGAAGCAAGCATATTGGAAAGGTTCCCATTTATCTTATTTTTTATAGTCTATTTTATTTATAAAAAAATTAATGAAGTCATGAAGCTCGACAGAGCTTTGATCCTGTGTGAGTTTGGCAACTGTATTAAAAAGAAAGCTAGGATTATTTTTAATCTCAGTTAAAGATGAAAAATATGCTGTTCTGGCTGTTCAAAGGCTCTTTTTATAAAGCAATAGACTATTTTTCCACACTAAATAAGAATCCTGTAAATGTGTGGAGCGCCATTTTCTCTCTAGTTTTCTAACAGTCTGCTTCAGGGTACGTAGCTCTAAATTAAACCAGGGAGCCAATGTTCTATGGATAGCCACCTTCCTATTCAATGGGGCAACTTCGTCTATTGCCAGACGGAGGGAGGAATTAACGCTATGAACTAAAATGTCAAGTTGTGAGGGGTCAGGAGTTAAATCACTATTTTCTATTGTACTTTTATATACTGAGGAATCTAAACTTGGAAGAGCTTCTTTAAAACTTGCTACAGCCTTGTCTGATAACGTTCTGGTATAATGAAGTTTTCTTTCAGGTTTGAAATGGTCAGTTAGAGTGAGTTTCAAAGTGATCAGAAAATTATCAGACAGGATAGGGTTATGTGGAAAGATTGTTATTTCTTCACAGTCAATGCCATAAGTCAGCACACGATCTAAAGTGTGATGACAAGAATGGGTTGGGCCCTGCACATTTTGAGTAAAGCCTATTGAGTCTAAGATAATGTTAAAAGCTATATTTAGACTATGACTTTCACTATCAACATGAATATTGAAGTCTCCAACTATAATAACTTTATCAGTGTTTAAAACTAAGTCAGATAGAAAATCTGATATCTGATCTAAAAATTGAGAATAAGGGCCTGGTGGACGATACAAGACCACGAACAAAAGTGGCTTTACTGCTTTGTTATGTGTATGAGGAAGGCTAAAGATTAAATGCTCAAAGGAACTGTAACTATTATTTTTGGGGGTTTTATTAGTAAATCTGAATGAAAAATGGTGGCTACTCCACCCCCTCAACCAGTACTTTGAGGGACACTAAAGTTTAAGTAGCTAGAGGGAGATGACTCATTTATTGTGACATGGTCCTCTTCCTGCAACCATGTCTCTGCAAGACAAAACAGATCAATATTATTTTCACAAATTAAGTCATTTACCAAGAGTGTTTTTGAGGGGAGAAATCTTATGTTTAGTAAACCACATTTAATTGATTTAATTTTCTGTTCAGTCGGAGTTCTATTTATCTTTATGAGATTTTTATACTTTGCTCCAGTAGTATTAACTATTAATTAATTTGTTTTGGGTAGTGGACGGGAAACTGTCTCTATAGGGTAGTGGGTGGGTGGCAGTCCCTGTTCCCTGACCTGGACTCTGGGTTGTCACGGCAATGGGGAACTAGAGATAACCCTATCAATGTTCATGGAAAGAAGGGCAGCGCCATCCGCGGTGGGATGGATGCCATCTCTACGTAACAGTCAAGGTTTTCCCCAGAAGGTCCCCCAGTTATCAATGTAGCCCACATCGTTTTCTGGACACCACCTTGACAACCAAAGGTGAAACGACAGCATACGGCTGTACATGTCATCGCTAGTACGATCAGGCAGGGGACCAGTAAATATGTCAGAGTCAGACATCTTTTTGGCAGCCCTACACACCGAAGCTACGCTAATTTTAGTGACCTCCGATTGCCGTAAATGGGTGTCATTGCCACCAGCATGGATAACGATCCTGCTATACCGCCGTTTGTCCTTGGCCAAAAGCTTTAGATGGGACCTAATGTCCGCAGCTCTGGCCCCTGGAAGGAATTTGACGGTGGTCTTTCGTGTCTCTGGAGCCACGTTCCTAACTATGGGGCTGCCAATTACAAGAATCGCCTTCTCGTCGAACCTATTGTTCACAGTAAGGGGCTGGAGGTTGGCTGCGAGCTGGGGCCTGGCGCTAAGCTTCCTTACGAACAGTCACCCAGCTCGCCTGAGGTTCCGGCTGCATGGGAGTTGTTGGAGGACGGCGAAGGAGTCCTGTCCTAACTGGCTCCGCACTAGCTACTGCTGGGCCTGGCTGTTCTACAGCGCGGAGCCAGGCCTTCTAGCTCAGAAACCCTTACCTCCAAGGCTACAAAAATGCTGCACTTTTTACCCCTACCATCTTCACTAAAGGAGGCAGAGGAGTAACTAAACATCTGACACAGAGAGCAGGAGAGAGGAGGAGATTCAGAGAGAGACGGAGGGACAGGAGAGAGAGCCGTAGCCATGCTAGCAGTAAACCTAAGCTAACCTAGCGATACCTTACCTAGCCTAAAAAAACAGTATAACACTAAACGAGTTCTCAAAACGTAAAGAACACCAAAAGAAAATAAGTGTTTCAACGTGTTTGTGTATAAGAATAACTCAGAAAAGCTTCTGGACAGAGAAAATTAAATTAAAGAGGGCAAGAGCACCGAGATGATTCAGCCAAGCGAGTTAACAAACAGGAAATGACGCGATACGCCTTACCAACGCAGTGTCCGTCTTCCACCAAGGAAAAATACAAGAGAATCAATAATTTAGAATCAAGGACAGACAGACCGGATTATCCGACCATTTCTGCATCTCATTTGAAAGAACCATCCAATCCAACATATCTAATCAGAGTAAAACCATTGTTAAAAAAGACATCTTTAAAGAAAACTCAACTGTAAACTTTAAACTCCAATCTTATCTAAATCACCAACATCCACCAACACACATTCGGTAAACAAACTGACAGATGAATTTCTATCCACAATCTCAGACATGATAGATAAGATTGCGCCACTTAAGGGTAAACCTGTCTCTAGTAAAAAGAAATCTCAGTGGAGAAGTGATCCACTAGTATGTAATTAAAAAGGTGTCGGGGCGCCGAGAGAAAATGGCAGAAAACTTGACTCCAGGTTCATTATGAGATATATAAAGAGAGACTGAACAAGTGTCATGTAACCTTAAAGGGTGCAAGGGAATCATTATTTTCTGAGATTATTCACAAAAACTACAATATTGCTAGGACATTATTTGCTACAATGGAGAGACTAACTACTCCTCCAGTGACAGTACCCCCTGAACTAAACTCCACCAGGGCCTGTAATGAATTTGCCAGCTTCTTTACTGAAACAATCTTGAACATCAGTACAGTCAGTACAATCAGCTCCAACCCCAATACCAACTATGAGCCCAATTAATACCCATGCAGAGAATATGACTAATTTCAAAATAATAAATCAATCGAGATTCGATGAAATTATTGAGAAACTAAGCTCTGCCACCCACTGCTTGGATATCTTACTAACAAGTTTTCTAAAAAAAAAAAAGATCCTCCCAGCCATCACGGCGGATCTGTTCAAAATAATTAACTCATCCCTCCTATCAGGTGGTTTCACCAAAGCCTTAAAAACAGGGGTTATCAAATCGATACTAAAGAGGAAGAACCTAGACAGTACGTTAATGCAAAACTAGAGACTAATCTCTTATCTCCCATTTATTGGTAAAATTATTGAAAAAGCTGTGTTTCAACAGTTAAACTGCTTCCTAACAATTAATACCCACTTTGATATTTGTCAGTCTGGTTTTTGTAGGTACCACAGCACTGAGACTGCCCTTGTCAAAGTTTTCAATGACATCCGTACAAATACTGACCGTGGTAAAACCACAGTACTGGTACTATTAGACCTCAGTGCAGCGACACCGTTGACCGTGATATATTACTGGAACGTCTAGAGAGCTGGGTTTGACTCTCTGGTACAGTACTCGACTGGTCTAAATCTTACCTCAAGAACAGGAAGTTCTTTGTGTCGATTAGCCAATTATCATCACAAAACACAGATATCACATGAAGAGTCCCACTGGCCTCCATCCTAGGGCCCCTCCTATTTAGCATCTACATGCTCCCACTAAGCAAAATTATAACAAATTATAATGCTATTAGCTACCACATGTATGCCGATGACACTCAGCTTTATATCTCAATGTCACCAGGTGATGTTGAACCCATCCAAACACTCAATAAATGCACTGAGCAACTTAACAATTGGACAACCCATAATTTCCTTTAACTGAACAAAAACAAAACCAAAGTACTTATCTTTGACCCAAAAAAAGATTGACTACATATCAGTAATCAGCTTAAACAGGCCCAACAAGAAACTACCAACCAGGCCAGACCTCTAGGCTGTAACCTCCAGGGTCACAAAAAGGCAAACAAGGTCAGCTTTCTATCACCTGAGGAACATTTCCAGGATTAAAGGACTGATGACACAAGGAGACCTAGAAAAACTAAACCATGCATTTATCTTCAGCCGCCTTGATTAGTGTAAAAGTATCTTCATAGATACTGGATTAAATGACTACAGACCAGTTGCCCTAACATCTGTGGTCATGAAATCCTTTGAGCGTCTGGTACTGACCCACCTGAAGGACATCACAGATCCCCTGCTAGACCCCCTGCAGTTCGCCTACAGATCAAACAGGTCAGTGGATGATGCCGTCAACATGGCTCTACACTACATCCTGCACCACCTAGACTCTGCAGGTACCTACGCTCGGGTCCTGTTTGTGGACTTCAGCTCTGCGTTTAACACCATTGTACCAGAGCTCCTCCACCAAAAACTGTCCCAGCTCACCGTGCCTCCCTCCACCTGTCAGTGGATTACCAGTTTCCTGACTGACAGGAGGCAGCAGGTGAAACTGGGTAAGTTCACATCCAGCTCCCGTTCCCTCAGCATCGGCGCCCCCCAGGGATGTGTTCTCTCCCCACTGCTCTTCTCCCTTTACACCACTGACTGCACGTCGAGGGACCCTTCTGTGAAACTCCTGAAGTTTGCAGATGACACCACCGTCATTGGACTCATCCGCGACGGCGACGAGTCTGTGTACAGAAAGGAAGTGGAACAGCTGGTTCTCTGGTGCAGTCAGAACCACCTGGAGCTAAACCCGCTCAAAACTGTGGAGATGACAGTGGACTTCAGGAAGAGACCACCATCAACATCTCCTCTCATGATCCTCAACAAGCCAGTCCCCACAGTGGAGTCTTTCAGGTTCCTAGGATCCACCATCACACGGGACCTGAAGTGGACCTCACACATCAACATAATAAGGAAAAAGGCCCAGCAAAGGCTGTACTTTCTGCGTCAGCTCAGGAAGTTCAACCTGCCCCAGGAGCTGCTGATCATCTTCTACACAGCAATAGTCCAGTCTGTCCTGACCTCATCCATCTCTGTCTGGTTCGGATCCGCCACCAGGCAAGACAAGGACAGACTGCAGAGAACAGTCAGGACTGCAGAGAGGATCATAGGAACCGATCTTCCCTCCATTCAGGACCTATTCCGGGCCAGGGTCAGGAAGCGGGCCAGGAAAATCACCTCTGACCCCTCACACCCTGGCCACAATCTGTTTAGGCTCCTCCCCTCAGGTCGGCGTTACAGAGCGTTGTACGCCAAAACCACCCGACACAAAAACAGTTTTTTCCCCCAGGCTGTCGCTCTGACGAACTCTGTCTAGTCACAGTGTGTGAGTGCACTCACATAACAATAAACTATAACTCTGCACTTCTGTACATACTCACTGTAAAATAACCCCGGCTTGGTGTATATATTATCCTTTATTATTTACGATCTGATATTTATTTGTATTTTTACTTATTTTTGTTCATATTTTTATTTTTTTTTTATTTTTTTTTATTTCACTTATTCAAGTTCTGTACTGGAGGAAAAAGTTTGCCGGAGTCAAATTCCTTGTATGTGACATACTTGGCCAATAAACTGATTCTGATTCTGATTCTAATTCTGATTCTGATAGTTCTGCCTAAAAATATCAATCAGAGAGTTGCAGCTGATTCAAAATACTGCTGCTCGTGTTCTCACTAAAACCAAGAAGATAGAACACATCACCCCAGCTCTAAAGTCACAATATTGGCTCCCTGAAGCTTAGAGAATAGACTTCAAAGTGCTTTTATTAGTCTATAAATCATTAAATGTACATTAACGATTTGCTATCATGGTACAAACCATCCAGATTGCTCAGGTCCTCCAGCTCTAGTTTACTGATCGTTCCTAGAACCAGAACCAAACATGGAGAGGTAGCTTTTAGTTTCTATGCTCAGATCTATGCAAAATTGGCCTTCCATTTTATTTATCTATTATTATTTCCATGTTCTTCTGTGTGTTTCTGTATGTATGTAATGATGTGTGTAACTCAGCTGCCTATCCTTGCCAGGTCTCCCTTGAAAAAGAGATGTTTAATCTCAATGGGCCTCTCCTGGTTAAATAAAGGATATAATAATAATAAAATCGGGAACAAACTCCTGGGAGAATACAAACCTGCTCTTATAAGGCTAAAATTAAAACTTACCTATTTAGACTTGCTTAGGAGTAACTGATCCTATTATTGCTTTTTACTTGCTTGTTTTTAATTTTCATACAAATTATCGTCTTGATTACATTTTTTTGGGAAATGCTTTCTTGTATTTTAATCTTCAAAGTGATTTATGCTCTCTTTTCTGTGTTTTAATTTTAATCATGTAAAGTACCTTGAATTGCCTTGTGTTGAAAGTGTGCTGTACAAATAAAATTGCCTTGCCTTGCCTAAATGCCATTTAGAATCAATGGTGTATTATCAAGAGGATAATGTGGGGCACCAGACCCAAAAACAAAGAAGAGCTGACAGAAAGCATGAAGGAAATCTGGGCTTCCATAACTCAAAGGCAATGCCACAGGCTGAATGTCTCAATGCCATGGCACATCGAGGTAGTGATAAAGGCCAATTGATTCTACACCAAGTATTGAAGATTGACATATGGACATTGACATATCGTTTTGAAAGTACCATATTTTGATTTTAATTTGATGCTAATTTATTTCTTTTTTTTCAGCAAAAACTGAGAATTAAATGGTGATTTTTGTATTCCTGTTTTTGTGAGTTTTATGAATTTGAAGCCAAAATTATGCACAAATAAATAAATTATATATATATATATATATATATATATATATATATATTTTTATTTCACTTATTCAAGTTTTGTACTGGAGGAAAAAGTTTGCCGGAGTCAAATTCCTTGTATGTGACATACTTGGCCAATAAACTGATTCTGATTCTGATTCTGATTCTGAATTAAATTAGGTGTCACAACATGCCTACAAAAAGATCCACTGTAGTAATACCGCATTAGCAGAATTAACAGATAAATGTAATCTAAAATTGACAACAAAATGATGGTGGGTGCAGTATTTCTGGATTTCAGTGCTACATTCGATTAAGTTTCTGAGGAATTTAGCTTCATACAATTTTATAATAAATGTAACTTATAGATTCCAGACATTTTTGTTATGTGAGTTATTCTACATCAAAACCATCGCAGTGTGGTGTGCCACAGGGTAGCTGTCCAGGACCTTTACCTTTTTCATTATTTATCAGTGACATACCATATGTGTCTAAAAATGTGGAATTAATCTTTATCCAGATGATTCTACAGTTTATTATGCTGCAAGTAGTATATCAGAAATAAGGAATACTTTCCACTTTGATTTACAACTGCTACGGAACTGGATAGATGAGAACAAATTAGTTTTGAAGGTCTCTAAGACAAAGTGCATGCTGGTTAAATCTAGACACCAGAACAGGAATGACTCACTTCATATTACTTTGAAGGGCGATGAGATAGAAGAGGTACAGGACATAAAAATTGCTTGGTGTAATTATTGATAATAAATTGTCTTTGGAGAAACACATTAACTCAGCTGCAAAGATGGGCAGAAACATTTTGTGTATCAAGAGATATAACGCATTGTTGATTCCAATCCTTGAGTTCTTGTAGTTAAATCTTTGGGACTGTCTCATTTAGATTACTACTCGGTGGTCTGGTCTGGTGTAATTAAAAGCACCTGACCAGACATCAAACAGTACAAAATAAAGCTGCTTATTAGCTCTGGGTCTTTCATTTGACTGGAGGCAGGGCTCTGCTGATCATCACAAATATATTTCATGGCTGAGAGTAGTTGTAAAAGAATAATTGTAAGTTAATGACTTTCTTTAGAAATATTTGCCACAGTAGAAAACCTATATATCTGCATGCAAATTTGCATTATGTGAGAGATCGGCATTGTTATTCCACAAGATAAGCGATTAATGGACATTTGGCTTTTCAAAAACAAAGAATAGAGGTGGTTTGCAGTTCTGTCATGTTCAGGGCAATAACGTAACGAGTAAGCTCCCATCTGTGGTGACCGAGGCTGCAACCAAAGCCATGTTCACAAAGTCTCTAAAAACATTATGGTCTTAACTTTGTAAGTGAGTTTCTGATTTAATTGTCTGTAAATGTAATTTGTTGTAAATGTATTTGTGTTAAAAGTGTATTATGATTTATGTGATATTGTGAATGTAACTGTTTTTTAATGAACGGAAGAGGACTCCAGAAAGAGTAGCTGTAATTTTTTTGACAGCTAATGGGGATCAAAATAAATAAACAAATAAATAAGCAGCACAAGTGATAAAACAGATAACAATAAATATAAAAATTAAATTATATGGTTTCTTTTTGAAGCAAAAACAACATTGGAATAAAATGGATGGATGGATGGATGGATGGAATAAAAACAATTAAAACAAGTTTACAGCAGAATGCCGATTTCAGCACTCCTAGATATTGAAAGCCTGATAAAAAAGCTGTGTTTTAATTCTACTTTTACATTTGTGGAATATATTAATTGGGGGGTTGTTGATGCAACATCCTGTCCGACATAAAAAAGAAAAACTAGGGATGCACACAGTTCCAGTAGATCAAACACTGGATCCAGTTCAGCACACAGATCTAATAAGACTGATTTAGGGAATAAAAATTGGCTGATCAGCCAGTCATCATCATAGGCCAGGAAATCTCTAAAATCTCCCCCCATCCAGATGCTGCAACAGGGCTAATCTTCAGTGAGGGCCAGCACATCCACTGTACAGTTATGCAAGAGTGTCACTGCAGTACATTGGTATAGTCCAGTGGTTCTCAATTATTCTAATATGCCCCCCAGAGAACATAAAATGGCCCCTGGCACACTGAATACAAAGTATAGCATTTAACTAAAAAGATTAATTAAGTTACAACTACTGCAAATGGTTGCAGCTTATTTTATTGTTTTAGGTCTTACGATGATTTCCAAGTTAATTTTATTAACAAAGTTGGTAACATTTAATCCAGACTGCTCAGTCTGTGTGATGCTCAGAAGAGAAACAGTTCAAATGAATCACTGGGACGTACATTTTTTGACTAAACTGTAACTATCAAAGCTTTTTGAAACTGTGAACATTGGTTGCTTGTCAGCTTCATCAACTTATTACTTTTCAAAAAGGGAGGCTTCTTAATGTCTTCTATGTCACCTGCACTGTTTTTGCAACTCTAGAGCCTCATGAAATCCGTTGAATTATTTTAGAAATGCTTTATTTAAAAGTTCCACTTTTTCCATTTAGATTTTTCTGAATTCTACTTTTTCCATTCTAACCATATTTACTAAAACAAAAAGTGAGTAATTGTAGTGACTGAAAACAATTTACCAAACAAATAACCAAAGAGATCCACATTTACTGTTATTCACAACTATTTTCACAAATGTAACAGTGCTGTGGTTCACCCCTAACCCTTTCTCCTCATTTTTAAACAACTAAAACATATCATGTGCAAAATGAAGAATTTCATGATTTTAAAAGTCTCATAAGTGGACCGGGAAACAGTAAACTTTTGTACTTAATTCCATAATGATTAAGACCTTTAATCATTTTTATCTCCTACTCTTTCCCAGACTCCAGTGAAATAAAAAGGCAACATGTCAGTGTTTTTGTGTTTAGCACTCTTTCTACAGCACTTCGTTTCCATTGTTTGCCTTCTTTCCCTGAATGTACAGAGCTCACTGCTTCTACTCATTTCTAATGCAGCCCTTCACTATCACTGGTCGTCACCGTGAGCTGACAGGACTTATAGGATTGTTCAACTGATTCATAAACATCTCTGATCCTCACGCTAAGCTTCAAGTTGTTTTTTGTTTTGTTTTTTTTGTTTTTTTTGGTGGAGGGTAGGGGGGCGTCTGCGTTTCAGTCAATTTTCACGCTATGGCTGTCAGGCTAGTCTACCTGCATGGAGAGGAGGCCTGTAAACCCTCGTAAAAACAGGCAGCCTTAAAAGGAGCGGCAGCCACTAGATCACTACAGGAAAAACGTTAAATTTTGTATTACATTTTCTTTGTTAAATTCTGTGATTCCCTCTGCCGTTACCAATTACAGAACTGCTCCGTCCTCAAACTCTGTGTAGACCTCTTTTGAAGCGCTGATCATAGGCCTGTTGATGACTGAGCACCTCTGCCACCGAGTGACTGGAGGCTTGATCACCGTTAAAGTATGAATAAAAGCTACCGGGAGGCACGGAAGGCACCAGATCACCCCCCTTGCTACCCACCCTATCATTCACACAATTAATATGCTAAGTACAATTGCTATATAATCTGAAGACCTACATATGACCATATTTTGATATCATTCTTAAATCCTACATACTTTCATTCTGATTCTCATTTTGATCTCAGTTCAGAGACGTGTTTGGGGGCTGGCTGTTGGTTGTGTGTTCCTGTGAGTGCAGAGCTCTTTAAGTTTGAAAATGTGTCTTAAATTCACAACTTTGTCATCTCACCAGCTGTGCTGCCATTGTCCCCCATGCCCAAAAAAAGTGTGTGAGCAAAGTCCTTAGTGTACTTAGTGTACATTTCCACCAGTTTTTTTCTCTATAAATTCTGAAAATGATGTAAAAAGTGGCTTAGGCAGTTTTCAGACCCTAGTTTTTTGGCTAGGTAAGCTTTGGAAATGGGACCCCAGGTCGGTATCTTAGAAGTCTCTGCAGATTTCTGGTTTGAATTTTTTCTCATCTACCTAATTTAATTCTGTTTTTTTATTTTTTTATTTTTTCTATGCACCACCTATTCAGGTCGGTGTACTCTGCACACTTATCTGTCTCTCTGCTTGAGTCTCTCAGCGTCTGGGCGCATACCGTTTTCACAACCCGAGGTCGGGCTCCTGTCTCCTACAGTATTAACCAATCATAGCTTTAAATGAGACTCACATAGGTGATTGACATGTCAAAATTAAATACTTATTTTAACCATATTCTAGTGTTAAAAGTCACAGTCACACTAAAGAAACCAGTCTGATCAGCTTTGATCAAAAATGGTAGGTATTATTCCAATCTCTTCAACAACATTTTTGAGAAAGTCTTGCTGTCCACGTTGATTAAGCTGATCGGAAGATACGAGCTACAGTTTTCAGTTGGTTTATCTTTTTAAGTATTAGGGAGATGTTTGCCAAATATAGGGAACATGGGAGAAAGACAACTAAATAACTGAAGAATATGTTGAGCTACTGTGCTATTGTGTACAATCAATAAATATTTAAAGACACATTCCATAACTTTTACACCATAAAAAAGTGTGTTTTTGAAATGTTTATGCGACACAACACCATTTTAATGTTCAGTACATTGGAGGGTCCTCCTGCTGTTTACTGCACACAGAACTTTTTACCCACGGACCGCTTCTCCGGATGTACTGACTGAGTTTTGCTTTACGGCAGTACGCTATGATCTAAACAAACCTGTGGTTTTGAGACTTGAGCCATGGCAGATCCACCAAATAAACCAAAGAAGACCTTATCAGAAGACGTTAGAAAAAATAAGTGGGCTGCTGGAGCTTCACTGCTGAAAGCTTGTTAACCTCTACAGACCGCCAGGTGAACGGATTTGCCTGCTGCAGAGCTGGATGCTGCTGCTAAGCCGGCTTCTCAACCTCAAAGAAGACGCTATGAGAAAAAGTGAGGAAAAGAAACTTGACTGCAAAAGCAGCTGAGATCTGAGCTTCACTGCTGCAGAAGGTTGTCAACCTTGGGTTTATACCAGGGCGAACACGTTCTGTGCCACGGTATGAATCGGGGTTAAGGAATGTTGTAGCATACTGAGCCAGGAATGCTCAGTCTGCTACTGGGTTTCTCCCATCTTCCTCTGGAAGATGGGAGAAACCATAGAAAAAACACAGGTTAGAGAACTTCTCCTTCCCTTCAGTGCTGTGAAAGCTCTTTTCTGTGAAACGGTTACTCAATTCAGGTCAAAGTAGGATAAGCTTCAAAACGAACTCGGCCACTGGACATGTCTCCAGTGTTCTGAGCTGTGGATACACTCAGTCATAAAACAAACAAATGAGCTACACAGAGTAGCTGATTAGCTTTTGCTCTAGCAGCTGAGCTGAATCAGAAACAACTTTGTTGGCCAGATTTTTACACACAAACTAAGCCAAAGGTTTGAGCAAATATGTCATAAAATGTAAAAAAAAAAGATTTAAAAGCAACAATATAAACCTTCAACTTAAATTACTAACATAATTTAAAAATATAATGGTTAAAAACATTAAATGTCTTTGTATTTACTGATGTCACTAAGGTCTCTTCATTTGTTTTAGTTTCTTACAAACCAAAAAAAGGTTTTTGAAATCAAGGGCTAAATTTAATTCTTAATAAAATGAGTTTATTGAAGAATAAAAAAATGAACAGGGAGGGACTTAAAATACCGTTATATTTTGTGATAGTTATCGATAATTATCGATATTGATCAATATGACTATTCCTTTCATGGATATGCTCTTTTTCTATATCGTCCAGCCCTACTTATAGCTTCTTGTTTAGTTACTTTATTTCCTTGAGCAGTCTGATCTACTACTGACAAAGACAGCAAGTTGAGCTTCTCAAGAAAACTATGCATACCTCATATGGTAATGAAACATCTGAAGTGTAAAGCTTTTTATAATAGGTAGCCTTAAGTTTTTACTTTTATAATATCTTCAATCCTCTTTTTCTTTAAGAGATGAAACAGCTTTGGACCAGCTTCATATAATCTATGCATAGTGTAAACTATACTGGCTTCCGCCTTTTGAGTCAACAGTTGGTTCAGGACTAACAACGTAGGTATTACCTGATGTCAGCTAATTCTTCATGAAGATGGAGATGTCATTTCAACATAGGCGTCATTTTAACCGGAGACGCCGGGGACATGTCCCCAGCAATATTTATGATTGACCGGTTTGTCCCCACCAAACCTGATGTGGAAATTTTTACTGACCTAACAGGCACTTCTATTCCCAGCAAAGTTTCTGCATCAGTATCTAAACAGAATATTATTTAATTCACTCAATTCCAGTTTCTTATGCAGTCAAGTTTCTTTCTGCTAAAACACAGTAGAGCTGAAGATCTTTGCCCAAACATGACCGAGCATAATTTCTATCATTGTCTACGGTCTCGGATCGAGCTCGGGCTTTAACGGTCACCTGATCATCTCATTAGCGCAATAATTTATAATAAAGTGCTGCAGTGGGGCACTTCCATTATTCTTCCTGTCAACATGCTCCCGGCACACCACATGCGTCATGATGTGAAAGACCCACTCCTCTCAGATGAAAACATTATCCGACTCCTGCGCTGGGCTCTCACAGAAAATGCTGAGGTATAAGGCACAATTATCCCAAGTCTCAAATTGCAGAAGTCTCCTGCGTTTATATAGCAGGTCCCTGATGCCAAAAAGTAAAATAAAATCTCCTGAAATCTACAGCAAGCGGTCAAGAGCCCACACAGAAACGCACGCAGGCGAGACGGACTTTTACGCAACAGAAGCGGTTGAAGCTTCATATAGCTGCAGACTTAAAACATATTATAAATCAACATGCCTTGCAATTATTCTTATTTATTTATCATTTTAAGCTTCAGATAAGCGGCCCATTTATGATATGTCATGTTTTAAAAGAGTGGTAGTCAGCTACAGGGCGGAGTCCTGCAATGTCACAATGGTACCGTTTCAAGATGGAAGAACTACAGTTATACAGTTCCTTTGCTGATAACACAGGACCATCCTTTGCTGCTTCGCTGTTTGGTGCATTTTCTAATAGCACAATATAAATGCTTTCTTTACAGCGCACTAACGTGCATTGTGTTCTGCGTCCTAAATTATTGGAGGCAACCATTAATCTCCTCCTGTTATGTCGCCCGTGCTTGCCAAATTGATCATGTCTGGTTTTAATCATTTTCTCACCCAGAAGAAAAAAAAGACGCACAAAAAATTGCCCAGAATTATGTTCTACACTCGGAAATGACACCTGGCTGCTCAGAAACTTTCAGTGGAAAAGGACGCACCGAGCGGTGCAACAGCAGAGAGAGAATACTTTCATGTTGTAATTCTACGAGGTTTGAGTGATAAAACTAGTGAGAAATGTGGTTAAATGTTGATCTATGTCTGAGAAAAGTTTAAAAAGGTGTGTGGCGAGGGGGTTTACAGCCTTAAAACATAATAATTGTAAAAAAAAAATATGATTACTTTGCAAATTTGTGGGTTATTTTTAGAACCCCCACAATAAATGAGGGACCATTGTAAATTAAATTTAATGGGTCTGGTTTATTTTCTACGGGTGAGTAGCAAGGAACAAAATATTCATGCAATATTTTTGCTTGTTTAAGTATCCCAAAGATGATATGTTGACATACTGGATTTGTGTCGAGAGCATGCCAGAATACCAGCCTACTTTTCCCTGAAGGCGAAAATTCTCGCTATCTCTGCATCCAGAGAGAGACACTTCTGCGACGCAGCAACGGAGACCCAGGGAGTGGACAACATTTCCATCACAGTTAAAAAATCAAAAAGAAAAATAACTTGATCCATTTTTTAAAGTAGATTATAGTGCAGTGAATTATTAGTCTTTCATTATACTGCAGCTGAAATGTATATTCAGAAATCATTGTGCAGAAACCAAACACTGTGTCCAGTCTGGCTTTACCTAGATTTTTCATTCCTGAATCACTGGAAGCACTGCATGGATAGCAATGGCATTGCATCATCAGCGCGAAAAGTTCCCTAATGCTCCCAACACAAAAACAACATATGAACATTTTCCTCTTTGGACCTCTTAAACAAACCATAATTATATCCGCTCGCATTAAATAAACGTCCTCCTGGAAATTCAATTTCGTTTTTTTTCCAACTGAAACACCCAAAGGTAGCTGCTCTATTGCAGGACTGTGAGCTGTAAGTTCATTTGAAGTTTATCCACACAGAACGGTGTTAGGGTTGCAAAAGGAGCAGGTTTTATTGTTGCGCATTCTGCTGGTGCAAGTACATATTATATCCAACATTGTTCTTTGTGCTACTGTGTGGATTTTAATAATTCGTCCCAACCAACAGCATGTTGGTGATGTTTAAAAAGGAAAACAGTTAAACCTATGGCTTTTAACTTGTATTGATTTACTAAAGATGCGATTTTCGCCGTGTTTATAGCCTACTCTGCAGTGCATATTGTAATGAGACATGAAACGGATGAATACTTAGAGGCTATATAAATATTTAATAAGTGTCCCCACCAATCTTCAAACCGCATTCAAGTTAATAATTACGTCCCCGGCAATTGTAAAAACAAACTGACGCCCTTGCATGTCAATGACTCTTTTTTACCTAGCAGTACTATAAAAAAAATGATGGCTCCCTACAAAAAAGCTTTTAGTGTCTCCTAAAGTGTTGACGGATGTAAATTGGGTGACATGGGTTGTACGCAAGGGGGTAAAACTATACAAATTTGTGGCTTCTTTCATTTTAAAAGTAGCATTTTTACAGGCAGGGTTCTGGTCTGCCTCAGGATCCATGGTGTTGTGGATTTTGAGGCGTTATCATTGTCTGGTCAATAATAATTTGGAACTATTATACCAATAACATAAAACTGGGATAATTGTTAATGAAACTCAAATAATCAGTGATAAAATTAGCAAAAACGGGACACCAGCTTCTTAATCTATAAAAGAATCAATATTAATAATTACACCAGACTATCAGTCTTTATCTGAAGGATGATTTTTTTCACCGATGTATTAATAGACACAACACTAAAGGAAGCACATAGATTTATCTTAAGTTTAAGGAATTTATTAGCAAACTGCTTACAACAATCACAAAGTAAATTCAATCTAGTCTAAAATTACCTATTCAGCAAGAAGATAAGTTAACGCGGAATTCCAGAATCCATACAAACTGACATCACAGGAAGGCCTGACCTCAATTCTTATGTAGTAGTGTGTTCAGAATGGAATGGGGAAAGGGCGACAAGAAGACTTCTTATCACTGAGGTGTGATTTATCAAAGTGCGCACAATCAACTCCAGGAGATAAAGTAAGCAAGTAGCCTTAGTGTAGCCTGATACCTGGACAAAGGAGTTATCAGATAAATGGCTGCCACTCTGTGATGGACTGGTGACCTGTCCAGGGTGTACCCCGCCTCTCGCCAGTTGACAGCTGGAGATAGGCACCAGCCCCCCCGCGACCCCTGGAGGACTAAGCGGTTCAGAAAATGGATGGATGGCTGCCACTCCCTTCTCTCTCTGAAATGACCCCACGGCAAACTATGCTTGTGGTGATTGACAAACACAGACCAACACACTGCTTCTAAATAAAAGAACCTTGCTCCACCCACGAATTAAGAAAATTGGAAAGTTCCTACTTTTTAGTTGAAGAGGACGTCCTGGGTCAGAGATGAGGCTTAATTCATCCATTTCAGTGCGCAAACAGGGAGTACAGAGTGTAGAGTTGCATGCTCCGAGCTACTTTTGAAAAACTCTGTCTTGAGAGAGACACTGGCTCACAGGCCACTTCTTGGCTTGGACTGGACAGTTTACAGAAGATAGATAGAAGATAGAAAGGGAATGCTAGCAGAGAATAAATATATCTCTCCTTGTGGGCGACTTTGGCTCAGTGGTAGAGTAGTTGGCTTGCAATCGGAGGGTCGTATGCTCGTTTCCAGCTTCCTCCAGTCACATGTCGATGTGCCTCTGGGCAAGGCACTTAACCCCCAAATTCTACATCGTCCTACTGAGCCATGTTGGCTATCGGTGTATGAATGCGAGTGTGAATGGGTGAATGAGGCTTAAATGTAAAGCGCTTTGAGAGGTCAGTAAGACTAGAAAAGCACTATATAAGTTCTGTCCATTTACCATTTACTTTAAGCGTGAAAGCTTAGTGGAAGAGAAAGAGCTAGGCGTCAGCACCTTATATAAGCTCGCCAGCGCTGTCCAAGATGGTTAATGATAGGCCATTGATTCGGAGCAAGGGATGCTGGGGGACTGATTCCATTAAATATATATTGAACAAACCCAACATTCCCCCTTTAGCTCACAAGATTGCACACTGTCCATTCTGTGGAGATAGTAAGGGGTTTGTTTCCACATGGTCCAGGAATTGCAAAGTCCTTCTGCGGAGGCAGTTCCATCCATTTGAACCACAGCAAAAGGATGAGGATGTGACCACAATTTTTTGATAGTAGGCAAATGGAAAAGCAAAACAAGATATGGGTCCAATGATATGTATCCCAGCATTCCCCCTTAAGTGCGAAGAGTGGAACTGCAGTTTACAGTCTTTGGAGCTACACCGGGTCTGTATATTTGAATTGTCTCTTTGAAAACCCTAATCAGGTTGGAGTCTTCTTGGGTGAAGCCTAATATTCTACTAAAATATCAAAAACAAAAAATAAGAAAAAAAAATAACTTCGAACTTCCATCAGACACAGGTACCAGTTTGCACCGTGGGCCTAGAGGAAGCAGTTCTTTTTAGCCCTGCATATGACAATTGAAAGTGTTTTATCTTCACTCTTGCTTTTTATTGTAATTCATTATTTTTAAGTTGATTATTTTTTTCTGTTTATCTGTTTTCTTAATATATGCAACTGTGAAGCACTTTGAATTGAATTGCCTTGTGTATTAATTGTGCTCTACAAATAAACTTGCCTTGCTATGAATCACACCCTGATAAATGTCATAGGGTCGATTCAAACTCACAATTGTTTGATCTGCTTGTAAGCTGTGTAAGCCATCATTGCCGTGATGACCCAACCAATTACAAGTGCAATTACTGTAAAGTTCATGGTGTGAGTTTCTGTCTGATCAGCTTTCTTTGGGACAATGAGAGGCCGTTGACTTGTTGCAAGGGATGCTGGGAGACTGAGTCCATATAATGTATATCCCAACAATGATACAATTAAAATAATCTACAAGAGTACTAAAGGTTGTTGTAAAAGTAGAAACCTCAGCTAAGAGTTTTGACACCTAAATAAACATTTGTAGCACTCGACTGAAATACATTTTTTATTTAAAAACCTGCACTCAGGATGTACTGTTTGCATCATGCTCTTCGTTAATACTCCTCACTAGGGTGAGTATTGTATTTCTATTTATTAACATCACTTCTCCCATTTTATTAGATGAAAATGATGAGTAATAAACATGCCCCATCCACTCTCTTTTGATCGTATGCTCCTTTGCCAGTCAGGTGTTAACCACCCTCTTTCTTAAACCAGGATAGTATTTTTTTTTATATAAGTTAAAAGATATAAGGTGTAATTGATATAAATTTAGCCAACGGTGGAGATTTTGACTACATTGTCATACTGCGGTTATGCATTTTGATGTCATCATGCTGTGCCCACATACTTTGTACCAGGTACGCAAGGAAACTGATGTTGAGTGTTTGTCTTCACATTAGATATTGTAAGTTTTTCATTTAATGGAAAAAAAATCCCTGTTGAACTTAAAGCATTTTTAATTCAAATATATGCAGGATTTTTTGTGCACTATTAAATGTATAAATATGTAACCAGGAAACCAGACAGATTTGAACTTTTCATAATTTTTAGCTTTTATCTTATTCATCATTAAGTCGTGAGAATTTTTGTGTTGAATTATTTTGACAAACGATAATAGAATATTTTTAAATCGCATTTTGCAAAATACATTTTTTTAAATGTAATTCCAAACCTCTTTGAAGCAGTTCTGCTGCAATGTATCTGGAAAGTGAGATTGTTCTCCGTTTTACATTGTAGTTTGTGTTCCAACTATAGTATGGTTCTTTAGTTATCTTTTGAGTTATGTTGTAGTTGGTGTTTGGTGGTAGTTGTTTGTGCACCATCTTAGAGACGGCAGTTAACTGCAGTTATATGTCTGCCATGACTTTTCCATTGTCTATCTCTGCCCGCTCACACAGGTGTCTTAAACATTGTCCCCCAGTGGTTGTGCGGTGGAAAGGGTAAGAAATAGAAATCAATCTCTCCGTAGTGACCTCACCGTTTATGTTTATTAACTTCTTGGATCTTATTCATTTAGTTTTACAGGTTCTTTATATTTATAGGCTGTTAAAACTTAATGTAACTGTATATTACTGATAATTATGTGTGTGATAAAACATTAAGCATTCCTATACTGCCAAAACGGAATGATGCTGGTTTCACTTGCGAAGATTCGACCTTGTGTGGTGGAATCCGGCTTCGCATATCGATGCATTGAATCTTCGACTATTCAGGGTCACCCCTGGCATTAACGATTACTTTACTCACATGGCGCAAGCGGAGAGTCTCTGGATACTGCATGTGGAATCAGATACCTTTGGTTATCGTCTTCTCACACACAGTGTTGAACTTCCGTCGCTGCTGAAAACACTTTGAGGAATATCTTTTCTAATGGTAAAGGTGGCTCCCTCATAAAGCAGCTTCTGTTTACCGCTGAGTGCCAGTATCCTTATCTTGTCCAGAGCAGCTTCATGATGTTTGCCCTGGGCAAACCTGGTCTTGGCTTGCTGTGGCAGCGATCCAACTGGACCCTGCCATCGTTGGTTTTCATATTTAGAGGTTTTGGAAGCCATGTTTTTTTTTTTTTTTTTTTTTTAACGTGTCCTGTCTAGCAGTATGCTACTCAGAATTGGTGTCTGAGTACCAAGTACAAGCCCAACAGTTTTACTTTCCCAAGCAGAGTATTACAGCTTCGCTGTAGTACGCCACTTGATGTATATGTATGAAAAATCTTTATTAGTGATTACTGTGGGTTCAATTTCCTGACGTCATGGACATTAAACTGAGACAAGAAGGGAGAAAGGAAGAAGGTGAAGAAAAGAAACCGGACCAACAGAGGGGCGAACCGATGACACAAGACAGGGAGGCAAATAAAGAACACAAGAAAACATCCCAGTCCTCCACCTCTGCCGGACGGCAGAGAAACAGTAATACAAAACAAAAACAACAAAGTGTACAGAACCAAACCAATAGTTCGGATCTGGTAGAATAAACAAAGAATTACACATTCACTACACACAAGCATTGATTAATGAACATAATACAAATGTTTCTGGTAAGCTCCTGTGAACAACTAACTAATGATGATAACCTCAGCTTAAGATATGTCCGTCCTCACCTATGTCCCCACACCTATGTGTGTGCGAGCATGCAGGTCGGAATAAGGTTTCCCCATGCAAGTGATTGATAGCTGGTGTAAGGAACCGTCAATCCGTCCTACAGGAATCGGCACAGACATGGAGGAGGCAAGAGATGTATGCATCCAGCGTCCCACAGAGTACAGAGTCCACAGGCGGATCAGCGCAGGGTCGATCACCCGCCAAGAGGGGAACAGATGGAAGCCCCAGGGGAGCACCCACCAGCCGCGATGCTGGGGCCCGAGAGATCGCAGTGACGAGCCCACGGGCTCCGCCGGTAACCGGCTACGCCAGGGCGGGCCCGGACCAGGAACCGGAGGCCACGGGGACCAGGGGCACCCCACCCCCCAGCGGGGCCCCAACCAGTGACCAGCCGACAAGGGTCCCCCGCCGCCGCCGCAGGCAAGGAGGACCCGCAGCCAACCGACGGACAACACACGCCGCCGCCACCCCGGACCAGTACCCACCGCCAACAACCCGGCCCGCCCCCACACATCCACACGCCAGGGAGCCACAGCGGATGTACGCCCTCCCCAGGCCGCGCCCAGCCGGCACCTGGACATCCAGATCTTCCAGCTCCAGGGTCCAGATCCCGCCCCACGTGGGGCGCCAAGATCAGGGGCCCAGCCAATGCCGGACAGCCCCACCAGGCGAACAGACCAGCCAGCTGAAGTCCTGGAACCGGCAGGAGGATTGGGCGCCAGGCACGGTCCCCACCGATCCACCGGACGGCACCAACCTATTCTACAAACCCGGCACCCCCATAAGAGGTGCCCCAGTCAATCCAAGGAGGACATCGGCCCGAAACAGCGGCCGCCCGACACACCGGACCACCCAGGACCCGCCCGACATGCACCAGGACCGAGCCGGGCCGCAACCGGGACCCCCAGCCCCAGGCATCGAGAGTCATCATCAACCAGCGGGCAGGAGCAACCATCACCGACGGGGAGTGACGGGGAGGGAAGAAGATGCATCAGGCCAGAGAGCAGCCAAACACCCAACCTGACAGGTAGACATAGACAGACAGAGACACTCATACGTACCCTCCCTTTCTTGTGTACACATTCTTACAAATACAGGACATACGAAAAAAGGACGCTATACCCTCATTCATACCCCCCATACGTACACTATACTCCATACTCCCAGGCCCAGGGACAGACACCCCAGTAGAGAACCCTGCCCCTGCACCCAGGAGACAGACCCCTTTGCCCACCAGGACGGGGACAAGTAGACCGCCAAGGCCCCACACCGGCAAGAGCAGCCCACCAGCCCAGGACCCCGACCAGACGGCGTGATGTTCTATCCGGGCTCCGACCCCTGATGGTCCAACGAACAGGGGTGTGGAAAGACCCCCCAGCCTCTCTCCCCCAGCTCAATGTGGTGTTGTTGCGTGTTGTTCTAATGTGCACTTAAAACAGAGGGGGGGGGACATGGGAATACTGCCGGGTACCCCCATCTCCCCCCCCGGGCCCTCAGTGTCTAGATGCGTTTAACCAGTGGGTGCCGGCACCACAGGCGAGGCCCCCTCAACGGGGGGGCCTCGCCTGTGGCGCCACACCGCCAGGTCCCTACATGTGCGTTCCCTGTAAATGTTGCAAGTGTAGTGTCTAAATTGCTCAATAAAATCGGGACCCAGGCCGCCACCGGGTAGCGAAGACGGAAGCTCCATCCCGCACCCCAGTGACGTGCCCACGTCCCAAGGCCTTGTGAATGGTAGAATGAAGGAGCAGGTGGACAGAGGCATGGGGATGGGGAGAAAATAACTGGGGTGACCATTGCCAACCCCAGGGAGCCAGCTCCCCTGCTGACTCCAATAGGCACCCCCGTTCGGCCCGATCCACCAGGGGTGGGAGGCCCCAGCACGTCCAGTCGGGGCCCACGGCAGCGGTACCGCCGAGCCCCATGGGGGCCCCGGCAATCCACCAGCCCCCATGCCAGGGGCATACCTAAATCCTCCCCAACATTCACACTGCTAACAAAACACATGTCACTAGACACCCAGGTTGAGTTTAGCCCCCCCTCACCCTCAACGCCCTCCCCCCTCCCGTCCCAAGCGCACCCCGTTAAAAAGAGCGCCTGTGCTAGATGGTAAAAAGCCTCCCCGCCAATAAGAGACGCCCCAGGCACCGCCAGCGTCCGAGGACCCCCGGGCCGAGGCCGGAACCCGGCGCACCACCGACTCGGGTACCCCGGACATGCCGCGCCAGGCCCGTGAGCAGACCGAAGTCCCGGGCGGCCAATCCCCAGGCCGACATCCTCCAGCCTTGCTACTACCGCCCGATGGCCGGGTGGCAACAGAACCCAGCACGTCCACCCACCAGCCCACACCCCACCAACTGGTCAGTCACCGTGGAGGCCGACCAACACCGGCCAGAGCCCCCCACCCCAGCACCCCCGCGAGGGCTAAGACCAAGACCCAGGAGCCATGTCCAGTGTCAATATAGCCGATCGGGCCCGGAGACGCCGGCCACCCGCCACGGCCTCTCGCCGACGCCCGGACGCGGCAAGCGGCCACCGGGGAGCAAGCGACAGGAACCAGCCCGGGGAGATGGAAAGGGCAGCAGCGCCCGCCAACCACCGGCCGACCACAGCCCCCCCCCAGCCGGCACCGACGGCAGCGGCCCCCCCCGGCCAAGCCCCGCCAGGGCCCCAGCCGGGGGGCGCGCCGCCCCAGAACCCCGAGCCCCAGGCCCAGTCCAGACCCCCCCAGAGCAGCACAGCACCAGGCCAGTAACCCGTGTCCGCCAGCACGACCCCTCTAAGGCGCCGCATGTAGCCACTAGGAGTCACCACACAAAGACCCCAAAGTCCCACCCCAGGCGAGGGTCTCGGCACCTATCGCCGAACCGCAAGCGGACCCACCCCCAAGGACCTCCCCGCAGTCACCACCAACCCTTAAGCTCCACATCGGCAACCGTGTCCCACAGAACGGAATCAAGGGCCCGACCCCACTAGGTGATGGAACTGATCAAGGGTGACCAGAAAGATTGATCAGATGTGGAGGCAGATGCCGTTTCTAGACCAATGTAATCCAGAAGGAGATCTCTATATTGATTAATATTCAGAGTATTTTTATTTTTCCAGTTCAAGAGGATATTTTTCTTAGCGATGCATAAGGCGATGTAAAATAATTGCATAGACTTTGTATCCATGGTAACTTCATCTATATTTCCCAGCAAGCAAACTCTGGGAGCAGGTGTGATATTACATTTCAGACACTTTGATAGATCTTCACATATCTGGTACCAATATTTCTTAACAGGTGGGCAGAACCAAAGAGCATGAATATAATTGTCTGGTAGATTGCTTGTACATTGTAAACAGGTATCAGACGGCGTATAACCCATCTTGAACATCCGTTGCCCTGTATAATGCACTCTATGAAGGATTTTATATTGTATTAATCGTAGATTAGGATTCTTAAGAAATTTGAAGGTTCTTAATGAAATTGGAAGCCATGTTTGAACAAATGAAATGCGTCATTAGCCTGAATTCTCTCCTTCACTCCAAATCCAGGACTCCTAGTCCTCCACTCAAGTAATAATGGTGCCCAGTTTATTCTCAATATCTTCAACTGCTATAATTCAATTTAATTCAGTTTATTTATATAGCACCCATTCACAACAGATGTCATCTCAAGGCATTTTACAATAAATGTAATTTCAATACAATACAATTATTCAAATCCAATTTCAGGAATCCCAGTACTTTGCTTTAAGTCATTGACGTAAGGTTAAGTCCCATTGATGCCGACTTTCTTTTTTTTTCAACCCCACAGTTTTTTCCCATTATTTATCACTCAGTGCTCCTACCTAGTTCCAGTTCTGGGCATTGCTCTCCTTTTGCTAACTGTGGGATGGCCCTGCATTGAAGCTCAAGCCTCGTTCTTGCCTGAGGAGTGGGCAGGCACTTCTTTTCACCTGAAGGGGGCAGAGTTTCCCCAGCTGGACGTGGAAGGATCATGTTATTTCAGCCAGATCCTCCCCAACCCTTCAGGCGCCCCTGTCAGCCAGGAGGAGGCAGTATACAGCCCATAACTGGTGCATGTTTTTGTGGGAGTAGCTCACATTAGCTACTAAAGGAAGCATGGGGAGAACACGCAAACTCCACACAGAAAGGCCCTTTCGCCAACCCCACCCAGGGTGTGGGTGCTGATGATATGGAGGAGCAAACACACCCTCAGTACAAACTCAACCTCAACACCCAAAGCGTGCCTGGCAGGAATCGAACCCAGGACCTTCTAGCTGTGAGGTGAACTACCAGCTGCGCCACCATGCTCCCTGTTGATGCCGACTTTCTAACCACAACAATCCTCTTAGATGTCCATGATACTGTGCAAGCATGTCACGACAGTGGAGTGGAAAAATTCCTCTTTATCCTTCTCTGGATAACAGACCATGTGTAAAATCTATGGAGAGAAAAGTACAGAGGAAACAAAAAGGTTTAGTGGCTGAAATAACAGCAAATATAATAAAAATACATCTGGTGAGTAATAAAAGACAAAGTAGCTGACTGAAGAAAAGGGGTCAATCAGTCCTACAGTTCAACTGTCTAAGCCTATAGCAGCATAATCACAGAGATCAATTCTTCTTTATCAAAAAGGAAGGCTTGAAGCCTAGTCTTAAAGGTAGACAATCTGTCTGCCTAACGGACTAAAACTGGAAGCTGGTTCCACAGGAGAGGAGCCTGATTCATCCCATTCTACTTTTAGAAATATTAGGAACTACCAGTACACCTGGAGTCTGAAAGTGAAGTGCTCTGTCAGGAACATATGGAACAATCTGATGTATGATGGAGCTTGATTATTAAGGAGTTTATATGTAAGAATAAGGATCTTAAATTATATTCTGGATATAACAGGGAGCAAGTGATGAAAAGCTAAAACAGGAAAAATGTGATCTCTCTTTTTAGTATTCATCAGAACTTTTGCTGCAGCATTTTGGAATAACTGAATCCTTTTACTTGCATTTATGGAATGTGTTACTGTGAAAATATAAATCGAAAATTATAAAGACATGATGACTCGCTGTGTACTGTATAAAGAGCTCAGAGAATGCATATGTTGATTGGTAATCTTGTTTTGTCTCAGTGTTTTTTTCTCTCCACAGAAGCTACACCTGGTCTGGTATCCAGATCAACTACAACACCCTGCTGGATGGGGAGCATCGATTCGGATGATGCTCACTGTGACCGGACATCCTCCATGTCCTCTTGTCAACTTTTTACTTTCATTAATATATAAAGTTCTCTTACATCAGTTCATTTTTTCTCTTTTTGTGTCTCTTCTCTGTCTTCTCGAACCCCCAGACGGTTGTGGCAGATGACTTCTTGTACTGAGTCCGGTTCTGCTGGAAGTTTCTTCCTGTTGAAGAGGAGTTTTTCCTCTCCACTGTCGCTACATGCTTGCTCAGTATGAGCATAGTTTTCTTACATATAAAACATTCAACTGATAGGAATCTTTGTATAATTTCATTGAAATTACTTTTCTTGTAATGTGTCTTGAGATGACATCTGCTGTGAATTGGTCTTATATAAATAAACTGAACTGATTTGAATTATAGCAGTCATATTTTCCGACAACATGAACTAAAAACATATGAATGAGAAAAATGTAATGAATTTAGCTCTGTTAAAATACTTTCTATGTGCACTAAAAACCAAGCCCCAAATTTTAATGATTTAGTAGATAGATATACAGACAACAGCAAAGAGGCAGTGAGAACTGAAGACTTGCATGCTCATTTGAACAAAATTCATAATTAAATTGAATTCAACATGACTACATAAATGAATAGAGAGAGAATTTTGAGTGGTATCCATGAATTTATCATAGCAATGCTACATAAAACCCAGACTAAAGGGAGTTAGCAAACAATAAGTACTACGTATCTATGAGAGTTAGAAATAATGTTTTTAGGTACAATATGATTGTGGTGCTGGCGAGAGATATTAGCCCAGTCATCAATCCTCAATCTTGTTTCCAGATGACTGGACTACCCTAAAATGACAAATGCTGGAACAACAAACAGCAGTGTTGCATCTATGTGAAACAAGCCGTAAAGTGTTATGTGGTGTGTACAGTAAGGGCCTGATTTATCAATGGTTTGCACTTGTTGAAACCGGCGCAAACAGCACAGAGTAGCAAAAACAGGCCGTACCAGATTTTCTTTCATGACGCAGAGAACATTGCGACTGTTAAACCTTGTGTAACCGAGTGTCTGTATTGACGCCCCTGGAGATCAGGCCTTCCCTTATGGGATGTGTGTCGGGCGGACGGCCCGGTTGGAATCCTCTGCCTGGACGAAAGACTGGAGGACCTCCCCTGGCGGGACGTGAGTCGGGCGGACGGCCCGAATGGAGTCCTCTGGCTAGACGAAAGACTGGAGGACCTCCCCTGGCGGGACGTGAGTCGGGTGGACGGCCCAAATGGCGTCCTCTGGCTGGACGAAAGACTGGCGGACGTCCCCTTGCGGGACATGAGTCGGGCAGACGGCCTGAATGGCGTCCTGTGGCTGGACAAAGGACTGGCGGACGTCCCTTGGCGGGACGGGAGACAGGCGGACGCCCAGCGGTCCTCTCCTGGGGATGTCCCTTGGCGGGACGGGAGACGGTTGGACAGCCCGGCGGTCCTCTCCTGGGGACCTGGAGGTCCAGCGGGAAACTGGAAAGATATCCCTTGATGGGACAGGAGACAGGCGCACGGCCTGGCAGTCCTCTCCTGGGGACCTGGAGGTCCAGCGGGAAACTGGAAAGACATCCCTTGATGGGACAGGAGACAGGCACACGGCCCGCTGGTCCTCTCTTGGAGACCTGGAGGTCCAGCGGGAAGCTGGACGGAAGTCCATTGACGGGACGGGAGATGGGATGCGGACGAGGCAGCGTCGGGGAAGCTTGGGTGGTTGTCGCCGGAGAGAGAGGGAACGAAGGAACCTGGCCAGTGAAGCTGGGCCTGAGCCTGGCTGCTCCGGCAGCGGCAGCGGCCAATCCAGCAGCTCTGGCGGCGGCGGTGGCAAATCCAACAGCTCTGGCGGCGGCGGTGGCAAATCCGACAGCTCTGGCTGCGAATCCAACAGCTCTGGGGCGGCAGCGGCGGCCAATCCAGCAGCTCTGGCGGCGGCAGTGTCCAAACCAGCAGCTCTGGCGGCTGCACCGGCAAATCCAACTGCTCTGTTGGCTCTGGGAGCAGAGACTGAAGGAACTCTGCTGGCTCTGGGAGCGGAGACTGGAGGAGCTCTTCTGGCTCTGTGAGCAGAGACTGAAGGGGCTCTGCTGGATCTGGGAGCAGAGGCTGAAGGAGCTCTGCTGGCTCTCGGAGCAGAGACTGAAGGAGCTCTGCTGGCTATCGGAGCAGAGACTGAAGGCTGTAGGTTTATAACTACGTTATCTGGTTTTGAGTGGTTGGGGATTTTTGTTTTGCTTTTGTACATAATTTCAGTGTCTTTTAATTTTTTTGTGACTTTCATATACCTTGAAATGCTAGCCAGCAGGATTGCGGATGTTTCACTTTGCTCTTGATGTGGCTGATGTGTGATGTAGCTTCTTGAGACTCGGCAGCAAAGTTGACAAAAAAAGGTTTGAAAAATGCTTGAATGAAATCTGGCATCAGTTGAAAAAAAAAGAATTGCTAGAGAACTCCGTTCACAATACATAATCACAATAATAACGTTAAACAGACCAAAAATGAGCAATTTTAGTGGAAAACACACAAGTATTCCAAGGGCATTACGAAAGTAACTATATTCTGAATACCATGTTTAAAAATAGAAACTGTAACGGAATACAGCTCCTCATAAATAGTATTCTAAATACGTGAAGCCGGTACATGTATTCCGTTAGTCCCCAACACTACCAACAGAGAAGTATGAAAGGAAAACGTCTCTGTCAATACGTGTGCATGTTGGTCCAAACTTGCTTATGGAAAATGTTAAACTTGGCTTAATTTTTTTTAACTATCCGTCAAACATAGTGTTGTGGGTAAGACGTTTCTTTGTAACGCTTTAGAGTACTCTACTTTCTTTTTGAAATGTATAACTTAAAGCGTTAGTTTCGTGCAATAAGCAATTAGTAACATTATTATATTTCTCTAAAGTAATCCGTGATTTTAAGATTTTAGGCCTGATTTTTGTCAGACAGTAGTACTTGGCCTGTGTGCGAACTGCGGATGTGTCAGCAGAGCTGAAGCGCTGTGAATTTCTGTGCCCTGCTCCTCGACCCTGTGTGTGTATGTGAGTGTGTTTTCGAACTCTCGTCAAGATGACACATGAAAGTATGCACATTATTTTACTTTACTGAACGAAAAGGAAAAGAACATCACGGTGAGATGCAGACTCTGTGTTGGTGAAAACCTTCTTTCGACCGCTATGTGGAATAGCCGATTGCTCACTGTCTTTCCTGTTATTATTTTCCTGCTGAGATAATTTAGAGGGAGGATTGACGTTATTTATTGTCACGACCACTCTATGCATTCGAAAGAGGCTGTGTCTTTCGATTAAGTTGCAGCATGTGTGAGGCATTACAAACTGAGTTTTAATGTTTGGTAACACGTGAGTACTCTAACGTGTTACTTTTATAAATAGGTAACACTGTAGCATAACTGATTATTTTTCATTATTGGCAACTCTGTAACCTACCTATTGTCCAAAGTAACTATACCCAACACTGGTGAAACACCATGCAAACTTTTATTTAAGTGTGGAATATGGTAAAATGGCCTGTATTTGTATTCAGCTTTTACTTAGTCTCTACGGACCCCAAAGCACTTTACACTATCCCTTTAAATGTACCTACAAAGTTATGATAAAAGTTTTTTTTTTAAAGTGTCCTGTTTTTGGAGTGTGACACTCAGAATTGATGTCTGAGTACCAAGTGGAAGCCTAACAAATTTACTTCCACAAGTGGAGCATTACAGCTATTGCTATAGTACTCTTCGTTACCATACCACACTAGTTTATTTGTGAAGGGCTTTAAACATAGCATTACAACCAACCAAAGAGCTATACATAAAAACATCAATAAAATGAATACAATTATAGAAAAACATTAAAAATACAGAGCTAAAACAAACAAGTGACAAGGCAATAACAACTGATACTAGCTACCAAAAAAAAAAAGATTTGAACATTGCAAACATAAGAGAGAATAATCAATAAAACCAATTATCAATAAAACTAAATGAAGAGATCAAGTTTACGAGTGGAAAACCAGTGAGAAAAAAACATAGTTTTTTAGGTGTGATTTGAAATAAGCTATGGAGGATGCCTGTCTAACCAGCAGAGGGAGTGAGTTCCATAGTTTAGGAGCATAGAAAGAGCCCTCTCCCCACTGGACTTTCAACAAGCCGTAGCGATGCTAAGAATAAGCTAATCTGCTGACCTAAGAGCACGAGGAGGGTGGTAAAAATGAAGCAGTTCAGCCAGATAGAGAGGGGCCAGACCATGCAAAGATCTAACCCCTTAAAGTGACAGTGTGTAGTTTTTTCAGTACATCTTTGAAAATAGCCATTAAAATATTACGTAATAATAATTATGTACAGCACATTAATTGCAAAATATTGGCGATATTTTAAATTATGACTTTAAAAATCAGTTTTAAAATACATAGGCGAGGGTCCTATTTTCAGGGGAAGGCATATTGGATGACGTCTTTACTACTACAAGATCCATATTCACTCCTAGATGGGAAACAATTGAAGTGACATGAGAAGAAAGAGAGCGGAGGTCTAGTGATTGGGTTTGTTGAGTATTAGCAGGACTGAAACAATTACTTCTGTTTAAGAATCATTTAAATGGAGGAAATTTGCATCCAGCCAGTCCTTGATGTTCTTTAGGCAATCAAGGAGCGGTTGAAGGGAATCCGTGGGTTTAAGAGTAAAGTAAATTTGGCAGTCATCTGCATACAAATGATAAGGAACAGCATGTTCAGCGAAATATATAGAGAGAAACATTGCAGGTCTAGGATGGAACCTTGGGGAACCCCCCAAGGAAGGGAAACTGACTCAGATGAACAGTCATCCAGCATGATACTGATAGTCCTATCATGAAAATATGATTTAAACCAATTAGGGGCCAGACCTGTTATGCCTGCCCATGTGTGTAGTCTGGTGATCAGGATTTATGATCAGTTGTGTCAAAGGCTGCACATAAATCGAGAAGTAACAGGACCACATGGAACCCTGAAATCTATAGACAGAAATTTCATTAAACAAACGTACATACGCTAACTCAGTGCTATGTTGTTGTCTAAAACCAGAGTGAAAAATGTCCATACTTGATAGTCATTCAGATGTAATAATAATATAGATGTATATAGATGTAATAATAAGTAGATGTAATAATAAACGTTCATCAACGTTTTCGAGTACTTTAGATATAAAAAGTAATTTAGAAATGGGTTTGAGGTTAGAAAAGACATTCAGATCATGACCTGTTTTTTAAGGTGAATAAGAGCATGCTTGAAGGCCTGTCAAACCTCAGCTGAGGTTAAACTACAATTAATTATGTTGAGTATAGTATGGCCAATTAAAGGAAAAACATCCTTCAGTAGGTGAGATCGTTAAAGATTTATCGATACTACTACTCTTAACGATATTCCTTTTCGATCGGGTATTTTAATCGGTACTTTTTTTTAAAGACTACAATAAACAGGGGAAAAACACAAATAATGAACCATAATTGTTTTATTTTTAACAACTGGAGAAGCAAAGCACAGAAAATCCTGCTGCAGCACTCAGGCGGTCAAACATCTCTCTGTTTGTATTTGGTGTATTTTAGGTAGGTGTTTGGTGAAATTACTCGTGTTCTGGGCTTTGCAAGCAAAGCTTTTATTGCATTTGTAACAGCGTGCATTGTCAGCTTCTATTTTTGTAAAACAAAGCCAAAGATTGGATTGTTTCATTTGCTCTGCCATCGTGTCTGTGTAACTACTGGTACGCAGATCTTCTAGTGAAAGCACAGCAATCGCTCCTCCCACCATCAGTTCCCGCTGCGTGTTTGTTAAGGGGGAGCGGGCTGCCAATACAGTGTTTGGCATGTGTTTATATCTCCCGCAAAAGATGAATACGACCTTAATTTTACCGTTAAGAGGAACGATAAGGCTGGAGCTTATCAGTCTGGGTGGACCGTCAGATTCAGCCCCGGGGCTAATTTAATACCGGTTGATGAATGATCTCGCAAAGAAGCAGGGGGAATTTAACCTTGCTCTGCAAGATAAATTGTCGAGAGATTTTGAGTTTTCCAAACTCAGGAGAATTCATCTTGGACCGCTCGAACCTAAACCGTCCGACCTCGGCCCCATATTTCGCTGGGCCAATCACTTGTGCTTTGGGTCAGGAGTTCAGTCGTGACGATAGTATCAAGTGCCCAGCTAAGTGGGACAAACATGGCCGCGCCGATTGACGCTTGCATGGAGCGGCCATTGAATCGGTTGTAGAGGAAATGGATACTATTTCTTCGTTAAAAATTTAACAAAGGGAAGTACTTTGTGAAAAGTGAAACAAGTATGGCTGCACCGGTTGACGCTTGCGTAAAAGCCAGTGCCAGCCAGGCGCTCCATCCTCCAATCAGCTCAAAATATTCTACCAGATGGCCCTCCCTCTTTTAGACGGTTTCTGCTGCAAAGATTCCATACTGAAATGTGGAGGCTCGACACGGTGCAGGGCTACACAAAGATCTGGCTGATGCCAGGTTAGACAGAATTTTCAAGTAATCTATCCTTCCTACAATAGGTGCTCCTGAACCGCCCTGCGTGACAACCTTGACAAAGATGGCATTCCTGTTACCAGCTTCTGCATTAGTTCTTTGCTCTTTCTGTGTCTCTGCTGCCTTCTCCAAACCCCAGACGGTCTTGGCAGATGACCGCTTATGCTGAGCCTGGTTCTGCTGGAGGTTTCTTCCTGTTAAAAGGGAGTTTTTCCTCTCCACTGTCGCTTCATGCTTGCTCAGTGTGAGGGATTGCTGAGAATTCACGACGCAATCTTCTGTGGTTCTCTAATTCCTAAATTAAACATTGTATTGTAATAACTGTTCTTGTAAAGTGCCTTGAGATGACATCTGTTGTGAAACGGCGCTACACAAATAAACTGAATTGATTTGTATTGAATTTGTCCATAAGAGAGAACCAAGTCCAGTGTGTGCACGCTCATGTGTGGGACCTTCCACATATACGTTATTTATACATATATGTGTAATAAATCTTTATTAGAAATTGAAGTGTATAATGTGTATAAGTGTATAATTTTAAATTTCGGTTTAGATTAAAATCAGGGAATTGTTTTCATGAGTGCTGTCTTGCAAGCAAACTAAACAAAAAAATATCTAAACTGAGCATTAAAGATTAGTTCTTTACATATTGTCGTGACGGAGAATGTCTCACAATGTCATATTTTCACGGATCCGATGACACATTTAAAACAATGAAATCGTTGTTTTTTTAAATTTAAAGATTGTTTGGCAAAGTGTTTTGCCCAAGGGCACTTATATTTATGGTAGCGGGAGAAAGGTAAAATCGTACTCACAACCTTTCAAGTGACAGACGAATACCTTGCCGGGGCGATATTGGATTAGGAGTTGGGAGTTTGGTTGTAATCGGAAGGTTGCCAGTTTGTGTACTGGCTCCGACTGTCTCGGTCTGTGCGTCCAAGGGCAGGTGTGGCTACAATGTAGCTTGCCATCACCAGTGTGTGAATGTGTGCGTGAATAGGTGAATGACTGAATGTAGTGTAAAGCTCTTTTCGGGTCTGTAGGGACTAAGTAAATGGCTATACAAATTTAGGCCATTTACCATTTTCCCAGCTGAGCCACAGCTGATCAGATGTGTGTGTGTGTGTGTGTATGTGTGGACCTGGTATTACTATCTTTGTGGGGACCAAAAAATTGGAAGTTTACTATCCAAGTGGGGACCGACCTCCCTTGTGGGGACCAAAATCCCGGTCCCCACAAGTTTGAAGCAATTTTTGAGGCTTAAAATTTGGTTTTAGTGTCAGGGTTACACTTAGGTTATGGTTAGGTTGGGGTAAGGGTCAGGGTTAGGCATTAATTTTTGATGGTTAAGGTTAGGGTAAGGCGCTACGGAAAACATTATGTCAATGAGAAGTCCCCACAAGACATAGAAACCCAACATGTGTGTGTGTGTGTGTGTGTGTGCGTGCGTGCACGTGTGTATATAGATCATTTGACAGGTATTATGTGGGCATTTTGTAATTGTGATTGCATCTTGCCTGGTCCACACAATGTTTAACAAGCAACTGTGCTCTACTACGTAAGTTAAGATGTATGGTGTGAATGATGTTTTAGTTAGGGTTACGTGAGTGCTAATAATGGTTAGGGTTAGGGAAAATGTTTGGGTTAGGCATAGTAAAATCAAGGGAAGTCAATGCGATGACCACAGAACTATTGCAAGACATGAATGTGTGTGTGTGCGGGTATATGCAAGACACACTTTTGTGTGTGTGTACATGCACACGCACGTGCACTTGCCTGTGTGCGTGCACATGCCTGTGTGTGTTTTTATCTAGGGCAGCTCTATATAGCAGTTTTAAATTAGATCATCATAATAAGAAATGGGACCAAGTGTTCTCTCTGAGCACAAAAAAGGCACTTCATCAGTCTGTCTTCATCACTGACCTGACAGACACACATACATACTTTGACATGCAAGACTGTCATAGTCATTGCAAATATCTAATGAAATAAATATATTTTAAAAGGTATGTTCTGATGACATCACAGCACAAATCTTTATAACACTGATATGTGATGTTCTTTGCCAGCAAACAATATGCTTCTCATTCTGGCAGTCATCATCGAATCTGGGATTTCAATTTAAATCTGTTGTGTCAAAGTTCTTTTAGTTTGTGATTCCATTAAACTTTCGGAATTATAAAAAATATTAGCTTCATCTAAACCTTCAACTTGTGTGTTAGACTCAATCCCAACCAAATTATTTAAGGAAGTGTTCCCACTGGTTACTGGCCCTATTTTAGACATGATGAATCTATCCTTAATAAATGGATTAGTAGCCTATGACATGAACTTAAGGTAGCTGTAATTACACCTTTACTTAAGAAACCATATCTTGATCAAGATGACTTAGCTAATTACAGACCTATATATAACCGTCCTTTTCATCCAAAATTCTTGAGAAAATAGCTGCTAATGAAGTATTTGAGCATCTAAACAGCACCAACCTGTTCGAAGAATTTCAGTCAGGTTTTAGAGCTCATCATAGCACTGAAACAGCACTGGTGAAAGTTGCTAATGATATTCTAATAGCCTCATATAATGGATTTGTGACTGTTTTGGTCTTGTTGGATCTTTTGAAACATTCAATCATATTATCTTAAAAAGGCTTGAACGTGTAGGAATCAAAGGGAAATGCACTGGGCTGGTTTAATTTCTGTCCAACATATTTCCACTTGTTTATGTAAATGATAAATCTTCTTCACATTCAAGGGTTACAGGTTAAGTACCACAAGCTTCTGTGCTTGTTCCAATTCTCATTAGATATGAGAATTGGAACAAGCACCTTACACAAGAATATATGTGTAAGGTGTGTGTATGTATATCTATCTATATATTGTTGAGTGATGAAAGTGGCAAGTCAGACCCGATGGTCTCAGCTACCCAGAGGAGACTCTTCTAAAAAAGGCTAAAGACTTGTGCTATTTTTTCCAAACTTAGAAAGGCTAAACATACTAGCGTAGCTTGTACTCCTATCCATCACCGCTCACAGTACTTTTTCCCAAAAAGGCAAAAATCCCATAATTCACAGTTTTTTTTTTCCCAAAACGGCAAAATCTCACATCACTTTTTCTCAGTCGAAAAGTCTAAACTGACATACTTTACAATTCTTTTCTCAGTCACTAAGGCTAAACACTTCATTCTTGCTCCTTTCTCAATTCTGACTGCTACTTTTTCCTTTTTATCTCGTTAAAAGAAAATAGCTAAGAGAAGAAACAACTCAGTCGAAATCCAACTGCTTTACTTTCAATTTAAATTGAGTTTAGGAAACCTATGACAAAGCATAAGAAATCGGCTCTCCAATTTTGTACAAGAGCAGAGACGTAAACAAACAGCCAAGCAGTTCATCACTTGAGAGCCTCGATAAATTTTAGGTAGGGCCAAATGTTGAACCCCCCCCCGGCCTGACCCACCATTAGAGACCAAGTCATCCACTCTCAAAACTTTAAGAAGCTGAAGGCTTCCCCCAGGTTGGCCACGCACATGATCTCCCTGTCCGTCCTCCCACTCGCTGGGATCTCCTAATTATTTTCTTTAAAATGTTCATTTCTCCTTGTTTTTTGTTTTTATTAAAATTCTTTATCTGTTTTCCTATCTTTTTTTAACTTGAGAGACAAAGAATATTAATGATCCAATTGAACTCTTTAACACAAATTTTATTTCAGCTTCCCCTATTTTAATTATTCCTTTATTCTCTTTTTGAACTCTCATACAACATCTTCAAAGTCAGCATTTGTTCCTCATTAAGTGTACACATCCATGAACAAAATGTTCAGTCTTTTCAATTTTAATCAGAGCTGTGTAGCTATGAATTAATTTCAATTGTTCATTACTCATTTTGACTCATGGGTAAACAATTGCCCTTGTTTGTTTTGAGTTTTTACATTTTTTCTCTTATTTTAACGGAAAATTACTTTAGAGATGCATGGTCCTTTTTTTATTTCATCATCATATCTACATTTTTTCCCCAAAAACATTATCTTTCAGCCATTCCCAAGTCAAGTTACCTGAGCAACATCACCTGAATGTACACCTCAGGGTCTCTGGTTTTTTGTTTCCAATTCAATTATGGCCCGCTCCAAGCATCTTCCTTTTAAGACCGTAGAGCATTATTTTTAATTCAAAGGCTATCTATGTTACCTTTTGCAGTTTTCTTTCCACAGTCATTTTGATTAATGACATTAGCTTGTTTGTTAGCAAGGTTTAGTGATCATTGCAGATTTCTTCATTTTTAGTTTGAGTTTTCCAGTTGCTTCTACATATCACTCATTACCAAAACATCTTTCATTTCCTCTCAATAGAAGTCAATTGTATAATTGTATTTTCCTTTACGTTGTATTAATCAAGGCGGTTTGTACAATCAACAACATAAAACATAATTGTGTTTTTATGGTTTGCAAAGAGATGTTCCTCTGAACCCAAGATGAAGTTTGGGTCTGCTGTGCTGTTACATGTCGGGTGTGCACTGGAGGGATGTGGTTCGAATCCAGATTTTGAAACCAGGGCGGGTCGTCTTGTGTATGGGTTGACTGCGTTAAACTCAATTGCTCACGTCAATTCTCTAAATCAATAAGCCTGCATTATCGCATTGATCCAGCCTTAATTCAGCGTTCTTTTTAGTGCTGGAAATCCTTTGAGAATAGTTGAATTCTATTGTTCTTTCTAAAATTAAGTCAGATCTTACTTCTAACTTTGCAATAGAAGCAACAAAAAAGATGTGAATGGTAATATATTTTACTAACTTCTTTGTTTGAGCGGCATTGATGAAAAGTTTAATTTTCTAAATTTTCTGGGATCGAGTTGGGGCCTGTGTGTGCGCATTATATAACGATATTCACGGGTTCCTTTGCAGGAGGGAAACTCGCGATTATCGCTTTGTTGCCCATGTCCATTTGAAAGGAATGGAGGAGACGTGATGTTGCCTCCTATGTGTCGAGCCCATTAGACTGTTGGAGGAAAGACAGACCACTTCTCTACGACTTTTCTCTTCTACTTCTCTCCAATCGCTCGCTCTTAGGGTTTCTCTCCATAGAACGTACACCTAATGTGCTGCTCTGCTGGGCCGATATGCCTTGTTGGAGCGAATGATGCTCCTAATAACACAATAATGTTGACATTTAGTACTCTGTTTTAAGACAACAATGACAAATTGTTTGAGTTACTTATGAAATGTATTTGCAATTATTAATATTTTGTATTAAAGATATTGTGTAGGTAGCCACAAGCTTGTAATCCTTGTTGCATCTGAAGTTATAATAGCTTTTTTTTTAACATGTTGCCCAAAGGAAATAAAAGTTAACTGTAATATTTTTTGATGTTGCCCATTCAGGTGAGCAATTGAAACAAAAAGAGTGGAGGTGGGTGTTGCTTAGCATGAGGCTTTTAGACGGCACTAGAGAGCGAGTCCAAAATATAAAATGAAACTTCCGCTGAACAACAATGTGGTGGTGCAGTACATAAAAATCCTGCTTGTGTGTGTACCTATGCGTCACTATTCTTAAAATAAGGTAGCTAATAATCATGTTTTATTCAATGCTTTTTTAAGAATATATAATGAAGGCACTTAACATACCACTGCCATAATCTTGATCAACTTCAACTTTTTTCTTTTTTTCACAATCTTCATACTATTTTACACTAATTTTAACATGTTTACAGAACCTATGTCTACCATAGTTTCAGGACTCAAATGTTCATATCAGCCTTTTTGTCTGTCTCTTCATAATATGTAGGATTTCAACTGTCATATTTCTGAAGTTAGAGCTTTCTTCTGCTCTGATCAGTGTGTTATTTGTGCCCCCTTTTGACAGTTTCTTTGTACTGCATATATTGCAGTGGCTAAAACTTTTCTACCTTGCCTGAAAAATATGAATGTCAAAATGCTGGTGAAAGACACATATTCCCTACATGCAATATGATTTTGCAAGGGTGTCAAATCTTGTTACCTAAAAAAAATGCATAATGATGAGGTGCAAATGTAACAAATTCCTAGTTTGAAACTGTCTTGATTTCTCTTCCTACAGTATGTGGCCTTGGCCTCGCTGTTCTTCATTCTTCTCTCTATCTCCACCTTCTGCTTGGAGACCTGTGAGGCTTTCAACACCTACTACAACAAGACAGAGAATGTCACTGACTTCAACGTAACACGTGAAGAGGTAAAGCAACAATGTTAATATCCAGAGTGCAGTTGCTAAGTGTGGATAACATGTAAAAATTCCTAAATTACTTAACACATCTTAAAGGGGCTGTTTGATGTTTGCTCTGCCTTGTTTATTTGATGGATGAGGGCTATCTATTCCATCTATTGCCACAATATCTCACACTAATTGTTAATGCTTATTTTTCAATGTAGTAGCATAAATAATACAACTACACAATTGTATTATTTTGACTTTTATTCAGTTAGAAATATAAGACAGAAAAGCAACGTAAATTGTGGTTTTTATGTCAAACCAAACATGAATCACTTTATAGACATTGTACTGAATTATAAGGTATCATTTTAAAAACTAAATATTTTACTCCTCTAATATTTTTTTATTTACTTTACAGATGTCATATGAAGTTGTCACAGATGGCTGGCTGACATATGTGGAGGGTGTCTGTGTCATCTGGTTCACTATTGAGGTGGTGGCACGTGTCATCTTTTGCCCTGACAAGGCAGAGTTCTTCCGTTGCACCCTTAACATTATTGACTTTGTGGCTATTGTTCCCTTTTATCTGGAGGTAGCACTTAGTGGCCTGTCCTCTAAAACAGCCAAAGATGTGTTGAGCTTCCTACGTGTGGTACGTTTTGTCCGTATCCTGCGTATATTTAAGCTGACCCGCCATTTTGTCGGTTTACGAGTCTTGGGCCACACTTTACGGGCAAGTACCAATGAGTTTTTGTTGCTAATCATTTTCCTAGCGCTGGGCGTCCTCATCTTTGCTACTATGATCTACTATGCTGAACGTATTGGAGCTGACCCTGGGGATCCAACTGGTGCAGCCCATACTGACTTTAAGAACATTCCTATTGGCTTCTGGTGGGCTGTGGTGACCATGACCACTCTTGGATATGGGGATATGTTCCCGAAAACATGGTCGGGAATGCTAGTGGGTGCCCTATGTGCCTTGGCTGGTGTGCTGACCATTGCTATGCCTGTGCCTGTTATTGTCAACAACTTTGGGATGTACTACTCGCTGGCCATGGCAAAGCAGAAGCTTCCAAAGAAGAGGAACAAGCACATCCCAAGAGCACCACAGCCAGGAAGTCCTAATTACTGCAAGCCAGATGCTCTGGCAATGGCAACTGCTTCTCCGCATAGATTAATGGGCAATGTACTTGGACCAGGCATGGTGGAATCTGGGAGCATGATGGGTACAGGAGACTGCCCACTAGCGCAGGAAGAGATCATTGAAATAAACAGAGCAGGTAAGTTAGATGATATTAAATATATATTTTTCAGCAAATTATAAAGGGCATACCGTAAGAGAGGCAGTGTGATGAATTTAGCATAAAAATCATAACAATAATGATATCACAAATATAAAAATAAAAATAATATTTAAATAATAATAGCTTTTGTCAGAGGTGTATGGGGGGGGGGGGGGACAACACGCTCATGAGTCTTACTGATGGCTGACGATGCCAGTCTTATGCTCTCTTCAAAGGAAATAAGGTAAACTAAGTATATTAAGAAAAGTTTAAATAACTTTTTTATTCTCAGAGATGCAAGTTTGGGTTTTAAAAGTTGTCCATTTGCAGCATGTTGACTAATTAATTGATAAATAATCAGAGAAATAAAACAACATTTCCCTTTCCAACTAAAAATTATCGCTTTCTAAAACATACGTCAAAAAGATATATTTCAGGTAGTAGCATTCACTACCCTAAAATCACATTAGCTTACAGCATGAAACTTAACTATCCTATTTAAGAGGAATGCTAGAAGCATTGCATTCTAAATAAATGTAAAAACACTGACACAAGAACGGCAATGTTTCTGTGGGAGAACACGCCTGTTTGACATAAGGAACACTATTGAGGGATGAGTGCAATAGGCACCAGCCCTCTACCATCATCCATAGATAAGCAGGTTAAAATAATTGATGTATGGATATAAAAAACCTCTTCCATCATGACTTAACTATGAATTAAGTACAAAGAGTACATAGCTTCCCAATCATCAAGGAAAAAATAAAACTTATTTATAAAATAGTGATAACATGGAACAAAACAAAACTATATGTATAGAAGCATTTCAAATATGTTTGAAGAATGTGAAAACTGTAAAAAAAATATAAAGTATACATGTCTAGCAGGACAAATTTAGATCATTGTTTTGTTAGGATTCTCACAGGGAGTTTCAGAGTTTATTTGTTCTGATTTCTTCAGGTTAGAAGTCAATCTCAAGTCTTGTTATTTTTAATTCAGAACGTTCCTTAGGGCATGACGGTTCTGATGGGCATGAGATTTCCGATATATGAGACTGATTCTGCAGTGTAACAAAAAAAATAAATTGTAGAGATCATCAAAAGTCAACACCACCCTGATAACATTGTGACCATTGATTTATGTAATGTTTCGCGGCTGGTTGACCTTTTGACCTCTGAGCTTTTATTACTATCCCTAAAATGTTAGCGGCACAGAGAACAACTTTTGCAGCAGCAACATTTCACATCAGTTTTGTTTAACTTTTCCCTGGATGCCCTCTAAAAACTTTTAAAATTTTTTTGAAAATGGTAGCGAGACAAATTAAACTTGTTTGCAGCCCAAACCAGCACAATCGCAGTCAAAATATTTGTCACAACATTTGTTTATATTATTAATGTTGGGGGTCGGGGGGCTGTTGGACCTTTGTTACCTCTACAAACTTTTACATCATCATAAAATGATAGTGACACACAAAACTGTTTTGCCGCACAATTGTAACACAGTGGATTGACAACAACTTTGTAAATATCAGTAGTATGGGGAGGCTGGATGACCTTTGGAGCTTTAAACTTAGCAATTTAGCAGCACACACCAGTAAAATTTAGCACAGCTGACGGAGACTCAAGTTTGTTTGATTTTGTTAATGTGGAGGGGTTGGTTGATGTTGACTCTAAAATAATAGGGGCACATTTTTCTTTTTTGTTAACACCACACAAACACGGAACAGTTTATAGACTTTGTGTCATTTCAGTAATGGGAGTGCTGGTTAACCTTTTGACCCTTAAACTTACAATAATACGTTTAAAACAAAAGCAGCACAAACAAGGCTTGCAACAAAAACAGCACAAATATTGCACAATTTTATTTGATTTTGTGAGTGTCAAGGGACTGGTTGATTTTACATGACCAATAAAAAGTTTTAGTAATATTTAAAAATGATAGTAGTACAAATCGAACTTTTTGCAACACAACCCAGCCCAACGTTTGACAAAAACTTTATTTGAAGAAGGCAGGGAGACCAGCTTCACTCTGGTTCTGTACGCTGTGAACCTTTGGTGTTTCTGCATCTATACAGCGATGAAGCAGGATAGAATACTGTGGATGATGCAGCTGTTGAAATTTGCTGTAATGCCTTTTTAGAAAGATCAGATACTTCTGAACTGTTTTGGTTAATACCAAAAACCTGAGGTTTTTCAATGTTTATGTGATATTCATCTCAGTAATAGCTTTATTCTTTTAAAGTCAAGTTCAAAGCATTGGCTCTACATCTTGTTTTGTTGTTCTCAAGACAAAATAATTTAAATACAACTCTGTTATCAAAGAGAGTAACTCTCTAAGATCATCACCAAACATTAATATTTTGCAATGGGAGACAAATCTTTTACGTTAGAAGGCCTTGTTGCCATCAGCCTAACGTTTACCCAAACAATAGATAGATTCACATTCAAGTTGTGACTTTGGATGGGCCATTCCTAAATTTTAACATTGCCTCCAGGCTTTGGTCTATCTAAGATATTAGTTTTCCATATACTAATAATGACTACCATGTACCACTTCTTGTGGTGATGTCATTGGAAACCAGTCTGTAGATTTTTTTTTTTCATTTTTTCTCTGTCCTGTTGCATTTCATCTTGAAATGAAATCACAAGTTATAGTTTGGATATGCCCTCGTGGTAGTAATTGTTATCTGTTTATTTTTTCCTTTGATTTAGTCATTTTACTGATGTTCCACCCTTCATGTGCTTAACCCTTTTTCTAAGACTCTAAGCAGAATGGTGACGCAGCTGCCAATGCAGCAGCTTTGGCCAATGAGGACTGTCCTACCATAGACCAAGTCTTTGGAGATGAGCGCAGTCCGGTCGCTGGTGGACTTGGCTCTACCACCAGCCGTGAACGGTACCCACACGACCGTGCCTGCTTTCTTTTGAGTGCTGGGGAGTTTCAAAGAACTACCGATGGGAATGTTCGGAAAGGTAAGCGAGCTAAATGGAAAGGGAACCTCGGGAAGAACAGTAAACTTTTACCTGATGCATGTTCCTGATTAATATGTACTGTACATATACTGTGAAAAAAATATACACATATTAATAAGGCACATAATGGTACAAAAGCAGATTCTGAATATACTGACAGCTGAAATATTTTAACTTAAAAATCTATCAAAGTTTTTGTTAAAGTACCACCTTTAATGCATAGGATACACAGACTGTTCCGTATCTAAAACAATCATACTATGTAACAGCTCAACTTCATCAGTGTTTCTCCCTTGAAACCATTCTACTTTGTATGCATTATCTGGTGGCATAGAGAGAATCTAAAAAAAACCCAAATGACATATGGTGGTCTCTTTCCCTGGAGTAGAAATTTATAACAATAAATGTAGAAGTTTTGGAGTAGTATAATAAATTCAGCATCAATGCCTATGCCTAACTGTGAAGCTTATGTCAATCAAGACCTTGACAACAAGATTAATAATTCTTAAACTCAAATTTGCAGAACCATTTTCCAAAAAAAGGTATTCTAAAGCAGAAGTTAGAGGATAAGCATTGACGAGGGAAAGACATTAGCAGGATTAGTTAAGTAAAGACAAATGGGTGATTCTTTGAATTTGGTGCGCTTTGTTTCCCATGGATTTTCATTTAAAGTAAATCACAAAATACATTTTAAAACAAATAATAGAAAGATCCATTCTTCTTGTAATATGACAGACAAGCTTATTTTTAAAAGTTTTACGCGTTTTTGAGGAGCAGAGGTCAGGCAAATAAGCATGTCCCCATTTAACAAAGTTCTATTTCAGGGAATCAAATATAATTGTAAATGGATAGTAACCAGAAGTATTTTTTTCTGTGTATATATGCCTGTCTTCGTTAACCTAAATGTAAAAATTAGAAAAATAAACTGGTCATTCAAACGTTCTCATCTAACAGGAAGTGACATCACTGAAGTCTTTTCGTACTTATACATTAAAGGGAGATAAGTGTTGGCCTACTTTTGTAGCAATATTCATAGTTTTTATCATTAAACAGAGCATCAAGCTCAACATTTAAACATTGTTACATGCTAAACTTACATTTATTATTTTTGACAAGTACAAATAGTCTTTGATCCGATGCAACGTTCACAAGCAGAGAGTAGTTGGTAGATTTTTCAGTAACCAGAGACCTTAATGTGCACTGAATTTGGAGTGGAGGCTGGTGTCTACCTTCATCAGCCACCGGGCAACATCCAGGATGCACCCAGGACAGCTTGCCAGTCAATAGCAAGGCAAATTAGGGACACAAAGGCCAAACTACCATGCACTCACATACTTCCAAAAGGAAATTTAGAGAGACCATTGAACCTAACAGTCATGTTTTTGGACTGTGAGAGGAAGTCGGAGCACCTGGAGGGCCCCCCACACATGTACATGGATAACATGCGATCTCCATGATCCTTGGCTAGGATTTTATCCCAAGACCATCTTGCCGCAAGGCAACTATGCCACTGTGCAGTTTGTGTCTGTGTAGTTTAAACACTTTTTGTGCCAAGTTGTTCATCAGAATCAGAATCAGTTTATTGGCCAAGTATGTCACATACAAGGAATTTGACTCCGGCAAACTTTTTCCTCCAGTACAGAACTTGAATAAGTGAAATGAGTCCAGTGAACTCATCCCGGACAGCGCTCTAAAGCTGCCAGGCTTTTATTTCACTTATTCAAGTTCTGTACTGGAGGAAAAAGTTTGCCGGAGTCAAATTCCTTGTATGTGACATACTTGGCCAATAAACTGATTCTGATTCTGTATTCTGATTCTGATTCTGATTCTAAAAGATATAAAATATGAACAAAAATAAGTAAAAATACAAATAAATATCAGATCGTATAAATAATAAAGGATAATATATATACACCAAGCCGGGGTTATTTTACAGTGAGTATGTACAGAAGTGCAGAGTTTATAGTTTATTGTTATGTGAGTGCACTCACACACTGTGACTAGACAGAGTTCGTCAGAGCGACAGCCCTGGGGGAAAAAAACTGTTTTTTTGTGTTGGGGTGGTTTTGGCGTACAACGCTCTGTAACGCCGACCTGAGGGGAGGAGCCTAAACAGATTGTCGGCCAGGGTGTGAGGGGTCAGTGGTGATTTTTCCTGGCCCGCTTCCTGACCCTGGCCCGGAATAGGTCCTGAAATGGAGGGAAGATCGGTTCCTATGATCCCTCTCTGCAGTCCTGACTGTTCTCTGCAGTCTGTCCTTGTCTTGCCTGGTGGCGGATCCGAAATCCAGACAGAGATGGATTGAGGTCAGGACAGACTGGACTATTGCTGTGTAGAATATGGTCAGTGCAGTTCCTGGGGCAGGTTGAACTTCCTGAGCTGACGCAGAAAAGTACAGCCTTTGCTGGGCCTTTTTCCTTATTATGTTGATGTGTGAGGTCCACTTCAGGTCCGTGTGATGGTGGAGTCCCTAGGAACCTGAAAGACTCCACTGTGGGACTGGCTTGGTTGATGGATCATGAGAGGAGATGTTGATGGTGGTCTCTTCCTGAAGTCCACTGTCATCTCCACGTTTGCAGCGGGTTTAGCTCCAGGTGGTTCTGACTGCCACCAGAGAAACACAGCTGTTCCACTTCCTTTCTGTACACAGGACTCGTCGCCCGTCGCGGATGAGTCCAATGACGGTAGGTGTCATCTGCCAAACTTCAGGAGTTTCACAGAAGGGTCCTCGACGTGGCAGTCAGTGGTGTAAAGGTAGAAGAGCCAGTGGGGACGAGAACATCATCCCTGGGGGGCGCCGATGCTGAGGGGGAAACGGGAGCTGGATGTGAACTTACCCAGTTTCACCTGCTGCCTCCTGTCAGTCAGGAAACTGTGTAATCCACTGACAGGTGGAGGGAGGCACGGTGAGCTGGGACAGTTTTTGGTGGAGGAGCTCTGGTTACAATGGTGTTAAAACGCAGAGCTGAAGTCCACAAACAGGACCCGAGCGTAGGTACCTGCAGAGGTCTAGGTGGTGCAGGGTGTAGTGTAGAGCCATGTTGACGGCATCATCCACGGACCTGTTTGATCTGTAGGCGAACTGCAGGGCGTCTAGCAGGGGATCTGTGATGTCCTTCAGGTGGGTCAGTACCAGACGCTCAAAGGGATTTCATGACCACAGTATGTTTAGGGGCAAACTGGTCTGTAGTCATTTAATCCATGTGACTGGGGACTTCTTGGGAACCGGTATGATGGTGGGAGCGTTTTGGGAGGGCAGGAGGGCGGGACCTCACACAGCTCCAGGGAGTTATTGCAAAGATCTCGGGTGAAGATGGGAGCCAGCTGGTCAGCACAGAATTTCAGAGAGGCTGGGGACACTCCGTCCTGGTCCCTGAGCCTTTTAATTTTCTGTCTCTGAAATAGCTGGACCGCACGTCCTGTTCGCAGCGATCGTCAAGGGCAGGTACGTGGGTGGTTTGGGGTGAAGCTGGGTCTTTTGTGATGGAAATGTTGGGGGAGGTGGTGAGGTGTGAAAAGTCCTTTCAAACCTGGAAAAAGAAGTCGTTGAAGGTCCTCCAGCCAGGCGGGGGCTCTCCACAGGGTGGGCGGGATGCGTCTCCTACAGTTAGTATAGGGTCTGCAGGTAGCTCACAAACTGCAGAGGGGGTCGTTAGCTCAGAAAAAACGGTCCTTAAGCTTAGCACTGTAGTTCCTCTTTGCTGCTTTGATCCCTCTTGTCAGCTGGTTTCCTGGCCTGTTTGTACAGGTCCCGATCCCCACTCCTGTAGGCCTCCTCCTTGTCCTGGCGTAGCCGTCTCAGTTCTGCAGTGAACCACGGTTTATTGTTTTTGAATGAGCAGAAGGGTTTTTGGTCTGCACACCACATGTCCTCACAAAAGCTGATGTAGGATGTCACAGTGTGCGGTCAGTTCATCCAGGGATGAAGCCGCTGCTTCCAAAAGTACGCTCCCAGTCAGTGCAGTCAAAGCAGGCCTGTAGCTGCATCTTTGACTCATCAGTGTCCATCTCCATCACAGGTCTTACTACAGGCCTTAGCAGATTTCTAGACTTCTGCCTGTAAGATGGGATGAGTGGGGACCCAGGCAAAGTGGTCGGAAAGTCCCCCAAAGCAGCACGGGGGACAGAGCGATATGCATTTTTTTATTGTGTGTAGCAGTGATCTAAAGTGTTTCATGTCCCTGGTGGGGACACGTCACATGTTGTTTATATTTAGGCCAGTTCAAGTTTGAGATTAGCTCTGTTTAAAATCCGACTGAGAACGATTAGCAGAGAGTCCGGGTGATTTTTTCTCCCATCTTCTGTGATCTGATCGGCGAGGTGATGTAATGCCTCCGTCACACACGCCTGCGGTGTGGAATGTATAACAGCGACCAGCACATATCGAGGCGAAACTCCAGCGGTGAATTATGGTCTACAGTTTTATGAAGAACAGACTCAAGGGTGAGGGCTGCATGTCTTCTGTAACACTGTGACATCTGTGCACCAACCTTTGTTAATGTAGAAGCACGTTCCACCTCCCTTTTTGATTTCCCAGTCAGCTCCGCGCAGCGGTGCCGCTCTGAACAGCTGTGAAGCCTGGCAGCTTTAGAGCGCTCGTCCGGGATGAGTTCACTGGACCAGGTTATCAGTGGAAAGTCGCAGGCGAGCGGCTGCAGAAACGACTAAAGTCTGAGTTCTTGGATAGGAGAAGGAGCAATTCATCCATTTTTGTTAGGCAGGAGAGCGGACGTTCCCCAGGTGTATGGATGGGAGAGAGAGCGGTGCGTAATCCCCGCTGTCGCAGCTTGACGAGCACCACCAGCCCGTTTTCCCGCGGTCGTCGTCTCCGTCTAAATCACCACAGAACGCTGCTGCTCCTCCGATCAGAATCTCCATAAAGCAGTCAGGTTGTGTAAAGACCGGTGAAAAAAGTCCGGCACTGGATAGCCCAATAAAGAGTTTTGATTACATGGAACATGAAATGGGTTCCTTGATCTGTTAGAGTCTCTTTCTGAAAAGGTCTACTAAACAACCGACAATGTGTTTTACCTGAAAAGAAAGTAATGGATAGACATTTGGATATCTGATTGCATAATCACAAATGACATAATGAATATGTATGGCCCTGACTGCTCTTAGGTAATGCAGCTATGGTATCAATTGCTATATACTCATAGGCTACAACCATTATTGGTGGTGTCTGCAACCGAGTCAGTCTGAGAATTTGATTGGAGCTACTAGCTGACAGTCTTGTTATGTTTTGCGGAAGCCAACCATATTTTTGTAAAATCCTGGCCAATAAAAGTATTGATCAATATGTTTATAAGTCTTTACCTATCTTTGGTGCCCTGAAAATTGTACAGTGTGGCCAAAATACAGGATTACTGAATGGTACTCCTTTGGTATAACAAGTCTGAGCTCCCTAATGTCTGCTAGATACAAAAACTTACCCTTAATCATAAAATGTTTTCCAGTTAAACTTTTGAGCCCCACAGTTCTTTCTTCTTTTACCAATTACTTAATCTTTTTTATCAAAGAAGGTTAGTTTTCTCTGCTTCTTCTGAAGTTATTGGAGATTTGTCATTGAAGTTATTTGCATAGTAGGTTCAGCAAAGTTTTCACCTACCACTGTTTTCATTTGTTACATGTCTACTTTTCGTTTTGTTTTCCTGATTTTACTTCCACCTTCATACAAATCGTCATATCTGTGTGGCAGTAGTTCTAATGCCTTTTTATATAATGTGTGATGATAGCACAGGAATATGCCACAAAGTTTTGGAGAACACAACTATCTAATCTTGGCAGGTTTCCCCCAAAAATAGGATTATATTTGTTTCAAAACTTCAACAGTCAACGAAAAGGCTTGACCCTCAACTTTAATTACAACATCTGTAGTTGGGTTATATCTGCCATCCATGAACACAAGTAATGTTTACAGGCTTGTTAAAGTTAGGCAATAGATTGCACAACATAGACACTTTAACTAAAGTTTGTGAACTGCTGCCAGGGCTTTTACGTGTTTGATCTTAACTTTCACATCCACCTCACATAATAATAATAATAATAATAATAATCATATACCACACATAAATCGACTGTATTAGGTTTTCTTAAGCCTAGTTTATACTTCTTCATTAGTAGGGGGTGCTGACTTTTTCTGGCAGTTCTACCTAACATGGTAGTGATGTCTCTGGTCAGCTAGAGTTTATTTTCTTTGGCTTGTAAATTAATATCCACTGAAGGAGTAAGTTTAGATTGAGTTGGAAAGCTTTTTACTAGATTTGCAGCTCACTGAATACTCTAAAAATGCATGTAAACAAACACAGCGGTCTGTTTTGTTGTTCTCTACAGCTACTTGTGTTCAAATTCACCTAAAGTCCATACTAGATAAATTGTACCTTTAATATAAAGCATCTAGTGCCCAAACGCTGCATTGACTACTAATTAAATTGACTATACAGGACCATTCTAGTGAAATGATCTCAGGCTGAGATTATTTCCATTTTGTTCATCTCCATTTTGTTTGAGGAATAGTGAGGAAATTGGGCTATACTCCGTGCACCCTTGTGCAGGTCACAGAGAGACCTTGCTTCAACGGATAATCCTGTTTCGTCTATCTCTTCCAATGTAGACAGAGAATTAAAAATAAAGAAGCTTTGTGACCAGACGGCTGACAGTATTAACAAATTAGGCATATTTTAGACTGGACTGTATAGGTATCTTACCACCTCTAATGTCAAAGCTCTCAACATTAGTTGCACCTAGAGGTTTTATCTTGACAAACCGCTAGGTAACATTCAGCCTGATTTACCCCTTCATCTCCTACAGGGTATTCCCGGGGTCTTTAAGTATTAAACATTTATAAATTGATTTACTTCTTACGGCACTCAGCGAGGACAGACACTTTTTTCTTTCTCCCTCCCGAGTTTGTCTTATCCCACAGCCCTTTGTCTGTCTACCGCTATGGAGCATCTTTTGTGAATTCTCCTCTGAAAGAATCAACGTGAATCTGGATATTGACTGGTCAGATGGTGTCTTAATGCAATTTAATGACTTTTCACCCGGAGACAGTAATAAGGGAGTCCCGATCTGTCTTGATGGATTACTGTGGAGGATCTTGTGTCTCTCATTTTGACCATTGAGACACTAGAAACATCTGGATAATTGGATTCATGATGACTGGATATCTGCTAATTATCACATGGTGGATCTTCTGAGGTATCATAAACTTATGGTTTTAAAGGCATAAATTGGTAGGCTGCCCGGGCTACAGGAAGCTGCCTGGCAGTGTAACGCTCAGACTCTTTTGCGACTTTTCAAACAAAACTGTACTCGTTATTGCTGTGTTGGAAACAACTCTGAGAAGTTTTCAGCCAGCTGCGAGGAAAATTACCCCTAATTTGGCTATTTGGAAAGGAGACCACTTGACGGACTCTAAGGCAAGAGGAAAAGTAATTTTGGCTTGTGCTCATTTCTTATCAATTGGAATATGGCTTAGACCAAACATATTCCCTTAGATGAGAATGTAGAAGGACTCTCCCTCCCCACTCCCGTATCAGTTATGAGCTGCCGTCAGCTCTTCAACTACGCAGATTACATCATAGGTGACAGACTATGTGATTGAGTTGTGTGGAGTTTCATGGACTCTGACTACTGATGTACACACATGCATGTATCCACGCACTCTTACACGTGCAAACATTCCCATGATATCAAGGTCCTGCTTGTTTTCCAAAGAGTTTCTTCAACTTCAGTGAGCAACTGGAGAGTGGGCTTGTGTGCTGCGCACCCCAAGGCAAAACTGGGGTTCCCCACCCCCCAACCGACTGTTTAATATTGTGAATGTCTAAGTACGTGGCTTTCATGTGTGGGTTTTTTCTATTGTCTGCGTCATGTACCCTCAGTAAGAACACTTCTCAAAACAACCCTGACCCATTGTGAATCCTCTCCTTCTGCATATGGTGCTGCTTGACGCTGGCTGCAATACCAGTTTGCCCGTATCTGTCTGTGTAATGGTGTTGTTGGTTTGTCTACTCTTGATCTGGCTGCACTGGAATTTAATTTCCCCTCATGGGACAATAAAGGTCTCTTCACTTCACTAAAGAAAATGATGACCCTTAAAATGTATTACGTCTTTAACTGATTTGTTAAAGTCTTACATTTTTTTAGTATTGACATGCTTTTAAAATAAGTTTGTCTATCAAAAAGATGCACATAAAATTATAAAATTAACGCTTGTTCTTTTGTCAGCTGTTTGCTTGGTTTTCTGTACCATGTGACTTCATTTACTATTGCTACAGTTGCTGATGTGATGTACCCTGTTAATTTATTGCAAATTGCAGTGAAGTGATGCAGTACTATCAAAATGGGGACATGTAATTTTTCTGACTCTTAGGTTAGAAGTTGGGGATTTTAAACAATGACTGAAGCCTTTGGCTGAAAACAAGGCTTACATTTTGTAAAATGATCAGTGTTGCTTCAGTGGGTATCATCATGAAGGAAGCTAGCCACAAAACCACTTCTGTGAACATTGTAATCACCAGTTTTTGCTCTGAAGCTGCTAGTGTGACAGTAGAAGCATCTTTAACACCTGCAACACCTGTAAGTACACCACTCTCCAGCGCGAAAAACTCCACTGTAAGTGATGTGTCGGCCATGGATAAAACTTTTTTCAATCCGCTTTTTTCTTTTATTCAAGCTGTGCTTTGGGGGAGGAGGAGGGAGGAATACAGACTCAGATAGCACCACAAACACTTTAATTCAATTCAAATTCAAAAATACTTTATTGATACCAGAGGGAAATTAAGTTTTGTTGTAGCTCATTATTCATTTTAAAGGAGTTATTATAGACCATGGTGACTGTGGGGAGATTTCCTGTAGCGGTCTTTGTTGCAGCAAAACTGAAGAAGCCTCCGACTAAAGATACTCTGTAGGATAGTCTCATGAAGAGGATGCTCAGGGTTTTCCATAATCTTCTGAATTTTATGAAGAATCCTTCTTTGCATAATTATAAACACACAGAGAAATGGGTGATTGGAGGAGAAGAAAAAAAAGTGCTACAGACAAAACATGCTGGAAAGGTGAGAAAATTAGTGACATATGGTAAAACAGCAAGATTTTGAATTCCAATGAAAATTTAAAGACCGAGTTTAGAGTTTATCTTAGCTTAGCTTTTTTTTATCTTAGATTTTCTATGTTGTTCACTCTAAGAAGTTCAAAATAAATAAATATTTCACACACAATCAGAGCTTATTTTTCTTCTTTAAAGTGAAACTCACGTCAAATCAACTTTTGTTTGCTGATAAACGGTATAAATATGTGTCTAACAGGGTTACCACTCATACCTTAAAATATAGAACTTTCCTTTATTTGACAATTAAATGTGGCGTCCCTTTTTGAATCAATAAGGGTATTGATTGAATCATTCCGTACTATCATCAATGTCCACTACGTCTGTTGTACATAGGCTACAATCGCCTAATTCTAAAGCCTAGGTTATGCTTCTCCAACCGCAAATTTGCACTCAGACGCAGACGTATTGACGGAGACTTTTTCTGTTTATAGTACTCCGCTCTTCCATTCCATTCTCTATGTTTTTTCAGCGTTGCTCGACCAGGACAGCAGGGGCTGCTAAGTTTTCATGGCGTCTCTGCCTACTATCACACAGTGCCGCTTCTGTTTTTGTGTCTTGTGAGCGCATTTCTTCCTCAAGGAGCAATGGACGACAGAAAGTAAGTTAGATTAAGCTGTAAAACTTAACTAGGCTTAACTATGTATACAATAAAATACAGGAAATCACCCAACTACAATCAGGAAAAGTGTTGTGGCAGCGGGATCTAAAGGGACCGCTAATTGTTGTGTTTGTGGCTCGCGAGTGTTGCACGCTCAGGATTGATCAGACAGGTAGACACACACACACTGAAGTTTCCCATGGAATGTGCTTTTAAAAATGTCCCCAAACCCAAAAACAAAAACACTTAAAGAGATACAGATGTGAGTGGGAAGAGGTGCATCCTTGGCTGGACAGGGTCAGTAAAGACGAATGCAAGGCAAATTGTAAAATATGAGAGTGCTCTCAGTTGCACAATGAGAACACTCACTGTACAGCATGGAAGGCACACAAGAAAGTAGAAAACACACGCGTCTGTGTCACAGTTTTTCATTCCCCAGACATTTCCTGAGCCTTATATGGAGTGTAGCCTAAAATATTCATAACTGATTACATTTATTGTGCCTTTTCCAAGATGTCTCGTGCATTGGCAATTTTAGTAGATTGTGGTTGGATTGATTGCGGAGTTTGAGGTATTTTAAAGCCAGTTGACTTAGGCATAGTCTGTTATCCAATAAACGAAGAACTTAAAAGAAAACTTAAAGAACAAATCATACCAACAGATTAACTGATACGCTAATTAATAGATTAAAATAAAAAAATTGGATAGGTTTCTGCTCGTTAAATGTTTATATGTTAGAGGAATAGCCTATAAATAGTATATAATAAAAATGTGAAAATTGCATTAAATTTCTTATTATTGTGGTTTGGTTGTTGTTCAGAGAAACCAACAAGTCAACTGAATTAACAATTAAACATCCCACTCCTAAATGTGTATTTAAATGAGCAAATAAACAAGTTTACACATGTTTTCGGGTTTTCTGCCACATCCCCATAAGAGAGTCACTTTAGAATGAAAATATGGAAAGTTCGTTGTTGGAAGCTCAGCAAACAGACCTTATGTTGTTGTTAGTATCATCATGTGTCAGATAACACTGCTTCTTGTTGATATAAGGTGTATGCACTTTGTTATGTTCTTTTTTATGTGGATGCATTTATTTACAGCTTTATGTAGCCTAACTTACAGCACTGATGCATCAATGTATTTATTATGAATAAAGCATTTCAAGCTTGTATGACCATTCTTGATGAGCCCTTCAATAAAAGCATCACAGCTCCCCACGAGTTGGAGGGCTTGGGCCTGTGGTGAATAATAGCCAATAGCCAAAGTGTTCCTTGTTTTAATTTATGAAAGATGACAACCCTAGTCACCCAATAGGGCTGTTTACATGTTTACTTGAGTTTGAATCAGCTTGAATTTCTGACGTCAGCCTGGATTTCTGAGTAGAACAATCCTGCCACTATGGAGTATAAAACAAGCTTAGTCTTGGCCACACCGACGTATTGGCCACACTCACGAAGCACACCTCGAAAAGATATGGCTCATGGCTGTTACCTTCCTCCCGTTCCCTCATAATTGTTGGAGCTTGTGTTGCCATTGCTCTCCATCTTTCTGGCTCTAGATCCATCCATCTTTCTTTTTGTGTGCTGCTGCAGAAGGTCAGCTGTCAACATTTAAATCATAGCACAGACCATGCCTAGCCCTCCACCTTGCTGGTACACCAGGCAGCACTTCATTTTGAGGCATTTTTCAAATAGAAAATGTTGTTAGAGTTAGTAACACTTTCGCTATGGTGAAAATAATAGTCAAACGAATAAAATGGATTTGATATAATTATGATTATAAATTAGTAATTAATTTACACATAATTTTACATTCTTTTTGATGATAAAGTAATTTAACTTAAGATAAATTAATTAAAGATGTAAAACTTGTTAGTGGTGCCGACAGGCACACCAATGTAGCAGGGCTGAGTTGAGTTAGAGCCTGACTTATCTAAATTTTTCTAAAAAAATAAAAAAATAAAATTGCATGCACTGCAAAGACCCTGTGACAGCAGGATGTCCTTCATTTGCGGGTTATCTACTAAGACTCTGTGCGCCATTCATAAAAGGCACAAAGAGCAGTCTTTAAATGAGGACTTTTCGTCCACTACTGTGTTGCCATACTGCCTGCCCCATGCACTGCGCTACAGCCAGAAACAGGAGGATGCGTTTGGCAAAAAAAAGGTGAATAAATAACATACACCACAAGATAAGGGCTGTAAGCGAGTTAATTACTATTAGGGTTGAATGTCTGTCAATTATATTTTTTGTTTTGTCAAACATTAAATTAACGTGAGGTGTACAGCTACTTCTCTCTGCTTCAGGGTATTCCAGAGTCAGACTTATTATTATTAAACCTGGAACCTCTATTAAATGTCAAGTTGCATTACAGCCTACTCATATTAATAAAAAAAATATTTTAACAGGTCCAACAGAATCATGTACAAAGAATTAATTCACGCCAATCAGATGCACAACCATTATACTAGATATTGTTACTAAATCAGTGGTAACAAACTTCCTACAAACATCTGCTGTCTACAGAGCATCTCAGGGATGGAATATGTCATGGATTATCTAAAAATATTAGAAAATTAAGGTGCCAGTACTCTTTAAAAAAGTGTTAAAATCAACTTTACATTAAAGGAGCAGGGGGGTGGATTTCTAAAATAAATCATATTCATGTTCAGTTTTGTAATTGTATTGGGTAATGAAGAATTTTAAACTAAGTAAAATGAGCCCAACCATGTGTAATCCCATTATTTTGAACAGCCTGTGTGCTGCAAAACAGTCTGCGATTCGCTGGCCGAATTTCCCAAGCTTAGCCGCTTACAGGCGGATGTGACGTCAATCTACAATTCTTGGGAGTCTTCGATTTAACAGGAAGAAGGAAGAGAAAGAACCTAGACTTCAGATGCGGTCGGTTAAACACTAGTACTTACTTTGTCACTAGACATGTTGCTTGTTGTCGTACAGCTGGCGATTTGTGCAATGTGTGGTGGCTTCAAAGTACGCTACATAACTGATTAATTTACTTTTTGTGCTCGCTCCCGCGGTGGCCGCAATACTCGCAGCGGCGGCCGCGGGAGTCGCGAGTTTAATTTCTTCATTCCAGCCCCCTGCTCCTTTAACCTTGGATTTAGCTGCATGTTTTAGGTATTTTAGTTATGCTTTTTACAAGTTACAAATTTTACAATTTAATTACATTAACTTTTGTATGTAATCTTAATGGTATAATTTTGTTTTTAAATGTCATATATGTATTTTCCATTGTGGTATTGTACATAATTATTACATTTCAGTGATTGTAACCCAGGATGATTAGTAACCACGGTGGAATCTAATGGGGATCCAAATAATACAAATAAACAGCAGGTGCACTCTCCGCCGCTTCAATATAAAAACAATAACTGGTTTTGCGAATACTCACTTTATTGGAAGTGCAATTTAACAGTAAAGCGAGAAATATAACTGCTTTTTCATTTCGCATAACCTCTCATTGACACCATTAACAGGCTGCGTCTTGGGCACGTACTTGCTTAATACGTACCCAAGACGCAGCCTACATCAAGTGTGTATTGTTGAATCGTATTTAACAGATACACTACACCGTAGTGTATCTATTAAATTACCATTAATTTTAATCCTGGCAGTGGGCTAGTTGTATAGAGACTGTAAGCACCTGATGATTTGGCTGTTAGACCAAATCTCTCTAAAACCAAATAAAGATAATTCCAGCAGACATAGTCAAACATCTTTTCAGCATCAAGACTGACAGCTACTGGTTCAATGTTTTTCATTTTGTTTACTGGATGGAGACTTATTGTTTGTGTTAATCTTTTATTTAGTTTTTTTCCTACTGATGGTAAATCAAGTAAGGAAAGAAATACATTAACAGAGAGCACATCTATCATGTGTGGTTATGCGTACAGTCAGGTATAATAGGTCACAAAAGATTATTTTATGTTTTTAATGTCCTGACATAGCTTATTTAATGTCTGTTGTGTTTCTTTAATTTGGTGTCATCATTGTTATTTTTATATGTTCTGTTTCTAGGTGTTTCAGTCTCATTGTAAGGTCTTTTAAATAATTATCTTTTTCACTTTTTATACATGAGGCCCACATAATTAGCTTCCCTCTAAGAACTGCCTTTGCTGCATCCCATAAAATATTAAGAGAAATATCAGCATTGTTATTATAGTCCATGAATTCCTTAAATTCTTCATTTACAAAGTTTTCAAATTTTATATAATAATATGACTTGAATAATGAATGACTTCCAAATATGAATTGTATGTACAACTTCAAAACAAAGAGAGTCCCTAGAGTTCCAGGGGCCCCCTCATAGTGCTGCTCGGTAACCTCCGCCCATCATAGCAGCGCTCTTGGAGAAATACAAATAACATCCCATAACTGCGGTCAACCTAGTTCTCCTATTTTACAGAGGAAAGCTGCAGTCTCACGCATGGAAAAAAGATCAAGTGTTACTATCGTTATGCTTGAATCCCTGGAGTTTTTCCTGGATGTATTTCATTCGTGCCTCCCGGTTCCACCGCAGTGCCCTGCTCGCTCTTTCCCAGGAGGGTGTCTTTGGCTTGGGTAAAGGGGTGGGTGGCATTGGTTCTTCCACTCCCTTTTCCATCATCTTCCTCTTCTTCAAATTATTGGATGCATCTGACACATTGTTGTTAAACACAGGCTCGTTTTCATAAAACAAACGCAGTCTGGATGGATACAAAGTTTGAAAGCAGAGCTCCTTCTCTATTAAAATCTTCTTAATGGAGTTGCATGCGTTGCGTCAAGCTAAAATGTCACTGGGGTAGACCTGGTCGAAGTACATGTCTCTCTTTCAGCAGTATTTCTTCTTTCGTCCACACAGAGTGGAGCACCAAGTCCTTTGTCTTATACTCCAAAAAGTGAATCATGACACATCTGGTGTTGGAGCCCAGTGGTAGCTTGGGGCCGAGTGAGTGATGGCACCGCCGTATGCCCAGATTAGTATCCAAGAGGGTCAGATCCTTCTTTATAAAGTTTTCCGTGAATTTGAGCATTTTGTACCCTTCTCACCCTCTGGTATTCCATGAACATGTATGTTATTCCTGTGAAAGCCGGCTTCCAGGTCTGACAAACGTGTCTGGAGATCCTCTTTTAACTGGAGAGTATGGCCGAGCACGTCTTTAATATTAGTTGTGAACTCCTCCACCTCGCTAACTCTCTGCTCAACCTCCTTGATCCTGCTTATTTACCTCTTTCATGTTCATACAGTTTGGTCAAGCCTTTGCCGCATTTCTTTTCTAAACTCTGACATTTCTGTTTAAACAAGTCCAGTCTTCTCCATTATATCTTTTTTTTTATTTATTAGTCTGGACTTCTTTCAGCTCAGCAAGAATGTTAGCTTCAATTGCCATCATAGCTCTGTGTAGCTTGAGCTTACTAGCACTGTCAGCTTGTTTTGGTGAAAAAACTTTCTCCGCACAATCTTATAGAATTCCTCTTGTCTTTTTCTTGTCAATCCTCAAGCAATCCTCAAATGGTTTATCCTAACCTAATTATCCTTTCCTCAGACACAACATTACTTGAAAGATTCTTTGATTTTGGTTTAAGGTAAATTTGTTGTCTAGAGAATCAGCACTAAAGAAAAGAAAACAAGTTGTTCTTAGGTCGATTAGCAGCAGCTGCATGTGGGCCTGGTAGAAGGCCTCAGGTTGGTGGGGAGTGTGGGTGGCGAGTAGGCTGCAATTAAACACAGTTAGCTTGGACGTCATTTTGACTTGGTTCAGCAATCTTCTCCCCATTTCCAGCCTTTTTAACAGGCAAGTTTCAGCTAGGCAGCATAGGCTTACCAATTCTTGTCTCGGCTCACAGCAGGGTGTCGGCAACAGAGAGGCCATCGCTCTGGTTGATGGAATCCAATTAACAACCAGTATTTTGGATCCAATCCCTCCCTGCAACAGTGAAGAAAGGATAGTTTAAAGTGCTGTTTTTTCACCCAATATGAGCTTTGGGCTGGCTCTCGGGTAAAAGAGTTCTGGCCAGCATTTGGCTTTCTTTGGGCAAAAATCATCCTCTTCCTTTTAAACTAATAGTGAAGAGAGATGTTGGTCCTGCAAGCTGGAGGTCTGTGTTTGGTCCAGTAATCGTGATTGTGGACCAACAGTTATGTTTTCTCAATTTACATATTTTTTCACAAAATACTCAACATACATTTTTTGGACAATGTCTTTATTGCTGGTGAAGAACAGAGATGGCCTAAATGTTTTATTTGGAACATCTGACTCTTTCTCAGCTTATTTTTTCTTATTGGATGTGGTATGTGTTGTAACTCTGTACTTGTTTTATGTTGAGGATTCAATTTACCTAGGCTTGCTTAGTTAAAATAAAGCAAAGTTGCCTAATTATGCTGCTGTAGATACTGTAAATAAGTATACTATATAAGTGAAATGCAACCTCTTACTTTATAGAACCATAATCTCAACTCAGTAATTTGTTCTGAACACATCAAGTACTATGTCTACTCCAGTGTCATGTTTTGCTTGTTCAGTTCAGCAACAGGGCCTGGTCAATGGTGAAGTTTGTAGCACTTTTGCTTCGTAGCCAGAAGATTCTGAGTTTGAATCCCGGTCTGGAGTCTTTGTATGTGGAATCTGCATGTTTTCCCTGTGTATGTGTGGGTTCCCTCTGGGGACTGTGGCTTCTTTCCAGTCCAAAACCATCACTGTTAGGTTCATTGGTCTTTCTAAATTGCCCTTAGGTATGACTGTGACAGTGTGAACTGTAACCCCAAAATTGATTAATTTTAATGTTCCCACAATATACCTTTTAATAAGATTTTACAAATATGACAGGACTAACCCCACCAACAATAAAATAAATAAAGAAATCATGACATAGAGCACCAGTTTTTGAAATTTATGCTTGTGTGAAAGCAAATCTTGCTCTAACTTTACCCAAACTTGCACCATGTTCTTATTATGCATCAGAATTTTTACAGGGTTTCAGTGAGACCAAACCAAAGCAGATTCTTAACAATTGTGAGTTGCTGTCATTTTTATGTTTTTGTCTCATTGTCTCCTTTTACAGGTTGTTTCAGATTGTGCATTCATAGTCTGAGTTACACTGCCGTGTGTCTTTTTCTGTTTTATTCTGTCTCTACATTTGTTCCTTTTTGTCATCGTCTGTTATTTGTACGTAGTGGTCTTTCCCTTCAATTGCTCCACCCTCTCCTCCTCACACCCAGCCCCTTCTCACTCTGGTCCTTATAGATAGGTTTAAAACTATCCCTAAACAAGTGCATACAACATTTACTGCATACAAATTTCATAAAGGGAAGGGTGAGAAACCAGATTATTTATCAGATTTATTATAAACAATGAAAGAGAAGTAGAAACACTGTATTACAAAATTAATGACAATTATACTATCATGATAAATGTGGAAAACTTAATTTGTGCATGTTTGTTTTGGGATGGGTCCCAGAGTGAAGAAACTAAAGTAGATTGGTTTGTTGTTTTCATGTTCCTTATCTAGAAAGTGAACAGAAATAGCATCCTATAGCCTAAACAGCAGCCTAAGATTTTCTATTCATTCAAATTGATTGGAGCAAAGTCTGTGGACCTGAAAGGTTTCCAAAGATCTGCTACTGAACAGATTTTCACAATTTTTCTGGGATGGAACATGAATGCTGTTCTACTCAATAGGCCTTTATACAAATCCTTAGGACTGGGTGGTAATATTGTAATATCATATACCAGAGTGCCAAAAAGAAGCAAAACTGAACCGACCAATATCATTCAACTACCAGTTAACAAAAATAAACAGACTCAGACATTCTCAGTATCTAGAGAAGCATTAGCGCCCTCTTTTTGCTGGAGATTATTTGCAGTTTTGGCAGCTTTTTCATATAATTCATGTTTGAAATTTTGTATCGAGCCCTCCATGACATGGGGGTGACCTTTTTTGAAGTCTCCTCGAAAATATGAACTATTGTTGCCTCCAAAAGTTGTCATGAGCCTCTTGATGAATTGTTTTGGCACTGATTGTAAAGGTGCAGTTAAGTGTCCGGAGACCCAGTTAGCAGCACTACTTAAGGAGGATTGGACCTAGTGGGGACTGAGTCACAGTTCATTCTCAGCGTCTGCAACAGATCGTGTTTGTCTTCGTACGTTGGATTAGACACATGAACATGACTGCACTTTTCATGGTTTCCTGAGTAATTTCTATCTTTTAGCCCCATCTATCTTAAAGATCCTATTTCATGCAAAATCAACCTTTAGCTTTTTCCAATGTTATTTTTTTAATTTTTTTAAACCTAAGTGGTTTTTGGCTTAATTCACACATTTCTCAGTAGTCCCCCTGGAATCCTGCTCTCTGAGCAGCTGCTCCACACTCTCCTGGTAAACAAATAACATTGTTTCAATAGAGCATCAAACCAGAAAATGCCCAACGTATCCACGCCATCCCTGCAGAGTAAACATTGCCCCCTCACCCCCTTTAGAGGTGTGAGCGGCCGCAGAAGCAACGTGCTAAGCACAACTGTTTTGTATTATTTTTACTTTAGTATGTAAATGCATGTTTGGCTGAAAGAGGTACAGGACTTGAATAAACATTCTTAAATACTTGTTCAATCACCTGAAATGATTGAAATATCTTTTTTTAAATTTCTCGGGATCCCACGGCTAGCCAGCCAAAATATGTTTGTCTGTGATCGTCACTTCCTGATGGCTGCTTTGTGAACCTTGGTCAATACCAAAGTGGATTGTCCAAGCGATTAACTCTGGTACCCGGCACAAATCCTTCAAATCAAATCAAAAACGCTAGCTACATCCTAGTTGATGAGTGTTAGCTATTTATGAAGGTGATTCATTAATGTGAACTTATAACTGCAATGTGAAGTAACTTAGTTGACTTACTTCTGCAACAGTTATATTTCTATAACTGCTAGAATTATTCTTCAATTTGAATAAACAGGATTTAGGTTGTGTGATAAAATCACAGAACTGCAATTTTTCTCCTCCACACTGGCTATCTAATTTTCTGCCCGACTGTTATACTAAATGTGTGTAAGTGAGAGGGCCTAGTCACTGTGACATACAAACTTGTATTCCATGTGATATAGTGGTTCTTCTTCATCCTTTTTTACTAGTACTGTAAACGTTGCTTCACCGCCATTAGACTGTTCACCGCAGCCAGACTTGGGCTCGAGGCTGCGTCATGAAACAGATGGCACTCACAGAGGGGGGAGGCAAGAATTTAGTGAAAATTAACATCTTACTTTTGGGTCGAAGAATAAATCTATAGTAAGTTATATTTCTGTACAGATGAACACTACATAATGCCAAAGGTAACATTTAATCACATATGGTGTGTAAAATAGCATGATATAGGACCTTTAACTCTAATATCTTGTTTTAAATTACTTGGGCTAGAGTTATTTTTGTCCACTCTTGCTGCTTATCTAAAGAAGTAGTTTGCAGGGTGTGATCCAATATTGTCCCAAAGTTCTAATGCCCCTCTCCGTCACTGGGTCAGCTAAGCTCACACGTCACTATATTTGAGATCAGAACCAGTAGTTTATCAGGCTGCTTTAAAATGTGTTTAACAGTGTGTTCAGCCTGTTCACCTGAGCTTAATGATGGCTGATATTAATGGGGCCTAATCCATACATTTGCGAAAGTCCTTTACCTAAAAATATTTGAACTGTATGGTAATAACTGTCTACTATCCGAGTGGGTTTGTTTTCATTGCTGAATCAGCATTTAGACAGTCTTCGAGCTACACACACTCATCATTGAGTCATACTCATCCAATTCAAGTTTTGTTGCAGACCTGAGAAAAAAATCTTTGTCATTGACTGTCTTACCAGAGGAAATGGCAATCATTATTTCCACCATTTTAGTGTAACATACAGCTTCAGAATGCCCAATTTTCAGCATTTCCTATACCTATTCCTATTCAAGCATATTATTTATTTTTTTCTTCATGTTGATCATTAATAAGAAATGAGGCTGAAGCATGATTTGTCTTATCTTGTTTTTGACCTCTGTGCCTCTGCTTACCAATGATGTCTTTACTGCATTCACAGCACAATCTGAAATGTTGTGCAAAAAATAGGTTTGTTTTTTTGATGAATAACTACTATTAAATGTCAAAGTATTTTTGCCAAATGCGAAATTATTTACAAAATTAGTAATTTTTACAAAATTACTAAGTTGAAGAACAACTATATTATCATAAAACAATAGCCAGTTAACTGCTGAACTGCCTTTTTAAAACCTGCCTGATGAAGAATTTAAGTTCAGCACTGACTTTTTAGAACAGCGCGTTTTTAGCAGATATGCAGCATATGGAATAAAAACAACTTCTCTATCAGTTTAGTGACGAAAATGATTGAACCTTCAATCTAAAGTTTGATCAACAAAGCTTTTAACACCCAACTACCACAGTAAATATGAAAACTCACTCACATTATTGCCTTTACAAATTTAGCATTTTTTGACCGGAAAACAAAAAAAAACAAAAAAATTTGAAAATAGAAACCGATTTCTACAAAACAATTACCAGTAAATATCAAATATCTAACATAAAAGCAATTAGTGAAGAAATGTGCTCCTCCATTTAAGTTACTTACCTAATTCAACAGAGTTCCAGCTAGTGAGAGGATTTTGAGATCAGTGCAATGACTGTGTCTGAAGTATAAAGACACCTGTCTGAAAAGTCAATTAACTAGTTAATCAGGATTTCTGGCTACCATTACAGCGTAAAGACATTGCAAACAAATAGAAAAGGTTATTTAAATGTATGGTAAAAGTTAGGATATGGGCAGAAAGATTCTCTAAGACACTGAACTTCTTTTTAATTCAGTTAAATTATCAAGAAATGAAAGGAACATGGAAAATATATTCTCATCCTTCTCCTACTTCTTCTTTGTGAGGCTTGCTGAGGGTTGAAAACTAACTAGTGGGGCGCATTATCGCCAACCTCTGGTATAAAAAAGAAGTAAAATACGGAAATTCGTCTGTTAGCAGTGCAAGTTGCACCTGAAAGGGTTATACTCTGTATCTTCCAAAACGCCCTTTTTCCCCCACAAAATTCTAACATTCATGTATCATTCCATCTTCAGGCTATCCTCCTCAGTCTCTTCCTCTTCGTTGTGTTACTAAGGTCTGACCAACAGAGGTATGTACTGTACATGTCACAGCACTGCAGATTTGCTGCATTCAAAAGCTTTGCACCTTGTGAAGACAATAAATGGTAAAAATGATAAAACTTTGAAAAGATATGCTTTGGAGCCAAAAATAAATTTGCAGCTTAAGCCATGTGCAAAAATACCTAAAGCTATTAACATTATTTTGCGCTTGCTTTTATATTCAACTCTGATCATGGCAATGATAACCAATCTCTTCACCCTAGATGTTTGCTACAAGATTAGCAAGTAAGTTTAAGATAGGGGTGTAGCGGTACTCCAAAAGTATTGGTTTGGTACATACAGTTGTTCAATTTCACATTTTGGTTCATTTACAGTCAAGACACAAAGTGAAAACATTGTGTTTTTGTGTAATGACATTTAAAGAGCAGGTTGCAGGTTATAGACCCCCGTAAACCACTCTTTAGAGAAAAATATTAGGATATTTAAAAGAAAAATGGTACTCATACATTAATTATTTCGGCTTTTGGAGTCTTTTGGCTGAAAATTTAACCTCTTCCGGAACAGACGTTAGGACTTGTCAGCTCAATTTTTCGAAACTATGGATTTTTATGAAAGGCTAAAAATTATCAAGTGACACAGAAAAAACGTTAAAAGTTTACAACCAAACATGATGGAGCACAGCTATGCAACTCTGAGCCTGCTGCTGTGTGCCCCAGAGAGCAGAGAAAGAACAAGGGGAGAATTATTTGGCCAAAACATTGCTAAGCGAAGTTAATGTTATCAGCCCTGGTGGTGCAAGATAGTTTTACTGTTTCTTCACCAACCCACATACTTGGTAATTAGCAGATGCTAGAAAACATGACCTGCAATGCAGATCCCGTTTTGCTGGGCCTCTGATCTATCCGTGATCATGTCTCCCGCTTGCTACAGGTCTGATGGAGCTGTATGCACCTAATCTTTGCTTCAGTATCTCATCACATCGTTGGGATGGTAATCCTTAGGTCTGAAGTGAGCACCAATAACGACTGCGTTTTTTCATATCGAAAGAAGAAGTGAAGTCCAGCATTTTCAGCTACTGTTTTTGTTTTTCAGAAACCTGTGGACTCTATGTCCTCACAGGCTGTTGATTGTGCAGACTACTCAAACACAATAATGTTATATCTTTAAGAAAAATAAACACAACCCAAAAGTAGTGAGCAACCTGACTCTCAATTACATGAGCAAACAGCAACCACAGATGCTACAGGAAGTGGATAGCCATTTGCCATGACATGTTGTTCTGTAACATTGGAAAGCCAGCATGTTACCAAATGGGGTTTTCAAACTACTCTAGAAGTGCACCTGTTGCTGCCTAAAGTGCAATGCAGTTATGCTTTAATATAGAAGCTCAAATGCCTGAGTGTATTGGACCAACTGGTCTGTACAGAAAAGTTCAAATGCAAAGAGGTGTACTGCCACACCCCTAGTTTTAGACATGCTAAAAATCTTTATTGACAGAACAAAAGCCACTTAATTCCAGATATAAGCATGCTAGCAGACATTTTTTTAAAGGACCAGTAAGGTGCAGTAAGAGGCTATTTTTTACGCAAATGTATGTTATGCCAAGCTATCGCATGCCAAAGCAAACAAGTTTTATAAGAGTGAAAAAGAAAATACATTTTTTATTGAACTGATTAATACAAATATGACGATGTTAAAAAGGTATAAAAACTTTATTTGTAAAATATTGTCAGTAGCTGTAATCTTTTGCTACGTAGTTTACAAACATATTGTGCTGCAAAAACATTAAAATGCAAAAAAAGTCAATTTTATTTTAGTGTTTTTATTTCAGTTTATGTGGCGGAGATCCATGGATCCATTTTCCAAACCGTTTAATCCTCTAAGGGGTCGCAGGGGGTGCCTATCTCCAGCTGTCAACGGGCGAGAAGCAGGGTATACCCTGGACAGGCCGCTAGTCCATCGCAGGGCCACATAGAGACAGACCGGACAAACAACCATGCACGCACAAACTCATGCCTAAGGACAATTTAGAGAAACCAATTAACCTAAAATTCATGTTTTTGGACTGTGGGAGGAAGCCGGAGTACCCAGAGGGAATCCACGCATGCATAGGGAGAACATGTAAACTCCATGCATCCAACTACCCACTGCGCCAACATGCAACTCCCTTGGCAGAGATATCTACAACAATTTTTTTCCAAGTCAGGTCTAATGTCTTTAAGGGAGAAATCCCAGTAATGTCTCAAGTATGTTGCCAACACATAGTCAATTAACAAGTCTTTTAATTAATAGTTCTCTATAAATTCACAACACTATTGCACTTCTAACCCTGCACTGCTGAAAGTTAGGATACCAAAACTTTACTGTTAGTCTTAAGGTCTAAATAATCTCATGAAAATGTTCTTATTATCTTTTAATTCTTATTAAAAGTTATACTTTCATTGTTTAGATATAAAATATGACTTTTAATAAATTCACTATCCAGAAAAACTGCTGAATGTTTATTTTTATTATCTTGAAAATTGCTCAAATGTAATTTTTACTCTGTTGGATATAAAAATATGTTTTTATGCTTAAAGAAAAAAGTAGAAACAGACTCATACCTGTCAATGTCAATTTTCTGTATGAATCAAGCTAAGTGTTTTAATGTCTTTGTAATGAAAGTATACTCCAATTTTTATCGCTATCCATTCCCTCATATATTTAAGTCTAATAATCTATTTAATCATTTTACAGTAAAACATGCATTGCAGTTACAGTCTGTAGCTCACATATTGGCTTTCTTTCAAATTTCATTACATTAGATAAATACTATTAGATAGACTTGGGTCTCAGACCACGGGTTCCTAGTGAAGTCTCAAAAGTCTGTAGCAAAGAAGTATAAGTTGACACTGAAGTATTTTAAGAAGCGAAGAGAGGCTCCCTCTCGCCATGGGACGGCCTGGCAGAGATTTCAGGTAGCCGGATATGGAGCTGCCGGAAACAGGCAGAGAGTTCAGGAAACTACGGAGCATCTGAAGGCCGATGGCAGAGAAACCCAACTCAGAGGAGGAACCTCCAGGAAGACACTCAGGAGAGTTGGAACCAAGAAGGCAGTTGGGAGACTTGGAAGAAGGAAGACACTCAGGAGACTCTGAACCTGAAAAGCAGTTGAGCGACTTGGAAGAAGGAAGACACTCTGTAGCCTCAGAACCTGAAAGATTCTCAGGAGACTCAGGACCAAAAAAATTGGAACCAGGAACACACTTTTGGGACTCGGGAACCAGAGAAACTCTCTGGAGACAACCTGAACATCAGTTGGTCAATGTGTATTTGTGTTCTGGGTGTCAATCATGCTCTTATTGGACAGAGAGGGCCAACAGAACGTCCAAGAAGTTCTGCTCATTTGAAAAAATTTTTTTTGAATAGTAAGTAAAATTATATTTCTACTGTGGATTTAGGATAACATTGCGTGATTGAAATTGGGATTAAATTATTACATTAATTCTTAATGTATTAATTATTAAATCTTGTTTTGAATTAAATTTAAATTTAATTTAATTTAAAATAATGAATCAACATTTTTTTATTTTATAAAATTTATTTGACAAAATGTATTTTTAAAAGCGAAAGAAAAGGAGGTGAAGTAACAGTATTTGTCAACAACAGATGGTGTTGTTTAGGACATGTTACCGTGAAGTGTTGTCTCTGGAGCCCATATATTTATCTCTCGACAGTAAATTTACGTATTTACCAAGAGAGCTCACCAGTGTCATTTTGGCAGTTATTTAAAGACCCAGCCTTCCAATACATTTGTGGAAATATCTGGTGATTTTAATCATGCCTCACTCTCTTCTACACTTCCAAAATTTCAACAGTTTGTCAGCTGCTCCACAAGAGAAAACAAGAAGTTGGATTTGTTTCTTGCAAATGTAAAGGATGCTTATATGTCCAAACCAAGACCTCCTCAGGGACAATCAGATCACAATATTGCCTGCAACAAAGAGCACTGTTAGAAAATGGTCAAATGGTCAAATGAAGCTGAAGAAGTCCTGCAGGGTTGTTTTGAGTCCACAAGCTGGACGACTCTTTGCCAGCCAAATGGAGAGGATATCAATGCCTTTGTTCAACAAGTTCAATTCAGGAACAGGCTCAGCGTCCTCCTCTCATGTCCCCAGCCAAAGAGACATCCCACTTTCCTCTGACCCACACCTATCCTATCACGCCTCAGATTTTTTATTTTCCAGCTCAGTCATTAACCCTTCTGCTTCAACAACTTTCTCTTCAACCAAATCAGGAGATGCAGCTACCCACTTTATCTCTCTTTCACCTATCTGTTTTTAAAAGCCAGCTGAAGAGGTAACCTTTGGCTTACCAAGGAGAAGGTTCCACTCTTGTGGAAGACATCTTGCCTTGTTCCAGTACATACAGTAAGAAAGCTCACCCATCGGTTATCAATTACTATAGACCTGTCGCTTTGACATCGTGAAGGTCCTGGAGAGACTCCTGTTGCCCCACCTGAGTAAGCAAACTAGAACATATCTGGACCCTCTTGCAGTTTGCTTATTGCCATGGAGTTGGCGTTGAAGATGCCATCATCATCATCATCAACCTGCTTCAACTTGCTTCACTGTCATCTGGACAAAGCAATGCGAGAATCATGTTCTTTGATTTCTCCAGTGCCTTTAACACAATTCAGCCTGATGAAGAAGCTTGGTTCTGTTCTGGGGATGACTTTGGAACAACTGGAGATAATTATGAAAAGAAGGATTCTTCATAAAATTAAAAAGAATTATGGCCAACCCTGAGCATCCTCTTCATGAGACTATCCTACAACAACAGAGTATCTTTAGTTGGAGGCTTCTACAGGACCCACAGCCATCATGATCTACAACAACGTATTCAAGAATTAATTAGTTATGAGTTACAACAACACTTAATTTCCCTCTGGGATCAATAAAGTATTTCTGAATTTAAATTGAGTTGATTTGAATTGAGTTAGTGTAGTAGAAAACCGTACCCAGAACATGGAGCAAGTGTTTGAAAAAATAATAAAAGAAGTGACTTGTCTTGAAAAGAAAATATTCGACCAAAAAGGTAAAACTAGATGAAAAAATATAAGAATATATAATGTTCCAGAAGATTCAGCGGGATCATCAATGATGGAGTTCGTGGAAAGGCTTTTGCAGGAAAAACTAGATATACATGAAGCAATAGATATCAACAGTGAGAAGATACACAGAGCACATGTGCCTAAGCCTAATAGGGTTAAGGAAGATAAACCATGGTCGATAGTGTTCAGATTACACAGATTCAAGACCAAAGAAGAAATCCTATGCAAAGTTTGGGGAAGATAAATGGCAAACATGTTGTTGACAATGACTACCCTCAAGCTGAGTGTTCTATGAGAATGAGACATGGCTCTACCAATCAGCAAGACGAAGTGGATATGAAGAACAGAGGGCTCCCCATCAGAACAATCAGGGCTACACCAAGGGAAGATCTGGCATGGCAGCTGCATGAGAGAGAATGGAGCCCTGTGGAAGAAGAGGTTGATCTGAGAACAAAACAGAGAAGTTATGTAAGTTAACAGATGTTTCTCCCGTCCCCGGGTAGGACATACACATAGTTAAAAGATGAGAAAATGTATGATATGGTTCTGATTTCATAGACGCTGGCTGGGGTGGCAGCTGGGGTGGCAAGGCTTTCTTTTAGGGTGGCAACTGCCACCCTATGCCACCCCGTTAGATCTGTCCCTGCTCTCTCTGGCTTCATTCTGCCACAGCTCTCACTACCGGCTGTTAGCCCCGGGACTAACTCTGACAACAGCTCTGCTCAAATTCCTCTCGGGTCACATCCGCAGCTCAGTCCCATAGCTCGGCCCAGTGCTCGCTCACCTCAATGCCTTGTCATCTTGCTCCTGTTCTCCTCAGTGTTTGGAATGCTGCAAGATCTCTTTGGCCTTACATCCATCGCTGCAGCTCTGATATCCATATTATTTTGCAGCTGTTTTCCTCGATTTCCGGGTCTTTGCGCTGAGTTCCGTGCATGTCATTGCTGTCTAATAGCAGCATCAAGGGGTCGGAGCCCGGATAGAACATCACGCCGTCTGGTCGGGGTCCTGGGCTGGTGGGCTGCTCTTGCCGGTGTGGGGGCCTTGGCGGTCTACTTGTCCCCGTCCTGGTGGGCAAAGGGGTCTGTCTCCTGGGTGCAGGGGCAGGGTTCTCTACTGGGGCGTCTGTCCCTGGGCCTGGGAGTATGGAGTATAGTGTACGTATGGGGGGTATGAATAGAGGTATAGCGTCCTTTTTTCGTATGTCCTGTATTTGTAAGAATGTGTACACATGAGAGGGAGGGTACGTATGAGTGTCTCTGTCTGTCTATGTCTACCTGTCAGGTTGGGTGTTTGGCTGCTCTCTGGCCTGATGCATCTTCTTCCCTCCCCGTCACTCCCCGTCGGTGATGGTTGCTCCTGCCCGCTGGTTGATGATGACTCTCGATGCATGGGGCTGGGGGTCCCGGTTGCGGCCCGGCTCGGTCCTGGTGCATGTCGGGCGGGTCCTGGGTGGTCCGGTGTGTCGGGCGGCCGCTGTTTCGGGCCGATGTCCTCCTTGGATTGACTGGGGCACCTCTTATGGGGGTGCCGGGGTTGTAGAATAGGTTGGTGCCGTCCGGTGGATCGGTGGGGACCGTGCCTGGCGCCCAGTCCTCCTGCCGGTTCCAGGACTTCAGCTGGCTGGTCTGTTCACCTGGTGGGGCTGTCCGGCATTGGCTGGGCCCCTGATCTTGGCGCCCCACGTGGGGCGGGATCTGGACCCTGGAGCTGGAAGATCTGGATGTCCAGGTGCCGGCTGGGCGCGGCCTGGGGAGGGCGTACATCCGCTGTGGCTCCCTGGCGTGTGGATGTGTGGGGGCGGGCCGGGTTGTTGGCGGTGGGTATTGGTCCGGGGTGGCGGCGGCGTGTGTTGTCCGTCGGTTGGCTGCCGGTCCTCCTTGCCTGCGGCGGCGGCGGGGGGCCCTTGTCGGCTGGTCCCTGGTTGGGGCCCCGCTGGGGCCAGTTACCGGCGGAGCCCGTGGGCTCGTCACTGCGATCTCTCGGGCCCCAGCATCGCGGCTGGTGGGTGTTCCCCTGGGACTTCCATCTGTTCCTCTCTTCCCTGTCTTGTGTCGTCGGTTCGCCCCTCTGTTGGTCCGGTTTCTTTTCTTCACCTTCTTCCTTTCTCCCTTCTTGTCTCAGTTTAATGTCCATGACGTCAGGAAATTGAACCCACAATAATCACTAATAAAGATTTTTCATACATATACATCAAGTGGCGTACTACAGCGAAGCTGTAATACTCTGCTTGGGAAAGTAAAACTGTTGGGCTTGTACTTGGTACTCAGACACCAATTCTGAGTAGCATACTGCTAGACAGGACACGTTAAAAATAAAAATAAAAAAAATAAAAAAATAATAGCAGCATCAATCGTCACACACATGGATGTGTTTACAAAATATAGTCCACTTGCAAGAATTAACAGTCTGAATACAAACCGCACCAAAGGAAAAAAAGTGGTTTGCCTTTGGTCCGACCAAACAACCGGACCAAAGGACTTTTCTGGTCTGAATACACCTTTAATTATGCATAGACAAGACATATGCCCATCAACAAAGTTACAAACTTATTTTTTTCCTTATATTAATTAATGCATAGAAGAAGAGTGGTGGTTCATATTTCTAAACAGGTGAACTTTAAAAAAATGTCAGAAATACAGTAGAAAACAGGGATGGCTTATATATCTGAGTTAAGGGAAAGTGAGCTGGAAATATAATAACAACTAAATATATATGCTCATCCATGGAGTGTTTTTTTTCTTCTTTTTTATTTCAAAAGATTACTGATATTATGATAACAGAAACAGAGAGGAACTGTATATATGTGTGTGTGTGTGTGTGTGTGTGTGTGTGTGTGTGTGTGTGTGTGTGTGTGTGTGTGCACGTGTGCGGGATGGAGTGGCGACTTAATTTTCAACCAAAATACACTACAACCAAAACTAAATTCTTCAAGTGCAAAAACAAATGAAGCACGTAACAAAATTCTAATATAGAAAATTTAACAACATTTTAAAGATGTGTGACTCTTTGACATGTGGCGAGAACTTTTTCTGCAAAGAAAAGATTATACCCACAGCTCTGTTCCTCACTTTTCTATGCACAAGAGTAGATTATTTTATAACATTTGGAAAGTACAAATATAAAGTCTATACTAGTAAAATTGGGACAATAGATTTGAGTATCTATGCACCTATGTATCTAATGGCTGACCTTGACCTGCAACCCAGAAGTTCTACATAGAAACTGAACTCTAGTCTACTAAATTATCATAATTTTAAACAAGAAATTAGAAGAGAAATAAATATTTTCCTAAAATTTAATAAGTGGTAAAATAGCCTGTACTTGTATAGTGCTTTATTTAGTCCCTGCGAACCACAAAGCGCTTCACACTAAATCCAGTCATTCGCTCATTCACGCACACAGTCACACACTGGTGATGGCAAGCTATGTTGTTGCCACAGCTGCCCTGGGGTGCATTGACAGAGGCGAGCATAACACTGAAGATTCACCCCCCCCATACTAAGGGATACTATGAAAACTGCGTTAAGAGGGAAAATTATAGCGACAGCCTCATACAGGAAAAAAAAAATAAACAAGGAAAGCACTTGAAGGAACACAACAAAACTTACCATTGAGAATCTAAGCACAATAGGGCTTCAGATAACCATATATTTTAGGAAATTAAAAAAGTTAAAAATGAAATCAGAAATATAACGGCACAACATATTAAGAAAAACAGAAAATGCATGTATATAAAATGGAGACACTATAAAAGTGGTTTAAAATCATGGAAAATACTTGCATCACAGCTTAAGAAAAAAAACTGTCCTCAGAATAAGAGATCCATGGGCAAAGGATGATAAAATCAAATTTAGTGAGGTTCAAGAAGCATTTAAGACATTTTATAAAGGGCTATATTCAAGAGACCCAGGAGGAAGCATGGATGATCTAAATTTTCCTGTACTTCTTGCATCCACCTACTTTAACAGAAAAGCAAAATCAAAAGTTGATAGCTGAGAAAACGGCGATTGAACTGGCTCTGCCATTAGTAGACTCAAAGTAGGTAAATTACAAGGATCTGATGGCTAGTTAAGTTTAGTGAGTCCATGTCACACTGTGATGTACTGGTGACTTGTCCAAGGTGTACCCCGCCTCTTGCCCGTTGACAGTTGAAGATAGGCACCAGCCCCCCGCGACCCCTTGAGGAATAAGCGGTTCAGAAAATGGATAGTTCAAAGTATTTCTCCAACCTCTTTCTCCAGCCTCTTCCCACACAAATAATTCCCTGCTGAAATGAGACAATTTTTCAGCTTTTAAATTGAACATACTATCAAAGTTGCTATACTTGTGTCAAACCTTACGTTTGCCAGGCCTGAAAGAATGCTACCTTGCAACTCAGGCTATAACCATACTTTGTTGGTGTAACCCATATTATTTTGTACAGTGGAAAGACACTGAAGAAAGGTCTCCCATTCCCATACAAGCAATTGTAGGTGACTCAAAAGTACAAAGCTATATAAATACTACAGATGATCCATGGGTCAAGATTCCTCTAAAAGTGCAGAAAAGGATTATTAAAGAATATAAACTGGAGCATGTGACAGACCAAGCACATGGGACACTAGGTTCAAAAATGGAGAGCAAGTGGAATAACAGTATCATGTAATATTACTAAGGGAAATACTGTCTTCACTTTTGAGATGGTTCAAGAAAACCACCTTTTTGAGAAGCAGGACTTCCTCAGGTATTTACAGTTGTGGCATTATGTCAGTATAAACATAAAAAAATTAACAGAGGAAAACATCAGATTCTTACAATTATTTTGAAGAACATATAGCTCATATCTCAAAAAGGGAATATCAGACACATATCAGGGCCTATTGCATCCTAAAATGCTCTCCACAATATATATAAAAAAAATGAGAAAGGGAATCTGGGATAGATATTAATGATTTTTTTATTATTTCTATTATGATTTGTATACTTCTTAAAAGATGCATTTTCAAAAGAGGAAGATTTGTAATAATCCTAGCAAAAATATGTAATGTCTCAGCTTAAGAGAAAAAAACTAATGTTTTGAGGTGCAAGGACTGGCATAACATAGAGAAAGTGAAGGTCAAGCAGGTGAATGTGTGATCTTAGCAAATTTGCACCCTAAAATATATATTTTTCCAATGTAAAAGAGACGTATTAGTGAGTAATGATAGCAATAAATGCAAAATAAGGTACTGTTTAAAGTGAGCTTTTGTGATTTAGATGATGATTCTTTTGAAATCTTTGAAATGTATTTAACATGTAAGTTAGGGGTCAGGATTTGACTAAACTGAACAGAAAGAAGCTGGCCGAGGTAGGGAGACATGGAACATTAGAAAGAAAATTAACAACAGGTCATGAGTTATAAACAGAGCAAGTTCATCTGATGTCAGTAACAATGCAGTTGGGTGTGACAGAAAGACAACAGTGATATCTTGCAAGGATATGTAGGCCAGTAGTGTGATGAAAAGGTATGCATATAGGCAGAGGATCGAAGAACCACAAAAAAGGAACTTGAGTTGGTAAATTGAGCGAAGCAAGTTTATTTCCGGACAGCAGAGACATCATTTACTCATTTGTTGGATCTAAGAACTTTGGGATTTTCTTTTCTTTCGAGGTCCAGTTGGATTACTAGGATTTACAACTACGAGTTATGGAATGTTTGATTTCAATATTCTGCCGAGATGGGTTTGAATCCTTTCTTCAATACAATTCACTTTTATTTATATAGCGCCAACTCAAAACAAATGTCATCTAAAGGCACTTTAAGGTAAAAGTAATTTCAATGCAATTATACAAACATTCCAATCAGTTAAAAGTTTCATATGTAAGGTTGCGATGAGTCATCGATGTGAGGTTGTGCCCCGATCATGCACACTTCAACCACAGCAATTCCTCAGCAATCCCTCATACTGAGCAAGCATGTAGCGACAGTGGAGAAGAAAAACTCCCCTTTAACAGGAAGAAACCTCCGGCAGAACCTGGCTCAGTACAATCGGTCATCTGCCACCACTGTCTGCGGGTCTGAGAAGACAGAGAAGAGACAGCATGGAGGATGGTTGGTCACTTTGAGCATCATCACCGATGTTCCCCATCCAGCAGGGGACTTTATAGTTGAGAAGAGTACCGGACCGTGTGGAGCTTCTATGGGGAGAAAAATACTGAGAGAAAACAGGGTTAACAATCACAATAATAATAGAACAAAATATATCTGGAGAGTGGTAGAAGAAAAAAGTAGAGTTCTTGTAGTAGTTGTTCTGTTTTTATTTAAACTTTTTAAAACTCAAAATTCAATTGAAAGCGGCTGACCTTCAAATTATTGAGTTTTTTACATCCCTAAAGGTTTTTTGATCATAATACAAAGTCTTGGTGTATGTGTTCAGCAAAAATATATGTTTTTATGGGTTTTCTTTAGACAAAGTTTATAAAAACATCGATGGATTGAGCTACTAAAATATATCTAGCTGAGTAACAAAGTGCCAGTTCTCAAGAGGGGCATGGCTGGGGTTTCCTGGCTCACTTCTAGGCTACGAAATCTGACCAGACCATCACAGTCACGGTCACCACATATAAGCTCTTTGCATGAAAATATTTTAGATGACAGTGATAGAGTGAGACTGATGGTTTTCTATTAGTAAAAAGTGTGAAATAAATATATAGTAATTAAACATTTTACTATCATTAAAATTTCTGGACTTGATTTAATCGGTCCAGTTTAAAATCTAGAACCAGAAGACTCGTTAAAAAGTTTAAGATCTTGTGCTTTTCTCATTCCCTATTTATCAGATACTATCTTATTTCATGAGCTGATTTATCTTACACCCCTTCAACCAACCAACCCCACTCTGTATAGAAAAATAAAAACCATCTCTCGGATGGATTTCCATGGATGTAGGTAGTCATAATCCTTTGGAATGTATTTTTTGTGTAACCTTCCTTGGCTATGTTATGGCTAAGTGGACTTCTGTGCTTTGTCATTACAGCATTTTAGTATATTTTCTCTTTAGTTATAGACTCACCTGATCAATCTACAGTGTCTATAAAAAGTATTCATCCCCTAGGATGTTTACCATTTTGAATGCTTTTACAGATTTTGTAGAACACACTTTTAACTGTAAGATTAAACATTTTTGTTAAAAAGAGTAATTATGTTCATCTTGATTTATTTGTAAAGTAAAAAAAGGCTAAAACATTCAAGGGGATGAATACATTTTATAGGCATAGTTGTTACTTGTTAAGCCATTTCCTCTTTCACGCCTTGCGTGTAGTTTTAACCTCTAGTTTATCTCTTAGCTAATTCTGCCTGAAATTCATCTCACCTATTACCCCAAGGTATTACCATCCTTGTATATACAGTTTGTTTTCATCCAATTCTCTTAAAATTATCTTGCTCTCATGCTTGTTAGCCCCTGTTTATCTCACTAGTTTGCTCCTTGTGTGTTTGTCTCTCTTTTATTGCATGATTGTTCGTACTTTTTTTTCTTCATGAAATCATGATTGCTGCCGTTGCTTAATTCCCTAGCAGTAAGTCAGCAGAGTAAAGCAGAGTGTGGTGTTTAAGATTTTAATTAAATAAAAAAAGCAATATAACCTTTCAAAAAGGTAATGGAAAAGATTATGAAAATATAAATGAAAACATAGTTGTCATGTTGCGGTTAAAGGACCCAGGTGCAGAGAGGTGTTTTCAGTTGAAAAAAAATAATCTTAATGATTGTTCAACAGGAAGCGAACAAGGACAGGACATAGTGAGAGAACACGAAGAAAACAGTGACAACAGTTAGATGATGAGGAGCCGACAAAGGACATGTTATAAATACACAAGGGAAGTACTCAGGGAAACAGTCAGGGAAACTCAGGAGAGCTGAGAACAATCAAGGGTGCAGGAGCAGACAGAGATAGGGAAAAAGTCACACTGTCACAGTAGTAAAAACTGTCTCTTTACTATGATCAAAATAATGATAGTTAGAAATCTTATCTTAAATGAGGATTTAACATTGACTAAAATAATTCAACAATAATGGCAGAGCATCTTGTGACAAAAATACCATCAACACTTGATGTTGGCACTGAGGGTAAAAATACTGAGTGCTTCCTTAAAAAGTATATTATATGGGCAAAAATTTTTTTTGACCGGAAAAAAGATAATACAAAAATCGGAATTCGTCTTCTGACTTCTTTTGGTTTCTTGTTTCGTTTATTTGGGACATGCTTTTTGTACATGAGTAGCAGATTGCATACAACTCTGAAAACTGTACTTTCAGGACTTAAACTGCACTGAATTGATGAGCTAGAGGAATGTACCCATCCATTATATTGCAAACACATTTCTGTCTCCTAAAAACAGCACTCATGAAATTGTTTCCACATAGAAAGCAAACATTTTAAAAGTGAATCTGAACACATAGGGGCGTTTAATAATCAAGTATTGGTTTCTAAACAGATCTAATGTCCTCCATTCTCATCAGTAGCACTTTTCACTTTTTTCTGGAAATCAAAATGTTTGACAGCTTGTATGTTTTAAATGTTCCTTTAAAATGCTTTAGCATAGTGCATCACACTTGCCTCATGGTTAATATGAATATTATCCTCAGATGCAAGACTAAAACATTGTTAGCTGCAAACCTGTAGATGGTTTATGATTAGCCGGTCTATCTTTCTATCTCTCTGTCTTTCCTTCCATTTTGCTCAGTGTTTTCCAGGGTAAGTTTTTTCCATTTTTGGTAGTGGCCAAACAGCTAGAAGGAAAAGTATGACAAGGAGTCTGTAAAGGCTGCATTGCTGTTTGTGTTTCGCTCAAGATGAATTAAATGCTTGAGCTACTCTGTTTCTTTTAAAGTCTTTTTTTAAAGTCACTACTTTGTCTTTTAAGAACCCAAACTAATTCAGTAGATGTAGAGTCAAAATGTTAATGGTTGACTTTTGATGAAGGGCTCATATGCTATGCAAAACCCCCTTCAGCACAATTATTTTGTTTGGTCTGCAGTGTGCCTTCTCTAGTTAGTACAGTGATACAATCGCAACTGACAGCATGTCCTGTCTCTGTCTGTGTTTGTCTCTTCATCTGTTTGTCCCTCCATCCATTTGTCTTTTTTGTCCTTTTTTTAAACCCCGTAATCTGGAACACGATTTGCATTGGGTTTCTTTGGAATTTGTTTTCTTTTATTTACTTATGCTTTATTTGAAAATGTGTGTAACTTTAACAAACGGTTTTACATGTGCTGTATTTGATGTGCAATCCTGTCATCACATCCTGAATTTTTTTTTTTTTTAACGATGGTGCTTCCATTCCAAACCATTGATTTACCATAAACACCCTCACCTTCTTATATCTGTTGTGAATCTCCTTCATCCTATTTAACCATTATCTACTGGCCTTCACATTTAATATAGTCACAGGTTATGAGAAATCACGCAGTCTAAATAACATTTCTGGGATGACAGGCTGTCCTCTGCGACTCACTCCAATCACCAGTACCCCCTTTGAGACTTTTGAGCCATCTGGTCTCAGGCGATGTCACTCCCCCATTCCATCCATCTTGTAGGTTAGCCAAAAAAAAACAGAACATAGAAGACAACATGTAGATAACAAAACATAAAATAACACAAAAAATGAAGAAGTGCTACTTACCAGCTTTTCTTTTGTCCCTTTTTTGCACTCCAAAACTTTTGCTTCAAAAGAAAAAAATCAATCCAAGCTGTAATTAAATGCTTAATTCTAGAGATTAGTAGAATCAGAAGCAATTAAAAAATATATTGCTATTGTATTTGAAAATACACAGATTTACTCAATACACTTTACTTATTATCAGGGAAAGAGTCTTGGTTAGTTAAAACTAAAAATGTAGTTTTGCAGTAATTACCTTGTACTAATCCTTGCCTGTTTTTGTTTGCCCTTGCAGTTGAATGCATAAATGCAATACTTAAGAGTAGAATGTATAAAAATAAGAAACTGAAAAACCCTAAATCTCAGAGGGAACAAATTCACACATTTTGCCAAACGCATATAATACTTACGGTACGTAAACTGTACATTTTTAAGGTAACAGCATTTACAATGCCTAGTTGTAGGCTAAATAAAGCAAAAGCATTTAGGCATAAATCCTCAAAAATAAAAACACTTAAGACCCTTAAAAATACCTAAGCTACAGAGTTTGATTTGATCTTTTATTTAAAGACATAGTTTGTTCCTAACGTGAAACTGCTGTAAAATGGAGCAGAAGGTGTTTTGATAAACTGAAAAACTCCTACTCAAGCTCATAAAACTGACACCTTGATTTCCTCCTTCCTCTGCATTTCCACTGTAACTGTACTTGATAAATGAAAAAAATCTACAGTTTTCGATAGTTTAGAACATATGAATGCACAGGTGTTGTGGATCAGTGAGTCCCAATTTCTAAAGGGGTCTAAAATATCCCTTTTTTAGAGGTAGAAGAGGCCAATGTTTTGTTATTCAACCAATTTATGATGTAAAACTTACAAAAATTCCATATTCAATCAATCAACTCCTCTTACTTTTTTCCCCAAAGTGTCATAACTCAATTACTGTTGCGAATCATTGTGAAAATGGATTAACACTGCAGAGCTGGTGCATGTGATAGTAATTTTTTCCCTTTAGGAAAATTGATAGCAAACATCATCAAGGCTTATTACCATGTTTACCTGGGCCTTCATTTTAAAAACAGAATTTTCTAGAACTTCACCCCTCATCTGCTGTCCTCTCACCTGGGCTCTCCTCCAAACACTGAGCTGTAAAGCCTGCGGGAAGATATTATTTCTTTGTAAGTGATTATTTTAAGGGGTAAAATTATCAGAATGTCATCACCTCAGTGGATAGTTCATACAGTAGGCAGAGGGAGTAGTTGTCAAATCTCTCATTATTCCAAGATGTCTGTCAAATTACAATTTGTCTAAAATGATTAAGTGCAAATAAAGGCTATATTATTTATTTAAAGTTTATTGTTCAGTTTCTAAATTTGAAGGTAAAGTAAGGCTCTGTTTTGAAGACAAAATGTGATTGAAGCTCAGTCCACACCATAGTGAACTGAGACTAGCGAAAGGGAGATCAGAGTAGTTTGTTCCCTCCTAGAATATTCTCTCTCGTAGAATGGTTATTCATGTTGTATCCTAACATTTTTACTGTAATGCAGAAAATCAGTTATTTTCTTACCAGCTTAGTAAAGAGTACTTGTTGCTTTAGTTTTAGATTTTTGGTAGAAATAAGGACCATGAAAGGTTGAGGTGTGATGGTAAAACAAAAGCAAGTACTTTGCTTAAGTTTAAAAAAAATGATATTTTGGTGGACCGCCTTTTTATGGGGGGATTCTGCAAATTATAACAAATTTCAGATACTGCAGCTCAGCAACAGGATGAGAAGCATGGTTTTACTCAGGTCTGAGTTGATTAACATTTTTATTACCACCTCTGCCATCCATTGCATTACTACTTGAATCTGCAACCAGAATCACTATTTTTAGTTTTTTCCCCTTTCGGCTTTCTCTGTCTTTCCCTGTTTTTACCCCAAACTTTACCCCCAAACCCCTACCCTCCCTCTTTTGTCTGTCCATCTTGTCTTTTTTTTACGGCTGTGACTGCTTAGTCGGAGGCACCATGAATGGCTACTGGAGTGACAGTCCATGGTAGAAGAAAAGCAGACGCCCAATGCCAGATAAGACGAAGACAACTACGAGGAGGATTATTGAAAAATGGCTGAGATTAAAAGGATTACAGAGTGTGCCCTGATCTGCATCTACCTCTGAACAAAGATGCATACCCAATTCCCAACATGGATTTGTTTCTTTTACTTTTTTGGTCTTAAAGAAAGACACAGAGAGATAATTGTTTTAACTGGATCTTTGACATCCCTTAGCATTAATTTGTCTCAGCATATTTTGTATTATTTGTCTCTGTAAAAACTTCTATATGCAACTTGTTTTTACAAAGGATTGTTGTGCTGAAATGTCATAACAGACCTGTCTGATAATGCAGCTTCAAACCCTGAAAGGAAGCTAAGCTCTTATGTTTTTCGTTCTTCTTCTCACATTGTTCTGGAGGAGAATCAAAACTTTCATTCCTTATGATTTACCAGATTATAACAAGACAGGCATCTGTGTTCACTGGACAAACATTGTTTTAACTCCAGCATATATAAAACATTGTTAAAAACAATCCAATCTTCTGCCATATTACAGTGATGGCAGCTGAACACAACTATCCTCTTAAACACTGTGTAGGAGGATGCTTGTATTTTCAAGCTCAGACCTTGAAAATGCAATCAAAGCAACATATCATCTTGATGTTCTAAGAATAGAGCTACATCTAAAAATTGATTACAACTTGTAATGACAATGAATTCATGTCTGTCATACAGATACAACCTAAAAGAAGAAGGAAAGTGTATAGACTATAGCAGAGGACACTTGTATGTCAAAGGGCCACTAATATAGCACTAACAAATAACTGAGAGGCAATATAGTTACTTAGTTTTGTGTTATAAATAAACATATACAATATAAACACACACACACACACATTTAATTATTTATTTAATGTTATTTTACCTCCTCACAACTATTCCTTATGACTACAGTAGTCACCTAACCAGAGGGTTCTGCTTGTCACAACACTGTAAATATATACGTTTTTGCATGGTCTTCCAGGGCAAGCAACAAGTACAGATACATGAATAATAACATAAGGAAGCTTGACATTTTTGTTTAAAACATAAGGAATGTATATAATACATTTGGACTGCTATAAGAGTGTATGTGTTTTGACACATACCTATAATATACATTGGCATGCAGAACAAAGCTACTGTAATCTCAGTGAATGCAAGTAGAAGTTGGCAGGGCTGAAATTTTGCATGCTAAAATGTTGATGCTGTTAATGAGAACAGATCAACTTAGGTACTGTAATGGGGATAGGTCAGGGAGGGACAGATTATTTTTTCTCGATGGGAAGGGGGAACATTTATAGTAACTGCTATAAAGCTGCTTTGTTATAGATTTTGAGATACTTCATTTTTATTTGCTTTTCTATTCAAAAAGAACTGTTGAAAAATCTACATATTTTTCAGAGATATGCAACTAAAAGCAGAAGTTGATCTAATTTAAAAGAAATAAAAAACATAAGGTCAATTTATCTGCTGCAAGTGGAAAAAAAATCTTCTGAGACTGCTTCTCACCAAAGTTCATAGTTTGGACACATAATTTCAGTTGTTTTTAGTCTGAAATATGCTGTTAGCTGTGACATCATTTAGACTGCAGTGAGTTCGGAACATAAATGCATATGTAGCAAAAATGTGGAAAAAAAAGAAGAATGCTGAAAAAAATGCCATTAGGCAAAACTGGATTGTGGTCCATTTTACTCGAGCTCCAAGTCTATAATTCTTTGTCATATTTATTTGATTTGAAATGTTTATTTTACTATTGAATCATAAGAGTGTGGAATATGTTCTGATATTATGACTGTTGGCTGCAATTTTGCCAAATCTGTAATTCAACTTTTAATTCATGATCCAGATATGAGGCTGTATAAGAGTTTGCATTTAACTAAGAAGACAAATATCTTAAATTATATGATCTCAGTTTGTACAGCTTATGCCTATTTTAGTAATCTATCTTGTTATTATTCATTGACAACTCAGGTATCCACCATCTTTCCATGTGATTCCTTTTTGTTATGTGTTCCAACTTTTGCATCGTATGTATACAAAATCAAGACTCCAGGACAAAAACTGTACTCTTCTGTGCATGTTTGTACTACATGCTCTTATCACCTGTTTCCAAAATGCTATTTAACATTCACTATTCTAGTATGTATCCTGCCTCCTTCTCCTTGTGAGGTCCCCTTGCTTTCCCACCAAATTATAGAGTATCACGTCTGTGAGACACAAGCCTTTCATGCACAAGGAAACTGTTAAATAAAATAGGTAAATTGACTATGTTTTGCATATAAAAACATACTTAAAAGGAGACTTAAAGGAGGAGGGGACAGGAAAAGAAAATAAACTGATGAGGGAATAGAATGAAATGTTGAAGAAATATTTAGATGTAAGTGTTTTAAAATGATTTGTTCTGAGTAGTCTATCAACTGAGCAACATCGAAGAGAGGAGATGGTGATGGATGGATTGGTTCTGGGCAAGACATAAAGGTGTGATGATATGATGGAGGACAGAAAGAAACAAAGGACAATTCCCTTCATCATGTAAGAATGTGAACTCCACTGTTGTACTGTGCACTGTTTGTGTTGTTTGTCCTCACCCTGTGTTTGTGGTTATGTATCAGTGTAAGACTTTATTTTTGTTTGAGTTTTTTGTTCATTTTGTTTTGTGTTTCATATTCGTTTTCTTTCCAGCAGCGTCTGTTTGTTCCACTTCTGGGACAAACAGCCTTCACAAACTCCACTCTCAGCTTGTTCCATCTCACACAGGTGCAGGGTGATTGATTGCAGAATGTCATGTGAGCAAACACAAACTGCAACAAATTCCAAGTATTTATCACAAATATTATACATGTAAATCTGTGTAGGTTTGTTGGAAACACCAACAGAGGACTTCCACTACTGTTGATTTGTTGTTTATTTTCTAGTCTTCAACCTGGTCCCGGTTGGCTGCAGTCCTCTGGTTTAAAAACTGAACTCTGCCCATTTTATTATTTTTATTACTTCATTGCCAATTGATCTTTGTTATATCAGAGAACTGACCAGCCTCCTCAATGACTTCTGCATTTTAATTATTTGTGTGGGTTTATCAGATGTAACCTGTGTCATAATCAGCCTTTGTTTATAGTGTACTTGCATGCTGGGTTTGCTGTGGAAGCGTGATACTAATGTCTTTTGTAATGACACGAAGAACACACTAGCGACACACGGACATACACAGAACATTTACACTGTAAGCTACATTAAATGGTTCGGTTTTCTTCATTCAATTCTTACACAACCTTATGAGAAGTATTTGAAAGGTGTGTGCCACTGGTAAAGTAAAATTGCCTTTCTATAATGTTTTGCATTGTAATTATCACAATGGACTCTTTGCCAGTAGCATCTTTGAAGTTTAAAAACCACTGAACTTGCATTTCATTTCATGATCCATAGAAAATGTATTTATCAATCAAAAAGAGGGTGTTCAACAATCACTGAATAAAAGTAGATATTGATAAAGATGTGAAACAACATTAAAATAAATTCTTCTATTGTAACAGTGGCATAATCTAACACGGCAGAATAAAGAGGACTCCAACCTTTACTTCCATTATATTTATACAGGGGGGCAAATAACATTTAAAGAAGTAACTGATTTTAATGGAATCGCTACAAAAAGTGTAACATGAAATACTTTCTTATTTATTATTATTTTGATATAAAACAAAGACACAAATAGCAAGATAATATGAATAAGTATGTTACAGTTACTCATTAAAATGGGTGTTAACCAGTGCTATTGATTTACAGCTAATTTATTTTGCAGCTGAAGATAAAGGTAAATTTTGTTTCCATTACAAGAACTCAGATACATTTAAAGTGGGTGCAAGCAATATTTTAATGCAAAGGTTTATTTTATAAGGTAAGGGAAAGTTCATTTATAGCAACTTTCATACACAAGGTAATCCAACATGATGTCAAAAGTAAGAAAGGAAATAAAGGATATCAGTTTTGCATACAATTAAACAGTTTTAAAATACAGACATTAAATGCATAAACAATTGGCTGATTAGTCCGATTATTTGATCAAAAGCTCCTAAAAACTAACTTTTTTGAAATTCCTAATTAAAGGAACCTACAGTCTCTGGGCATCTTAGGTTTTGAAGGAGTTTGTTTCAGAGCTGAGGGGCATACAACCAGAAACTCACCTTTAGTTCTGTTCCTGAGAGCACTAAGTAAGCTGTTCTCTAAAGACCTGAAGGGGGTACAGATGTTATAGTTGACAAGCAACTCACAGATTTATTTTGGCCCAAGGTCAATTTTTGCTTTATAGACCTCCAGCAGAATTTTAAAATCTCTTGACAAACAGGTAGCCAGTACAGTAATTCCAGAACTTGCATGATCTGACCAATGTTCATGTTATTGGATGCGCTTAGTGTGGAAAAACTGAACCAATATAATATATAAAAATCAACTGAAGTAAACTGAGGTGTTTTAGTAAATGTGGCACATTGTAATTGTGTGCAGATTTTGTTTGGTTCCTGCCATTCTACAACAGTGGCAGAATTACTGGTTAATTAAAGAGACTATGGAGAAAGACTGGTCATCCACTGAAACAAAAGAAGGGAGGGCAAACCACGTTGCATGTTCAACTAATTTCACTTTAATAACTGGTGCTTTACCTTTAGACCAGCAACTAGTATGTTGGTGGTATTTTGACATGCACAGCACAGGGAGCAGAGTATTGTAAACACATGACAATGTAGTGTCATAAGTCACAAATTGTTGTGGAAATAAGATCATTTAATGAACAAACAATTTATAGTCATTTTTTAAAGAAAAAATAACTTAGATAACATCTGCTTTGACATGATGCTATTTCTAAAATAAGATTAACTTTATCTTTAAGTGGGAGTTGGGGAAGTCATTGGGCTTGGGGAACCATTCTAACATAATGGTAGGGAAAACACTGCCAAACGCCATAACAGCCATTAAAACGGGTTTAAGTTGGTAGTTGGGCAGTAATGCTAGAAAATTAAGCTTTTAGTGGAAAACCATTCAGATTGGTTTGGAAGTAAACAAAGTATGGACAGGTGGAATAGCACCATGACCCTCACTAATAACTATGGTGAAGGATCTGTGATGCTTGGGATCTCTTTCTCTTCCAAATGCTTGGGATGTAGCATGCCATGTATCCTGAAATATCTTCAGCATTTTTGATAAAAGTTAGAACACGGGTCATTATTGTTTCTTTGAGCAGGTTAATGATAAAAAACAGAAAGTCAAAATAACAGAAATAGTACGCTAAACACAAAATGTAATTTCTTCCTTGAGTGCCGCAGTTCACAGACTTTTATACTGCAGAAGAAAAACAGTGGAGAAACTTAAAGCAGAGAACATATAATGCCACTTTTCCAAAATGTTGCTTTAGTCCAGCCCAGTACGGTCTGGTTGGGTTTCCATTGCAATCTCAGGAACACAACAGTGAGCGAGGAAATGGGCGGGCTCAGCGTAGCAAAGTGGTGAGAAGAGTCACTGATGTCATTCATAAGCCTAGTAAACAAATAGGGGTTGCATACGGAGTGGAATGGATAAAGCAATCAACAGATAAAACAATGGATGGACTGACCCAGTAGCTGCTCCTGACGCTGTGGCTGCACTAACCCCTAATTTCCACCACATGTGTTCCAATCCGACATGCACTCTGCAGCCATTCGCTGCCGTACTCAATTACACTGCATACGCTCCACATCCGCTCTACTCCGGAACCCAGAGGTGCTCAAAGTAGCATGTGTGGGAATTGTGAGATCTTGTGATGAAGAACGGTAATAATATGGAAGTGAGACCAAAACTATTCATTACGTGGAAGATGAACAAAAAACAGCTTAATTTACTTCTCTTTCCACTTCGAGAATCAGCTTCTCTTGCTCCATGTCCTGTTGGTTTTCTCTTGTATCTGAACATGTATTTGTTGACCCACGCACCTACTATGTTGTGCGACAGGAAATGAGAAAATAGCATTAAGAATGAAATCATTTTTGATTTTATGTGTGTATAGATTATGTATAAACATGCATGATGATTTTAGGTAACACATATGCATAAGTATATGCGAGACTATATTAATATAGATATGCATACAAAAAAATCTAGTCTGTCTACTGATATATTTTGAAAAAAAAAGATATAGTGCATGTTCGTTATCCTGTGCTCTGTGATTTGTGTAGATTGCCTGCAAACTTGCTCCGGCATCCAGCAATTATAGTATTGACCCTATTTTCGCTGGATCGCGAATTGGCGGCCGGTGCCCTGCGCCGCTCAGTGGCAGCAGTGGAAATTCTCTCATTCTCTACAATGGATTCGTTTTTGCTGATGAGTACATGGCGGAGTGGAGCGCTTGCAGTAGAAATTGGGGGTAATACATTGTGCAGGGGATGAGGGGCGAAGCTCCCTACGTTGGTACGAATGAGTGACATCATTTTACTGGACCAGTGAGGTGTTGGGTCACCTTAGCCCTCTTCAGACTGAGGCAGATTAGATAAACTAGATAAAGGAAATGTGTGACATACAGGCCCAACCGACCCTAATGGAAAAGGGGGCATCACAAAGGAGCAAGGACTGTGAACTATTCAGATAGATTCTGCAAAGAGCACAAGTCAGAGATCCCTCTTTTCTTTAGCACCAATCTTTTGAATTATGTGTCCTGTGCAAAATTTGCAGGGGGGGGTAGTGACAGTAGTACTATTTTTTCTTAACATGGAATTGTGACCACTGAGTAGATACGCTCTCAAGAAAAACTTGTTTTTTCTTTCTAGTGTTGTGATTATGTTGCTACAGTAAAATATTTTGATAAAAGTATGAGTTTTTAAGTCAAAACTATTTCATACATCTTTATCAAGGGGGAGAGGCAACAAATTGGTCAGCATTTGGATGTAGTGGTAGTTGGGGGCAAAGTCTATAAAGACTTTGAGGTCTAATTAAGTATTGATGCTTTTGGCAAAAAGACTTGCATGTTATGTGGTTTCATGTTGTGTGTTAGTTTAACAGAGGAGGAAATAAAACAATAAACTTCTTAATTTGATGGTGGATAAAATAATTGCAATATAATTTATCATCCTGAATCTCCTGCTGGGTGGCTCTATGGGTCTAAGTGACTGTTGATAACCTTGACAGTCATAAAGTGTGGATTTAGGATTGAATAGGATTTTTAGTGAAAAGAAAGCAAGAAAAAGCATTATTTTACCCACCTGCATCATCCAATTCATTTGACCTTTATTTACACCAGAACTGGATGGTATTCCTTCTCTTTAAAGTGATGGAAAATATACTTAAATGATTTACTGTATATACAGTGAATTGTATTTGACTATTACCATTATCACAATGACCTTAAAGAAGGTCATTGTGAACCATGGTCTGGTGTTTGAAGGATCAAGAGTTATTGCTCGTATACTTTGGATAATGACTGACTTTTTTCTCTCATTTTTCTTTGCAGTGCTGAGCTTCTAACTCGTTCATCATCAAGAGGAGCACAGTAAATATCTCAAGTGCTGCTGTTCCACTTTTTCCTAAACATTTTCAATGTAGCAACTGAAAGAAAGAGCAACAGAAGATGAAGGAGTTTTACATATGTCCCACAACCTGATTGCTTTCATTATCATATGCTATGGAAAAGAGAAAAGCCTTTCAAACAGGTATATTCTTTAGAAGCTTTCCAACACCTTCGGAGCAAATGAAACACAGAAGGAGAGTCACAAAGTATTATCTTGAGAGTTGAGTTTGGAGATAATCTACCAGGGCGTCACCATATTCACAGCTCTAAATAACTATTACTTTACCGATGGTAACTTTTATTTAAAGAACCTCCAGTCATATCATCTGACTTCAGTAACTTAGATCTGTTCAGTTCCATTAAGGACCATAAAAGAAGAACGCAACTTCCTACTGCTTAACTTCCCAAATAATCTGTACTCAGCTAAAGGACTTCTATAAAAAACACTGACGACTAGTAGGGTTCAGAAAATGATCATCCTAATTCTGATGTTGCAGTGGACTACAAATCATCTTGAGAAGTTCAAACAATCCTAATCCTGTCCATTTTCACCTACTCTGACAGATTTTAAGTAAAGTCACATGGATGGATATATCAGATGGTACAAGCAGAAATTGATATAAACGGTAAAATTAAAAAAATAGTCTTTCACTGACAATTAAGATGTAACTGGATCTTTTTCGTTTCTTCCAACGTTATCATACAGTTCTATACCATCTCCAGCACCTTCTCTGCAACCGAGCATTGAAAATGCTCCTCATCTCTAGCAAATGTTGCATGGCATGAATTGAAACAATTTTAAAGAAAATTTTAATCAGAAGAATGAATAGAAATTTGAGTGGAGATAAATAGGAGAAATAAGTTTTTTTTTCCACTTAGTAATTTTAGAGAGAAAAAATGCATCATTTGCCTTGAACCCCCTGACTTGCTGTTAAAATTAGAAATGAACATATCCTACAGGAAATGGCACTTCCTGGAGAAATAATGAACGAAGAACTACTTCTGTGTCTTCCTTTGCAAATGAAGAGGAACAGAGTTCCGGCAGACATTGCTCCTCCCGGAATGTGAAACACAATAGACTTCGTTGAGAAAGCTGGTTGCTGGCAAAATAACAGAACGTCTCTGCTAAGCTATTCTATGAAGAGGAATGACAAGGCACTGATTAACAGCATGAATATTTTGCATGTCTTCTGCAAGCCACTCTGATCTCTCTTTATGAATAACAATTCTAAAATTTTAAGTGTTTACTTTGAACTGTTTGTGTTTAAATGCTACAGATTGTTCTGACAAAACATTCTTTTTTGGATGTAATAAGATCCCAATGTAAAAAAAAAAATTGTTGAGCTTCTTACAAAAAGGATTGCTGCATCAAACATGCGGACCCTTTAAAAAAAATGCTACAATATGCTCTGGTTCTACTACATCACTCTTGTGTTACCAACAGTACTTCTTATATGGTTGCTTTTTGCCTTCTTCCCACACCAGTTATTTTTCTTCTTCTTGTAGCCTTTATCAAAACCTCGAACTATCCAATGGCAGCTGAGTGTGCCTGTGCCAGTAACCGGATGCAAACCTTATTTTAGGCTAAACTGTGCTATTACTGATTCTGTGAGTCTGAACTTAATGTGTCAGCTGTACCTTTACTTGGATCTTTCTGTTTGACCCAGGGATGTAAGGTATCACCCTGTTCTTAAACACGGTCAATGCATTTCAAAAGGGATTTTTTTTTCTCTCCACATAATTTCTATTATTTATTTGAGTCTATAATGTGTCTTTGTCATGAATTAGTGTTAAGTAACCTGAAGAATACAATATTAAGGTTCATTTATGTTATGCAAGTTCCATAAAAAGATAAGAAACATAGCTGTAGCTAACCTCTTAGCAATTTCAGATAGCTGGCATTGTAATCACATTTCAGATTTTGAGATAAAATACTTCTCTGATTTTGACCATTCAGTTGTACTGCCAAAATATAAATAAGGGACAGTGACTTGTAGATATAACCTACATGGGTACAAATCTAAAACATAGGAATATAGGAACATTTCAATACCAAAATTGACCAAGTAAACATATTTCAGAGAAGAGTAGCTCTTGTATTTACTGTCAAACAGATCTGGCTCTTCTCATCATTTCTTTCCTGAAAACATGTATTTCACCATGCCATGTATATGTTGCACGGTGTATCATAAAAAAACGTTTGGAAAATAGTAACAAACCTCAAAGCAACATAACGTTGTTTAATAAAGTCAAAGATAAGATATTGAATTTTCTGTGTGCAAACAAAGCAGGTAGTCTCTGATTCCTGAAGTATACAGGGAGCAAAATGTTTTGGAAGAAGATCAGAGAGGAAGCCAGTTGATTGTTTTAATCTTGTTTAAAAATATATGCTTGTACTTATGTTTTACTGTAGTGCTGAGAAATGTTGGATATATGAGCTACTAATTTGCAAAAGTACGTCTGTTTTTGAGAAGTGAAATGACACTAGTGCCAGAAACACAGAGTAAAAGAATAATTTACTAAAAAATGAATAACAATATGATCAGCAATCACTTTGGCTAAGTATCCACACTGTTTCATCAAACGTCTGGATACATTGAGAACAGTTTTATAGTAGAGAAATTTATTTTTGGAATCATTTGATACTCTGATTTCACATGATGATTTGTATGATTTATGTATTCTGTATCATATGGTGTTTGGTGCTGTGGTGTGAGCTGTTCTGGAGTTGTGACATCAGCAAATTTGTCTAAAACTTTATGGTAAAACAGAGTGTGAGTTAACAAGAAGGGTGCAGGTCTTTTCATCCCTTTGTCAATACATACTGTGTATTTCGCCACAGTTTTTAGTATAAAGAGGAGGTAGCCCATGAGACATTTCATAATATTGAAAAGAGCTTGACAGAGTTTGGACCCAAAACAAGACCACAATTCAGAAAGTTCAGTTAAGGGGGTTTTATTTACAAGGTCTAGAAAATGTGCACTCCGGAGTCGGGAAGCTTCAGAGCGGGCACGGCCAGGTCATGTACCCCAAGGGCAGCTGCTCAGGAGTCTTCAGCTGAGTAAAGCTTTGGGAGCAGGGGAGGAGGAATGTTCAGAATGACCAGGAATGGTCCAATGCAGAATCGAAAAATAACTTAACTTCACAGGGGAGGAGTTCAAAGGTCCGTGATCCAAAATTCAGTAGTCCAAGACAGTCCAGGTCTAATCTCCAGAGAGGCAGTGTAAATCCTTGGATAGGGCAGAGGCAGAGGTCAGATGACAACAGGGGGGTCAGGTACACAATGAGGCAGTCGGACATGAACGCTTGATAGCTGTGACAGGTAGTGGCAACAGACAATCTCGCACTGAGTTGCTGCAGGGCAGGAGCTTAAATAGGGAGCAGCCCAGGTGGGACCGATCAGCCAATTAGCAGGCTGGTGAGCAGGAGAAAAACAAGACACACAGTGCCAAGCATGACATTACCCCTTCCTCAAGGGGCGGCTCTTGACGCCCCACGGGGCTGATCAGGATGCTGACTATGAAAATCCCGGATGAGGGACTTGTCCACAATGAAGCGAGATGGAACCCAAGACCTCTCCTCTGGCCCATAGCCCATCCAGTCCACCAGGTACTGTACCCCACGTCCCCAACGCCTGGAACGCAGAAGTCGCCGAACCGTGAAGACCGGGCCACCAGCAAGGAATCGGGCGGGCGGAGGGGGTTTGGAAGGAGGGTTTAAGCTAGAGGAGACCGCTGGCTTAACCTTGGACACATGGAAAGTTGGATGAACTCTCATGGAATGGGGAAGCTTTAACCGAACAGCCACTGGATTTATAATCTTGGAAACAGGAAACGGCCCCACGAAACGGGGTGCCAACTTACGGTTCTCCACCTTGAGGGGGAGGTCCTTAGTCGAAAGCCACACCCTCTGTCCAACGACGTATCTGGGGGCCATTGATCGGCGCCTGTTGGCACAGCGTGAGTAGACGGCCGATGTCTTACAAAGCGCAGCTCTGGCCTTACGCCACACTCTCAGGCATCGACGGACCGCAACATGAGCTGCAGGGACAGAGGCTGACTTTTCTTGGTTAGAAAACACAGGGGGGTGAAAACCATAGACAACATGGAAAGGAGATAAACCTGTGGCAGAAGATGGCAAACCGTTCATGGCATATTCTACCCAGGGTAGGTTCTTGGCCCAGGAGGTAGGATTGTCACAACATAAGGCACGAAGTTTTGATTCAACCTCCTGGTTCATCCTTTCCGTCTGCCCATCTGACTGTGGGTGAAAACCAGAAGAGATGCTGATGTTGATGCCCAGCTGTGAGCAGAATTCTCTCCAGAATCTGGAAATGAACTGTGGTCCACGGTCTGAGACAATGTCTCGAGGGAAACCATGCAGCCGGAAGACTTCTTGAGCCATGATGTCAGCCAACTTAGCTGCAGTAGGCATTTTGACCAAAGGAACCAGATGCACCATCTTTGAAAAACGGTCAACGATTGTCAATAGGACAGTCTTACCCTCAGAGGGAGGAAGGCCTGTAACGAAATCCATGGATATGTGTGACCATGGCCGATGCGGAATGGACAGAGGAAGCAGAAGACCAGCAGGGGGTCGTCGGGATGGCTTAGTTCTGGCACACAGAGAGCAGGCTGACACAAATTCTCTGGTGTCCTTTCGGAGGGTTGGCCACCAGAACCTGGACTGTACAACAGCAGTGGTCTTAGTGATACCTGGATGGCAAAATAGTTTGGAGTTGTGGCAGAAACTAAGCACTTTGGAGATGAGGAATTCAGGAACAAAGAGGCGATCCTTAGGACACAGAATCGGTGGAGGAGAGTCTCGATGACTTCTAGTGACCAGTCTTTCAAGGGCTGTCCTAGTGACTGAAAGGCGAACAGATTTAGGCAGGATATACTCCGTAGACTCGGTGGGTTGGATAACGGTCTCACCCTCGAAAACCCTGGACAGGGCGTCCGGTTTGATGTTCTTGTGACCTGGACGAAAAGACAAAGTAAAGTTGAAACGGTTGAAAAACAGAGCCCACCTGGCCTGGCGGGGGTTGAGTCGCTTGGCAGTCTTCAAGTACTCAAGATTCTTATGGTCAGTCCATACCACAAATTGATGGCTGGCCCCTTCAAGCCAATGTCGCCACTCCTCCAACGCTAATCTGATAGCCAACAGTTCTCTGTCGCCTACATCATAGTTCCTCTCTGAGGGGGATAGCTTATGGGACAGAAAGGCACATGGGTGAAGCCTTCCGTCCACTGCAGAGCGTTGAGAAAGGATGGCGCCAATACCTGTACTAGAGGCATCCACCTCTACAACAAAGGGCCTTGATGGATCTGGTAGGCGCAGAACAGGTGCAGACGTAAAACATGACTTGAGCGCCTCAAACGCCCCTTGGGCCTCTTTGGTCCAAAAGAACCCAACCTTGGATGACGTTAACTGATGTAAAGGGGCTGCGACAGAGCTGAAGTTATGGATAAATCGGCGGTAGAAATTGGCAAAACCAAGGAACCGTTGTAGTTCCTTGGTGCTGGTGGGTCTAGGCCAATTGGTGACTGCAGAGACTTTCTGCGGATCCATCTTTATCTCCCCTGGTGAGACAACAAAACCCAGAAATGAAACTGACTCTTTATGAAACTCGCACTTCTCCGCCTTAACAAAGAGTTGATTCTGGAGCAGTCTGAGTAGCACCTGACGTAAATGAGAAATATGACTTTGGAGATCCTTTGAAAAAATTAGTATGTCATCTAAGTATATAAACACAAACTTGTTAATCATATCCCTTAGCACATCATTGACTAGAGTCTGGAACACTGCTGGAGCATTGGTTAACCCAAAAGGCATGACGAGATATTCATAGTGACCAGAGGGTGTGTTAAAGGCAGTCTTCCACTCATCCCCTTCCCTGATACGCACTAAATGATAGGCGTTCCTGAGATCGAGCTTAGTGAAGATGGTACTCCCTTGTAGAAGCTCGAACGCAGAGGACATTAGGGGAAGTGGGTAGCGGTTCTTAACCGTGATGTTATTAAGGCCTCTATAATCAATACATGGCCGGAGGGAGCCATCCTTTTTCCCAACAAAAAAAAATCCAGCTCCGGCAGGGGAAGTGGATCTCCTAATGAGTCCGGCCTTAAGAGCCTCTGAGATGTAGCTTTTCATGGCCTCCTTCTCAGGACCTGACAGAGAAAATAACCTACCCCGGGGAGGTGTAGACCCTGGGGTCAGTTCAATGGGGCAGTCAAAAGGCCTGTGAGGAGGTAGTGAGGTGGCCTTGGATTTATTAAAAACCTCCTTCAAATCATGATAGACAACAGGAACCAAGGATAAGTCAGCCTTTATCGAGCGGTCTTCAGTTAGAGTGTTAGTACGTGACCAAGCTTCTAACAGACACGTGGAGGAACATGATGGGCTCCAGCTGAGAATCTCTCCCTTGATCCAATCAATAACTGGGTTATGTCGTTTAAGCCATGAGTTACCCAAAATGACGGGCAAGTCAGGCGAATGGATAAGGAGAAATGAAACCTCTTCTTGGTGATTGCCTGCAAGAATCATGGAAACAGGAGAGCTCTGGTGAGTGACACTATGAATCTTATGGCCATCAATAGCAAAGACTTCTCTAGGATTGTCTAAAGGTAAAACAGAGAGGTTAAGTGTCTTAGCCATTTCCAGATCCATGAATTCTGAGTCAGCCCCAGAGTCAATAAATACTGGGACCTCCTTAGAGGAAGAGGGGAAAACAGCAAGCATTACAGGATGGGGAAAATCTTTACAATTAGAAATAGGGCTCAGCAAAGTTCCCCTTACCTTTACTGAGCCATGGCTTTTACTGGGCATTTGGCAGCTTGATGATCCTTTCCTCCACAATAAAAACAAAGACGTTGGAGGAGTCTTCTATCTCGTTCCTCCTTGGACAGCCTTGTTCGCCCAATCAGCATTGGTTCCTCTGGAGATCTAGCTGGATCAAGAGAAGTTGTGGCAGACGGAGGGGTAAAGACAGAGGACGAAAAGGGTCTGGGCTGATTACTTCTGAGCCTCTCCCTTCTTCTCTCTCTAAGTCTCAGATCGATCCTTGTGGCTAGCTGTTCTAGCCCCTTAAGAGTCTTTGGGGGGTCTCTTGTTGCAATCTCATCCTTGATGTCCTCTGACAGACCCTGATAGAAGGCATCATATAAGGCCTCTGAGTTCCATTTGCAATCAGACATAAAAGAATGAAAATCAATGATGTACTCAGTAACTGGTCTGGTTCTCTGCCTGAGGGTAAACAGTCTGCGAGCAGCCTCCCTTTCCGGGCGGACAGGGTCAAACACTCTTTTGAGCTCTTCATTGAACGCTGTGAAGGAATAACAGATGGGGGAGTCGTTGTCCCATTCAGTTGTCCCCCACACTTTTGCCCTGCCAGACAGCAAAGAGATGACATATGCCACTTTGGAGCGTTCTGAAGGGAAGGAGGATGGTTGCAATTCAAAATGCAGGGAGCACTGGGTGATAAAGGGCCTGCACTCCTCAGCGTTGCCAGAAAAACGTTCAGGAGCCGGTATTTTAGGTTCACATCCTGGATTAACTGTTACAGGAGCTTGGGAAGTAGTAGGGGCAGCTGTGCTATCTGACAATCGTGCTGCTGTAACGACGGTTAAATCTGATAACCCTTTAAGAACCTTGTGCATGTCATCCTGAAGCTGAGTAATAGATGATTCAACTGCTTTAACCCAATTCTGGTCAGGTCTTGGGTCCATGATGGCGAGATTGTACTGAAAAGAGCTTGACAGAGTTTGGACCCAAAACAAGACCACAATTCAGAAAGTTCAGTTAAGGGGTTTTATTTACAAGGTCTAGAAAATGTGCACTCCGGAGTCGGGAAGCTTCAGAGCGGGCACGGCCAGGTCATGTACCCAAGGGCAGCTGCTCAGGAGTCTTCAGCTGAGTAAAGCTTTGGGAGCAGGGGAGGAGGAATGTTCAAAATGACCAGGAAAGGTCCAATGCAGAATCGAAAAATAACTTAACTGCACAGGGGAGGAGTTCAAAGGTCCGTGATCCAAAATTCAGTAGTCCAAGACAGTCCAGGTCTAATCTCCAGAGAGGCAGTGTAAATCCTTGGATAGGGCAGAGGCAGAGCGTTCAGATGACAACAGGAAGAGACAGGGTACACAATGAGGCAGTCGGACATGAACGCTTGAGAGCTGTGACAGGTAGTGGCAACAGACAATCTCGCACTGAGTTGCTGCAGGGCAGGAGCTTAAATAGGGAGCAGCCCAGGTGGGACCAATCAGCCAATTAGCAGGCTGGTGAGCAGGAGAAAAACAAGACACACAGTGCCAAGCATGACAAATATGCATTTATTTTTTTATCCTTTAAGAGACTATTCGGATCTGCCTTACCAACCAATGATTTCAAATAATTTTCTAAAATCAAAACCTACTCATAGTCCACTGTAAGGAAATACAAATAATTGTCTTCAAAAAAAACAAAAAACTGTTGGCAGCACGAGGTTGCTTAGAATTATTTTGGTTTGATCAAAGGTTTAATTCTTGTATTTTAGTCAACAAGCCCTATTGGGGATTAGAACAACACCTAATGAAAGGGCGACATTTAAAGTCCTCAGAAAATAAACAAATAAATTCAATTAAATGTGAAGTGAGCCTTTTTTTACAGCTATTTCTCTCCATAGTTCATCAGAACACATAACTACCTAGAGAGATCACTTGACAACCAACAGTTCAGTAGATGGGACAAAATGGCAGCTTGCGTCAACAATTGAGGTATAATTTGGCAAATGGATACACTGGCCTGTAGCCTGAAATAGTCTTGGGATTCTGTTTTGTTTTTCTTTATTCGTGCATTATGTGTGTATGTCTTTTATTTTGCACCAGATAAACTGTTAAAACATGTCATCTAAATAGTCTTCCCCTGATTCTTGCTTACGGAAGTTGAGCAAATGATAATAAAAAACGTCTTGACAGTAATAAACAAAAATATATGTTAAATAATAAATAAGATTTTTTGCTAAGGGCTACAGAAGTCTTTCTAGAATTCTAGTATTTTTGGTGAACTTGCTGTAATAGTATTCACAAATTTTTTGCATTGAAGATTTATACAAAATCATTGCTTAAATTTTTTAAATCAAAGTTGATTCTGGCTAGCTAAAATAACCATTAATCTAATTTTTTTATAATTTTTGTAAACAGTCATTGATTTGTGTTCTTTGTGTACGTGATTAATTACAGACTTGGTCCGGTCTTGGCAGGCAGGATGAAACATTTAAGTTTCAGTAAGACAATGGGTAGATTCAAGTTTGGAAACCAGAGTTCCATAAAGGTTTTCAAACTTAAAAGTTATGTCATATTTGCTAAACATATGCTGTAGTACCTCCTTTATATGCAGCTAGTCTAACTTGATGAAGCAATTAAAGATTGGTTTTGATGTAAAACCTTTATTTAGCTTTTTAACATATTTTTATGTATCAGATGCAGGGTTGTAAAACATGGCTTATCAACAAAATCAACGGAGAACAACTTTCTCAGGAATATTTTGTATTATAATCAGACAAACAATGTGAAATATGATGCTGCTGTATATATTTTCAAGAGTATCTATACTAACTTCAGATGAATATTCTGGTTATTTCAAACTGTTGATCTGGAACTGTCCAACCTTACTTGAAAACTTGAGGTAGATTTTCAGTCTAAACTGTACTTAGCTGCCCCTTCAGACCGCTCCAATGTGTTCCATCTTGTTGGGGATAAAAAAAGTAAATCCTGCTCTCTTATGTTAAATATCAAGCAATTATTTTCTTGTTGGAGTGCTGTTCTGTAGCTGCTTCAAGCAGAAAAACATCTCAACATCAGTGATATCATTTTTGTTGCATGATATTATAAAGCTGTGATCAAAAATAGAATGCCAAGTGCATCTATGAAGACTGAAAAAAAGCACGCACTGAAAATACTTTAAAGCCTATGCAAGCACTAAGTTTAGCTTTTAGTTGTTTCCCAGATCCACCTGGTCATGTGTCAAAAAATGTACTTGTTGGTTCAGAATGGTAGGAGAAATTAGGATTGTAATGAATCACTATTGCAGCCTCAGCTTCAGGTGTTGGTTTGTGCCAAAAGCTGCTCAGAGTTTCAGAAGGTGAAGTCTTCTGCTACTTAGTTGGCTTACAACCTCAGCAGCTACCTGTCCATTTTGTTTTTGCAGCCTGGCATAACAGCTGAATATAGAAAAAAAGTCACCCCCCCCCCCCCGCCTCACTATTTCTCCCTCACACCCCAAAGATTATGTAATGGCATGCCAAAATCATGACCTCTTTGCCCTGGTTTTATTACAATACTCTAAATTTTGATTGGATCACAATTAGTTTGGGCTCAGAATTTTCAATTCACAAATTGCTTGTCATTGTTCAGTTAGCCAACATATTCAGGATATACTAGACTTTTAGTTTTAGATACCAAAGCTTGGGTTACAGTTAATTCCAAGATAAAGAAAAGCTTAGAAAGTTCTTAGAGTCTATTTTAAATCACTGAGTTAAAATTTACAAGTTCCAGTAGTAATATCTCTTCTGTATGCCTAGAGGATGAAGAAAAGTTAAAAAGCTTTAACTCATCCTCTTCATGTCTTCATCCTCTCCTGCTGCCTATTTGAATTTCTTGTTTTCTGCACACTGCTTTAGATTATTTTTCTAATGCATGTGGGACACTGACCTAAATGTAAATGCTATCTTGAAAGGAAGTCTCTCCTCTGTTGATCAAAACTGTTTAGTTCTCCTTTTCTCTCTCTGTCAAAGGGGAATGTGAATTTTCAGATTAATAGGAGTGCACAATGTCAGAAGTGTGCAAAGTGGATTTAGTTTCACAAGTGCTGTGGTGATTTCAACACAAATTAATATTTTGCAGATTGATGTCTGAACTTATATTACATTTTCAGAATATATACACAGTTGTGATATATGTTTCCCTTTTCACATTTTTACAGCACTGTTTTTTTTAAATAAAAATTCTATGTTTGCCATAAATATATATTTTTTCTGGTTTCTGGACTTGGATCAAAATAAAGAGACAGAGAAAATAAAGGAGCAGAAAGATGAGAGGCTTCCTTCAACTAATGAATGCAATAAATATGCTGGATCTGAGTATATTGTCAAAAAACTTGAGATAAAAAAGTACAAAGTATCTACCACTGTACACAACTTATTTCAACTGAATGTCAAGCCTGGTATTTAGATTTTCTATTTTTAAACTTAAAAAAGAAATAAATATTAAAAAGAGACTTATAAAAAAAGCTATGCTGTAAAAGAAAACATGAAGTTCTGACTGAATGCTGATTTACTTGATAAACTACCCTTTTAAATAGGAAAAATAAAAGAACTAAGGAATATAATAAAAAAATATTTTGAGAAATAACACATTCAGTTGAATGAGAAAATTTCTGAAAACAAATAAAAATTACAACTTTAAAACATTTTATATAGTTGTTCTGTGCTTTTTCCCCTCATTTATATATTTAAGAATTGCATCTTAAATTTCATACGGATTTCGAGCATCATTACAGTACTGTCCAAGTAAATTCATTACAATGTTGTGAAGTATATGAGCCAGTTTAGTGTTTAGCAATTAACTCCGTAATTTATTTATATACCACTTTATACAGAGATAATCACAATAAGGACATTGTAAGCTACTTGTGTATCTCAGTTTATGAGAGGCTAGTATCCCAATACCTACATGTGGGACATGTAGGTATAGGCACTATTGTTTGTGCTTATGTCCCCAACAGCAGATCAGATTACCCACCATTTTTGGAGTCCTTGGATGAGGTGCTGGATAGCATTCCTTCTGGGGACACTCCTCAGCTGGAGGACTTAATGCTCATGTGGGCTATGACAGTATACTGTTTCAAAATACAATGCCGCATCAGTGGGACTGTTGGTCATTCATAAGGAACATTGTGGCGGCAATCTGCCTCAATCAAATGTTTTTCACAAAATATTATGCGATGGCAGGATAAAAGGGGATGTAGGGACAGTGTCCAACTGTCGACGTGTAGGGTTGAATATAGACCATGAGACAGAAGAGTTCATGGTAAACAGACGAAATAGCTTGGCTGTACTCTTCAGAATGGGGCAGGATGAAGAAATGAAACCCACAATTGACTAGGCCAGCGCTACAAGTAACTGCATCACCTTTTACAAAAAAAATAATAAATAATGATAATATAAAAAAAGAAAATAAAAAACTGATCACTGCGCATATACCGATATTATGAAGACCACCCCTATGCTGAATGATAAAATATATAAAATCTTCCTTTGGTGAAGGTGGGCAGAAACGCCTCCACAGATTTTGGGGGTACCAGTAGATTTTGCAGAGGGAACACACATTCCAATGGGGAACCGAATGAAATGCATTTGCAAACAATAACATTACCTGCTAAAGAGGTAGCCCTGTGTTAGGGCACAGAAGGTGCTCTAATTTGGCTATGAATATTTATGAATGATTGCTATTTGCAATCTTTGATAAGATTAAGAATTTTATGTAAAAGTCCTGCACAGCACCCCCTGGGAGCATTAAAATAATCATCAATAAGCATTGCTGTCATATAAGAATGTGAAATACAGTAGATATACAGTATGTAGTTTGTGATGACCATAAAAAAATCTTTAGAGCCCAGGTCCAAACCTTTAAGGAAGTCAGCCATTTTGAATAAAAGCTGCCATTTTTTGCATGCATGTCGTATGTAAACAAAATTATCCTACTTAAAACTGATAAACTTTAAAATGAGTGAGGAGCATCTTAAATGGCCCATATCATGCTCCTTTACGTCTTCCAACGTCTAGGATAGGTGCATACATGATTAAATGTTACCGTTGGCGTTATATAGTATTAATTCTTCATGAAATATACCATATCCTTATTCTTCGACCCGGAACTAAGACGCTCGGTTTCCCTATGTACAGAGTGCCACCCATTACATGACTGCAGCAAAGCAAAATGGGCAAAAATGTTATAAGCCACATTTTAGCAATATTTCAATAACTTAAATGGCACAGACCTTTGTTTATTATTTGTGTAAACACCGGGTCAGTAAAGCTGATTTCAGCAGCTAAAGCTACCAGCTTCTTAAAGCCGCAGTCTGGATTATTTTGGGGAGACAGTTTTTTTTAATCCAATGTACAAAGGCCCCTCCCAGAACATACATCCCTTCTCCTCCACTCCTGTGAGCTTTCAGACCCCCCCCCCCCCATACAATTCAGCACGTGCATCACCTGTGATTTCACAGCATTTCATCGTGTACTTTATCTAAAAAATATTGTATTGATTTGCTTTAGCAGACCAATGGTAGCCTATCTCCATTGTTGAAAAGCATCTCTGATGTAAATCGAGGGGGGACACATATTGACACCCTACTCGGGTCCCTTAGGCATTTTACGAGTTTGTCGCCATACTTCCCATTGTTTTTCTTTCTGAAGTTGATGTAGCTGGGAATTCGCTAACTGCTAACAGAAGTTTGATGTGACTTCTCCATGACCACTGTCTGCCATTATGGTGACTGTAAGCAGCAAGACACGGAGCGGCCTGTCTGCGCGGCCTTTTATCCACAAGATTGTGCGTTGCGCATGTACGTTGATTGACAGTCTACTTGAATTCTATTGATTAAAAAAATTGCTGGTCAGTCTGAATTTCATAGGAGTCTAATTGAGGAAGCAGGGACTTAAGGAAAATGTCAAATGTTGTGGAGAATTAGTCTTTTATCATAGTACTGAACCCCACATAATTTGAAGGATATATAAAACTTTAATAAATAAATAAATTCTCCGTAATGCACCTTTAACAATAGCAGAGCGTAGGCAAAGCCCAAACCATAGCAGCTGACTCCAGTAACAGAGTGCTGAAGCAAGCGGATCTTTCTAGCCCCCTTTGTATTTTTAAAACATTCTCGCTTCTGAAAATGAGGTTCATAACCGGGTAGATATTATAAAAGCCGTTGTTGTTGTTTGCACCCGTTTACCGATCAATCAAGAAAGCTCGCAATGCTGTTCACAAAAGCATCTTCATTAATGGCTAACACACATTAGCGTGCATAGTTTGCTCACTACTCTGGCCGGTCCATCAGGCGTCTTTATGGTTGGAATTTATTTATATACTCTCTGACAGTCCGCTTTGGTTCTGGCCAAGGTTCGTTGAATTGACGGTCACATAAAAAAACTGTTGTAGTTGGTTTAGTGCGGGATTCCGGAGAGAAATTCGAGTAATTTCTGCCGAATGTGTTTTTCTTTAGAAATGTTGAATTACGTCCTGTAATCCTTGCAGCCAAACGGGCATTTTCACCGAGACATTTTGGAAAGTAAAATACTAAAAAAACAGTGGTGCGAGCGGGCGGTGCACTAACCTCTGTCCCTTCTCAGTTTTCACGTAGTGAAAATATGTAAAATATGTCACTATGTAAACACTCGGTCGTTTTCCAGAAATGTGGGAATCAAGTCAAAACCTAGTCTGGCTGGCTTTTTTGTAACAAAATTGCATCAGAACATGGTTGAAGCTCTCATGAATAATGTCCCTTTGTGTCCACAAAAGTCATCAGATCTTTTAATGCAATGGACTATTCATCAAAATGTTCTGCCAGGGGAGCACACCCCTTGATCTCGCTTAACATCACGTTTATCAAGGCTTATATCTTGGCTTTGGGGCCTCCCAGGAAAAAAAAGTTCAGGCTCAGTTTTTTTTTTTTTTTTACTATCACCCCTGTAAAAGTAAAAAAATAAGAGTTTTTTGGACAAAGTTTGTATGTTTTCCATTCTTTAAGTACTGTTTAAGCACTGGCACCATTTCAAAAATACCGGTTTGGCACTGGCATTGCAGACCTGCCAACATGTACGCATTTTTCGTAGTCAGCACGCATTTTGACCCTTAAGTACACTTGTATGGTTCGCTGCTTTCTTTGTACGCATTTTGTTGCACCTTGCATTTCGCCGGGTTCAGTTTCTAAAATTTCAATGAAATCCATGACGTTGATTCTGCCACTGACTGAGCCACAGCGTGTAAGTGGAGTGAAAAGCTTTCGGCCAATCAGAGTGCTGCATTTTAACCCTCCACCCGCCTGCCCGTCGTATCCAAATGCTTTGCGCGTTCAATTCAATTCAGCCCCTAAAGCAAGCAAGCCAGGCTGGCCCGACTACTTGCCAGCTGCATGCTATGGCTGAACCGCCACATAGAAAGCATCGGAAACCACAGCAGTTTCTCGAAAGCTATCGGGAGAGATGGTCTTGTCTCCAGAGGTCGAGACTGCCCAATCATGCTGCCTGCACCGTGTGTAAGACCGACGTGGACATCAGTCACCATGGAGCAACAGGTAACGAACTCAGTACCACACACAAACACGCCCCAACCCCCTGAAACATAATATTAAAAATAAAAGGATAAGAAAAAAATGGTTCATAGTGTCTAGCTAGCTAAATCCAAATATAATTCGTTCTTTCCATTTTCACACGGCTTTCCACAAGCGATGGCTGCCGGCTATATAGCCGACTGCTCAATGAAATCCAGCCGGCTACTAATTTATGACTACAATATAATTTTGCGCAATGCTGTCCACGACGTTAGCATCCCCATCGTATTTTCCCTTTCATACTTCAGCATGAGTCCCGCTGTGACACGGCTCTATTCTCCGTTTTCAAACTCCGATGCTCCGCCCGGTCCTTTAATATACTTTTGGCCGGACGCACTGAACTAATATCCTTCCGCCCGCTCAAGTTGTACCCAGTGTTATCATGGGGCTCTTGACTCACGTCTAGCTAAATGGACGATGCGGAAAGGCTATAAAGTCCACGGCGGCGTTGTTGTTAAACCAGGCTTTCCGAGCCGTCATAGACGAGAAGCAGAGCGTCATTTTGGTAGTTCAGTCCTCCCTTCAAGCGTTCAATTAGTGAAAAAAAAAAAACGATTCGTAAGAGTGTATTTTCGTTTGTTTATAAGGGAGAATTATTTGCTTTTTATTTGTGTAGCCACCACTGCACTACGAACGTGTCATTAACTGAAATGAAGAGATTTACAACCACAGAAAGCCCGTTGATGCCATACTATGCCGGCTTGTATTGCCTATTTTTTATTTTTAGCTGTGCAAATCAGCTTTTATTCCTACTTTATCTGTTGTATAATGATGATAATAATTTAGTGATAATGGTAAAGTAATATTATATTTAAGCAAATGTCTGAGAAAATAATATAGCCTGCTTATTATTCAATTCAAAGATACTTTATTGATCGGGTCACTGAAGGGCCTGCAGCGCTCCCAGTCATAATAGTAGTAGTTGTAATAATAATAATAATATAAACTATTAGTAATCTTCTCCTGTTCATGGTTTCTTCCTGCCCAGAGGTGGGAGAAAGATGCCACCAAAAAGAAAATCCAATCAGCAGACTCTGGAAGGCTTCTTAAAGTAGAAAAGTGGTCAGTTTAAGTGCTTCAGAGTAGTATTAAGATTCTGTATTCATCCTTAAAGGGACATTCATTGTTCAAATCAAAATATTTTCAGATTTTTTTTATTTTAATGGTTGCATTTTAATGTACAGCTACAAGTGTTATATTATTGCTGCTGCAAATATAAATATAAAAAATGGAAAAACCAGCCACAGGGGTCGGGACCGGACCGTGGTCCGTGTACGTTTAGGCAGTTTTAAACAAAGTCGAAAAAACAAGATAACAGCTCGGTATTTCGCTTTTCGCTTCGGTTGGAGGAAACAAAAACATAATACCGAGCTGTTATGTCGTCTTTTCGACTTGGTTTAAAACAAAAAAAAGAACAGCCAAACCCGACGGAACCGACCTGTCCGTGGGGTATGGCTGTATATTATGAGTATATTATGTGTATATGTAATGAATTATGGTGTTAGGTACAGGGCTTCAAGTGTCCGGGCACTGTGCCTGAATTCAGGCGTGGACAATGGCGTTTAAGAATAGAAAATAGGCTTCAGAAATGTGTTTTATATGGAATTTTCCTTACTTTACCCTGTAGGTATCTCACAGGGTTCTTACTATTAGGCGGTCAATGGTGGAGCATATAGGAAATGGAGGGAGGGGGCGGTGTACTCGTAAAATTTCTTCAAGGTTGGCAGGTCTGTTATTGAATAAAACCTAAACAATACCTCCCAGCCTGTACCGCGACTGTGGGACTTCCGTACCCTGCCATCTCAACACTTCCTTCTAGCCCAATCTGATCTGCATTAGAAAGTGTTCAAAAGGCAAAAAGTCGCAGGTTTAACCAAAATGTCCGTCCTCATGCTTTCACACAGAAAAATACTTTGAAAAACTTTTGATCCCAAATGCAGGGCCTATATCATGCAAAATCAACTGACAACCCCAATCCAAGCCTATATTATAGAAGCATATACAGGTGCTGGCCAGTAAATTAGAATATCATCAAAAAGTTGAATTATTTCAGTAATTCCATTCAAAACGTGAAACTTGTATACTGTATACTTTCCTTCCACACATAGTGATATATTTCAAGTGTGTATTAATTTTCATTTTTATTATTACAACTGACAGCTAATGAAAACACCAAATTCAGTATCTCAGAAAATTAGAATATTCTGAAAAGGCTCAATATAGAAGACACCTGGTGCCACTCTAATCAGCTGATTAACTCAAAACACCTGCAAAGGCCTTTAAAAGGTCCCTCAGTCTTGTTCTGAAGGCTCCACAATCATGGGGAAGACTTCTGACTTAACAGCTGTCCAAAAGACGACCATTGACACCTTGTACAAGGAGGGCAAGACACAAAAGGTGATTGCTAAAGAAGCTGGCTGTTCGCAGAGCTCTGTGTCCAAGCACATTAACAGACAGGCGAAGGGATGGAAAAAATGTGGTAGAAAAAAGTGTACAAGCTCAAGGGATAACCGCACCCTGCAGAGAATTGTGACGACAAACCCATTAAAAAATGTGGGGGAGATCCACAAAGAGTGGACTGCAGCTGGAGTCAGCGCTTCAAGAACCACCACGAAGAGACTCATGAAAGACATGGGATTCAGCTTTCGCATTCCGTGTGTCAAGCCACTCTTGAACAAGAAACAGCGTAAGAAGCGTCTCGCCTGGGCCAAGGACAAAAAGGACTGGACTGCTGCTGAGTGGTCCAAAGTTATGTTTTCTGATGAAAGCAATTTTTGCATTTCCTTTGGAAATCAAGGACCCAGAGTCTGGAGGAAGAGCGGAGAAGCACAGAATCCACGTTGCATGAGGTCCAGTGTAAAGTTTCCACCGTCAGTGATGGTGTGGGGTGCCATGTCATCTGCCGGTGTTGGCCCACTCTGTTTCCTGAGGTCCAAGGTCAATGCAGCCGTCTACCAGGAAGTTTTAGAGCACTTCATGCTTCCTGCTGCTGACCAACTTTATGGGGATGCAGACTTCACTTTTCAACAGGACTTGGCACCTGCACACAGTGCCAAAACCACCAGTACCTGGTTCAAGGACCATGGTATCCCTGTCCTTGATTGGCCAGCAAACTCGCCTGACCTTAACCCCATAGAAAATCTATGGGGTATTGTGAAGCGGAAGATGCAATACGCTAGACCCAACAATGCAGAGGAGCTGAAGACGACTATCAGAGCAACCTGGGCTCTCATAACACCTGAGCAGTGCCACAGACTGATCGAGTCCATGCCACGCCGCATTACTGCAGTGATGGAGGCAAAAGGAGCCCCGACTAAGTATTGAGTGCTATACATGCACATTCTTTTCATGTTCATTCTTTTAAGTTGGACAACATTTAAAAAAAAAATTTTTTTTCATTGGCCTTTATAATATTCTAATTTTTTGAGATACCAAATTTGGAGTTTTCATTAGTTGTCACTTATAAATATCAAAATTAGAAGAAATAAACATTGGAAATACATTGGTTTTTGTGCATTGCATGAATATAATGTACAAGTTTCATGTTTTGAATGGAATTACTGAAATAATTAAACTTTTTGATGATATTCTAATTTACTGGCCAGCACCTGTATGTGTAGAGCTGCAGAGCTCTTGGGATCATGGGCCTGGTCGGCCTGTTCAAGAATACATCCCCGCTTTTAACTAGTCACTTACCAGCATAGGTATTGCTTATATAGCATACAGACACCTAACACCTGCTTCTAATTTAATTAGCTCCAAAAGCATGTTTTTCTCCAAAACTGGACAAAAATAAAAAAGAATTGAGTAATTGATATTCGGTTTTTCGCCAGAGACCTGACGCCACTAAATTACTAAAGTTGTCACAGAACAACTTTTACAATGTGACTATATTTCTATTAAAAAATAAATAAATAAAAGGACAATAATCAATGAGGACTTACCCAGATGTGCAATCGCATTGAGGATTATGCAATTCTCCTTTGCAATACCCTCACAGGTGATGTGAATCATATTGTTTCTGCTCGTATGACCTCCACTTTTAGCACAAACAAGGTTTTCTGTTCACAAAGATCTTCCCAACTCCCCTTGAATCAAAATTATCTCAGGTCTCCAGACTTTTAAAAGCCGTAAAACTTTTTATGAGTGTTACGGCCACCTGTTTTAACAGGGGCCTTCTTGTGTCTTATTAACTCTGTTTCTATTTACTTTCAGTTTGCATGTTAAACTCTGCTGCAGACTGCTCTTTCTCCATCCTTGATCGGGACAAGGTGTGGCTCATCAGGAAGGCTGGAGCTCCAGATTGTTCTCCTGCCTTTTTAAAAAACCATCAGCCTCACTTGCATTTGGGGAGCAGCTTGATACAGTGCTTTTTTCCCCAGAGCCTGCCACAATTTTTCTGATTTTTGGGCTTTGTGCTCTTTATATTTGAGTTATCTTTGAGTATCTTATTTTAGATAACACTTTTTGTCATTTAGTTGGATAGCATTTTAGGTTCTTTGTTTTGTGCCCCATTTTATTTAAGGCTTCCTTTATCCTTTTGTTTTGTTGAAACTTTAAGCACTTCAGTTGACAGTTTGTTTATGACTATTCTTGCTTTTGTAATTTATTTGACTGCTTTCTGATTAAACTCTTTTTATTCTCCACCTTTAACAGCTCTCTACAGGGTCTTTTTGTTACACCCCCTGACCCCTAGCCCGAGCCCCCATTTGTTACAACCCAACTGTGGTTTGTGCGCTGGGTGGTCTGCACCGCACTATGGTCTCCCAGTCAACAAAAAATCCATGAAATTTTGATCAGCTATAAATTTTCCGGTCAACTCAAAATCAATCAAAATCCATTTTCAATAATCCTCCACTAAACCAAATATTGTCACGCCATCAATCGTAGGGAAAACGGAAGTTATGTTGTAACTATGGTTCTGTGAATTCCTGGATGACTGCCAGTGGTAGTACAAACCGAGTAAATATGTCCCCTCGGTCTCTGCGCAGATGGAGTTAAAATGTAAACAAAGTCGCGTACACCTGTAGACCACCTGGGTGTGGGTCTATAAATAGCACACAGGGGCTACATCAGGTCTCCCAGGATCCGAGAATTTCCGAGTGACCAGCATGACTGGCAGTCATCCAGGAATTCACAGAACCATAGTTACAATGTAACTTCCTTTCTGTTTCATTCCCTTCTGACTGCCAGTGGCAGTATAAACAGAGTGGGTGACTTATACCAGCAGTGTTACGAAGAACACGGTACTCACCCACCTTTCAGGAGGTAGAAGCCAGGGGCAGGACTGCTGATGCCAGCGCGGATTCCTGGCCCACAATCAGGCAGTAGAAGCGTGCAAACATGCACGGTGCTGCCCAGCGCACCAGCGCATAGATGTCCCCCAGTGGGATGCCCCTCATTGCCGCCCAGGACGTAGTGACACCCCTGGTGGAATGGCATACGATAACTGGGGGGGCACCCGTGCGTGAAGCTCCCCAACTCACTTCCCTGTTGCCACTGCCAACCGAAAGACTGTCTTAATTCAAATTAACCTTAAAGGGGCCGCGCACATCGGCTCGAAGGGTGGCCCGCCCAAGGCCTTTAAGACCAGCAGGAGGTCGCATGCAGCCGCAGGACCCTGGTGGGGGGGGCACAGCCTCCGAGCACCCCGGAGAAACTGAGTCACCAAGTAGTGCGCTCCCACCTCCTGCCATTGATGCGACCATGCCTGGCCAAAATGGCTGCTAGGTCCACTTTTAGGTCGATGTTGCCTGTCCAGCGTCGAACAGGACCTGGCGGTATCTGAGGATGTCAAGCATTGAGCAGGAAATCAGGAGCACACCCCTGTCCTTGCACCATGCTGCTAAGCACTGACAGCAATAAGCATAGGTCATCATCGTAGAGGGAGCTCTAGCACTCCGTAGCATTCGCCGGATAGAGGGCTCCAGATCTACTGGAAGCTACCAGTCCCCCTCAGTTGCCACACGGTGAGCCGGAGGCGGCCTGAAGACGGTTGCCAGACCCTCCTCTCCATCAGACCCAAAAGGTCCCTCTTCATAGGAAGTCGCAATGGCACTCCGTCCAAAAAAGAAAGTAGAGAAGCAAGAACCAGGCTGTCATAGGCCACTCGGGAGCTACTAGGAGCAGCCAGTGGTTCAAAGAGTTCAACCTGTAGAGAGTGGGCTGAATCAGTGGAAGTGGGGGAAAAGCATACAGCAGCCCAGCAGGCCAGACGTTGGCAAGTGCGGCTTGGTTTTAGGTGAATTTGAATGTAGCACAAATAATTAAAACCATAAATCTTGAGGTACTAACAGCACTGGGTGTCTAGAAAGACTACATATTAATTTAATCAGTTGTATTAACTTTCCAACTCGATCTCCATCTAGAGCACTGTTTCCCAAACTTTCCACCCTCTGACCCACAAAACAAACATTTAAGAGACCAATGACCCCAAATCTTGATGGACGATCCAACCATTTTTCTGAGTCACTTAAAAAGTGGCACTTTGGCAACAAAACCAACATCAAAAGCCAATATATTGAGAAATATATGTCCTGTTTTTTTATCTTTTCCTCAATTTATAGAATGGAGACACTTGCTCATTTTCATTCCTGGTATTGACATTTTTTCCCAAGAACCCACACTTACATGTATGTGACCCCAAGTGGGGTCCTGACCCCAACTTTGGGAATTGCTGATGTAGAGGCTAACATCCTGCTAACCTGTTGCTTTTAAACTCTTCTAGTCAGGTCCGTAGTGCACATATCAAGCTGCAAACTCAGACTCCAAATCAAACGTTTTTTTTTCCTTCTTTTTTTTCAAACCAGTTATATATTTATATTGCTATTTCGTCAGATCAAAAATGTAGGTTGCTGGTTCTGGTGTCGGAGCTGTTTGTGTGTTTCATGTGGTCCTGCTAGTAGGAGTTTTTACTGTGATCTATTTGTTACCCCACATGCTTAACTTATCTGTTACCGATTACAAAGTTAATTTAACTTCTCATAGATTATTTCACTTCAGAATCTTGTCATTGGTTGACAGTCTGACGGTAAATGCTTGTTTATGTGTATTTGTGACGTAGTATAGGAGGATCTTTTGTTTACATCTTTTTGCGCGAGTGGTTCTGTGTCAGAAGGCAAACAAAATGAACGGCGGCTATAGAGAAGCAACAAACACATCCAAGACAGTCAGCAGGTGAAATCTCTGATATATAACCACTTTAATGTCTAAAAACAGGGAGAGCTTTGGAAAGCTTGAATATCTGCATGGAGTGTGTCTTTAAAACACATTTGTAACATTAATATGAACACAGTTTGTTTGCGTTATTTGAGTTGAATCGAAGTGAAAGTGTTTAAATAATATAATTTCTCTTTGTGGCCCTGATTACTTTCCCACACATTGTTTTTTCAATTTGTTTTCCTCCTCATTATGCAGATGCATGCAGCAATGCACATTCCAGCAATAAGGCTTACAAATATCACAGGCATGCATTTCCTGGTTAAACACTTAGTTGTTTTGTTAAATAGAATAATTACCATAAAACCGATAGGATAAAAAAAAAGTGATATGAAAATGTTACCATACCGCCGGCCCTAGGCTCAGCATTGCAGACTATTAAAAGAACAAATGTCCAAATTAGCAGCAATAAACCAGCAAGAAATTATATTTGCTATAACACTCTGAAGTTTGTCATTTCTGATCTTGTTTAATCATACCTAATATCTAATAGGCTTTTTTTTTCCCGTTTAGAAATAATGGAGCATTCAGAAAGAACCTAGAGGAGAAAAATTTCAGCGAAAGTGGAGGAACATTTGCGTCTCATTGAAAGAAAATGCTTTGAGGGATGATTTTAAGGTTCATGAGTCTGAAAAGGAATATCTAACGAAGGATTTGTTAGAGCATTGAGAAATAGAAGGTTCCACTGACATTTTCTATGATGGTTGTGATCCGGACTATTAGAATTCATCCAATAAGTTAGATGGACATTCCTCTGAGTTGTTTTATGACTGTAAAACTTCCTCATTTGATGATTTTGATTGTGAAACCTGGATGACAGGTGATATGCCAAGTTATCATAATGTTTTATAATTTAAATGGTGAGGAATGTTATGACTTTAGAGGTGATCATGATTCTGATGATGCTGATGATGGTTCTTGTATAGCAGGCATTTTTGCGGAATGGGCTGCAGAATTTAACATACCACAAACAGCACTTTCTAAACTTCTTAAAATCCTAAAGACGGAGGGCCTTGATGTCCCAATGGATGCCAGAACTCTTATGTCTACAGACAGATCCTGCAGTGTGAATAATTCGGCAGGGGCGGGGTCCTACTACCACTTTGGGATCGGAAATGCTCTTAAAGCTGAACTAACATCATTAGGGCCTTTAGCAAATGTAACTGATACTCTAACACTCTGAATCAACATGGGCTACCCTTATTTCACAGCTCAAGTATGAGTTTGTGGCCCATTCTGGGTAGGATCAAGGACATTTTTGTTTGCAATTTATCTGAACATTTGCAGCTGGTACCTATGGAAGAGTTTAAAACAAAAATTGTTTTATTGCCATTTAAGACTGGATATGTGGCGCTACCACTGTTGCACTAGTGTGATACAGTTGAAGGAAATAGTACATGAACCCTTGAATTTAATAACAACTTGAACCTCCTATTTAAACCACCAAATAACTTCAACTAAATGTTTCTTGTAGTTGCAAAATGATCAGAAGTCTGTGTCGTGACTTGTATGAAGATAAGATCACATTTTATGACCAAATTTTGCTGCAATCCATGAAATTCCAAATGGTTCACCAACTTTTTCCTTCAACTGTATGTCTTTTGTTTTATTATTTTAATTTGAACCTACTGTATTCGTATGTATGCATTCAGTTTTTGTACAAGAATGTTACCTTTTGCAGTAGTAGAGTTCGCAAATGGAGGCTTGGCAGTTATTGCTACAAAATGGTTTACCTGGCCTGAAGAAAGGGGATGCTACGGCCACCTGGAAGAATAAATATCATGAAGGCAGTCAAAGAGCAGTTGGATCCTCACACTGACTGGGCCACATACACATTGACTGTCAAGAGAAAAGCAGGCAATGTGTCAATAAAAAATAAATGAGGAAATCACATTGTATGATCTTTTTTTTAAAGATTTTTATACATTGCTCCAAAGAAAAAAAACTTTACAGCATAAATAGACCCGGTTCAAAAAAGCATACTCTGTTTATAGGCCAGGTTTACCTTAATGACAACTCTGAGAGTGTGTGTGTGTGTGTGTGTGTGTGAGGGGGGGGGGGGGGGGGGGGTTATAACACATCCGTTTAGATATAATTTAATCATGAAATTACAATTATGAAAAACTTGTTTCGATTAAAATGTACATATTTAACAGCTTCTGGTCAAGGATTGTCAGGATTTGTTTATGCATGGCATATAATACTGTGATGTGATGTGGATAAAGCAGCTGATAGGGCTTAACTAAGCACCTTGAATTGCCTTGTGTTGAAAGTGTGCTACACAAATAAAATTGCCTTGTCTAGCCTAAGGCTGCCCATTAGACTGTTGTTTGATTATGTCACAGTAAAATTCTTAAATATTGCTAATTTAATATTTGGTACAGAAGCCTTTGTTTGCAAATGCAGAGGTCAAAGGTTTCCTGTTATTTCATGAAGTTTGTAGAAACTGTGCTAGTCTATCTTATGACTCAAATACAGTGCCACAGTCCTGTCCCTTTCACAGAAAAGCACCCCACAGTATGATGTTTCCATCCCCATGCTTCACAGTAGGGATGGTGTTTTTTGGGAAACATTACTGTGTGGGGTTAGATTTTCTCTAAATGAAACTAATTGTATGTATTTGCCTTTCTTTCACAGCAACCTATAAAATTTCCCGTGAAAAATTTATTGAGTATAAAAAAGACACTGATGTACCAACAGAATCCGAGTCTTGGGAAAACTTGGGAAAAGGGAAACGCAGAAAGACGTGAGTTTATTTGAATTATGAAACGATAGATACTAAATGGAAGCACACTTTCAATACTTCTGGTAAACAGGAAGGAAATGTTTGTTGGAAGCTTTCTTTGCTTTGTTTGTGGCTCAAATCACTTATTATTGTTAACTGTAATTACCATGTGCATGCCTGAAGGGCGTTTTAAAACCACACTTGAGCATCTGAGCCCCCAGAGAGTCGATTCGAATGGTTTAATTGGCACGGTATAAGATGGATTCTCGTAGGTTTTGTAACAGTGGGCCTAGAACACTTGAGCTTGAAATCCCTATGTGAAGATATTCAGAGCCATTCGGACTTAAAAAGAGATATAAAGTTAGGCCAAATAACCTAATTGATTATGATTGTATTTTACATTTGTAGGCCAGTAATTTTCTCCAATGAGGATGAGGATGAGAACAATCGCTCAAGGAGCCCCATCTTGTCTACATCCCCACCTCCACCCAGCCTCAGACGTACTCCGACACCACCACAGCCTCCATCCACTATTAGGTCTCCACTCTTACCACCAGTGGGGAGCCAAAAATTTCCCAGTGTTTCAGCCCAGCAACATGTCACCATGTCACCACAAACCCCTCAAGGACGAATCAGGGAGAACATGTTTGTTCGCCTACTAACACTTCTTGAGGAGACCAAAGAATCCAAGGAAGGATTTTACTAACACTGCTTCGACAGCAGGACAAGATCGGCACAATCTCAGCTACCCCAGAGGTTTTCGCCCTCAAGACGGTTAACGATGTGGAACTCATAGACGAAAAACTGGCTGAACCCAACTTCATGTCTGAACTGGTATGTATGTTTTGTTTATGGTAGTCAAACTGCATTGCTTTTTATTAGGGGACTAGCCACTTTGTGTGACAGTATGTTTACATACGTGCTTTTGGCAGTTCTGTCATTTTGACAAGTTCAATGTATTCCAGTGAGCAATTTAGATAACTTTGATTTGTTTTTGTTTTTTTCCCTGAGGTTGTTTCTATGTGCAACTATCGACGAGGCCACTTGAAGGATCATGAGTTTCCTCCTGGACCACGGCCTGTCCAGGCAGTACAACTTTTTAGGCCGAAATGGGAAGAGAGTGTTCAAGGTCTTGAAGCTGTTTGAAGTAATGTATGGTAAGTGTGCTTGTGGATTATTAAGTTTTACTGATACTATAAATGTGACCACAATTTGATAAACATGTAGACTTTAACTAGAATCTTTGCTCACGCCCCACTCATTGACTGTTACCACTACATGTGAAAGTTACGGACATGGCTGCAGTAGTCCATACAAAAAATAAGTCTGATCAGAGAATTCAGCAAGATACTTCTGAGTGGTTACTGAAAAAATGACTAAGTTAAAAGAACATATTAACTTGCTTACCCGGCACTCCAATATCTTCCTCTAAATAAGGTCTGATCTCTTTCTGAGACTCCGACTCTGAGGTTCGATCTAGCTGACTCCAGCTCTCTAAGCACCCTGGAGACCCCGCTCTTTGAGCTCCGTTTGGCGAAACGTCTCCCGTCTTCCTCGTCCTTACGGCCACCATCTTACCATCAAAAATAAATTCAACCCATGATGCTCTGTCCTCTTTGTCTTGGACCCGATTAAGTGTTTTGAGCTCTTTTGATCAGCCAAAAGCTTCCTTTTAACATGGAGCTTCAACATCGTGTTTCCTAATCTGAACCAGCAACCAAATGGTGGATGTCCAATAAGTTACTGCTGTACCTGGTTGGTGGAGACAGCACTGTGATGGGGTGTGAATATTCCAATGTTTCGGCTTTTGAAGTATAAAACTTTGCCGATTTTGAACAGGTCATTTAGAGACTGAAAGCAGGACAAATTCAGAAACCTAAATCAAACTCAAACCTGCATGAAATTTTTTCCCCCGAAACTTGTATTCATGTATATGCACCACTGTCATGGACCAAGCGGTAAAGCAACAAGGACACAAAGTAATTTCAAAAATCTGGTTTTTATTGACCCAAAGTATTCCAATATTAAGAACAAAATCCAAAGAAGTAAATCAGCCGGCATATAAAAGAGGCCAACTAAATATAACAATACTCAAGATTGTGATTTAACAGAACAAATCAAATTCAAAACTAACCTTTCCAATGAGACATGAGGGTAAATTATATAGTGGTTTGGCTAAACCAAATTACACACACAGGGGAAACAAAATGGTTAACCATAACTAAACAGAGATTCAAACTAACTGAACCTTAAAACCCCCCTCATACTCCAGTGGTACATGGTAGTGTCCTGATGAGGCGACACCCAGATTTAAGGCTGCTCAGCCCTGTACCACGCCTTTCTTCACCAGGAAATGCACATGTGGAGGCCCACAGAAAAGGTGCCAAACAAATGCACAATCTTCCGCCGTTGTCAAGTGTGCACTCCAAAACAACAGCGAAAGGTAAATAAAACTGCATAAGAATATTGAATATGTCTGTAAAGTAAAAGTGATGTGAGAAACATTACCAATGTGGGGCTTGAGCCATCACAACCACCCAAAATCCCAGGAATTTTTTTTTTTTGAATAGTATGAGCTCTTTAAATAAGGGCCTAAGTGTCATACACGTTTTTTCCAAATCTGGGGTTTTCTGGTGTTATTAGAATTAGGGCTTTGACTAAGAACTTCGTTATTCAAATATAATTCGAATGTTTTAAAAACTAAAGATATTCAAATTAATTTTTGGGATCTCTTCATATTCAAACCTATAGGGGAATTATTTTTTGTAAATGTGTTTGCTTTTTTCAATTCAGGTTCTGAGCAAACGAGCGGGTAGTAGTCATGGAAACAGACGTACTTCCCCACCATTTTGACGGATGTTTACGTTGCAGAAAGTCGCCTGTGATCCCGTTAAACAACTTATCAACTTAAATGTTTAATCAGTCGTCAAAAAAACAATTAAAATAATCAATAACATCATTACACTTTTACATTTAAACGGCGACTGTGTTTATGGTTATTTCCTCAGCCTACGTCACTCTTCTTCTACTATTTTGGGACTTCAGCTGCATTGTGGGATAGTGTAGCGTCCACCGGCTTCTTACTGTGGCCGTAATACACATCCTTTAACTTTATGCCTACTACTGCAATCCATACTGAAGATACTTCAGATCTACTATGTCGTTCGCTTACTCAGAACTCCATGCCGTGCCACCCTGATGAAGTAATTTATAGAAAAATAGGTCAAACCAAGCACTCAGTATATATACAACATGTATCTTCTTCCGCTTATCCGGGGTCGGTTGTGGGGGCAGTAGATTAAGCAGCGAGAGCCAGACTTCCCTCTCCCCACCCACTTGGGCCAGCTCCTCGGGAAGAATCCAGAGACTTTCCCAGGCCAGCGGGGAGACATAGTCCCTCCAGCATGGGCCTCGTCCCAGTGGGATGTGCCCAGAACACCTCACCAGGGAGGCATCCAGGAGGCATACTGACCAGATGCCCGAGCCACCTATACTGGCTCTGTATAAACAACATATTTCTCTTTATTAGATACTGATTTTGTGGCTTTGTTTACCTCCAAAATATAATATTCCGAATGCACAAATAATGGCTAGAAATATTTCTCTTAATATGCAGTGAATATAATTTTTTTTTTTTTTTACTTTTCAATGATAATGTGTTTTTTTTAGCCTACCTGTAGTTATTTTCACAGTACTAGAAGAGAGGTTTGTTGACACAACAATTGAGTGACTATTATATTTTGACCATGCAGGAGCCTTGAAGAAAAACACCATGACCAGCCAAATCACACGAAAGGACGCAGAGAAAGCCATCTCGAAGTGGCTCATTGGTGCTAGGGATCGCGGCGGTAATAGACAAGCTAGACAAGGAACTTTTCAACAAGAACTTCAGGCTACAGGATCATTTATGGAAAGTAACACATTTTGTCACATATATTCCTTCATTTTGCTTTTCTCTCAGCCTCTTTCTCAAAATAAATGGGTCACCGTTGTACATTCTGGAGCTTTCTAAACCACATATATGATGTGGAAGTCTTCCTCCATAACCTGACGGACAAAAATCTAAAATGTGAACCCCTATGACACTCCTTTTTTTTGGTGTTGTACTGTACTGTATGTATCATTCCAATATTTTCTAGGAATGTATTTTGTTATCAGATGTTTAAGAATCTTGTTGAAACAATGAAAAACAAAGGTGTCAGATGTTGAGGGCTTTGAGAGCTGTTCAGAGTTCTAACAACATTTATTTTCCATTATCACTCTACCTGTATTCAGTTCTGTGTCTTAAAATTTGTATTTTCTGTGTATTAGCTGTTAGAGATCATTTTCTCTGAGAAGGAAACTGAAACCTATAGCTCTTATGCTTTGCTTTTCATGGGAATTGTCTATGCCCTGGAGTAAGCTATTGACAACTAATTTCCCTTTCCTAATAAAAATGAAATTAATAGTATCACTTGTGTCGTTTGTCATTGTAGCTTGTTTAAAGAACTGTTTGTGCGGACTGTAAAAAAAGCCCCTACTATAATGTTTAGATAGGATAAATATTGGTTAATTATATGGGTTTAATATAGGGCCCATCTAAAGCCCACATGGGCTGCCCACCTGGGGCCACCATTAAACACCTGGACAAAATTCACTGGGGCCCATCTGGGGCCCGAATAGCCCATACTTGCCCATTCGTGTTAGATATAGGGCCCATGTAAAGCCCACCTAAAGTCCATATGGGCTGCCCACGTGGGGCCACCATGGGACCCCTGGACAAAATTAACTGGGGGCCAGCTGGGCTGCCCATCTGGGGCCCACTCATCAGCCCACGTTTAACCCTCTGCACTGCTGTATATACTCACTGTACAATAACCCCGGTTTGGTGTATATATTATCTTTTATTTGTATTGTTTTTTTTGTTTTTGTTTTTCCCCACGTATTTAAGTTCTGTACTGGAGAGAAAAGTTGCCGGAGTCAAATTCCTTGTATGTGTCATATTTGGCCATTAAAGCTGATTCTGATACGGGCCCCAATGAGTGTGTTGACAGGGGCTACTATTACCTAGTGATGTTATGATGTGAGCCGAGGCTACGAAGTGTGTGTCGAGCAGTGGAGGGGGTGTTTCCACACAGCATGTATCGGGGAGAAGGCGAAAACGATGACATCTGCAGCCCCGCTGGCGGCTGTACCACGTATGCTGAGTGGTTTGACAGCAATATAAAAACCCTCAGGCTCCAAACAAAATGTGGGTTTGTGTAGGAGAGTTGCTGTCGGTTTGAAGTTTGGGCAGAGTTTTGATAGGAGAGTTTGGTTAGTGTTTATATAGTTCGGAGATAGTTTTGTGTGTAAAGAAACATAGTTTGAAGGTTTAGGAGAGTGGGACACACCTCGTGTATGCGTGAACACTACATTATGTCAGGCAAGTTACATTTGCTTATTAAGAACTGTATATTTTTCACCGTTTCTATTTTATTCAAAGGTGAGGTTTATTGTGTTCCAAGGAGATGGGGTACAATAAAAACACCTAAACTATGCAAAAGCATTACCATAATTTGCTTGATAATAAGGAGCCAAATATTAGCAGGCTGGAAAGCCCCCTGGAATATTGGGAATATTTTTGAATAAAAATTGATAAAGTTTCCCCTGTTCTGCACATCATTGTCCAAGTTACACAATCATTTTCAGTCCACTCTTCCTAGTTCCACAAGCATTTTCACTTTCATCCACCTGCTTAAGCCCATGCCTTTTGCCTCAAGTGACAGAAAACATTATTACACACCCTGCCATAACATTTGATATTGCCATATTTCAGATGATTTACAGACAGAACACATTCAAAAATATTGTTATTGACATTTGTAATATTTTATGAGAAATCTTTTTTTTTAACTCAGTCATTTCCAAGAGCCATAGCAGACTTACAACTTTAATCTATCACACATTAAGTGGCTAAGATCTACAGCTGCCTGTGATTATGTATCTGGCCAGTAGGGGGGTTTGTGTTCACATGAAGCCCCATGAGCAGAACCGTTTCTTGAACCAATTGGCTCAATGCCTCATGGGGCTTCATCTCACCATCACAACTATTACCCCAATATGTTTATAATACAATATAATTTGAAAATGCCTAGAGAGATCTGGAGAGGTATACAAGCCTAAAGGATGCCATATGGGCGTGACTTCGGCTCACTATTTTATTTGGCTGTCCTTTGCAGCTACACTATATAAAACTCTTTTGGAAAGACTTTTTTTGCACAAGATTTAAAGGGGTGTTTAATAGAATCTTTGATAATTTTTCCCAAACCAGGAGCATTTGGTAAGTCATGCAATAATGGTCAGATCAGACAGTCTAGCTCAGTCTATTTCATGCAAAACATGGTCTATCAAGGTGGAGGGTAGAACTCTCCAAACATGCTCATCTACAGATTTAGAAATTCAGTTTAATAGTCTGGTTTCCAGTTTGTGTAGAATGCATGGCAATTATTTTTATACTAGCTTGATGAGTCATCCCAAAAGACTAAGGGAGAAGGAACGAACAGTCAAAATTACCAGGAATTTGTTATAGGCTACTTTATTCAGTACGTTTCCAAAACAAGTACAAGTACTTCTTGAGTTCAAAACTTTGAAATATCCATTTTAAGCTATCAAAAATCCACAAGAACCCTGCCTGAATCCCATACCCACACACAGATCTCCTTTTTCCCACTTAAGAAAATTAACCACAATCAAGTTTGGTAATCAAAATGAAAAAGCTACATGTTGGTTATTCAAATAATTTCATAAAGAAATAAAGAAAATGAAGAGGAATGCCTTATATTTGCAGTCATATTTTATTTCTCAGCATTCAACCTAGAGCCAGTGGGGCAAAGTTTGACATTTAAAGATGAAGCAGACATTAGTCCCATCTCTTTTCTTTTGGTGTCAATTGGGGAAAAGGAGGGAATTAAACCACCAATGAGTTTGTCTTAATGAATAAGAAGATTAATAAGATTCACCTCAAATCCCCAAAACTGGTTAGTTTTAAAACAAAGATCTGAAATGAGAAAATTATCAGATTTTATCAAATGAAACTATTATATCTAATAAATGATGAATACAATTGAATAAAATGTTTCAAAATAAGGGCCTTTTCCATTTCTGAGGGGCACAAAAACTTCCTGTAGTTCCAGATATTTCCATGACAAGACAAATTGTTTTCTAAATTGATTTAATTTTATACATATTTTATTTAAATCTAAAATCATTTAAAAAATGTATTCTAATCTTTTTGATTCAATACACAAGTATTTCCAATCATAAAGCTTCCCATCTTCTGCCTTTTAAGTCAGATTCAAGTAGTTTTAAAACATGATATATTTCAGATGTAGCCCACTGAAAACTATAGCTTTTTAAGATCACAGGTAAGTTTAGAAATGTAGAGCTGCATGTAAAAGTACTGTAATCAGCTTAATTTGTTTTCTTTATTTCTAAAATTCACGTAACAGTCTGAAGAAAAAGGCAGAGCCAAATGTCTTTAAAAAATAATTGGTTTAGTTTCTTTTACTAGTCAGAAAAGAATAGAATTCTGAAAGGTATATTAGAAAAACACGTCTTTTGACATTTGATATTGAAGCTTTTACCCTGGCTAAAACACTTTACCACAGTGTAACAAGTGTGATTAAGATCTTTCTTTTGAAGCCCGACTATAAGTTTGCATTTTCAGCAAGTATCTACCAATTGCTGTACAGATATATAGGGTTGTTTTCAAATGACAAAATGTACTGAGCTCAAGTCATCACACTTTTTTTTTTTTCAACAATACATTTTATTCTTTGTATCTTTGATCACTGTATACCATGTGCACAAAAACACTAATCCTCTGGGTGTTCTCATCATTGGGTGTCAGAAAATAAACAAATCCCCCCTCTCCGAACAAAATTATCTAATTTCCACATCTAAAAAAAAAAAATAATTAAATCCCCATTATTGTGATAAACGGCCTTGAACAGAGTTTTAGTGTTGCTTGCCGCTTTCGTTGTCTTCTTTCATTTGTTTGGTTGACCTTTAGATTACTTTTAATGTTGATGGGTGTAAATTAAAAACTGGACCACTGGTTTGTATCCCAATTACAAAAAAAGAAAAACTGTTTGCAGATTAACAAATTACACACATTAAATCACCATTTTTTTGTACAGCACAGAAAAAAAAAAGGTATACCGAATGTACCTGATGGAAAATGAATCAAATTAACATTCGAACATATTCATTCCATATCGGAGAATCCGTCATTTTTGATGTATTATCAACGGTTTCAATGCCAAAAATCTTAAAGGAGAATGACTATAACATTTTCATAATGCACTAGAACACTTGTTCTTACAAATACAAGGTGTATTTTTCAGTAACCAGGTCGTCCAGACGGAGTAAATCATCCAGAGAAGACGAGTCACATCACAATTTGCTAATATCTTTAGAGCAACTACTCTCCAAGTCTTCCTCTGTTAACATTTTACTTACACCTCAAACCAAAACAAAGATCCCATGAAGGACAGGCTGACTCCAGTTTGTTCAAGCGATAATGAATTTTCAAAAAAGTTCCCCTTAACTTGCCCAAACCTGTCTAAGCACCCTGGCATTTTTATTGCAGACATCACCGTTTTATTGGGAAACTAATCAAAAGTTGGGTTTTACCATTTTTGAAAATCCAAGTAAAACATGCCATCAAGATAAATGTATCTGATTAGCTAAAAACGTTGAACAAATAAACCAGGTAAAATCTGCCCCAACTGGTAGGAAGCATTTTTCAGTGGGAGAACAGGACCACCTCATCTTTCTCTCAGCAGACTCATTTCAGCTATAAACCCAGGATTCATTTTGGCCATTATAATAAATCATTTTTTTCCATGGAACATCAATGAGTTAAAAAAAAAAGAGGCAAAAATAAAGACTCAAAGTTCTGATCAGTTCAAAGCCAGCATCATGGAGTTAGGGCTGAGAGCTGCCCTGGCTGTCGAGGTCAGTTTCGGAAGAACTGGTATCTGAGTCCGAGTTGTTGTCATTTTGGGTGTCCTCTGCCAAGATTTTTTCTCGTATTCGTCTGTGAGTGGCGCTGAGGCGAGCTAGCAGGCTCTGGTAATCGAAACAACCACGCTTCTCACCAAATGGGTCCTGTGGAAAAGTAACATTAATGCCATTAGTAAAACTATGTTGAACCAATAGGATAGTTTTGTACTTCAGCCCTACTTCCAGTTGAAGTACACATGATTGTAGGTATGTGGATCGTAGGTATGTGGAAGAAAGGAGTCCAACAAGAGTTGGCAGTGTAGCTGCAAATTTTGCCTGACATTTTGCCTGCTACATTTTTACAAGGAGACTAAACAAACCTCAAATCCCACGATTTACCCCCGAGTAATAAGATATCTATCCAGCGTCAAAAGGAAATATATAAGGAGCATCAGGATGTTTAGACGTATCTGGGTAATGCTGCCAACTCTGGATACACACAACATTGAGAAAATTTCAGGTACTGTAGGTATGTGGAAGAATGGATTCCAACAATGACTTGATTAGTTTACCTCTGGCTAGGGCCATATACATTTATCTAATTTTTGTTTTTATTAAGATTTAATTTTTTTAATATTGTAAAAAAAAATTTGACCAATGTGCCACTAGGATTTCCATGGTTCAAAGTGATGTCATGCTGGCCATGCAATCTTTTGTATTTGGCTGCCCAAAGCCATGTGGGGAGTTTCAGATGGACCAGATGCTAAGGTTAACTAGCCTATAGCCTACATCTTGCCGTTTGCAAAAGACAGAAGAGTAACAGAGTACCAAATATATCATCTATTAAACACAACCGTTTATCTAAACACAACTGGAGTACAATGAAGGAAAATAATCATCCCAAGGAGGATCAGAAGAAGCAGAAAACATGCGAGTTAAATATTAGGGATGCACCGATCCGACTTTTTCAGTCCCGATTCCGATACCAATGGCTGGATTTTGTGTATCTGTCAATACCCGATACCAATCCGATACTATTTGTGACAGTGTGGAGGTCCTGTCACTATGGCTCCGATAGATCGTGTGCCCTGGCTGCTTGGCCACAGGGATATCCCTTTGGCTGACTGGATAGCGCACATGACCTTCATCTGGAAGTCGTAGGATCGAATCCCGACTGGGCACTCGTTGTGTACCTTGCCACATATTGTTGAAATAATAAACTGTATAACTTTATAAACTAAACATAACTGAGACAAAATAACATTTACAAAATACAAAGGTACCACAACAATAAAATTTCAAGTGAAAAACTAATCTTTTTTGGTGAATTTGTTGCAGATTTTCCCCATTTTGAGTATTGTTTCATGGTATCGGTTAAGTTTAACCGATACCGATACCAGTACATTAGGCAGTATCGGGGCCGATATCTGATACCAGTATCGGCATCGGTGCATCCCTATTAAATATGCAGGGTTTCCCTTCCATAGGCATTATCGTGGCGCTGTGGCACAGCTGAAATCTCAGCACCACGCCTACAAAATGCAAATCTGCCAACCAGTACACAATTTGACATCTAAGTACGGTATGAGTCGTCCCTCTAAGCTACGGAAAAAGCCTCGGACATGTGAGGTCTGCAAATGTGCACGTGCGGGACTCATGTCAGCATGTCGAACCAGTTTCAGCTAATCCTTGTAGAAAAGCAGAGAATAATGAGTTCACTGTGCGTTAGGGCTGGACAATATAGAAAAAGAGCATATCAATAAAAAAATAGTCATATTGATCGATATCGATTATTATCTATAAAAATCACATAATGTAAAAAATATATTTTAAGTGCCTCCCCAGCCATTTTGTTATTCTTCTATTAAACTAATTTAAATTAAGAATTAAATTAATACATTTTTCACCTCTTTTTATCATAAGTAAGTTTGTAAGGCACAGAAACAAACAAAGAGACCTGACTAACATCAGTAAATACAAAGAAAAGTAATATTATTAACCATTATATTATATATATTTTTAATCATGTAAGTAATTTACATTAAAGGCTTAATTTTAAGCTTTTTAATCTTTTAAACATTTTATGACACTTTATAATATTAATGGCTGAAACCTTTGGATTAGTTTGTTAATAAAGCTTATTCAAATTCACTTCAGCTCTTCAGCTGTTGGCTAAAGCTAACTACGTAGCTACTCACCAGTGTTGATGGGCTCCAACACTGCAGCTCAGTCACTGAGCCGAAGCCGGCAGGTCTATCCAACCCCTGTTGTATTTTTTTTACGCGTTTTTTTCCCCTTCTGAGGACCGGGAGCAGAACCGAGGGGATATTTTAACAGCCACAGATGTTAGCAGTGTCACGCGACCTGGGTAAGTTTCCTGTGTCTCTCTGTAAGAGATTCGTAGCGAGCTGGGAGAGGAGAGTCCTGCTTAAAAAAATTTATCGTAGTTTCATATGTAGTTCATTATTGCTACGTTTAGTGTTTTAGTGCGTGGAGGATCAGTTTAAAACGGGACCACTGCCTTTACAAGAGCCACTGAAACATTTATCCAACACAACATCCTCCGCTGCTACCTTATTGTGATGTCAAAGTTACTGTGATGGTTCGGTTAGGGACTATTAAAAAATTATTTTTCAGCTCAAATCATTTCATCCTTTTTCTGGTTTGAAAAAGGAGAGGGTGGCTGACAGAGTCCTCCTGGCCTCTGCCTCAGCTCTGCCTCTCCTCGGGCCTCCATTTCTCACTCACTGCATATAGGGCTAAGAGGTCAACTGCAATTGTGTGTTAGCTGACCTGCCAGATTTTGGTAAATGTGAAAGGTTACTTTCACTGTGGAAAAATTCGTGCCGAAGTCTAAGTGAAAAAAAGAAAGATTTGCAAAGTGTTTCTTCTTAGAAAATATATCGATTGTTCAGCAGCAGACCTGCCAAAAAGAAGAGGGTCCATGTCTCAGAAGTTTTTGAATAAATATCAAGAACAGTGGCCATGCTTACGACCCTCTAAAATTTGTCATGTATATTGCACAGTGTGAAGTTATGATGCCTCAAGATGAGGCGTTGCCTGGCGGAATGCAGAGGGAAAGGGCTTGGCGTGCTCTAAACTGTTAACTAATATAACTACATGCATTTTCTAAAGCAAGAAAGGCAACAGAATAGTAATGTAAGCTCCAATGCCTAAGAAGGGGGTAGTTATGATTGAGATTTAGAACTGACTGCCGGACGAGGAGCAGCTGTCTGATTTTTGACGAGATTAGACGGGACTTTTTCTTGTGGATTGCCACTAAAGGACATCTGTAAGGCTGTGGGTCAACAACATGGTGTCTTACTCAGCTGAAGACTTTTGGCCAGCTACCCGCTAGACCTGCTCATCTTTTCTGGACACCTCTGAAAGACTGTGAAAAACTGTGGATTGGCAAAATGGTACACTGCTCAGCCGAGAACTTTGATAAGGTACTCCAAAGACAGAACACCCTGGAGGAACAGCTCCGGAATATGGAAGCAAAACTACGCCTTCTGGAAATAAACTTTGAGATTAATGGTGGATATAACAACGAGACGACGTTACAGACAAAGGAACAACAAACAACAGACAGCCCCGTGCTTCGGTCTAGCCTCAAACAGAAAGCACTGAAAAATACCATTCCCTCACCGAGGCGTGGAACGGGCAGAATGAATTTCGAGGAGAACTGGCCGCCTCTGAAACAAAGCCCTGAAAATACCTCCACACCCATTCCCAAGAAACTCAAAAGGCAGAAAAAAACAGCCCAGAAGCTCCAACTCAAACAAGTTCTCCTCCTGGAATTCCCCTAAAAAATAGATTTACAGCACTAGACTCCCTACAACATACAGCCCCCCAAAACTGGTCAACCCAAAGAGCACTATCAGACAAATTATGGAGAACATTCCCTCTATCCTTGCTTTTCAGCTAGGAATACACACACTCATTATACATGCTGCCTCTTATGATATCAGCCAACACCAGAGCGAAATCCTCAGAGCTGACTTGTCACAACTGCTCATGACTCTAAATCAGCTCAATATCTCAAACACCTGGATGTCTGGCCCAGTTCCAGAAGGTAAGGATGAACGATGGTCGAGAGCAAGATCCCTTCATAAATGGATGGAAAAAAAAATGCTTGGAAAAATAACTCGGCTATGTAAGCAACTTTAAGCTTTTTGGTTCGGCGACTCATCTATTCAAAGAAAATCAGCGCCATCTCAACAGAGCTGGAATTAAACTGCTGACTGCAAATATTTTTGCCCATTTGAATAACAGTACTCTCAGACTATGAAAACAAAGTTCCTCGAAGGTCAGCGCCTCAGCTCAGCCTGCAGATAACGGACCAGACGGCGCGTCCAGCTGCTCGCAGCCCTCTGATAATGTAGAGACTGCACTATCTGCAAACTCCAAGGATCAAGCGTCCCCCGCTCTCCTAAAGCGGAGTGATGAATCAAGATAATTTGTCTCAGCAAAATTAGGCTCACCAATCGAATTCTGTAAAAAATTACAGGAGCAAATAATCAAAGGTACTCAGCTTACTCCAAGATTCTCACTCAGGTCTATTACACATGATTCTCCCCTGCCACCACTGGCATTGACTAATGTTTGATTTTTAAGGTCACCAGACATAACTCCAAGACAACTCCCCCACCAGCACATGTCTGGTTACCGAGAAAATATCATTCCTGTGATTCTAAGCAGAAGAACTTACAAATGCAAATCCCCCTGCATCAAGTCAAATCTCATAAATATCACTTGTCAGAATAACTAAAAAACTCCCAATGAATCTCTTAAACTGGCATTACTCAATATTCGATCCTTATCAAATAAATCTTTCCTAATCAATGACTATTACTAATCATAATCTACAGGCTCCGTTTTTATCTGGAACTTGGTTGTATGCAAATAATGAAATATCCTCAATGATAGAAGCTACTCCTCCTAACTATCGCTTTCTAACTGAAAACATGAAAGAAGGACGAGGGGGTGGACTGGGCACAATTTTAAAAAACCCCATTGAACTTTAAAATGATATTTCTGGACACATTTCACTCCTTCGAATACCTTGCCACACAGATAAAAGAGGAAATAAGGTCTTAGTCGTAAATATGTACAAAACCCCCAAAGCTAGCTCAAACTTCATTAATGACCTCAATGACCTTCTATCTGTAATATGTATTGAACATGACCACTAATTATTGTGGGAGATTTGAGAACGTTCATACAAACAACCCGCAGGATAGACGGACTAAAACACTAAGTGATACTCTCCATAACGTTGGTCTAACCCAACATGTCAATCAGCCAACACACAAACAAGGACACACTTTAGACTTAATCATTAGCAAAGGACTGAAAATCTCCAACATCTCTGTAGTGGATGTTGCAGTATCTGACCACTTCTGCATCTTCTTTGAAAGCATGATCCCGACTAAACTATGTAATCAAAATAAGATCATAGTAAAAAATTGCTTCTTCATTGACAGCTTAGCTGAAATCTTTAAATAAATTTCCTGCTCGAACACCGTCGAAAATGACGGCTTTAAGCAGCTAATTAAAGTCATCGACCCACGTTACCAACTCCCTGGGCGTAAACATTTCTCCCAGACCGCTCTTCCAAAGCTGTATTTTGAGTGTCGAGAAACTATTGAGAAGGAGCTACAAACTGCGTCATACTTCGCTACCACATCCGACATGTGGTCAAGTCGCACGTCCGAACCTTATCTTAGCCTCACTGCCCACTACATTGACCAAGATTGGAATTTAAAGAGCAAATGTCTTCAAACTGCTTACATTCCTGACGACCATACAGGTGAAGTAATTGCTTTAGGTGTGTCAGAAGCGTTTGCATCCTGGGGACTGAATGAAGACAAGTCTGCAACACAACCGATAGCGGGACAAATATATTGAAGCCCACATCCCCAAACGACTGGACTGCAGTGCTTTGGACATCGTCTTCACTCAGCTATTCGTAAGTTGGAGAGCAGAATTAAATTAAAGTGTCAATCTTAATTGTATTTGTTAAGCCCATAGCCTATGAATATATTAAGTTAGATATTGACATCACCTACTACAGGCTTATTGTTTTTTTTTTAGAAAAATGAATATTTTTCATCATGTAAGCATATTTAACTGAGGTGATAGTTGGTGTTGATATGCATCATATGCAAATATTCAGTCACTCTTCTGTGTTAATCAAGTTGACAAAATATCAGACTGCTCCTAATATAATTTAGGATTTTAGAATCCCAATTAGCTAATGCAGAACATCGGCTCTTCTTGTAGCCCATACAGAACATTAAATCAGCAAATGGGATATTTCAAGTCAAAAAGGAGAGCAAGTGATGAAAACAGCAAAAATAACTGATGATGATAATGACACCACCACCCACTGTCACCTCTTTAACATAAGGAAAAAATATTGGCCAGTCTAAGCATCAGCAAAATTTGAAATGTGTTGATAAATTATTTAAAATTATTTTGAGGTTAATATGCGCTGTTACTATTTATCTTTTTATTCAGAGAAAGCCGGAAAAGACAAGCGGGTGGAGCGAGCAGTGGGCGTGTGTAAGAAAGTGGTGGCTGCATTCAGTTTCTCCTGGAAGAAGAAAAGAGACTTGGCTTTTGCTCAGGAAGAGCTTCACCTACCCCAGCACAAGTTGGTGATGGAGTCACCCACCAGGTGGGGCTCACAGGCAAAAAATGGTTGAGAGGATTCTGGAGCAGCATTAAGCTATCTCTCAGGTCCTCAGTGCAGATAAGAAGACCAGGCACTTGGTTCCCTCCTGGCATGACCTAGATGTGCTGGAATCTGTGCATGGGGCCCTGAATCCACAGCAGGAATTCACAGATTCGCTTTCTGGAGAACGTTATATGAGTGTGTCATACCTCAAGCCGATGCTTCATCTTTTCAGAACACAGATTCTGAAACCATCTGAGGATGAAACTCAGCTCACAAAGGACATTAAGATGGCAGTCATGGCATACCTTGATGGAAAGTATGATGACCCGATTACTAATGAACTGCTTGATGTTGCAACCCTGGTAGATCCACGCTTCAAGGTACGATACATTAATGCAGAACAGGTTGATGCCATTAAAATGAGAGCAGTGTCTGAGATGTTGGATCGAATTGAGGGCACTTCTTCAGCAAGAACGGAGGAAACAGAAGAGGGTGGAGCAGCTGCTGCAGTGCTACCAACCCAGAAGAAACAGAAAAAGTCATTGGGCAGTTTCTTCAATAAAACCCACCCTACCAGCACAAGACTCACTGAAAAAGAGACAGTTGAAAAGGAGCTTGAAAAGTACTTGCTGGCACCAGATACAGACAGTGAAATGGAACCACTGCACTTCCACGAGAAAATCCACGAGAGAGGCTTCCCAAGAATTAGCTGCCTGGAAAAGCGCTACTTGTGTATCCCCGCAACTAGCACCCCTTCTGAGAGGGTATTCAGTACAGGAGGTAATATTGTGACTTGCTACAGGGCAGCTTTAAAACCTGAAGCAATGAATAGACTTGTCTTCCTGGCCCGCAACCTATAGGCTTGATATGTGCACCCCCTCCTCCCCTTATTGCCTGCCTCACTGCATAAGATGAAAACATTTGAGTTGATGTATCCATTTCAATCTAGTCTTTTAAAGCTACTTGAATGTACACCAAGGAATTTTTTATTTTATTTGTAAGGCATGTTTTTATTTTTTATTTAAGAGCTACAGTATTTAAAAGAAACTTGACGGGGAGAGTTTCTGAGAATTTTCCTTCTTTATTAGATCCTTGCATCTTTATTTGATTTTGACAGAATTGTTTATATGTCCATTTTGTGCCTGTTCTCTTGTTGTCCTCTAAAGCGTTTAATATTTTTATTTTTTTTCCCCTAATTTATTGCGTCATAGCACAAGATTGTAGCATTTGTCTTTGAAAGCTGCGTTAATTTGCACTAAGGATTTATTCAAACAAAAATGTTTGTTCATTTTCTATTTATTTTTATTTCAAAACAAACTTTTTTTAAAAAATATACAAGGAAAGATTATGAGAATTTGCTTTTAGTTCCTAGCTTGTTAATTTTAATTTGCCAAAAGTGTAAATGTTAATTTCGTCTGTTCTCCTGTAAAACTTAAACTAAGATTTATTTTTAGAATCAATATTTTGTTTATAAATGGAAGTGACCAAGCAATTTAGTGTTCTGTTTTTTTGTTTTCCTTTGAAACCTGAAAGCTTCAACCTTGACTTTTTGTTTCGTTTGTGATGTGTTTTTTTTTTCTCTGTTATCTGAAACTTATGTGTCATGTTCCTTCAGTACATCTAACATGTTGAACCTCTGACAGGAAATAAATATTTAAATCAAAACAAGTTGCTGCTGATTTCACATCTCACCTATGAGCAAGGGAACATTTAAATTGGACAAATATAGTGATTTGATTTATTTCGTGATATATATCGATATCGCCTGAAATGAAAAATATATATCGTGATATGAAAAACATCCTATATCGCCCAGCTCTAATTAGGACCAAAACCTCCAGCCACAAGGACAGTTTTTACCCCTCTGCCATCAGGCTTTGGAACTCAGCCAAAAACTCTGACTGACTTTTTATCACTGCGCTTTATCACCCCCCCCCCCCCCCCTCCACCGGATACTTTAAGATTAACCGCACACTACCTCCTGCAATACATGTGTAAATAAATATATATATAAATATATACATGTATATGTACATAACTTCTATCTATGGTTATAAGTTTATTATGCCTACGTTTTTATTTCTCGTGCTTATGTTTGTTCTTGTTTCTATGTCAGCAACCGTCAAATCACGTCAAATTCCTTCTAAAGTAAATTACTTGGCAATAAATCTGATTCTGATTCTCCTCCTCTTGCTGCATCAATATTTTACCCACACCTTTTTTAAGGAAAGTTCTCCCTGTCATTAAGTCAGATCTGATGCAAATAGTTAACACATCCCTCCAGTCAGGTGTCTTACCCCAGGTCCTCAAAATGGCAGTTATCAAACCCCTAATAAAGAAGACCAACCTAGATAATACACTGATGCAGAATTATAGGCCAATCTCTAATCTCCCAGTCATCAGTGAGATTATTGAAAAAGCTGTATCTCAACAGTTAATAACATTCCTGACAATGAACGACTCCTTAGATAATTTTCAATCTGATTTCCGTGCTCATCACAGCACTGAGACTGCCCTCGTCAAAGTTTTCAATGACATCCGCATAAATACAGACAGCAGAAGAACCACAGTTCTGGTTCTGTTGGCCCTCAGCGCAGTGTTTGACACTGTTGATCATAAAATATTACTGGAACGATTGGAGAGCTGGATCGGACTCACTGGTACAGCACTTCAATGGTCTTACCTCAAGAACAGGAAGTTCTTTGTGTCCATCGGAAATTTCTCATAACGTCACAGAAGGACCTTGAAAAACTGATCCATGCGTTCATCTTTAGTCGGATTGATTACTGCAACAGCGTCCTCACAGGTCTACCTAAAAAGTCAATCAGACAACTGCAGCTGATCCAAAATGCTGCTGCCCATGTCCTCACAAGAACTAGGAAAGTAGAACACATCACCCCAGTTCTTAAGTCCTTACACTGGCTCCCTGTAGCTCAGAGAATAGACTTTAAAATACTCCTACTAGTTTATAAATCAAATGATTTAGCACCAAAGGATGTTGGAGACCTGTTGTCACTATACCAACCCAGCAGACCTCTCAGGTCCTCCAACTCAAGCTTACTAAACATTCCTGGAAAATTGAACTAAACAGCTTTCAGCTTCAATGCTCCACAAATCTGGAACAAACTTCCAGAAGAATGCAAAAAATGCTGAATCGTTAGGCTCTTTTAAATCAAAGATTAAAACTCTACAATTCAGAGCTGCCTTTGAGTCCTAAATTGCGTTTTTGACCACTCTTTGATTCTTGTGATATGATTTTTATTCTTATTTTTTAACCGATTGCATTTTATCTGTTTTTAATCTATATTCTTTTATACAAATATACATTTGTTCTTTACACCTTCTCTTTTTGTCCTTATGTTTTATTTGTTTTCAAATTTCATACTCTTACATTAATTTTATTTTTCATGCTTCACTTACTAAATGCATTTCTTTCAGTAATGATCAGTTTTAATTTTCTTATTTTTATCATGTATTTGGGTTCTCTGTCACTGAATACTGTAAAGCACCTTGAATTGCCTTCTTGTTGAAAGTGTGCTATATAAATAAAATTGCCTTGCCTTATGAGGTTGAATATTTCTTTCCACGTCCTTCAGAGGGAATAGACTAAGGGGTGGAACATTCTGTGCAGCAGTCGAGCAGCCATATCATTTTGAACGGAAAAATGCAAAAAGCTCGTCTGCCATTATGAGGATTTGATTCCTGTAGAGTCAGCAACAATTTTATCCTGATTGCTGAGAAGCGCTAAAAGTTTGATCCAATTTTATTATGTTTAAATAATACAGAATTTCTATTTTGGAAATTGGTGAACTTTTTACATTTTTTGTTATAGTATGAGATATTTACATCTCATTTCCAATCACAAAGAATAAAAAGTGGAAATAAAATTATTTTCAATTGAAATTAGGTATGAATAAGGAGCTGACTGTATATCTTTTAATAACAATTTCAAGCAAAAGATAGAATAGTCAAAATGAGCAGATTTACCTGCATGTTCTGACCCTGCAGATGCAGCCTCTCCTTGCAGACTCCCTCATAGAAGTCATAGTATTCTAGGAAGGACTTCTCCATCACGCTGCTAAAACCCATATAAAACATTGCTATAAGTTAAGCCAGACAGAAATAATAAAAAAGAAAGTAAATGCAACATACAGCAAGTCTAGAGAAAGTAAAAATTATTCTTACTCAAGAGTGTGTTTTCTCACCTCAGAGCTTCAGGACAGGGAACTTTACCTTCCAGCATGTCGCATACAGCCACCCTCATGGCTTCATGGCGGATACACTCGTTATAATTCTTACTGTCCCCTGGGTGGCGCTCCTGTAAGAGACACAAGTAACAAATGTGCTAGGGAACTTTTGTTTAAAGTACAGAAACCAACAGAGAAAACCAACAGAGACCGACATGATGTTGCTAATTTATAGCAGCCTCACAGTAATTTTCCTTGGTTGTGAGGCAGTCTTGAGAACTTTGTTGGATAGGTTTTAATTGGTGTTTTCAAAAGACACACTGTGGTATATATTAGGTAAATACTGCCACCACAATGTTTCATTTCAATCCGCCATGGTGGAATGGCAATACAGGAATATTGCGCCATTCGTGCCGGCAAGCTTAATAATATCACAGCAATATTGCTGCAATGGTAGGCTCATGAAACAGGGTAGCTCCTGGTTAGAAGCAGTGAAATTTAATACCTTTTTAAGGCCTATTCAGTAAAACTTAATGGAGGGTCTTAGTTCTGGAAAAATTGCTGATCATCATAAGAAGACAAAATGAATAGAGATAATGTAGATTTTTATTTTATTTTTTAGACTTTGTAAAACTAAGTAGGCCATATTTAGGTTGCTTGCCAACCACCATCAAATATAAGTTTTTGGTTTGTGGCATTACTTTGCATTGTAACTCTTAAACGTCCTACACTTTTCGAACGCTCCTTGAACACATCACAGGTATTCAGCTACAGCGTAGTTACAGACACGCTGCTGCATTTTTTCAGTTAAAAGGAGAGATTTGAAACATGAAGGTGTAGAAAAATATTTGTTGCTAATAAAATATCGGTCTTATATTCCTGCAGGTTTCTTCTTTACATTTCAAATAATTTGAAAAATAAAACTTGTTTTTGACTGGGTGTAATGCAATGGGTGAAATTAACTGAGGTTTATGGTGTGTGATCATACTTCATTTGCACAGAACATTTCGTTGCTCTGATGCAGAACAAGTTGGGTCTCCAATAATTATAGTTATAACTACAGACTAACTACAATACAGCTTTTTGGAGTTAGAGGAGAAACATTTCCTGATGCATACATTCCTGCAGATGCAGCTCTGGGTAGGGGCTATCACAAATCACAGCTTGGAACCATAGCCACAAGTGCAGTGTGGTAATGTGCACTTCACTGTAATGTTTAATTATAGATACCAAATCTAAACACTTAAATACAACAAATTATGTTCTTTTTTTTATGCCAAAATTAAGACTATAGTAAAAAATAAATCCTTTTTTCTGAATTTAAAACTTTTAAGGCCTTAAATTTTACTCCACTGAATTCAATGCTTCTTTAATACCCTGCAGCTACCCTGATAAACATAATTTCTTGCCACAACGTAGGGTGATGTCATGATTATGTAAGATGCCACCTTTTGGAGCATCATGCAAAAAGACCTGAGGAGTGTGGCTTCAATCTGGATAAACGCAAGATACAGTGAGGAAAATAAGTATTTGAACAACCTCCAATTTTGCAAATTCTCCTATTTGTAAATTATTGAAGAGTCTGAAATTCACATTTTATTCACATTGCATGATTTTTAAATAATGCTTATGCTTCAGATGAGTATTTGAACAACCGAGAAAATCAGTGTTAAATTTGGTACAGAAGCCTTTGTTTGCAATTACAGAGGTCAAACATTTCCTGTAGTTCTTGACCAGGTTTGCACACACTGGCCCACTCCTCCACACAGATTGTCCCTAGGTTTCAGGGCTACACAGAGTTTCAGCTCTCACCAAAGATTTTCTATTGGGTTTAGGTTTGGAGACTGGCAAGGCCTCTGTAGAACCTTAAAATGCTTCTTATAGAGCCAATCCTTTTTCCCATCTTGGCTGTGTGTTTCGAGTCACTGCGCAGCTGCGATCAAACTTCAATCCTCTGAGGGAAAGTGGTTTTTGCTATAATTCTCACAATAAACGACCCCATTCATTCCCTCCTTAATACAGTGCAGTAATCGGGCCCCCTTTGCAGAAAAGCAACCCAGAAAGCATGATGTTTCTACTCCCATGCTTCACAGTAGGCATATTGTTCTTAGGATGCAACTCATCCTTCTTTTTCCTCCAAACACAGTCATTTTTAGACCAGAAAGTTCAATTTTCTTCTCATCTGACCACATGCTTTTCTTTAATGTCTCCTCTGGATGATCCAGATGGTCATTGGAAACCTTCAGACGCGCCTAAACATGTGATGACATAAGCAGGGGAACCTTCCTTGTAATACATGATTTTATACCATAATGGCAGAGTGTTCTGTATAGTATGAACAGGGGTCACAATACAAAAAAAAATTCCAGTGCAATAGTGCATACATATGAATGTACAACAAAACATTAACCTGTCAATAAAAAAAAAGTTTGAGTTAAGACATAAAAAGTCAAAGTGAGAGTCACAAATCGATCAAATAGTGACCGAATTGCAGTCAACTAGCAAACAACAAGCAAAGCAAAAGAAACAAAATGTCAAGGCAGCAAAAACAAAACAATATATTATAAAGAATAAGGATTTTAACATTATAAATAAGTGCCTGTTGAAGACAAAGTAACTGCAGAGTGATTTGTTACTGTGCCAAGTGATTGGTTGGTGTTCATTTAGAAGGTGTTTTTGAGGTGTGAGGTTCTAGTCTAAATTGAACGCAACCTCCTGAGTAGCTCAAACAATCAGTGACCAGGGTGTGATCCAAACTCCACACCTGAAAGTCCTAATGATGTACAGATCGTGGAGTTACGGAAGGTTGCATCCGATCATCTTCTCTGCAGAGGGAACAACACACTGCAGTCTGTGTTTGTCTTTGGCCCCAGCGTACAACACAATGATGTAGGAGGTAAGGAGGGACTCCATGATGGCTGTGTAAAACTGAACCATCATCAGGGCTGGCACCTTGAGTTTCCCCAGCTGCTGCAAGAAGAACATCCTCTGCTGGGTCTTTAATTGAGGATACTGATGGACATATCCCACTTAAGGTCTTGGGTGATGGTGGTCCCCAGGAGGCAGAGAGACCCCCTGTTGAGATGGGGGTGTCAGTCAGGGTGATGATGGGCTAAGAAGTTGGCATCATCTTTAAACTTAATCAGCTCGACAGTCCGGTGTCCAGAGCCACACCAGTTTGTGTAGGAGAAGAACAGAAAGGTGAGGACACAGCCTAGGGAAGTGCCAGTGTTTATAGTCCAAGTGTCTGGCATGTTCTTTCCCTGCCTCACTGTCAGTCAAGAAGTCTGTGCGCCACAAAGCCTAGCATAGCTTCCTGGAATGTCCAGATGCTGCAGGATCTAGAGAAGGGTCATGTGGACAGCATCATCTATAGGTCTGTTGGCTCTGTCGGCAAATTGCAGGGGGTCTAAAAAGGGGGCTTGGAAGGATTTGAGGTGGGACAGAACCAGTTGCTCAAATTACTTTATAAGTAAAGATCTGTGGACCACAGATCTATAGTCGTGAAGTCAAATTACCCTTGCTGCTCGGGGACAGGGACTGTATTGAAGATTTAAGGTCCTTAAAACTCTAGGTCCATCCACAAGTTCAGCAGGAAGATGTGAAAATCTGTGACTTTAAACACAGTCACTGATTTGAAAATACTTTGGTCAGAGTGTCAGTTTACAGATAATTGACAATATCTTACCTAGTGTGGTTGACATGAACAACAGGCATAAATTAGAAGGCAGATACATTTGCTTTATCTTCTCCCATGTTCCTTACAAGATTCAACAACTAAAAGGCCACAGTTGAGAGCGATTACCTGCTCAAAGCCGGGTTCATTGTGATATGGATTCTCTGTCATCAGGGACTGAATGGATATGAGGACAGATGATATACTCTGTGCTGGACTCCAAGCTGGGCCAGTCCATGTCCTACACAAACACAGATGAAGTACAATAAATTATATTACAATAGTTATGTAAAAGCATTCCATCAGGGCAAACAAGAAAAAACATATACCCTGTAGTAGAGCTGCTATCGGGTCAACCCGACCTCGAGAAAATTCAGTCTATAGTCAGTGAAGCAGTTTAAATGCATGATAGGCACAATGAGCTAAGAAATGTACGAAAAAAAACGCTTCAGCACAGAACTTTTTGTAACTATTTTAGTGTTTAATTCCAACTGTCCTTTACATGCGGTGAGGTCGATTTTCCGGGTGAGGTCCGCATTATCTGGGTACCTGAGAGGCTGAACGAATCTTTTTCACCACCAGATAAAGACCAATCTCACCAGTTACCATTAGGCAAAGGTAGGTTGAATTAGACCGCAAAAAACTTTAAGGCCCTCATGATGAACATTAAATGCAGACGTTTAAGACATAGGGTAAACAGAACATGTCCCCTGCACTTTTCCTATTGCTCTCACAAATTTGAAACAAATCTTTATTGCCCCAATAGAAATATTAGATTTAGGTAGGAGAAATAAGACCAGAGATCAAATGCAGAGACAACGATGCAGAGTCGTCAAAGGTAAGGAGTGATTGGAACAGGCTGAAAGAAAGAAACAGCTGGGAAAAACCAGCCAGCTATCAAGAACTGGGTTTTACTATATATAGGAATTACTCATTCATACTCCAAAATAAGTTTGTCTGTATTTTATTACGCAACACAAAAATTTGAATATTGTACAAATGTTCATTTGTTTCAGTAATTTCACCTAAAAAGGTTAAACTAATGCGTGATGTAGACTCATTACATGCTAGTTAGACATTTAAAGCCTTTATTTGTTATGATTTTATTGATTATGGCGTACATCTTATGAGATTCCCAAATTCAAAATTTCCAGAAATTAGAATATTACATGTACATGAAACCAATAAAACAGGAATTTGCCTTCACCATGTTCTCCATCTTGTAGAGGATTTAACAGATGGCAGGTTTACTCCATTTTCTGTTATTCAGTATGTTGTATTAGTCTCAGCAACCACATTGCTTGTTTTTAATGCTGTTTACTATATCTGTTCATTAGCTGCTCTCATTTGTTGTTTGCTGATAATCAGCTATAAACAATGCTGTCTTTTTCCCATCAGGCTTTTGTTGCTGTGGTTTGCATGATGCTAATGCTACTCTAAATTAGGGGTGTGCGATTTGACGACTTAAGACCGTGAAGCGATCTACATATGTGACGATCTGTAATTTTTGGGAGATCGTTTTATCCTGATTCTGCTGCTGTATTTCTGCCTATATGTGCAATTAAAATCCTCCGCTCTCTCTCTGCTCTAAGCGAATTACCCCCCGTCCTTCTCCTCCCTCCCCCTTTGCATGTGCACAACCTGTAAACAAACATGGCGTTGCCACGTCTGAGAGTGTAAATGAAGTTTTCGTTCCGAAGTCAAAGTCCTCATCCATTAAATGGAACTGGTTTGGTTTTTTACCAGATGACAAAGAGCTACAAACATCATTTTCAAAGTTTGCAAGGAGAGCGTAAAGGCAAGTGATAAGCAACACCTTAAACTTGTTTACTCACTTGAAGAGAAAGTATCCCAAACAATACAATGAGCCGTCTGGCAGCTAAAGCTATAAAGCAGACTGCAGCAGCAGTGGCTAGCACTTCTTCTTCTTAGTTCAGCAAGCGCTAGAAAAAATTATCATAAAACTTATCCCCTACGACACAGACAGCAAACTATTCCACGCATGTACGCTGAATGCACAGAGAGTTGCAGGGAATATTAGCAATATGTTTGGATGGATGGAAGAATAATTAGAACTGCTTATATTACAGTCTACCTTCATTATTTTATGTACAGCAGCACTTTGTATACCGCTGTGTTTCTACACTACATTGTTATCACTTCCGTTATGATTAGGCAGCTTTATGTGTGCCTGTTCATAATTTCAGCATTCTGCAAAAAACATTTGAACCATTTAAAGCTGCATTTATCTCGTATTAGGATTATTAACTGGTGTATTATAGATTGCACAATACATTTTGCACATATTTGCAGCTACATATTAGTCTTTTATTCTAAAAGATTAGATTTTATTATATTTTCTGAATATCATATTTTTAACTAAAGTAAGTTTATGTTTGCTTTCTGTTTTAGTAGACAAGTCAAGATTAAAATTTTACATAATACATTTAAATACGTTTATGATTTAGATGTATTTTTCATTGAGGTTATTTGAAAAATATTTATATATACATTTTATATACATACAGTGTATGTATAGTTTCATTCAGAACTTTCTGTGCATTTCTATGATCTTTGGTGTGGGAAAGACATAACCTATCAGTATTTTATCCCTGTGTTGGTTATCCCTAATTTGAATGAATTTATTTATTTAATGTTTCTCTTCTTTAATGTGTAATTTAAGATTTTTTGGTGATCATTTAAAAAAATTGTGATAAAATCGAAATTGTGATAATATAATTGAAAAATCGTTATATTCTATTTTTGCCAATATCGCCCACCCCTACTCTAAATAAATGTTTTTAAAATATCTCATTTTAAATTGTTTACACTGATGACACTTCTGTTGCATTTCATGAGTTTCTGCAGCTGCTGTTATTATAATGTTTGCCAGGTAAGATAGCCATTGCTGAGCACCTGATCGTCAGATAAATCTAGTGAGGTTGTTTAGTGTTGTGGTTCCAGGAGAACCTGCTTAGGTCCTTCTGACATCTTAATTTTGTGTTTGTAGTCATTATTATTTAATTCTTTTTTATATTTAGCAGTTCATCTCGATAACGACAGATGGACGATAACCACCCCACTGCCAAAAAAAAGTTGTTTTTTAAGATGGGGCTGTTTCCTCTCCTCTTCCTCCTTGACAGCTCCATCTCTACCACTTCAATATTTAAATCGTACTCCATTTGCCCACCATCTTTCGCTTTCAGCGTTGCAAACTCCTCAGCATGGAAAGTAGCCACTGGCTGTCCCACAAGTCATTACAAGTCGATAAATGGCCATTGCCTTATTTTTATAATGTGATTGTAATTATAATGCATGCTGTAGCACAGGGGATTTTTTTTGTAGAATTTTTTTTTAAACCTTTGATTGCCGTGTGGTCAGGGTGGAACTGTTATTAGGCCTAGGCAGCTAGGCGCTGTGAAGGCCTATCGTATCTCTATTGTGTGTTATTCTTTTTCTTCCGTCGAATAAATAATAATAAACGTAGTTCATCATAGAGACATGCCGTTCAGCACATTTGAAGAAGACCTACCAAAGAGCCTTTAAAGGTTATGGTCCCATACACACAGGAAGTCGCCCATTTTGGTTTGAATGTAAGATTTTGACCCCGTTTTTGAGGTTTACAGCTTTCGCATTTGATCAAATCAGCTTGTAAATCCATCAAGTTAAGGGATAGACCGATATATCGGCTGGGCCGATATTTGCGTGCAACGTGTATCGGCAGATAAGCGGGTGCTGCGCTTGCCGATAGTTTTTTCCAGCATTATTTACAGACAGGCGTGCACAGGCAGCTGTTTTGCTGCAGACGCAGTAGTTCACATGCAGATCATCCACGGCCCCTCCCCCAGTAGCAGAGCGCTGGAAGCTCTTTAGGACAATGGTAAGTTTTAAACTTACAAAGGATCTTGTAACCGTTTGACTTAGCTGAAATATTGCCATACACTTTGAAAGTAAAAACACTTTACGTGTGCTTGCAACTATAGCTAAGCATTTCTTTGGCTCCGAATGGAAAATGCCAATGCCTAATGCCTGCATTTAGGGAACTGCAAATGGCTAAGTTGTAGGCTATCGTATGCATACGATAGCTTTTACGAACACTAGTAAAAGGATTAAGTAATGCCGACGCTGTTCCTTGGTAGGTTATTTCTGAGAGTTGTATTCAGCGGCTACCTGGCTGATCTTTGAAGTTCAAACTTTGAACACGTGTGGTGTGTGTGTCTCTCCCCCTTTCCCTGCTTAGAGCTGGGTGGAGTTGCCATCGCAGCAACAATTCAAGAAGAGCTTTAATGATGAGAGATATGTTTTCTATGTAGCTGAATATTAATTTGCGTTAATGCTTATCATTTACCAGACATAAGTGCACTGTGTAGGCCGTGCCTCGTGTTTAGAGCCGTTTGCTGACGTTATCATCATCAATCAAGTTCAATGGTGGTTGAGTTTTTCAGCCAGCGACAGCTACCAAACAGAAGTTCGTAGGGATGGGTACCGAAACCCGGTATTAAATGAGCCCCAGGGTTGATGCTGACGGTCCACCCGGACCGATAAGCTTCAGCCTTATCGGTCCGGGTGGACCTTCAGGACCAATAAGGCTGAAGCTTATCGGTCCTCTTAACGGTAAAGTTAAGGTCGTATTCATCATTTGCGGGAGATAAACACAAGCCAAACACTGTATTGGCTGCCCAGTCCTCCTTAACAAACACACACGACGCAGGGACTGATGGTCGGAGGAGCGACTGCTACGCTCTCACTAGAAGCTCTGTTCACCAGTAGTTACATAGACATGATGGCGGAGCGTTTTACAATAATAGAAGCCGACAATGGACACTGTCACAAATGCAATAAAAGATTTGAATAGAAAGGCCAGAACACAAGTAATTTGACCAAACACCTTGTTAAAATACACCAAAACAAACACAGTGCTGTAGCAGGTAAAAAAAAAAAATGGATGAGTGGATGTTATATTGTTGTTCTCAGGACTTATTTTGCACTATACACTTTAGTATTGTTTTATGGGGAAGTTATGTCTGATATTTTTTATTTGAATACTTAAACTTTTTTAAATAGACTACATAGTATTTTTAGTTTCTGATATATACAATAAGTTGTTTATATAGTGGTAGAGTGCTTTATAAACTGTTTTATAGTGTTTAGAGAGGTTTGTGGTTTTGATAAAACTGAAGCCGAAAGGTCATCAGGAGAATCCAGCTTCGCTTGCAGCAGGGGAGAAAATGGCTTGATATGGGCTGCAGCTTCATTATCTAAGACATCGGAAAATTGTGGGTGATGGCAGATTTTTGTCAGGTTGCCAAGATGAATGGAGCTGCGATCGGCGGTGTTATCTACTTCCACACGCGAGTTGGAGCAGCAAAGTCGGGTAATGGTAGCAGGCAAAGTCTGTGTGTGATAGGCCAGAGAAGCCAGTATAGCAGGAGAGAGGCAGGATGTCTCTGTGGCGATCAGAGAGCTGGATCGGTTTTAAGACAGCAGATTCGGAGTGTCAACAGATTGGATGATCGCTGGTTAGATCAGTACTGGCACGAGGAACACAGATCAAGAGATGGAGGCATGAACTGATCGATGTCTGAGAGATGTGAGATGAGTCAAAAGTCTTAACTTTTGAGAGGATCTTTGTGATGAGTTTGTGACTGCTTTTAGCTGGAGCTTTCGTTAAGCTAAGCCTGCCCATGTCCTTACCACTACCATTCTTCTGAGATGGTAATGGAAACACAACCTACCCACTCTAGACCGTACTGTGCCATATAGTTCGGGTTGAAAGCGACCCTAGTGGAAAAGGGGCATTAGACTTTGTCTCGAATGCTTCCACAGTGGAAGTAACGTTAGGATTTATGGTTGAAATTTACTAAAAGCTGGCACACAAAATAGGAGTTTAACTTTTAGTCCAGGCCCAACGAATGAACACGGGAGGACAGAGAGCTGAGGCAGACAGCAGGAGGAAGTATGGAGGAGGGGGCACAGATGTAACGTTCGGGAGACTCATTCTCCACTATCGTACAATGATCGGCTGAAACTACTTCACCACGCTATTACATTTGGTTGTCCGACATGAGTACTGCACATTTAGCACAGAACTTGCATGTCCGAAGCCATGTTTCCTAGTTTAGAGGGAGGAGTGGTACAAGAGTAGGTTGATGTTAAATTACGTACTTGCTGCCCAAAATACTTAGCCTACAGGTTGGCTAATTTTATTTTGTAGCCATGGCGTTAGAATTTAATCCGTGGTGGAGCGCCACGATAACGGTTATGTAAGGGAAACACTGCATAATGCAATCAACTACTACAGAACATCTTTTCTCCTTGTTTAACCAGATCTAAGAAATGGATATGGCTGTGAATCTGGTTTTATCTGATTTATGAACTGCTCTGTTTTAGGCTCATTTGTACTCAGGCTTCTACTATTAACATTTATGATAGATAACACCTCAACGCTTCTATAATTTTGCTAAATAAAATAACTGGGCAACTGTTTTAGGATTCCAAATTTTTAAAAAAGCACACAGTCAAAGAACTTTACTCACCCCAAGATGCTAAGGCACACCTTGCCGTTGCGATAGAAGTTGGGGTTAAAACGGACAGTGTTTTGTCCAGTTGTAATGAGTTTCACCCGGGGTGGATGGATGGGATAGTCTGGGGGACAGCGGAACAAGAAAAGGAAGAAGCCACCCTCATATGGAGTATCGAATGGTCCTGTGATCAGAGCATGGATCTAAAATGTGGAAGATATTAATAAAGCAGAGGAAAAAATATGTTAAGAACATTTGTATTTTTCATTTAGTTTTATGAATGATATTACAGACACAGCATAGATCTTTGTAAAATTCTTCTTTATTCTGGCGATGACTAAAGTTATGAGTGTGAATTCAAGTCACTAATCTCCAAACAGATTTTTTTTGTTATGAAAAGGCTGTTAAAATAATTGCCATTTCTCTATAACTTATACCAATCAAATTTAATTTAAATATAATTTTAGGATGAATAAATATTGAACCAATTTTCACCTCCACAAGCAGACACTGCAGACCAACAGACCATCAGCCCTTTCGCTTCCTAGCAGAGGCTCACCTAAACAATCACAGCTAAGAATTAAACTGCTGCTGCTGCAATAATAATACGGCCTGTATGTCCATTAAAAATGCTTTTGGGACCGTCTATAACTGACAGGGTAAACTCAAAATTATTGTATAGAAGTATTGTGCCTGAAACAGACAAACAGGAAAAGCAGAAGGATGCAGATGACCCTTAACGTCAGCTGTGTTAGTGCAACAACGTACAATAAAATGTTTAAGGGAAACAAAAAAAAGTAAACCCCACAGGTGAATATTGCAGGTTGGATAAGTCTGAGCTTTCCCTGAAATGAGTTCAGTTTAAGTTAGTACTATTCAGATAGCCTGGAAAAATCCAGACCCTAATCTATAGATTAAGGGTCTGGCAACGAGTAATGAAAAGCGGCAAACTCGAGGGGCGGAACCAAGCATGCATTTGAAACTCTCACTGCACGCAATTGGATAAGACCATGACCAATCAGAACAATGCACAGTGCTAACTAGTAGAATTTTTTTTGCTGTATCCAGTTGATAAAACAGCAAAAACATCCTTACTGCAAAGGAGTGCGGTCTTCTATTCATCTTTTAGATGAAGAGCCAAGTCTAACTCGTTTATCTTAGCAGCCAAAGCTGTTTCAAACAACTGGTGTTCATCTGTAGCCATCTTTCAATGCTTACTAAATGATTCTGGACGTCGCAGCGTTGTCGTCATGTGTATAGCTCACCTCTGTCCCGCCTACATCACATACACCAATTTGATTGGTTCACCAAGCTGCTCACGTAATGCAGTAATGTGCATCATTGCTCGAATCCAGTGTGTCTTGCAGCAATTCAAAATCAAAACAATTCAAATCAAACCAATCAGAGGTTGGGCTTCACATACATATACGTGTATAATTTAGACCAGTAGGATGAAAAAAATCTAGTCATAATCTATTATCCATCAAATTTTTTTTCTTTCTAGTTTTTATTATTTTTTATTTATTTATTTTTTTTTTTGGGGGCGGGGGGGGTACTATTCAATAGTATCTATTAAGCAGTATTCACTCAAAACAATCTCAGAGAACTAGACATAGAAAGGAAATTAAACGCTTGCGATTATTATAAAATAATAATCATGGAACGCAAACGCTCACTTTTTTTGTAATCTAATTGTCAGAATGTTCCAGAAGTTATTGGATTTTGCCTTTGACAGAATATATTACCCCTCATTGGGAATAAGCTGCTGATGTTCAGGCAGAATCTGCTCTTCGCTCCTGTACTGGAGACTGGAATTAATCACTTCAGGAAAAAAGTTTTAACATGAGGACAAATTTTTTCCACTGTAGCGACCAGAAGTTGAATACTCTCAGAACAATCCGTTTCCTGACCCGTAATCTACCAGAGGAAACCCTGCAGTTAAAGCAGCAGCAGGCGCCAACAACATCTGTCTTTGACGCACATCAGTCTCTTTGGAGCGCATCTAACCGGGCGTACTGGGATGGATGGACTGGCGTCCTGTCCAGGGTGTACCACGCCTGTTCACCGCTGGAGACAGGCACCAGACACCCGCAACCTTTCAAGGAGAAGCGGAATAAATAATGGAAGGAATTTATTTACCTGGACTCTGTGCATAGAGTTGGAAAAAAAATTGCACGTTACTTGAAGCGGTCATAGGGAGGTGTGAAGACTATTCTGTAAAAACTTGCAAAACCTTCAGATTTTTCCATCATCATTCTAAAAAAAAAAAAAATGGTCAAATACTTAAAATATTTGGTTGACGTGCCCCTGGTGCGAATTCACAACATGTCATCTCAAGTAACTTGAAGGGGGAGTTTTTTTTTTTCCAACCTGGACCTTATTTCCAGCATGCATTAAGGCTAGTTTATACTTCTGCATTTTGACGGAGAGATGCAGCGCCATTATCCATCAATGCAAGGGTTATCCGTCACCTAAGCAAGGGTGGACGGAGTCGATCCCTATTTTCTAACTATAAGGGCATTTTTACCTGTGTGGCTGTGCCAGAACACGGCAAGAGAAAAATGCATTTTTTATGTTCACGTGGTGTGAGTCTCAGTCCATACTGGAGTCTAGTGTTTTACATGACGGACTACACCAAAACAGCAGGTGGCGGTATACAAATAATTCTGTAGCTATTCAACAAACAAGGGAGTGAGAAGTACTGACGTCATAAAACAAGCTACGGCAAAGAATGAAATTCTGAGGCCATCTACAGGGTGAGTGTTGTAGTAAACCCGCCGCTTTGTAACCTGGTGTATTGCTGTGGGATATTTTAACAGCGTTGTTTTGATCTCTTTATGGTCGTGTGGCAATGCAGTAACTTTGGTTAGCGGTGTCGTCACTTCCATCCATGTATATTTTCTCAGGTACAGCCAGGGTACGGCTTGTGGTCACATGGTCTGTATCGAATCATACCTGGACCTTGATACTACCTCCTAGGAAGGTTTCCCAGACCGTATCCTGGCACGGTCAAGATTGTGCTCACATGGTACGAAATAAGTGGATTTTGAGCAAATACAATATCCGAAGATGGACTCGAGTCTCTTGTAAAAACGCCCTCAGTGTCCGTCTACGGAGAGCATATGCCTGTGATTTGTCACTTCTGCAACAGCCAGAGATCGTTTCACCAAAACGGGGCTCTATAATCGCTGTAATCAGTAGTTAATGCAGCGTTTTGGGCACTACATGCTTAATTATTGAAATTTCTTACGGTTTTTCGGGATCCGCTCCAGAAGGTGGCTTTCCTTCACCTTTTTTTGCGCAAAGGCATAATCTTAATTCAAAAGTTCAGCGTTGCGGCAATATTGTGATATTATCATCAAGCTTGGCGGCACAAATGCGGCAATAATTTCACCTTGCTATGCTGTCGCAGTGGATTCATAGCATACTCCATGCGGGCAATATTACCCTATTATGCTGCCATGCTGTGTCCTTTGAAACAGGCTTAAGCATAAAAGTATTCAATTTTTCAATTAAATTCACTTTTATTTACATAGCGCTAATTCACAACAAATGACACCTCACGGCACTTTACAACAAGTCATTTCAATATAATTATACAAACATTTCAATCAGTTAAAAGTTTTCTATGTAATGATTCCAAGCAGATTGCATGAAGTTGTTGACATGGGGTTCAGCCCCTTTGATGCAGGCCTGCAACCACAGCATCCGTTCAGAAATTCCTCATACTGGGCAAGCATGAAGCGTCAGTGGAGAAGAAAAAACTCCCCTTTAACAGGCAGAAACCTCCGGCACAACATGGCTCAGTATAAGTGGTCATCTGCCACGACCGTGTGCGGATCTGAGGATTCTCCGTCACTTAGAGCACCATCTGGACCGATGTTCACCATCTAGCAGGGGCCACTATAGTTGAGCAGGACACCAGACCGGGCAGAGCCTCTATGGAGTATATCAGCAAAGCCCTGATCCCCCCTGATTTCTTTCAGATGTTTTTCAAAATCTTTGAGAAGCAAGGTGGTTATGGGGCTAAAAAGCATATATCATGTATACGTTATTATTTGAATAATGTTCGAAAAGTATATAATACTATGAGGCCCTGTCCCTTTAAGACCGTGCAGGCACCAAAACACTGACAGAATTGAAACTGTAAAATCATGTCAGTCGGGGGAAAAAACTGTCAATGTGAAAACTTGGTAATAAGTGACTTATTTGTTTTAGTTTAAGTTTCAATCAACCTTTTTTACTATTAATTTTTGTTTCTCTGTGGGGACAGTCACTTATAAAGTGAACATGCTGGATCCCTTTAGTGAGCTGGACAGGGATGCTTTCCAGCATATGCAATTGTCCTCTATGGGGAGAGTTTCTCTCTGTCTAAAATACAGTTTTATGATCAGAAGACTCCCGAGGAGATGGAAAAGGTCATTTATAAGCACATTGGCTGAAAAGAGTCAGGAATGACCACAGTCTAACGTTATTATAATGTCCCAGATTAAAAACAGGAACATAAGGAGACAGATGAAGAAGGGGAAGGCGGGTATGGCTACTAAGTGGCGCAGTGGGTAACACAGTTGCCTTAAAGCAAGGTCCTGGATTCGAATTCCAGCCTAGGGTCTTTCTATATGCAGTTTGTATGCAATCCTTGTGCATGAATGGAATCCTTCTGGGTACTCTGGTACCGCCCCGACCCTCTGAAGATAAGCGGTATAAATAATGCATGGATAACTGGTCGGTGCTTGTTACCTTGGTCATGTCTTGAGGATCTGGAACAACAAACATCCCTGGGGGAGGTTCCTTGTATATGGACATAATATCCCTGCAATTTAAGGACAACAAAGAACATTTAGGCAAAGTAATCCAAAGATGCATTACACAAGTTTTTCTATCAAAGACCTGTTATGCTGCATTCAGACCGCAGGGTTTGTCAGTGTCAGAAATGTCAAGATTACATATTAAGTCTATGGTGGAGGCCGTTGGGGGAGCGTCACGGTCGCTTTGGCTCTGTCAACTTTTCAAGCTTTAAAGCTCATAACGCTAGTAGCAACACAGAAGTCCAGCTAGTTGAACTTTTGACGGTCCTAAAGCTGTTGACGCAGCACGGCAACCAATCAGAGCGACTCACTGTAGTGACGTTGCTCGACGTCGACGCTGCCAAGCCAACCCAGATCCGCGAGTGTTTAAAACATCCAGCAGAGAAAGGCCCGCCTACGAGTTTTGCAAGCTTCAGCTTAAAAATGTATCTTCTGTGCATATGCGTCGAACAAGTTGCTTTATGAACGTGCCCGACGCTGACAATGTCTGCGGTCTGAATGCACCTTTAAGCTCTATTTATAGTGATAGATTTTACATTTGATAAACAGAAGAGTTCAGTCATGAACTCCATCTTCTAGTTAATTTATAATTTCAAAGGGCATCCTCCTCTCAATGACCTGGAGAGTTATTGATACTTTTATATAATGACAGCTTAGTTCAGTTCAAGTTTATTGCCCAAAGGGAATTTGGTTTACAGTAGTGTACAATAGAGTATATAGAGTTTAATAAATGTATCTATAAACAAAGAACATAACTATATTTTGAAATAATATTTAATTTAAACGGTATGTATGGTATAATGCCCGACATTTCTTCTACTCATATTTTAAATGTTTAGATGTTAACGTTAAAGAGAATAAAACAAAGTAGGGGGTTTATGACTCTATCCAGACCAGGTAAGTTAAAATAAACTACTTTAAGGCGGCATAAGTTCAATTCCTTTTAATCGACTTTCTTTTCTCTTTTTCGTTTGGTGACTGCGTAGTTTTGCTTTCACTTTTTGTGAAGGCTGGAACAGTGCTGCTGCTTTACTGCAGCAGGAAACCTGCCTTCCGTTCATTTCAAAACCAAATATCTTAATGGAATGGTAAATTTAAATAAAATAAAAATGCAATCAATTAGCTGATGAGAAAAGTGGGAGCTTTAGTTTAACCTAAACCACATCACTGTATATTAAACCAGAGTAGGCACCAATCACCTGTTTGATTTGGTAAACCCAAGAGTTAAAGTGTTCTGATTGCTTGGCATAACTTCCTGAAATGTAACTTTATTTAAGAGCCTCGCTAAAGATGAAAGTTATTATACTTTACACTGAGTCTTTCCTAATTCAGGCATTACTGCACCATAGCGGGGGGGGGGGGGGGGGGGGGGGGGAGTATTCAGTAAATCATGCAAGCAGTTTTAATATATAAATATTTTTATTTACCTCTTTATCCTCAAAATACATTGCTGAGAAGCCTTCTCGTTGTCCCAATCCGCACTAAGAGTCGGGTCCCAAGAAGTAGCGTGGATTTGGGACAAGAGGCCCCCTCCTGCCAACCCAGCCACTCCTAGGCCGACACCGGGCAGGGGCGAGGACGTGTGTACGATAGGAGACACGGCCACGACAGGTGACGCGGAGCCGGTGGTGAATGTGTTCCCATATCCGGTGGTGGAAGAGGTAACAACAGCCGACATAGGGGACACTACAGCGGCCAGGCCACCCAGCGCTGCTGTAGTAGGAGAAGGGGAGGCCGAGTTCGGGCTAGGATGCGCACCGCTAGCTGCAGGATGCCCCCCCGGCAAGTTGGCCAAAGTCGGTGGCGGAAAGGCACCGCTACCTTGTCCGGGAACGCCCAAGTTATGGGCACTGCCGTTGTACTCCTCTCCAAAGCTGTCCGCCATAACTTACGAGCTAACAAGCTAGAACAAATATGGTGTGGACTAACTTGTTTTGGATCTTGTATGCCACATTGACTGTTGGCTAAGAAATTCCCTTTACCTTTCCGGTTCTCAGCTCAATCACAACACAAGACGGTTTGAGGCAAATCCAACGACCAAAGCAATTCTTCCAACGACATGGTGGCTGTTCCTCGTTAGCTTACATATGTAATTCTACGAAGTCTCCTAAGGTGTTCCGTTTTCGTCTAAATGCTAACGGTCACCACAACGGAGTCAGTTTATGTGCTAGATGTTATCGATGTAATATATATATGTGTGTGTATTGATAAGAATTTGTTTTAAAATGACCATATCATCGTCATCAAGGAAGCATATCGCAACTTCAGGAACATCTCTCCGTCAGCGAATACTTGAAGTGTACCAGTTTAGTGACAAGGCCCCGCCTTCCTTGCCCCTGATTGGCTAGTTTGATTTATAAATGTTTATTAAATTCGAGTATAATTATCTAACCTGATTAATTTTCTAATTCTAATATTGGAGGACCATTACTCGACTGACTCATTTTCTAATCACAATATTCGAAGACGAGTGCCTGAACCTAATGTCATCCATTTATTATGTGAAAAATAAAGGACCACTAACCAATCATAATCCACAAAAGGCGGGACCTTGCTTACACTGGAAGAAGGAAGACTTGAAATATCCGGTGATGATTTTCAAAATAAAAACCCTTTCAGGTTCAAAAAACGTCATATCATGGTCAAATCGTAAAGCAACGTTTATAAACCTGTGAGAAAATACTTTTCGAACAGGATTGTTACGTCAAAAATTATAAACGGATATTTCAAGTGTATATATATATATATATATATATATATATACATATATATAAACTGAATTCAATATAATATGCCTAGCTGATACCCCCCCTAAAAATAAAATAAAATAGAAATTTCAACAGAAATTTACCATAATGTGGATACAAGAACAAAAAAGTAGAAACATACATCTAGTCAACAAAGAACTGGTAATCACAAATGTCTTAAGGAATTTACATCCACTCCACAGAGATTGTCCATATTACTCTGCTCCCCACTTGGTACACACAAGAACTGACCATTCTTTATGATCACAGTGGATAGATTTAGAATACAAGAATGCAAAATAGTGGTGGTAGATGTATCTGACCGTTGTCCCCTACATTTAACACTAAATATGAATAGTAGTTGAGCATAACCGTTTGCTATTATAAATTTTTTACTTTCTTTAATATAAAAAGTACTCTTACGGACGTTCTTTTTTTCTTTAAATGTCTTTGCTTTTTCTTCTCAAACCCTGAGTGTTGTGGCAGATAGCCACTCGTGCTTAACCAGGTTCTGCTGGAGGTTTCTTCTTGTTAAAAGGGCAGTTTTTTGTCTCCACTTACGCTACATGCTTGCTAAAAATGAAGAATTGCTGATGGATTGCTGCGGTTTCAAATCAATGACTTGATGCAATCTCCTGGGATTCCTTAAATTAAAAAAAACTTTTACATTTATTGAAATGTACCTATGATTAAATTTAAATACTTTTTCTTGTAAAGTGCCTTGAGATGACATCTGTTGTAAAATGGCTCTATAGAAATATACTAAATTGAAAAGACTGAATTAAATTTTGGAGGGGAAAAACAGAAGAAGCTGAGGGTGGAGTCACTGGTTGGAGAAGATGACAGCATCTTTTTACAACAGTTGTACTGACATTTTTAAAACTCACAACAGCAAGTGGATGTGTTTAGTTTTTGCTGAAGAACAATGAGAACACCAAAACCAGAGCTGGGGTACAATGTGGAAGTACAGTGGTTCTGAGCTTGTTGGCTGAAAATTAAATTCAGTGGGAGCTAGACAGAGCTACTCACTGTGAAATGTTTTTTTCAACTTGTTGGAGATGTTGGCTTCTCATGGCTCCTAGCACCCCAAAGCAGTTTCTTGTCTAGGGGGTGGCCTGGGGTAGCATCTGGCACCCGTAGAATCCGATTGGCCACATCAAGTGCAACCCACTGATTATCTTATGTCGTAGCTCAATGCTTTAGAATAAATTTAGTTTCAGCAATTGTTTTACAAGAGGGAAAAATGTCTGTGTTATTTTAAAACATTCATTAGAAAGAAGGCACGGGATATACATTTCTTTTTTTTTTTACTGCAGATCTTTGATTGCAGGTACCACCCGAGCAGAACTGTGCTGCCCCTGAAAAAAGTGTGGACACGCCACTGCCCCGCAGCTACGGTGAGAGAATAGGAGAAACCTGAAGTCTAAAACCGCATCATAGAAGACCACACAAAGCGTGTCAAGCCAAACAACTTGGAAGGAGTTACAGCAAAGTATTTACAGCAGCCTATTGGCTGGAGAACTGTAAAAGGTGAAGAGGCCTCCCACACCTGCTGCTGCGCTAGATACGATACTGGATGATGGTGAGGTTTTTTGTGTGTGACTTTAATCATAAGTTACATGTCCTATATGTTTTAAACACATAAAAACCGTGAAGTTTCATCCTCAAAATGCAAAGAAACTCACTGCAGAAACAAGTTTGAGCCAAAGCTAAGATATAGCAATCCTTACCACCAGGGGGTGCCACATAATAAGACTGGTTCTGGAGCTGACTGATCTGGTTCAAGTAGATTAATTGTACCTTAAGTGTGTTAATTTATGGAACAAATGTATCTATGTTCTCAATTGAGAGTAGGCTGTTTTGAAAGGAGGGGGCAATCACTAAGACTGTTCAGCCATGCAATTGTACATTTACTATATTACTAGATAGAACAAACACTGTGAGATATGAACCAAACCCACTGTTTTCAGTGGGTTTGGTTCATATCTCACTGCTTTTTATTATATCTAGCTTTGTAATACTGTGGATCTTGATGAGACAGATCAATACACTACTACACTTATTTCCAGTTGGTGTACTTTACGTTTTGGAAACCATTTGTATTTCACACGGTTTTTATTGATGTGCTAAGATCTCTCTAGCTCGTTAACTTAGTTTTGTAGCAGCTATGGCTACATCTCTTTAGTCTCTTTCTTCTTCTGTGGCTCCTCTCTCCTGTTCTCTGTGTCAGATGTTTAGTTACTCCACCGCCTCCTTTAGTGATAATGGTAAGTGTAATAAATGTAGCATTTTCGTAGCTTTGGAGGCGAGGGTTTCAGAATTGGAGGCCTGGCTGCACGCTGTTGAGAATCCAGTAATTAGTCGAGGCCCATTAGCAAGCGCGCAGCAAATAAAGGATAGAATCACCTAGCGGTCCTCCAACAGAACCCACGCAGTTGGGATCTCAGGCCGACTGGGTGACGGTACGTAGAAAGCATAGTTCCCGGCCCAAAGGGCATCACCAACCTGTCCGCGTTTCTAACAGATTTTCCCCACTCAGTGACGCACCCACTGAGAAACAGACTCTGGAAAATTGGCAGCTCGATAGTCCTAAACGTGGTTTTAGAGACTCCATCGACCATAGTCAAATGTTTTCCAGGGGCCAGAACAGGCGACATAAAATCCCACCTGAAACTGCTGGCTAAGGATAAACATAAATACAGTAACATTGTTATTCACGCTGGCAGTAATGGCAGTAACACCCGGTTACGCCAATCGGATGTTACTAAAATTAGTGTTGCTTCGGTGTGTAAGTTTGATAAAAAAATGTCGGACTTTGTAATCTTTTCTGGTCCCTTGCCCGGTCGGACCATTGACCATTGGAAAACTTTGGGGAAAACCTGGTCTGATCCGGAGAGACAGCATCCATCTCACTTTGGATGAAGGAGCTCTTCTTTCTAGGAATCTGGACAGATTTATTAGTCCTTCAAAACACTGACAAACCAGGGTCCAGACCATGAAGCAGAGTCGTAGTTTAACCCACCTCTCTGCAGCTTCTATACTGTTACCCATTCAATACCACATTGAGACAGTGTCTTGTGACTGCCAAAATCAAATAGACTAAAAGTTAACCTGACCTAAGCAAACTATAATAATCGAATTAAAATAAATATGACTCGGACCAAACAAGAAAATAGGGCAATTAGATGTGGTTTACTAAACATAAGATCCCTCTCCTCAAAGACTTTATTAGTAAACAACTTGATATGTGATGATAAAATTATAATTAACTACAACTGTTTTGAACATCTAATCCTTAGTTTTCCTTATCCAAGCTGCGAAACATTAAAACCCCTTTGGTTAGTGGTTTTGTATCGTCCACCAGGCCTTTACTCTCAATTCTTGGACCAGATCTCAGATTTTTTATTTGATTTAGTTTTAAACACTGATCAGGTAATTACAATATGGGATTTTAAAATTCACATGCACATTGAAAGTGATAGCCTAACTGCAGCATTTACTATCATTTTTGACTCAATTGGCTTTACTCAGAAAGTGAAGGGACTCACACACTCTGCTCAACACACTTTAGACATTGTACTGACATACGGCATTGAGTGTGATGAACAAACAGTCCTCCCGCATAAACCAGTCCTATCTGACCGTTTTTTGATAACTTTTGAATTTACTTTACCGAACGTTCCAAAATCTGAAAGAAAATTTCATTACAGTTGAACTTAATCAGAGAGTGCTGTAACAAGTTTTAAAGAATCTGTTCCATTCTTGCTTCCCTATCCGTCTCAGAATACAACAGCGGATGGCAGTAATTCGAACATAAACCCTTCAGAAATGGATGATCTGGTTCAAAGTTTACTTCCTCACTGCGTTTGGCACTAGACAGTGTAGCCCCCTTAAATAAGAAGGTAATCAGCCATAGGAGGTTGGCTCCCTGGTTTAATGCAGAGTTGCGTACTTTAAAGCAGAATACTAGGAAACTGGAGAGAAAATGGCACTCTACACACTTAAATGATTCCTTTCTAACCTGGAAAAATAGTCTACTACTTTATAAAAACGCCCTTTGACAAGCTAGAACAGCATATTTCTCGTCATTAATAGAGGTAAATAAAAACAATCCTAGGTTTCTTTTTAGTACAGTTGCCAAACTTACATAGAGTCATAGCTGTGTTGAGCCATCTATTCCCCCTTCTCTCAGTAGTAATGCCTCAGATAATGGATTTGTGACTGTTCTGGTCTTGTTAGATCTCAGTGCTGCTTTTGACACAGTCAATCATAATATTCTCTTAGAAAGGCTTGAACATGTTGTAGGGATCAAGGGAACAGCACTAGGCTGGTGTAAATCATATCTGTCTGACAGATTCCAGTTTGTTCATGTTAATAATAAATTCTCTTCACACTCAAGGGATACCTGTGGAGTACCACAGGGTTCTGTGCTTGGACCATAAAGCAGCATTAATTCAAAGACAGGAGACCAGCTGGACCACTTAAAGAGTAAGCTAATGCTAGTCTGCTGTAGTAGGCTAAAAATAAGCTAAAGCCCAACGTAAAACTGTGTAAATGCTAATGTACTAAAGTTTAGTCATATGTATGCTGTGTGTATGTGTTTCAGATAAATGTCCTGTAAAGTCATTGCAGCAGGTGTCGGTGTTTAACCAGCCTCTCTGTGGTACGAGCTGGTTCCTGCATTTCAGAAAATGATTTGGGTAGTCTGAAGGGAAAATGGCGCTGCCTTCCGAAAGTCATGATTTTTTATTCCTTAAATCAAAACTTATGACTGTGATATCAAACTTATGAAAGCCTATGTGTGTGCTGGGCTGCTCTGCATCAAACCTATAAGAATTCATGGGGTGATCCAAATAAACACATTATGGACGTTAACAATGATGTAAATAAACTTGTGACATGGTTCTCAAATGTCTTCTCTTTTGTGTCTAGATAAAGCACTACAACAATGTGTATGTTCAGATAACAAGAACAATTATCTAGTTAAATATTTGAGTTATGAATAACATAAGTGTTGTTATAAAAGTAAAGTAGCTACAACAACTGCTTTAGATTTGAAAGTATTTGGTTTAACTAACACGGTTTGTTGAATCCAAAGCACTTAACAAACTTTACTGCCTACTAATGTTTATCCTATGATTTATCCCAGGGGACCACAGACTGTGGCTGCATGCTTAATAATCTAAAGATTATCAATTATTACTAAAGATGATTATTAGATTACTGAATAGATTCTATAATCCTATATATTTAGAAAATTCACTTTTATTTTGCAGTCCTATACATTTTTTACTTCATAACTGTCAGGGAAAAAGTTGTTATTTGATTTGGAAAGGTTGCTGACCCCTGACCTGTCAGATATGATTTTAGAAGATTAAATTAAAAATCCCTCAGTTGTTTTAATGATGAGCCGTTAACATTAAGAAGACATTTTTTAAAATTAGAAATCTCAAAGCAAACAAATAATTTAGCCTACACATTTTATTGTATAGGAAAAGTTAACAGGCAAAAATGCTGTTTGAGTGGGTCATGGCATGTGAAATCTCTCCAACCATCCCAAGGAATGTTTGCAGCATTCTGTGTAATCTCCCTTCGTAAACCAGCTTTCTGCTCCCATCAGATGAATGTGCTGATGGGCTTGCTACTGTTCTTCTGCTGCTTCCAGCTCACTGATTAATGATTAGTTGTCTTTGGAGTCTCTCTGAGCTGTGTCCAGGGTGTACCCGCCTCTCGTCTGCTTGAGACACCAACCCTGTGAGATAGACTATAAACAGAGGTGTCAAAAATTTTCACATTCAATACTCAAGTAGAAGTATGGATACTACATATATCACCTCCTCAAAAGTAACACTTTTACTAAAGGCCATAATGACTATGCTATATAAAAATCATAATATTTAAAAATTAGGAATACCATAGGCCCCCTATTTTAGCTGTAGGTGTCCATCAAAATTTTGTTTAGTGTGATGCAAATACATCAAGGAACTATATGTGGACTTCTGAGCATTAATACATGTTTCATGTTTCTCAGCTTGGCAACATGCATCTGCTTCGTCCTGGCTGGACTACGAAGTGGTTCATAGCTATAGGTGAGCTACACTAAATAAATCAACATTTTTAAGTCATCGGGTGAGTCCCACACAGTTTTTTTTATATGTTGTTTTATTTTTAATTAATTTACCTCATTACAACAGAAAGATCATTTTTACTGCTATGAATTAAAAATTATCTAGAACACTGATCAGAAGTGGGAAAGTCTCTCTGAATCCTGCTTCCTATTGCTTCAGCAGCAAATAAACCGTGGCATGATGCGCTTCTTTTGTCAGCGGGCTCTATGAAGCGAGTCTTTAACCAGCCAGTCATTTTCCAAAGCCTCCCGGTCTCAGATGATTCTCAAATGCCTATAAAGGAATCCTTTCAATACTATTATTTATTCAGTTACCTGTACTCCACACATAAATTGTAAACTGTCAGTACACCTGCATCAAATAGTCATGGATGTAAATTTTTATCTGTCAAAAACGACTATCCGCCTTCAGATTTTTCTGCCACCGTACTAAATAACGGGACAAATACATAAAATACTCAGCTAACGTAACATAACCCCTGTGTGAGCAGTATGCAATGGAGCCAGGCTGTCAGAAAGATAGATCATTAAAATCATTATCAAACCGCAGTCAAATTCTATCAACTTAGTGCATTTTTGGATAGAGGTTTTGTGTTTATTTTTAACAAAACAGCAAGATTAAATGAAACAAAAGTTACAAGACTATTTTTAAAATGTAAGGAGTAGAAAGTACAGATAATTGCATGGAAATGTAAGGAGTAGAAGTAAAAAAGTAGGCCAATCTATAATTACTCCAGTGAAGTATATATACTCAAAATTTCTACTTAAGTAAGACCTTTGAGTATAGATATTAGATGGATGCAAAGGTGGTGACCCTGTTCTTCCTGCCTAGACAAAAATAAAAAATGGACTAGAATAGTGTAAAAATACACAGAATGTGCATGTATTTTTCAAGAGTAACATGAATGCTTTGTAGTTTATGATTCTGAGCAGACTTTACTGTGCTGATGTTACTTTGAAAGTACTTTGACTATTATAATCTTAATGCATTAAACAGCATGCACTTAAAATAATTTAAATTCAGGAATACCAATAAAATATCTGATACTGTCCCACAGTAATTAAATGATCAAAAATAAAACAGAAGACTGTAGAATAAACAGATTCATGAGATAACATAAACACACAAGTGTTTGTGTGTTTATGTTACATCATTTTCTGACAATGCAGGGACAAGCTCGTACCACAGAGAGGCTCGTTAAACGTCGACACCTGCTGAGATGACTTTATAGGGCATTTATCTAAAACACACACATCATACATATGACTAAACTAAAATACGTCGGCTTTTACACAGTTTTACGTTGGGATTATTTTTTGCATACTACAGCAGGCTAGCATTAGCTTACCCTTTAAGTGGTCCAGCTGGTCTCCTGTCTTTGACTTAATGCTTCTTTATGGTGTTCTCCACTATCCTCCACTTCTACGGAATATTATTAAATGCGTTGCCTAGCACTGTAAGCAGACCTCCCTGATTTGCAAACTTGCTATCAGTACAATAACACACCGATCTCAAACGCTTCAAACGAGTGTGTTTTTGTTTTTTCATTTTTTGTTTCAAACGACAAAACGAACTGCCTGAATGTAGATGGGCCCGTGTGCATCACATTTAAGTGTCCCCTGGAAACACTTCCGTTGTGTTGTGGACTATTTGCAGCGCATTTTTTTAATGTGTTGTGGTCTATTTGCAGCCCGTTTTTTCTAAATGCTGCACACGTGTTGTCAAATTGATGAAAATGTTTTCTCAATTTTCTTGTTTTGTATTTTTGCAAGTGTTTTCTCAAGTTGCGTGCTGTGACCCGTCAGGGCCACTGTAGGAAATACTTATTTTACAAGAACATTTTTCTCATTCAAAGGTATTAACAGCAGCTGGATCGCTAGCTTTAGAAGACGAAATCTCTAAGGTGATGCTGAAAATCTCTATACTGATTTACTGAATGCGGTGAGGTAAATGGTCCCTTGTTATTTATTTCAAGTCATTTCTTTGAAATATTTGATTTCCTGTAATTGAAAGCAGAAGATCCAAATTTAAACAGCCACAGTTACTCCAAAACTCCAGAGACCACGAAAGTATTGTGTTTAGTGAATGTATGTTAATTATTTCTGAGAGCCTCAATGTTGCCCCAAAATACTGCCCAACTAAATCAGCCTCCGTTCATGAAATGAAAATGTCATTTTCATTTCATGGGCTGAGATATTTTTGTTAATATGCTGTACATTAATTTGCATTGAATTATACCTCATTTTGTATTTGCCATCCATCCATCCAGACCATGAAAGTATTGCGTTTAGTGAATATACAGGTGCTGGCCAGTAAATTAGAATATCATCAAAAAGTTGAATTATTTCAATAATTCCATTCAAAACGTGAAACTTGTACATTATATTCATGCAATACACACAGACCAATGTATTTCCAATGTTTATTTCTTTTAATTTTGATATTTATAAGTGACAACTAATGAAAACTCCAAATTTGGTATCTCAAAAAATTAGAATATTTTAAAGGCCAATGAAAAAAAATGTTTTTTTTTAAATGTTGGCCAACTGAAAAGAATGAACATGAAAAGAATGTGCATGTATAGCACTCAATACTTAGTCGGGGCTCCTTTTGCCTCCATCACTGCAGTAATGCGGCGTGGCATGGACTCGATCAGTCTGTGGCACTGCTCAGGTGTTATGAGAGCCCAGGTTGCTCTGATAGTCGTCTTCAGCTCCTCTGCATTGTTGGGTCTAGCGTATTGCATCTTCCGCTTCACAATACCCCATAGATTTTCTATGGGGTTAAGGTCAGGCGAGTTTGCTGGCCAATCAAGGACAGGGATACCATGGTCCTTGAACCAGGTACTGGTGGTTTTGGCACTGTGTGCAGGTGCCAAGTCCTGTTGAAAAGTGAAGTCTGCATCCCCATAAAGTTGGTCAGCAGCAGGAAGCATGAAGTGCTCTAAAACTTCCTGGTAGACGGCTGCATTGACCTTTGACCTCAGGAAACAGAGTGGGCCAACACCGGCAGATGACATGGCACCCCACACCATCACTGACGTTGGAAACTTTACACTGGACCTCATGCAACGTGGATTCTGTGCTTCTCCGCTCTTCCTCCAGACTCTGGGTCCTTGATTTCCAAAGGAAATGCAAAAATTGCTTTCATCAGAAAACATAACTTTGGACCACTCAGCAGCAGTCCAGTCCTTTTTGTCCTTGGCCCAGGCGAGACGCTTCTTACGCTGTTTCTTGTTCAAGAGTGGCTTGACACACGGAATGCGACAGCTGAATCCCATGTCTTTCATGAGTCTCTTCGTGGTGGTTCTTGAAGCGCTGACTCCAGCTGCAGTCCACTCTTTGTGGATCTCCCCCACATTTTTGAATGGGTTTGTCGTCACAATTCTCTGCAGGGTGCGGTTATCCCTTGAGCTTGTACACTTTTTTCTACCACATTTTTTCCGTCCCTTCGCCAGTCTGTTAATGTGCTTGGACACAGAGCTCTGCGAACAGCCAGCTTCTTTAGCAATCACCTTTTGTGTCTTGCCCTCCTTGTACAAGGTGTCAATGGTCGTCTTTTGGACAGCTGTTAAGTCAGAAGTCTTCCCCATGATTGTGGAGCCTTCAGAACAAGACTGAGGGACCTTTTAAAGGCCTTTGCAGGTGTTTTGAGTTAATCAGCTGATTAGAGTGGCACCAGGTGTCTTCTATATTGAGCCTTTTCAGAATATTCTAATTTTCTGAGATACTGAATTTGGTGTTTTCATTAGCTGTCAGTTGTAATAAAAAAAATGAAAATTAATAAACACTTGAAATATATCAATATGTGTGGAAGGAAAGTATACAGTATAGAAGTTTCACGTTTTGAATGGAATTACTGAAATAATTCAACTTTTTGATGATATTCTAATTTACTGGCCAGCACCTGTAGGTTAATTATTTCTGAGAGCCTCAATGTTGCCCCAAAATACTGCCCACCTAAGTCAGCCTCCTTCATTCACACGAACCCACAACCTTCTTGCTGCAAGGCAACAGTGCTAACCACTGTGACACAGTGCAGTCCATTTGTGTTTTGATACCTAAAAATTATTCTGGACAAATATTTTGCACTGTTACGTTCATTTTACACTGTTAACTGTGTTCAGGTCCAATAAAATAGATTGCAGTGATCTGCACAATTCTCATATGTTTTCCTTGTTCTTAATGAAAATGTGTTCGTAATAACTGATATATGTGAACTCTTTTTGGGGTTTAAAGGATATTTTTCTTTTGTTTGTACATAGTATATCTCCAGATTTGACACCCGTAACTTCCCTTTTCAACCTAACTCTCCAAGCATCCACCATAACACCTCTACGACCCCTTGGTCATGGGATGATTGGCTGATGAAAGAATAGCTGAATTTACTTTTAATTTATTTAAAACTCTAAAATTTCTACATTTGCCTTCTAGATCAATCCCTTTTAACTGATTAAGAGGATCATTATTTCAATTATGTTGTGAATCATAAGACCCGAATCTGAATGCATTTACTAATGTTCCAATCAGATTTAAATTCCCTGTGATTACAAAAGCTAAAATGTATCCTCTAAAAACGTATTTATCCCCCCACCCCCTTGTACAGACAACAAATAAAACTCCATGTTTCTGTGCTTCTGACCTAGCAACTGTTTTATTGTTTCTTATGCGTGCCATTGCTCATTCTTGTAATGCACACAACAGCTTCTCTACTCATGCATGGTCTGCATGTCTGTGTTTGTAGCAATGATGTAGTTTAACAAGCAATCTCTTTACTGTTTTGTGTGGTGCAGGCCTACTTTTATTAGACAACTATGGCAAAGAAAAAAGTGAACACACACACATGCAGGTACAAATATATGGAACATATTCCAGGAAGTAATATTAGTTGTTTGAACTCGCTGGCTTGGTATTGACTTCTCTCTAGCTTAATTAATGAGAAAGCTGTCATGCTGGAGGTTGGGTGAAAATTGTGAGGAGAACAGAAGGGGAAGACAGGTTGTTAGGATTTAAAACTTTGACAGATTGTCAGGATAAAAAAGAAAATTATGCTTCCATTCATCGGTTGCAAAAATTTCCCAAAAGGAAATATATAGCTCCATATTTTTATGAAAATAGACAACTGGTAACATAAAACAGATTGGATCACAAAAATACAGGCACACCTCAGTGACAGAGAATGGGCTCTAAATATTGTCAGACTCCTCAAACCCTCTCCTTTAACTTGATAAACTTATACCATCAGGCAATCCATTTTATAAAATTAAAAACAGAACTGTTATAGTTTGATGTATGTCCCTGTGACCTTAATTACAATTTTTATTTTTTTCAATTCACTTTATTTATATACAGTAGCACCAATTTACAACAGCTGTCAACTGACACTTTACAAGAAAAGTAATTTCAATACTATTATACAAAAATTCCAATCAGTTAAAAAGTTTTCTTTTCAAGGAATCCCAGCAGATTGCATCAAGTCATGACATGAGGCTGTGCCCTGTGCATGGAGAATCAAACCACAGCAATACCTAAGCAATCCCTCATACTGAGCAAGCACAGTGACAGTGAAAAAACAAAATAACATTATTAGGAGGAAACCTCTAGCAGAACCTGGCTAAGTATGAGTGGCCATCTGTCACGACAAGATGGGGGTTTGAGAAGACAGACTCAGAGAGACCAAAAGGAAGTAATATAATTACTTTCTAAATCAAATAATGTAAAAAGTTGATGACAGGACATGGACTACATTCACAACATCAAACATGGCATTGCAGCTACACAGGATACCAGACTAGGTTTAGCTTTCATGGAAAGAAATACACTGAGAGCAAACAATGTTAACTGCTGAAATAACAGCAGCAAATACAACTGGAAAGTAGTAGAAGAGAAAAGTAGCAGAGTTTTAAAAAAAGTGGTTAGTCTGTCCTACAACTGTCTGTAACCCCTAGTTAATTACCTAAGGGAAATTAGTAGTCTAGGTCTTCTAAGTCTTCCATGAGGAGAAGTGGAAATAAAAATGACAATACCTCCTTGCCTTATACAGTCTTTGGAATTTATTCAGTCACAACCAACAGAACCTGCTTAATCCTTTCTTGTCAATATCTCAAAGTATTTGCAGAATTTGAACAATACTTTTGGAACAAAACATTAATATAACCCCTCCCCCCCCCTCCCCTCAGTCAAACAGTTCAGTGTCTATATTGTTTGTTTTATATCTGTCATTTAGTTCCACCTCCACCAACCATCTCTGATTTGGTGAGGTAATAAAAAAAATATACATAATCAGAGATAAGAGAAAAAAAGCTGTTAATCTACCCGGGTAGAGTGTGTGTGTATGGATTCTTTGGTGGTGTCCCTGGATAGAAGGGAAACTCAGCGCTTATTTGTAATTCAGGACCTTTGTTCGTCGTCTTCCTGAATGGAGCAGTACGTCTCCCAGAAAAAAAAAAAAAACTGCACCGGATTCACTTCCTGTTTGCTGGTCAAGTTGCCAAACAACTGTCTCGCTTTATTTCACACCAAAATAAAAACCAAGCTGCATAAATCAAGTAAAATTAATTACTATTTAACAACAATACATTTCCTGGCAAAGCAGATTATATTCCTCATTTCAATACCCTTTTCAACAATATACACTTAAACTCACAGTTTTTTTATCTGCATCACATGTTATGGTCAGCAAAGGCTTGTTTTCTGAATTAACTATTAGTTACATTCAAATATTTATTTTCTCCAATTGGTTTTATTTAGCTCATTTCAACCACATTTTTCTGTGAGATTTACAATTTCACAAACAATAAACTCCTGAATCACTTGACTCTTAACAGAACACTTATATCACATTACAATATCAGTGAGAGCACCAGAAACAAACTTACTGGAGAATGGGATGTATGGTGGGCAAATCCCAATAAGCTTTATCACAAGTTCTTATTCCCTCCTCTGCTCCATGTGCCATGTCTTCCTCTTTGGTAAATTTAATTGGCTTGCATTCTTTGTGCATTACCACTTCATTGGGATGTCTTAAAAAAAAAAAAAAAAAAAAAACTAACAGTGCTCACACACCGAATGCGAAAAACGCGACCAGAGTCCAGTTTACATGTAAAGTCAATGGAGGAGCGCGATTAAGCGCGACTTTGGATCCTTGTATGGAGGACCAAAACTGACATAATTAAAAATAAAAGCAGAAATATTTACATATTGCTTATCCTTTTCCTTAAACTAGCATTTTTGCAAAGAAATGTATACATTTTGTTTTCCTTTTCCTTATCATGTGCATTTTGTCAAGAAATAAATATAATGCTTTCTCCTTTTCATTTTACATGCATTTCTGTCAAGAAAAATAATATATTTTGTTTAACTTTTTCTTATTACGTGCATCCATCCATCCCTTTTCTGTACCGCTTAATCCTCAAGGGGTCGCGGGGGGGCTGGTGCCTATCTCCAGCTGTCAACGGGCGAGAGGCAGGGTACACCCTGGACAGGTCGCCAGTCCATCACAGCTTATTACATGCATTTCTGACCAAAAAAATACATGTTTTTTCCTTTTATTTATACATGCATTCCCATCGCAAAAAAACAAGACCTTTGGTTTTTCCTTTTGCTTTTACATGCATTACTGTCAAAAAATATAAATACATGTTGCTTTTTATTTTCCTTATTACGTGCGTTTTTGTATATACACAGTATATTTGCGTACGTGTGTGTGTGTGTGGGTGTGTGTGTGTGTGTGTGTGTGTGTGTGTGTGTGTATACATTTCCTTTTGCATGCATTTCTGTCAGAAAAATATATATTTTGTTTTTCCTTTTCCTTCTACATGCATTCCTTGTTTTTACATTCACTCGTCGTCTCTTTTAACTTTACCATATGCATTTCTCCTGCATTATGCAAAAGAGGAAGTCGGCCCTTCTTGGTCCAACTCCTCTACCATTGGTCAATAGCCAGGAAGGAGCAGGATCCATAAGCAGAATGATTGTGCATGCCACAGCAGCTCCTCAAGGCAGTGTGATCAGTCCATTACTCTTCACCATCATAATAAATTACATATTTTCAAAAATACCAGCAGATATAGGTAGGTTTCTTTTTGTTGATGACGGAGCATCGTGGAAGAGAGGAAGGAATGTGGCACTTGTAACTGGCAAAGTACAAGGGGCTATTGATGAGGTTGTAGAGTGGGATTGGGATTGGGTAAGAACTGAAATTAAGGATGTATGGAAATGAATTAGAAAGGGTTGGAACGTTTACATTTCTTGGAGTAGTATTTGATTCACGGTTAACATTGGCAGATCATATTAGTGGGATTGTGTAGAAGTGTAAAAAAGTGATAAACGTGATGAGACGTATGACAGGTGGGCAATGGGGAGCTAGCTGCTCAGTACTGAGGAGAATATATGTAGTATTTATTAGGTCTGTATTTGATTATGGCATTATTACATATGGGTTAGCAGCTAGATCTTAACTAAAGAGAATACATGTAATTCAGGCACAGGCACTGAGAATCTACAGTGGGGCTTTTAGGACATCGGTAATGCCTGCTTTACCTGTAGAGATGGGAGAAATGCCACTAGAGCTGAGAAGGAAACAGATGATGGGCACTGTTCACTGAATAAGTCACTTAAACTTGTAGGGAAGCATCAGACAGGACTGTGTGAGAGGTGTCAGGAAGAGGAGGAATCAGTGGATCATGAAATTTTGAGATGAAGGGCATATGTATAACAGAGGGAGATGAGGAATAATTGTTAATTTCAGAACCTGTTACCTTTTTACGTAGCCGGCTTTGTGTATAGGAAAGAGGTATTTGCTTTACAAAGAATGTCTTACCACTGAACTTGAGAGGTCCAACATTGAGCTACTGTGACTGATACGAGGTTGAGGTAAAGGTGGCGGTTTTTGTCTGCCTGCGATGTCTCTGGCCTAGAATTTAAAGCACAGATATTGCATTAAGCAAACAAACTGATGTAAGAACTTAATCTGAATAATTAGAGTAATATGAACATAAAGACGATGATAATGTTGGGAAAATAACCAAAAAGTGTAGATGTTCAGTATTGTCCTTTTGAAGAAAACCCCACATGTTTTCAAAAGAGCATAATCCCATGTGATCACATGTTGAAATTTGTTTGACCGATGTGAAATTCACATGTGAATATTAGATCAAAAACATGGAACAACCTTTGTTTTGCACATATATCCCATGTGAATTTGGAACATTTTCATTTAAATAAACTGTTAAACCCATGGACAGTCACATGTGAAGCCAATTAGTTAGGAGTCAGAGAATTTAATTTTAAAGAAATACTGGAAGTGAAAAGATCTATTAATATTTGGGGCACCACCTGGTCTACCAGGAATCATTTTAAACGCCAAATATATATATCTATCATTGTCTAATAGTCTAACACAGCTGTTCCCAAACTTATTTCGCCATGCACCCCCTTTTATAATCCGTCTATGTTGACGCACCCCAAAGCCCCCACCTTAAAAAAAATGTCACAATCATTTTTGTTACTGTTAAAAGAACATTGCATTTTATTTAGGATAGCAAACACGCTTTATTCAAATGAAAAAAACACATCTAATAATGATTTAATCATCACAACAATCCACTCTTGCGCTTGAATTAATCTGAAACACTAAAAAAAGTTATGTGCAAGCTTCCAGTTTTAGGACAAAAAACACGGGTTATGGAAATATCATTAGAACCCCAATAACTTGAATGAAATTTCAATAAAGTAATACAAAAACAGCATGTCTCAGGAACCAATAAAAAAAACAAGATCCTGAGTTTTCAAGTGGAGCAGCAGCAGCGGTGGCTCAGCCTGCAGCGAGATGAAGAAACAGATAAAGTAGCGTTGAGTATTTCAAGCATATTTGAAGCAGTAATATCAATACCATTTGGCAAAATACTTACTCAGTTAATGCGACGGGTGGGCCTGCATCTTGGCACAAAGCTCTCCGATGTTTGGCGCAATTGAGGACAGTTTAAGCCTCAAATCTTTCTCAACAGCTTCCAGTCTTTGCCGATGTTTATTCTTAACTGCTGTCAGAGCAGAGAAACCAGCCTCGCATAGATAGGTTGTTGCGAAGGGCATCAAAACTGTTAAGGCCTGCTTTGCCAGGACTGTGTATGACGGCAACAACTCAGTCCAAAAATCGATAAGCGGCTTTCTTTTGAACTGCAGCAGCAGCGCGCCATTAGATGACAGCTCGATCAGCTGTTCCTGGTCGTGAAATGACAGCTGCGGGATGGGGAGGGAAACTTCAAAGGGGTTGCGAATCCACGCTCGAGATGTGTCCATAGGTGGGAAGTATTTCCGTAGCTGCTCGGCAAGTTGGTTGAGGTGTTCAATTATAAGCGTTTTTACATGCGCATCTAGGTGCACGTCATTTTCCACCAAGAACTCCTGAAGTGTAGGAAAACACAGGAACGTGTTCCCACTCACACTGCTCGCCCAGAACCGCAGCTTCTTTATCATAGCTTCGATCTTATCTTGTGTGTCGAACACAGTACCACTGACTCCCTGCAGACTTAGATTGAGTTCATTCAGAGCAGAGAATATGTCCGCCAGATAGGCGAGCCTTTTCAGAAAGTCTTCCTCGTGCAGACTGGAAGCCAGATGAAACGGGTTGTCCTCAAAAAACTGCTGAAGCTCGTGTCGCAGTTCAAAAAGCCTTGTTAAAACTTTGCCGCGGGACAACCAGCGCACGTCAGTGTGCAGCAGCAGTGCTTTGTGTTTGCTCCCCATTTCATTGCATAACAGTGTGAATAGTCTTGAATTTAGTGGCCGAGCTTTAATGAAGTTCACAAGTTTCACAGCATCATTCAGGACAACAAGTAGATCCGCTGGCATATTTTTGGCTGCCAAAGCCTCCCTGTGAACACTGCAGTGTAACCACTGAACGGATGGACAAACTTTTCTGATGTGAGCAATAAGCCCGGTGTGCTTCCCCGTCATTGATTTTGCCCCTTCAGTGCAAATGCCTACGCAGCGAGTCCAGTTTATTCCGTTGGTCCTCATAAACACATCAATTAAATTGAAGATTTCCTCTCCTGTTGTTCGGGTAGCAAGGGATCGGCAGAATAAAAAATCTTCGTGTACCGTGCCACCAAAAAGGTAGCGGACATACACAAGAAGATTGGCCAGATTGCTCAAATCTGTAGACTCGTCCACTTGTAGAGAGTAAAACTCGCTTTCTTTAACCCGCCTGATTAATGTAGCCAGGATGTCCTCTGACATTGCATTGATGCGGCGCGACACAGTGTTGTTAGAAACTGGAATCAGGTCTAACTTTTTTGCTTCTTTCTCTCCGATCATGCATCCCACCAACTCTTTAGCAGCTGGTAAGCAGACATCTTCAGCAAGTGTGTGAGGTAGCCCCTTTCTTGCTATTCTGTAGCTGAGAAGAAATGAAGCTCGTAACGCGTCTTTTGTAGAGCCAACATATGAATGGACCTGTAGTTGTTTTTGGCTGCTTTTCAACTCCTCCAATTTTGATTTAAAAAATGTAACAGGCTTTTGAGTTACATTAGGATGCTTTGTGTGAAGGTGGCGACGTAGATATGAAGGCTTCAGGCAGCTGTTTGCTAGAACCTCACTGCACACCACACACTGCGGCTTTGGATAGTCTGCATCACCAATCCAAGTGAAGCCCAGACCCAGATAATTTTCGTCATATCTCCTTCTTTTTTTCCCCATCTGGTGATCAGCATCTCCAAATCTTTTTCCTCGTTGCCGCCTTTTTCCCTCTGCCGTCTCCTCCAGCTCATCATTTTTTAACTCCTGCTCTTTTTCTTCTCCCGGATCTGTCGCAATTCTATCCTCTGTTTCCTTTGATTCGTCACTCTCTCTTGGTTCCTCTCCTTTGTCTTTCAATTTCTTAGCTGACAGTTTCCCCGATTTAAGCCAATTGAGCATATTTGAGAAAATTAAAGAAGTAGAGGCCACAAGCTAGGTGCGCATATAAATTGTGTTGTAGAAGAAGAAGAACTTCTTCTACACGTTCTCTGTAGATGAAGCGTATTTTGAATAGTAGTCTAATTTGAAATTATTATTAAAAACTTTACAAAGGAAATATTTATTTACACATCTTTATTGTGTGGGAAAACAACACTGTATTGTGTAATTACATAAAAAAAATTTCCGCCATTACATTTTTAACCTTGCGCACCCCCTAGTGGAGGCTTGCGCACCCCTGGGGGTGCGCGCACCACACTTAGGGAATCCCTGGTCTAACCCCTGCCCAGCTGGGGCTGAGGTGACAGTTATGAAGGAATGAATTATTTAATGTATATTGACCATGAAACCTTGCCATATGTATGTGGAACAAAAAAAAGGCAAAACAGTGACTTTCAAGAAAACAAAACTTTATTTTCAAAAGAAGAAAAAGAGTAACTAGCACACTACTGATCAAACTAAATGAATAACTAAAAATAAAAGAGAACAAATGGATAAAAATGCAATAAAAATAGAAAGCATGAATTCTGATATGCTTTGGAAGAATCTGGATGCCCAGTGCTTCATTTGCAGATGCTGGAATGAAAGCTAAATTAGTTCACCAATCTAGTGCACCACTGGTTTACCTCTAAATCATTAAGCAATGTAAGAAAACATAAAACATTCTTTGGATTAAGAAATGTTATGTTTAAAATTATCTGGGTGAAAGTAATTAACCTTTGGAGAATTACTTTATTCATGGATGGATCACCACAGTTAACAATCTAATTCCAGTATTTTGATGAAATAAGGCAAGTTAATACACGGCTAACAAGATTATATTCAGTTCTTAAACAATCTATTTTAAACCGAGTTCTGTTTGAACCATTAATAGCAATCTTTATTTACAAAATGCAGGCCAAAACCAAAAACATGGGCTTGTTTAGCTTTAGCTCACTGTAACGCATGTGGGGCGTTTGAAGTGGCTCAAATACATTTATTAAAAAATCAAACAAAGAAAGAAAAACTCCTATTTGATTAAGTAGCTCGAATTGCAGAATTTAAAACTACATTTGTCAGGAAAGTCTTTTTAGAAACACTGATTAAAGCTTCAGAACGAGGTCTGGCTTACCCAAAGATAGCAGATAAAAACCTATAAAAGTTAACAACAGTAAATCACAAACCTTTAAAATTAGTGATCCTGAACTAATTTACCTCTGCCCAAACAGACCGTATGAATGTTTGAAGTTATCTCCTGACGTCTCCGTCGATGAAGAAAAGGGGGTCTGGCGGCGTTAGCCTAGCGGCCAACAATGGCTGCAGCATCTGGTTACAGTGACCTTTGTGGCCATGGGGGTGCTGTTAGCTTGTCCTCCGATGTGGCTAAGCACCAATCAACACCACCTTCTTTCACTGACAGTACGTTTTTGCGGTTTCCAGCACGTCAATTCTTAACGGCTCTTTGGCGTCAATTGAATGTGGCCTTGGCTGGTTCAAACTCCCACAGTGCGCAGCGCGCAGCTCTCAGCGCCGTTTCTCAGCATTCAACAGTCTGAAACTCAGAGGGGGTTTCGTCAGCTTTTCAGGATCACAAAGTGTTTCGTTAAGCAATATTTAGGATTCACCTGGTGATCTTTGAGTTCCTTGAAGCGGGTTTCTCCCAGAGTGTCTTACCCCGTTCAACTAGGAGGCTGCTTGGCGAAGAACGAACAGCTGGCAGTGGGGCCTATTTATACTTTTTCCTTCTTTTTCTCCTTCTGTAGAGCTAGAGTGCAGATTAGTGCCACCTGATGGCTGTGTGTGACCCAAAAACGTGAAGCTTGTCTAGCTACGCAACATCGCCAAGGCCAATAGCCTTATTGTCCTCGTCCTTCATTTGGTTCAGCAAGACAAACATATCTTTGGTTATTTCCATCTCATCAATACACTCACTCCCCTCACTTTGGCCATGGTTTAAGAGTGAAGCCTCCTGCTTTAGTATCAGCTCCACACTTTGTATGATGTTCAAGGTCATTGTGGGATGTAGGGATGTAAGGATTTGGTGGGAGGAAATACAAATGCAAAAAGCAGTGGTGGTTGGGTCACACTGGGCTCTAATAAGGAGTGCAATTTTACCCAGCTGTCAGTCGCACTACAAAGCCTCTGTAACAATTAAACACTCCACCAGCACCAGGTTAGTGAAGTATTGACCACTGATTAAGATTTATGCTCAAATTCTCTTATGGAAATCTTTTATTTTATTTTAATAATTAAGTTTTCTGTACTCTGTGCGTACAAAGTGTCTGCATCAAATGATGGAGGGTTTGAATCGTAGTTTGCCAAAATGATGAACAGACTTCCGATTTTTCCGTCCCGAACCTGAAAATATCCTTAAATATGAAAAAGGGTTGGCTAATTCCAGTGGAGCATTTATGACATGCGCCTTAACATGTTGGGACTTTAAAGGGCTCTGCACATATCAGGCACAGAAGGCTGCTTAAAGCATGTCTCCCCCCATATGCAGGGTCTAAACAGCTGAGTTATAGCTAATAATGTGACCTATCCATTCATCCATTTTCTAAACCACTTAATCCTCAGGGGTCACGGGGGGGCTGGTGCCTATCTCCAACTATCAACGGGCGAGAGTCGGGGTACACCCTGGACAGGTCGCCAGGTCGGCAACACAAAGACAGACAGGACAAACAATCATGCATGCTGTTGTGGATATTAAATAAAAATATAATATTTGGCAATGAATAGCCAAAGACTGCTTATGGCAGTCAATAAAATTAATAACTTATGGAAAATTATTATTCTGGGTACCAAATTTATCAGGAATTATTTTAAATATCCAAATTTCTATATCCGTCTCATAATTCTGAAGGAATTAATTCTTTAGTGTCTATTTTGTCATAAACTTTGCAATGTGTTTGTGTTGAACAAGAAATGACAACTTTTACTTTCCAAACACAAGATTTATTTACACAAAGAGATAAGACATTATACACTCAAAAGTAATAAAGAACACACTGATTAAAATAAATGTATAGTTAAAATAAAGGAACACAGAATATGAATAATGTGATAAAATGAGAAACCCTGAATTCTGATTTATGCTTCTGCATGCAGATCAGACCCAGCATTCGATTTGCAGATGCTGGAGGGAAAAGATGAATAAGTTTCATTAATTACAAGAGAAAATCAAAATATTCTTTGGATAAAGAGATGTTTGTTAAAAATTATCTGGATCAGAGTAATTAACCTTTGGGAAACTACTTCTATTCATGAATTGGTCACCAAAGTAAACAATTCAATTCCAGTATTTGATATAAAAAGGCATAGTTAAGTTAAAAAGTTGAGTTTCTGTTCTTAAACAATCTATTTAAACCATATTCTGTTTGAACAGTTATTAGCAACCTTTATTATGAAATGTCAGCCTGGACGAACACGTGGGCTTGTTGGCTTTCATGTAGTCCTTTGCAACACACGTGGGGCACTTAGAGTGACTCAAATATATTTATTTAATATTAAAAAAAGGCAAATTCCTGTGTAGAGGCCAAAGTACAGTTCATAATAACGTGAATAAGATTTATGTTAAGAATATAAATAATTTCTTTTATAAGTTCACATAATTGTTAAAAACGTTAAAATCATTCTTATTAAGGCAAAAACATGCTATAATTTGTGTGTTTAGGTGATTTAGTACATATTATGAATGTAATGTACTGTCTCTTTAAGAACAAGCCAACTCTGACTACTTAGTATTGATTATTGGGATTGGGCTCGGAGCTTGAGAGCTGTGGAAGCAAACGGTTTTCTTACGTGCGAACTGATTAGAATTATTATGAATCCTTTTTTGTTTCTTTATGCAAAAAACAAGTGTATTATTTAGCTCAAATTCGATTCTTTGTAAAACAGAAAGTTGGAAATAAAACCGAAGACTTTTTTCACACTTTATTTCAACGTTTCTGAAGTGGATTTGTCGAACTGTGGAGCTGAGCTGAGCGATACTTCTTGTGAAGCTGTTGTTCGGAGTGAAAAGGGACAGTTCTAGTGTAAGCCATTGCAAATCTCAAGTTCTCCGACCTCTACATTAGTAAGAAAACCTGCTTCGCGTTGGAAAACAAGCCTTTGGAGAGGAATCGGAACGTGCAACAGGGACGAAGGTTCTACGAAAGACGGAATTTCCCAGGAAGCCTGTGCAAGCTCTACGCAAGCGTTAATTGGATTTACATAAAGAGCTTAACGAGCACCTCGTTGCTGGTACGTGTATGCTGCAAGCGGAACCCGTAAAAAATATCATGACGGAGAAAGGAGCAGATGACACGGTAAGCCTTACTGAGGGAAGGCGGTGTTGAATTAAAATAATTATCAAAATTAATTCAATGCATGTTCAAGCAGAGACAAAATGGAGCCAATTTCCAGTTCTTAACATTTATTTTGAACAGATTAACAAATTGCAGTTTTACAGAGAAAGTTGCCCCCCTAGTTTCTCTGGGCCAGTCAATATATTTCTGACAATTGAATGATCTTCATTTCACAACTTTATAGAAACCGGGCCTCGCCAGGACTCTAGGCGTTTCTACTCCCTCCAATCAGAACATTTCCAAACAGTGTCTTAGCCATTATTGGCTGTCAGAGAATTATGCAGTCATAAGGTGAGACGTGTCTTTTCTCTTGGTCAACAGCTCATTCCGAGTTTTATGGTTTTATGGCAACATACTAAATCTACAGACATCCTGTTTTTACAGCTTGCAATAAAACTTACCCAAGAGTTTTATGACTTAAAAGCTTATCACAATAACAAATACTGATAGACCATATATATTTTTTACAACCATGCAAACTATATAAACAGACTTTTACCTTCTGAATAATAAAAGTTTAAAACATATGTAGAATAATACCACAATTCCCTCTTTTCAATCTCTTTTTTTTGAAAATAGATTGATATCTTCTCTGTACTCTCCTTAAAGGTAAGTGTTTAGAACTTAAGATCAAAACCTGTAAAGCATTTTGAGAATGCAAAAAATCAAATCCAAGAAATTTCATCAGTTTAAAACATGAAGTCTTTCATATGATACCACAACAAGACTTCCAGATTAAAATTCAAAACACAAACTGTTAAAGTACCTTTAACCTTAACTCCCATTAAAAAATGTAAATCTGTTAATTATAAATTCACCCTCTTTTGGCATTATACAAAAAAATTATTTTAACAATTCCCAAAACTTAATTCAAAAACCCAAAAATGTATAAGAATGTCTTACATGTGAAGAGATAATTAAATCTGACTTGATACATGTTAATACTCGTGGAAGAAGCTTAGAAAATCCATGAACAAATACATTCTTACTATGTTATATTCTGAAATAAATCAAACTTAAAGTGTTAAGAAACCTGTGAAATAGAAGGTATTAAGAACCCTTTAAAAATGTAATCCTCAAGTCTATTTAGTCTTTCCTCTAGTAGACCCTTTTGTTTATAATGCAAACCTTAATACAACCTTAAAAACAACTGGAAATTAAGAAATCCTGAAAATTAACTGATTAAAATTCTTTAACAAACCCTCTTAGGCAATATTAACAATTCTGCACTTGTGAATAAAATAGTTAAACAAATAGTTAAACAACCTGTAAAATGCAAAAAATTATTAATAAATGTTTAGTCTTTATATTTGTATTCTGTTCTTCTTTCTTCACTCTCATTGTAGCCCCCCCAATGGCACCTGGCAGCTGGAGAGCGATGTACAGAGCTGATCAGTGTGGAGGGCTCCTATTTTTTAGTGTTCCAGTTTTACTCCCATATATGCAGATAACCACTCTCTGAAATGCCAATTACTTCATTAATTGAGCATTTCCCCCAATATACACAAATGCATAGCTGGTCCCTCTTCCAATAGCTTACCCCACCGATGTGGGGTGGTCAAAACCTGCTGTGCAGCTGATTGGTGAGTTGTGATCTTCTTCTGTAGATCCCTCTTTGAGATGGCAATTTCAATTTGCCCATCTCATTCATTGGCACATAGATCACACTGGATGAGTAATATCACCACCCAAACAACCTTCTGGGTGAGCTAGGCCCCGCCGCCTGTGGCTTCAGCTTCCGATTCAGCTTGGTCAAAACCTTTTTGACCCTCTTTAGGTAGATTCCTGCTGATCCTCGACCAGGTTCGTCGTTGGCGCGGAGCTGCACTTTGTGTGTGTTCCCAGCTGTCATCTAGAACTGGCTGAACCACTTGACTCCTCACGCCTTCGACCTGGAGCTGTACCTTGGACCCTTTCAACAGCTGTAGTCAGCTGTGACCAGAGGAGACTGTGTGCTCCTCACGTGCTGCTGAATCCTGGGGGCATAAGCTTGTAAACATCTAAAAAATGACAGTTTTTGATCCGGTCTTGTGATCACTCCCTTTCAATCTAATCCAACTGTATTGTGCTGAGAAATTATTTCACCCATCTAATTAAAAAGTAATCCCTGTGGAAAGAGCAAATCCATCTTATTTTGGTGCAACACCGTTGTTATTCCTGAAAACTAAACCAAAACACCTCCCTCAGTAATGGATTTAAAACCAAGAGCAGGCTCAAAAGTTTACTTTTTGTCTACAGTTCAATTGATTACTATCCATTTGCTTGTTCACCCAAATTGATTCTTTTGTTTACTTATTTTATTTATCAAGTTTAAGACACTTATGTCTGTTCCCTTACAATATATCCTTTCTTAAATTTAGTACATCCCTGTGGATGAAACGTAAAAATAAGAAAAAAATAAATTTTTCTCTCTCACCAGCCAGCAACCCCCTGCTATCGGCCCAATTTTTCCTTCCAAATTTTGTTCCCGGTAAATGGTGGTATTTTACCTGGAGATAATCCTGGGGAAGACACGGGGTTATTAAAGTTCGAGGAACCTCGGCAACCTTCGATCAGACAAACAGAAACTCTTGTGGTTAATTCAGCAACATTGACATTGAATCAGCAGTCTTTGATCATCACTTCTTCAGCAGAAACTGTCCATCTCACGCCAGCCAAGTGGATTCACACATATTGTCCTTGAAAGTTCAGCTCAGCATGAGGAAACGTGCTCCCTCCTAGGGTGTCCTCCGGTTCTCCCCTGAAAATATACAGTCACTGGTGCCCCCCTTGTTTTGGGAGCAGTGCACAAGAGAGACGTAATTCTGCGCTGGTCGTATAGATGTTTCTTTCTTTGGCAGTTATGGCGGGCGCCTGGCACTATCCGTCACCAGCCCACGCACCCCCACCCATCTTATCTCCCCAGGAACATAAATTACATCTCAAGAATGTTATCTGAGGGGTCTCTGTTGCGGGATGGGAAAAAGAGAAAAAATATATAATTAGAGGAAGAAAAAGACAGACAGAGAGTCGATCCTCTCAAATCAAGTTTTATTTAAACTTTTATTTTCATATTCATTAGTCTCCTTCCTCGAATGCTGAATTTAAATATCTTCCACACTCAGACTGCCTATGTGGGCTCTATTTTAATTTTACTTTAATCAGTTATACTAGTAATAATTTCTTCAGTATTAATTCTGGTAAAAATATACTAATTAATAGGTTTGCTCTCTCCACCAGGAATGATAATTAATCCTTATATGTCTAATTAAACTGTTGTTCTAATTCTTCCCCTGCTTATTTTAATTAATGCTTCCTTTATTTTTTCATCCAATTTATATTCTATACTCTATCAATGCAATGCCTTTCTCTATTTTGTCAATTTGATAAATGTCTCTTCCATCTCATGTGTAAATTAAATATTTATAAAGATTGACCCTCGCAATATTTTATCAACACACTTAGTTCTTAGAAAAGTAAAATTAAATTAAAAAGAAACAAACAAAAAGGCTGGATTTTTCTGTTAGATATTGCTATAGCACCACTAAAACATTGCAATAACAAAAATAAAGTCAATAACCATCTGCAAATGTTCTATCCTCTTTTTTTCTGTCCCTCTTGTGAATAGTCTCTATGGAAAAGTGGCTCTCCTGGTTCCGATTCACTGAAATTGAGACGAATAGTTCATATTGAACTAAACCCCTTTGTAATTCAGACTTCACACCACTTTTCCCAGACTCTGTCCCTTCTTTATTTAAACTGTTGTTGGTGTTATCAAGGTTACCTGTGAAGCTCCTCCCATCTGAGCAATTACCCATAACGATCCTAGTCTCCAAACTCCCCATCACTTAAGTGTACTGGATCTCTATCAAGCTGGCTCAGACAAAAAATATCAAAATTAAAAACATCAAATGTTTAAAACAAAATCAGAGAACAGTACTGACTGATAAACACAACATAGTTTACAAAAACAGTCTTCAGTTTGCTATACTTCAAATTCTATCCATATTTCTAAAGAAAAATCCAAGATTTAAATCACTGACAAAACAGCTTCCCTATAAATATTTCTGTGGGACTTTAAGACCGTAGTGCAAAACATGCACGTCTCATTCCCTGATCAAATTGATGTGAAAGTAACCAGGTGGTTGCTTATTGTTAGAAATTGCCAAACCTAAAGTACTTTTTTTTTTTTTAACACAATCCAATATTGATTCAAAGTACTTCTGCTTATATGATTCCTCTTTAAACAAACACAAAAAGCCAACTCCCCAAATATTGATTGTAAATAATGAAAACATTTCATACTTCAAAAACATTTGTCAGATTCTGTGAAGTGAATCAAACATAGTCAAACTGATTTTTGCAACTAAAACTCCTCTTAAATTTTTGTAGGATACATAGTAGTCTAATTCCCCTTAGCAGTAGAACAAAAAAACAAAAAATTCAATACAGGAGGTTCAAGAGATAAGATTTCTCTAAACAGAAACTAGTAGCAAAAACAAAAACTAGCATTTTTCAGTATCCCAATTATCCTCTCAGGCTTCTTTTTTTTTTTCTCCAATGATAAACACCAAATTGAATTGAAGCTTCTAGAAATGTCAAATAAATTACCACTGAATCATGTTTCTTTAATCCAGCTTCTCAAATTAACATTTTTCCAAAGTTCTCATTAATAAGCAGACCGCAGTTCAGAAATCTGGGTCAGAATCCAAGTCGAACCAAATATATAAATTTTGAGAGAGAAAGAGAAAAATAAAAATAAGAAAAAATAAAATCAAAACAATCTAAATAAATTGTCAGTTACAGAGTCCCCACTAATCAAATGATATATTATGCCATTATTCTATGATCAGCATCAAATAGACTAGCTAACAATTAATGAATAACATCCATCCATCCATTTTCTTTACCGCTTAATCCTTAATGGGTCACGGGGGTGCTGGTGCCTATCTCCAGCTGTCAACGGGCGAGAGGTGGGGTACACCCTGGACAGGTTGCCAGTCCATCACAGGGCAGGACAAACCTGCCCTGTGATGGAAGGAGGAAGCCGGAGTACCCGGAGGGAACCCACGCATGCACGGGGAGAACATGCAAACTCCATGCAGAAAGGCCCTGGGCCGGGATATGAACCCACAACCTTCTTGCTGCAAGGCAACAGTGCTAACCACTGCGCCACCGTGCAGCCCTTAATGAATAACATCTGAAAGATTAATCTTAAACTTTTAAAACTAAAACCAATTCTTATTTTTCAAAACAAAATGTGCATTCAAATATATGGTAAAAATTACTTCAATGTAGCTGGTCCAATCACATTTTGCTTCTACACGATCAGAATAAATGAATTTAGAATTTACTTCTTACTTCCAAATTAAACCATCATTTCGATCACCGCGATATTCATTACTTTCAATCCTTAGACCAATTCAAATTTATCCCCAGCCTGTTTAAAAACAAACTGATTACTTAAAGATGACTCTGTGTTTTAATGGGTTTTTTTTCAAAGTCAAACATTAAAATCCCACTAGTTTAGAAAATGTTGTTTTGCATGGTAAAAACATTCAATTTGTAACGGAATTGAAGTATGCTGGGTTACTTCTTGAGCCCCAGTTGAAATTTGATAACTCCAATAAGCCTTGAGTGTCCACAAAAATCATTAAGAATGTTCAATTGTTTAAATAATTTAACATCAGTCTCCTTTAGATCATTTATTCAGAGACCAAGCTATATTTCTAAAGTCTATAGAGCCATCAGAAATAAGCCAAACATAATTTTAGCATAAATGATACTTATTTAAATCACAGAAAGAATTCATTCTCTGTATCATACAACACGGTGCTTAAAAAAAATAATTTAAACCAGTTTGTTGCTTTCCAATTAACACCGTTTGCTTTTCGTTAAATTCTTATAATTACTACTTATAGCTTTATCTTTATTTAGGCCAACTTAACAAATCCTGCTTAGATCAATCAAAAAAGCAAAAAATCCACCTACTTAAAGATTCAAAAAATGCAACTTTTATTTTGACTATACACTCCCCTCTTTTTAATTTTAAAGATGAAATCAAAAATTAAAACTTAGCCAAGTCAGAATCGACTCATGAGTAACTGTTCTTAGCCATTTGCGTTTAATTATAACATGCATAATTACTCTCCTCATGTAATCAATTGAGCCTTCTCAGGCAAAAACAGTTAACCAAATTCAGCATGTACTTCTTAATCTTTAACCTCCGTACCGTAACAGTTCAGTTAAAAATGAAACACCTTAAATTGCCCTTCGTAGAAAATGTGCTAAAACATTGCCGAAAAAGAGTTGCAATCAAAATTTATCTGAACAGTTATCTCGAGGCCGTTTTACATCCTAGACGTCAAGGACCTATTTTGCAAGATGGAATGTTTAGAGAATATGAACTCAGATCAAAGAGATTGGTTTGAACCAAGAAATAACGAGCATAGAGAATGTGTGCAAAAAGTGAAGGCATGGATAGAAAATGCAATATTACGCAGAGAAGAGGCTAACCAAGTAAATGATGAGATATATCCTGAAGATAGTGCGTCTTGCACAACCAGGAAGTCTAAATCTAAGTCTGTCTCTTCAACTTCTACAACCTCCTCAGCTCGTGCAGAACGCTTAAAGGTTGAATTAGAAAGGGCTGCTCTGTTAGCCAAGTCAGCTACGTTGAGAAAGAAACAGGCACTAGATGAGCATGAACTTCAGCTCAAAGTTAAAAAGGAAGAGTTGGAGCTACAAGCAGAGCTTGATGCAGCTGATGCACGATTGGCTGTGTTAAAAAGATATGAAAGTTCAGAGGTTTCACATAGAACCAAAGGCACTAAGGTGGATGTATTGTCTGCTTTAAGAAAATGTGATGTCAGCCACAGAAAGGATAGTCTAATCAGCAATGGGAATCAGCCTAGTCACGCTAGTGGAGGATCTGTAGATGCAACACAAGCTCCCATTAATTTAGCAGACAATTCTGTGAATATTCCCACAGATAATCTGGTTGGCATCATGCAACGCCAAAACGACATCACTGAAAGCTTAATAAAGCAGCAAAAACTGTCTACGTTGCCATCACCGAACATCCCAGTTTTTAAAGGAGATCCATTAGAATACAGTCTCTTCTTAAGAGCCTTTGAGCACTGCATAGAAAGCAAGACTGATAACAATAAGGATCGGCTTTACTATCTAGAACAGCATACAGTTGGGCAGCCTAATGATTTAGTGCGCAGCTGTTTTCACATGGGCCCAGATCAGGGTTATCCTGAAGCAAAGAGACTGCTGAAGGAACGTTTTGGTGATGAATATAAGATTTCCATGGCATATCTTGACAAGGCTATAAACTGGCCTATCATTAAAGCAGATGACACTAAGGCACTGGAGGTATATGCCCTCTTTCTAACCAACTGTAATAATGCAATGTCAGATTTAGAGTACTTAGAAGAGATGGAAAATGCTGGTAATATGCGTACGATCATTTCAAAGTTGCCTTACAGGCTAAGAGAGAGATTCCGGAGCATCGCCATAGAGACTCAGAAAAAACTAGGTCGGCGGACAAGATTCAAAGACATAGTGTCATTTGTCAACACACAGGCTGAAATGGCTGCACACCCTGTTTTTGGAGAGATCACAGGACAAGCGAAGCGCCAGAGCGAAAGGTTAAGTGGAAGGAAAAACGTCACAACACTGGCCACTGAAGTAAAAGAAAAGAAAGCTGAGAAGTATATTTCTGGTGCTGAGAGCAAAATAACCAAGGATAAGGGAAGCAACAATGATAAAGCCTTTGCAAAACCTTGCATCTTCTGTCAGGGAGATCATAACATGGAACAGTGTAAAAGACTTCAAAGAAAGCTGCACAAAGAAAAGCTTGAATTCCTTAAAAGCAAAGGGCTTTGCTTCAGTTGTCTTACTGGAGGACATATGAGTAACGTCTGTGAACAAAGGAAGAGCTGTCAGATATGTTCAGCGAGACACCCTACGCTCTTGCACATAAAGCAGAAACCTAAAGACCCACCAAAGGAGGGAATTTCTAAGGAGGAACAGAAGGAGGAGTCTGCCAATGAAGAGCAAACTGTTGTCAGTGGATTTGTGATGCAGAAAAAGCACATTCTCAGACTGGGGCCGGGGGTGCAGGTAGTGTGCTTGCCATTGTGCCTGTGAGAGTAAAGGCAAGGAAAGGTAACAAAGTGCTGACTTGTTATGCCTTTCTGGATCCAGGGAGTAATGCCTCCTTTTGCACTAACAAGCTGGCAGACGACCTTCACCTGCCCGGAAAAAATGTGGACATTCTACTCACCACGATGGGTGACCAAAGGACAGTCTCATGCAAAGCTGTACCTGACCTGGAAGCTAGACGGTGACAACTTTATTGAACTTACAGGTGTTCTCGCACAAAAGGTTATTCCGGCAAACAAAGTGAACATTCCAACCCAAGAAGACGTGGATAAGTGGCCACATCTACGAGGTATACGAATCCCATCGATCGATGCTGATATTGGTCTTTTGATTGGGACCGATGCGGCTAAGGCTTTGGAGCCAGAAGAAGTAATCCGCAGTGTCAATGATGGCCCGTACGCAGTACGCACTGCTCTGGGTTGGACAGTAAATGGGCCGCTGCGTGAGAACATCAGAAGCTGGACAAAAAATGGATATCTGCAGGTCCAGACAAATCGGATCTCGGTGGATCGACTTGAAGAATTGTGGACTCAGCAATTCAAATACGATTTTCCTGAGAATACTCAAGGAGAGCAGATAGAAATGTCCAGGGAAGATCGACTATTTATGGATCGAGTCTCCAAATCTGCAAGGCTGATCAGCGGTCACTATTCTATTGGTCTACCATTGAAAAACAAAGATGTAAAGATGCCCAACAACAGAGCAATGGCAGAACAACGAGCGCTTAACATGAAAAGGAAGCTTCAAAGAAATCAAAGGTTCAAAGAGGACTATATTAGCTTCATGACCGACATGATAAATAAGGGTTACGCTGTAAAGGTCCCAGAAAAGGAGTTAAAACGGAGTGATGGAAAGTTGTGGTTTATTCCTCACCACGGCGTCTATCACCCTAAGAAGCAAAAAATACGGGTGGTATTTGACTGTGGTGCTTCGTTTCAAGGAACCACACTCAACGAACAATTATTACAAGGGCCCGACATGACAAGTAGTCTGATTGGTGTCTTGATCAGATTCCGTCAAGAGCAGGTTGCATTCATGGCAGACGTGGAATCGATGTTCCATCAGGTCAAAGTCCCTCCAGAGGATGCTGACCTTCTCAGATTTTTGTGGTGGCCGGATGGCGACATCTCAAAGGATCTACAAGAGTACAGAATGGAAGTACACTTGTTTGGAGCCACCTCTTCACCAAGCTGCGCAAGTTATGCGTTGAGAAGGTGTGCGGAGGACAACAAAGGCGAGTACGATGAAGCAGTAGTGGATACAGTCTTGAATAATTTCTATGTAGATGATTGTTTGAGATCAGTTGCCACTGAGGAAGAAGCAATAAACCTTCTCCAGGACTTGAAGGCCATCTGTCAAACCGGAGGTTTTAGACTGACAAAATGGACGACCAACAATCGGAACGTTTTGTTAAACGTTCCACCTGAGGACCGAATAACGGAAGTTAAAGATCTCGACCTCGACCAAGATTCACTCGCCATTAGGAGAGCTTTAGGAGTACAGTGGTGCATCCGGTCAGATCGGTTCAAGTTTCACGTGAGCATAGAGCAGAAGTCTCTAACAAGAAGAGGAATTCTGTCTACAATGAGTTCAGTCTACGATCCGTTGGGAATGTTATCTCCAGTCATACTACCTGCTAGAAATAATCTGCAAGAACTGTGTAGACTAAGAACTGGCTGGGACGAAACTGTGCCAGAACATCTTGCACAGCAGTGGACAAAGTGGATAGAAGACCTTCAACAGCTCAATGATTTTGGGGTGGATCGCTGTTTCAAACCCTTTGGGTTTGGGAAAACGGTGCAAGCTCAACTACATCACTTTTGTGATGCGTGTGAAACGGGCTACGGTACGGTTAGTTACCTCATCCAGAAAAACAACAGTAACCAAATACATTGTTCATTCGTCTTGGGAAAGGCAAGGGTTGCTCCTCTCAAACCAACAACTATCCCACGGTTGGAGCTTACAGCGGCTGCCTTAGCTGTGAAAGTGGATGTCAAGCTAAAGAAAGAACTGCGGCTGCCACTGTCGCATTCCAGGTTTTGGACAGATAGTACTGCCGTACTCAAGTACATAGCAAATGAGAACATCAGATTTAAAACATTTGTGTTTTAAATCTGAACAGAATTGCTGCTATCTTGCAAGCATCAAAGGTGCAGCAATGGAGTTACATCAGTACCCAGTTGAATCCTGCTGATTGCGCATCCAGAGGACAAAGGGTGAGCATCTTCATGAAGAATAAAGTCTGGATTTCAGGGCCTGCCTTTCTCTGTGAGCCAGAGGAGAAATGGTCAGACAAGGATGATCACCTGGAGGAGCTCACAGCTGATGATCCTGAGGTCAAGAAGTGTATACTCATTAATGCTACAACAGCAGAAAAACGCTGTGATGCGATGCAACAACTAATCCAATATTACTCTTCGTGGATGCGTCTCAAAAGGGCTGTAGCGTGGCTCACACGATTCAAAGGAACCTTGGTGAATCTCTCAAAGAGGAAAAAGGAGGTAAATGAGTTGCATAGTGATCGACAAAGGGTAAACAGAGAGATGTTGAACTACAAAAATGGTCTTAAACAGAGTAACCTGACTGTGGATGAGCTGCAACAGGCTGAAATGAGTATTGTCAGCTATTGTCAGCAAAACGAGTTCCAAGAAGAAATATCTGCTCTTCTGAGGAAGGACTCCATCAAGAAGAGTAGCCGAATCTTTAGATTAAATCCACAACTTGAAGACGGAATCCTTCGTGTCTAAGGGAGACTTAGTCGGGCGTCTATGCCTGCGGAAGCCAAGCATCCGATGATCCTCCCAAAGAACCATCGTGTGACTGATTTAATAATCCGGGATGCTCACGAGCGGCTGGGACACAGTGGACGTAATCATGTTTTGTCTCATATGCGTCAAAGATACTGGGTTATTAATGCTCCCTCATCAATCAGAAGAATTCTGTCTCGGTGTATTGTCATGGTGCATCAGGCACACAAATGATGGCAGACTTGCCAAAAAACAGAGTTATACCAGACGAGCCGCCGTTTACTAGAACTGGAGTGGATCTCTTTGGGCCATTCAATGTTAGGCGAGGAAGATCATTTGTAAAAAGATACGGGGTGATATTTACCTGCCTTGCATGTCGTGCGGTTCATATAGAAATGGCAACATCACTGGAAACGGACTCCTTCATTCAAGCTCTGCGTCGCTTCATTGCGAGGAGAGGTCAGGTGAAAGAAATGAGATCAGATAATGGAACTAACTTTGTTGGAGCTGATCGTGAGCTCAGAAAGGCAATGGAGGAGTGGAATACATCACAAATTGAGAACAGCTTGCTCCAGAGGGATATCAGATGGTTATTCAATCCACCATCCGGATCTCACCATGGGGGGATATGGGAAAGAATCATCCGTTCCATCAGGAATATCATGTGTGCTACGCTGAGAGAACAAAGTTTGGATGAGGAAAGTCTTCAGACGTTTTTCTGTGAATGTGAAGCTATTCTAAACAGTAGACCTATTACCACAACTTCCAATGACATCCATGATCTGGAGGCTCTCACACCACAGCATTTACTTCTGCTCAAGACTAATCCCAACTTACCACCAGGTCTCTTCCATAAAGATGATACATATGCACGTAAAAGATGGAGGCAAGTCCAGTATATGAGTGATCTGTTCTGGAAGCGCTGGACAAGGGAATATCTGCCTCAACTTCAGAAGAGACAGAAATGGAACCATCCATCAAGGAACTTCGTTCCGGGAGACGTGGTCTTGATAGTTGATGAAACAGCCCCCAGAGGATCATGGCTGATGGGGAAAGTTGTCACAACTATGAAAGATGAGTATGGAATGGTTCGCAAGGTGCGTATCAAGACAAGGACGAACGAACTAGAAAGGCCAATCACCAAACTCTGCCTACTTCAAGAAACAGTATAAGGAGGACTGTTATCAAGTTTTTTTTTTTTTTTTTTGAGGAAGGACATTTGTAAATATTGTAATTGTTCCTAGAAAGCAATTAGGGGCCGGATATGTAGAGGCCAAAGTACAGTTCGTAATAACGTGAATAAGATTTATGTTAAGAATATAAATAATTTCTTTTATAAGTTCACATAATTGTTAAAAACGTTAAAATCATTCTTATTAAGGCAAAAACATGCTATAATTTGTGTGTTTAGGTGATTTAGTACATATCATGAATGTAATGTACTGTCTCTTTAAGAACAAGCCAACTCTGACTACTTAGTATTGATTATTGGGATTGGGCTCGGAGCTTGAGAGCTGTGGAAGCAAACGGTTTTCTTACGTGCGAACTGATTAGAATTATTATGAATCCTTTTTTGTTTCTTTATGCAAAAAACAAGTGTATTATTTAGCTCAAATTCGATTCTTTGTAAAACAGAAAGTTGGAAATAAAACCGAAGACTTTTTTCATACTTTATTTCAACGTTTCTGAAGTGGATTTGTCGAACTGTGGAGCTGAGCTGAGCGATACTTCTTGTGAAGCTGTTGTTCGGAGTGAAAAGGGACAGTTCTAGTGTAAGCCATTGCAAATCTCAAGTTCTCCGACCTCTACATCCTGTCTGATGAGTAGCTCAAGTAGCAGGATTTAAACACCACTCTTTGTCAGGAAAAAGTCTTTTAAAAACACTCATTAAAGTTTTAGGCCGAAAGGCCTCTATCACCCAAAGATAGCAGGTGAAACAATTCAACACCACAAAAGGGAAAAACCCATATAGTTATCCTAAATAATTTGCCTCTGCCCAAACAGACCTTTGAACGATTCGGTCTCCGAATTGCTGCACAGCGATTAGGGGTTTAGGGGGATGAGGCGACGTTAGCCTAGCGGCTAAAAATGGCTTCGATCTGGTTAGCTGCAGTTTGAGGTTCATGGCTTGCTGCTCCGTCCAGCTGCGTCTGGCTCTGGCTGCGTGATGATCGCCCCCCGGGATCCACCTCTACGGTACTTTTTTGGCAGTTTTCCCGCACAGCAATTCCTGTCAGCTCTGTGGCTGCGTGAATGTGGCTGGTGCTAGGTCCGGACTCGGCCCACGTGGCTCAGCTCTCAGCTGATTCTAACTCCCACTGCAGGCGGCGTTCAGCCCAGTCTCTCTGCGCTCTGACACTGAGGGAAGCTTCCGTCAGGCTTTTAAGGATAAAACAATGACTTTGTTCAGCAATATTTAGGATTCACCTGGTGCCGGCAGTCTTTGAGCTCCCTGGAGCTAGTTCCACTAGGGCCATGTGTCTTCGTCCGCCCGCGAAGGGAGATTGGTGTTTGGGTTCTCTCCAAAACGAGCTGGCCAAATGCCCGTGGTGATAGAGAGCGAGCTGAAGGAAGCGGGCTGTATTTATAGGGCAGGTTAGCGCCACGGTATGGCTGTGTGTGACCCAACAACGCAAACACTCACACCCAAGGACAATTTAGAGAGACCAATTAACCTGAGTCATATTTTTGGACTGCAGGAGGAAGCTGGAGTACCAGAACGCATGCATGCACAGGGAGAAAGACCCTGGGCCAGGATACAAACCCACAACCTTCTTGCTGCAAGGTAACCGTGCTACCCACTGCACCACAGTGAAGCCCATGTGGCCTAATGAATCAAAAATCTATATTTTTAACTACTTTACAATTTGACCAGTCAAAGGATTTTTGTGTCACTGTGCGAGGAAATGGGCTCCAAACAGGAGTCCTGATGATCTTTTCATAAACCAAAGGGGGTCCAAGTGGAAAAACTTTGGGAACAACTGCTTTAGAAAGACAAAAAAATAAAGAAAAACATGAAACTTTGGAGTGTTGGTATAAGAGCACAAAACTGAAGGTGGACTGTTTGAACATAATCATATCATATTACAGCTTATAAAAAATTGTTAATCCTTATCTGACAACTCAGGTAAATTTTCAAAAGGTATCTTTCAGCCCTTATGAACTCAATTAATTACTTTTTATATTTGGTCAGAGACATTTCTTGGGTAGTGAAATTAAACGATTTGTCTAGTTACTCGATTTACTCAATTCCAAAAATTGTTTGAGGCAAAAACTCTGCCTTGAAGCCTCGTTAAATTCTTATGATGTGCACTGTACGTGCAGGGATAATTTTACACACGGACTGTTGTTTTGGATGCAACTATGCGAAACACACCACTAGCACGTGATACAGTTTAGAATGCAGTTGCCGCGATGGCGGAGAGTAGGGATGTTAAAGTGAAGCCACATGGGGCATCATGACACATTTGGCCAATTGGGTCAAAAAAGGGTTCTGCTCATGATGCATCATGTGCATGCAAAACCCCCTGCTGGCCAGGTTTATTATCACAGGCAGCTGTAGATTTAAGCATCATAATGTGTTATGCATTAAATTTGCTACAGCACTTTGGAATGAATGAGTACCAAAGATAAAACATAACAAAGGTTTCTACTTTATGCACAAACTATTACAAATGAGAAAAAACATTTTTAGATATATTCTCTCTGTAAATGTTCAGAAAAATTGAAGTTTTATTGATCATGGCAGGTTGTGTAATGTTTCTCTCACAAGTGCTTGTGGAACTTGGACAAAATGTAGCCTACAGAATAGGGGAGACTTCATTCATTTTTATTCAAAAATAGCAGTTTCTCAACAGTTTTAGGATTTAAGTGTTTTGTTTTTTTTGACACAATTTCACCGGCCTTTGAAAACACCCTTTCACAGGGGACAGAAGAAATTTTTATTTACACAATAAACTAAAGAATAAAATAAAGTCAACATGACCACATTGTGATAATCCATCCTTAATATTGTAATGACTTACCATGGCTGATTGAAGCTCCAGTTGCCTCCTTATTTTCATGGAAAGCACGGTAATGCTCAAGCATTGATGAGGTGTTGTTATTGAACCCCAACTCCTTGGAGCACAACAGACACTTAACCTTTAATTAAAATAGAGAACTGATAAAAAATAACATATACAGTTCTTATTAAGCAAATCTAACTTGTCTGACATAATGTTTGATCGAGCTTACCTTATTAGGATTTACCAAGTCAAAATATTCCCACACAGGGGAAGTCCTCCTCTTCCTAGCTGGCTCCATCCTAACTCTACCTGTCTGATCTCCCTCTCCTCACTGTTCTAAACCCTCAAACTATCTATCTCTATACTGTCAAAGGTATCTCTAAAATATATTTTACTATTTCTAAACTAAATCTAAAGTCTAACTAAACTATCTCTAAACTAAATAAACAGTAACCAAAATCTCCTATCCAAACTCTCCAAACTCTATCCAAACTCCTAACTGACCGCAACTCGCCTACACAAACCCACATTTTGAATAGAGCCTGAGTAGTTTTGAAAGCTGTCAAACCTTGCGCAAAAATCTGAACCGTTTCCTGAAGCAGTCACGTGGTGCAGCCCGGCAGCGGGGCATCGGACGTCATTGTTTTTGGCTTCTCCCCCAGATGAAGCGAGCCTCGATACATTACTTGACACACACTTCAAAGTATCGGCCCTCGTCGTAACATCACTATCGGAGAGTGAAAATCCCCATAACGGTAGAAAATGTTTAAAGTTAGGGATCGTTAAATTCTAAAATAGAAGAGAACAAAGTACAGTGCAAATATTGCAAAGTAGACCTGGTGTACCACAGCAGTACCAGCTCAATGATCCAGCATTAGAAAACATCCACATGCTTTTTCACCAAGCATCGCTGAAACAAGTTAATGTAACCTAAAGCCTGTATACATTTATGCTAATTTTAATACTGTATTTGTAGTGATGTCATGATGCTGTTTGTCTAGATATGATGTTTAGCTTTGATATTTTTAGGTAGTAAACGTATTCACGTCCAATTGCAATTGAGCCTTGTCCAAATGTATCCAGGTATCTCACAAAACTGAGATTCTTTTTACGGTTTGGCCTGTCATCCACACGTAAACACAGATTTTCGGCACCAAAAACAAATCTTTTAAAAACTACAGCCAAAGTGGCGATCTGCTTTTTCTCAGTTTTCAGTCTCTGTGTAAGAACAGATGAAAACAGAGTTTTAAGTTTCATAATGTCACTATCTGTAACAAAATATGCCCCAACATCTCAGTTACAGCATCAAAAATCAACAGACTTGATGCTGCGCTGTGATCAAAGTAAGAAAAAAAATACTTTATCACTCTCTCCTGACGCAGAGACACCTGTGAGTTTTTAGAATGATTACTAAGTAACTAATCCTAAATGTTAAGTGCTGCTGAGCAGGGGCGTATCCAGGAGATGAATAAAGAGGGGCTAAAAGGGGCAGAGTACCAAAATAAAAGCAGACATTTTCTTCTAGTGGGGACTAGATATGAGCTGCTCACATTTTAGTTTTCAACTGTTAAAAGGACATTTAAAGCATTTTTATTTTGCTAAAGTTTATGTGACAGTGTTGTCTCAAACTCTGCTTGTGTTTCAACAACAATTTAAATGACTGATGAAAAATTTAATTTTAAAATCACAAAAACAATGCAAATTTTTGCAAAAGCTTTTTCACAAAGCATTGTATGGACTGTTTAGTGTTTTACACTTACATTATTGTTGTTGACAGTTACTTTGTCAAATAAATAAATAAATACTGTAGAAGGGCTTAGTTTTGGAGGCAAATGTTGGAGTTGGAGCTCTCTGTTTTTTTGAGAGATAAAAGGCAAATGCTTGATCAATTTACAGCCACAAAATTTTAGTTTTGCATGATTTGTTGGTTGTTTTAAAATGTAAAAAAAATTATCTGATTAATCAAATCGATAAAGTGCTAGACTAATCGATTACAGCCCTAGTGAAATGTAGCCATGACATTTTTTTCATGAAAAAGGGTTTTATGTTGAACATACATTAATGCAAATGATGCCTGTATTGTACGGGTAATGCTTCAATTTGATCAAGTTAAACCAATTGATAAAAAAAAGGTCAGTTTATCATACTAGCTACTCTGAGGGATTGGATTTTTTAAAGTTGACAGCTAAAATAAATTTGATATCTTCAGCACATAGAAATGAGGTAAAATATTAATAAAAAAATAATTATACATAAAATAATACATATTTATTTGGTGAAGTTTTATTAGTGATTTTACATAAATAAATATAGATTTTGGGACGTTTTGATTCATCGAATTGTGGCATATTGTGCTTTCAATTATGGAACACCAAAATGCTCATAATTAAATAAAGAAATAAAACCTTGTGAAATATGTCTACAATAATAAACAATAAGGAAATATATATTTTGACAGTGAAATTATGAATAAAACTTATCTCAAGTCCCACCCTCTGACCCTGATTGTCAGATGTACTAATTTAACTGAAAAACATCCTTTTAAAATAAATATTATTGGGGAAAACACCATGAAATAAAAGCTAACTTCCTGAAAAAGATTTTTGTATAGAAACACTAGTAGAAATAAATTAAAATGGCTAAAAATTATAAGTGTAAAGAAAAATTTTGAACTGTCGAAAATGAAAACAATTTCATACCTACAAGCTAATAATTTTAAATGGATAAAGTTTTCAGTAGATCTGAAAGCACTTCTGCAAGCAAGTAAAATAAAAATATTCAGGTCTTTTATGTAACCTCAAAATAAAGACTATATTTTCCTTCACAAACAGGTTTATTCTTTATATTGTTGGCCATAAGTTGATAGTTGGAGAGCCCAGTCCTGTGACTGAAATTTTATTTTGTTTTTCTCCCCAAAAAGGGCACTTGGGGCATCACTGAGAAAAGGGGCTGGTGCCATCACCAACACCCAGGCTGTAAACATGTTTATTCCTGTTGTGAAGTTGGCCTTTTTAACATTGGAGTCAATGGGAAATTGCTCCTTTCTGCAGCCAGCCCCCAGCAGATGAGGGGAGAACTACACTTTTTTTCACTGCCAGGTGGCTTAGAGTATGAGGGGCAGAGTTTGCCCCTTGGGAGACACAAGTGCTGGGGAGTGCTATTATCAGTCAACACAAGTTCTCTCAGTCACAACAAGATGCACGGAGTAGAGCCCATATCTTTTAACTGTCAAACGCCATGGAAAGCACATGTCTGCGATCTGTCAGCCTAACATCAAATCAAGATCATTTAACCAGCATGGTTCTCTACTTAGTAGTCAATGTAGCTTTTGGGCACAAGGCCATTTATCTAATATGGTCTTAGAGAACAACAAAACAAACCGCTGTGTTTGCTTTTTAACATGCATGTTTAGACCATTCTATGAGCTGTGCTTCTAGTAAAATGCTTTCCATCTTAATCAAAACTAATTCTCTCTCGGCCACTGCTCTATGAGTGGAAATGTGTTTACAACTTGAAGTAAACTATCACCACCAAGAGACATGTGCAATGGTTGGCAGACCCACCAGAAAAAGTATACGGCCCCTGCTGCCCTGGTGTGGAGTTGCTTTGCAACACTGACTACATTTACATGCAGACAATGTTCAGGTTATGGTCAAGATAAGGCCTCTATTTAGGTTTCAGAATCATTCAGAATAACCCGTTTACATGTGTGAGCAGAGAGAGAGAGAGAGAGAGACAGACAGACAGACAGACAGACAGACAGACAGAGTTACTCCTGTATACAGGGAATTTGTACAATAATTTCCTATACTCAAAAGAGCAAGATTCCTTGTGAATAGAACATGCACAGAACACAAATCAAAGTTCCTTTTGATGGGGATATGCTGATACGCAGTCACATGACCAAATATTTGGGTTATAAATGGAGTACCCCAAGGATCATATTTATTTGGCTTAATGTAAACGTGGAGAAGTAAAAAGGGAAAAAGTTATCCGTCAATATGTGTGCATGTGGGTGCTAATTTAAACTATACTTGACTGGAAACACATCCGGTGGAAAGAGAGGGATAACTGGGGTATGAATTACTTGCAAAATATATACCCTTTCAGGAGACCACGTTTTTTTAGCTCCACTAGTATACTGTAGTCCCTTTCAAGTAAGTCTAACACTTATTTTCAGCCATACTGTATATACTTTTTAAGCATTTATGTACTACACCTTGAAATAGAAATATAAAGCAGTATAATTATCAATTTGGATATACATTCATGTTTGCTGATCATTAGGGGTACACACTGCCACTTGAAAGTTGTTAATTGTACTTATCTATATCTTTTCAGCAGCAGTGCAGACATGCCAGTCTGTATCCTCCTCCATTTATGGCTCCAAATGATTATAGCACATTATTATCATCGCTGTATGGGCATAGCCATCTCTGTATTCCCTCACATGCTGAGCTCTGTTCAGACGTGCATACCTGTATTTAACCTCTCTGTGTATTGTCCAGCATGATTACACAGAGCACATGTAGAGTGGCTCCTGGTGTAAGCTAACATAATAGTAGCTGGTGTTGCGAACACCTGTGCAAATGGATTTGGTCAGTATATGGTACCTGAAGTTGATTACACTGTCAGCCTCAAATCAGTAGAAAAGAAATGACTCAGCTGGTTTCATTCAGTTTTCATAAAGCCTGAGAACCACTCTGCTCTGGGCCGGGGTGGGATGAGGGGGTGGCTTCTTTGGCTGATACCCTAGATCTTTTCTGATCTAAATCTGAATTTAGATTGGGGGGGATCTCTTGTAAGTAACATGCTGTATCAGAGTCAAACAGAGAGGCACCAGCTGTGTAAGGTCGAGCCTGATGATGTGGTTAAATTGAAGGCCGAATTTAAAGGCAGATTACGTCACAGCAATGTGATGAATGCTGTTCAAATTCAAGAGTCCTTCACATGCCTTCCATCATTCTTTTCCCAAAATTTCTTACATTTTTTTAAAAATATTTTTGTCAGCTGTGATTCTTGATTTTCTCTGTAGGAGATAAGGTAGCAAATACTGGCTGCAGAGATCAGCGACAGGATAGATAGGCATCTTTTAGTGTTTGGTAATTGTTAAACATGCTGACACTGCTGCGGTGGTGAAAGCTTTGTTGGGAGATGTTTTTCCAAGATGGGGAATCCCGGACAGGATTTCCAGTGACAATGGCAGACATTTTGTGGGCAAGGCTCTTGAAGAGATTGGTGAGTTCTTGGGTGTGAAATTAACTACACATTGTGCGTATCACCCGCAATCGGGCGGGGCGGTAGAACGAGAAAATGGCAGTTTGAAATCTAAGCTTGCTAAGTGTTGTGAGGAAACAGGACTGTCTTAGGTCAAAGCTTTGCCTTTGGCTTTGTTTTACATGAGGATGAGAAAAAGAGCCATAAATAACTTGAGTCCTTTTGAGGTTATTTTTGGAAGACCCCCTGCAGTAGGGTTGAACCCATCTACAAAACCGCATCTCTCTCCAGACCTTTGTGAGGATGCTATGATTTCTTACTATCAAAATCTCTCTAAGACTCTTGCACAGGTGCACCAGCAGGTGAAGGACGCCTTGCCAAAAGCAGCTGCTGGACCACTTCATCCAATCAGACCTGGAGACTGGGTTCTGATTAAAGAGCTGAGGAGACGATTCTGGAGAACAAGAAGGTGGCAAGGGCCTTTTCAAGGCTTGCTTGTGACCTACACTGCTGTGAAAGTCACTGAGAGAGCAACTTGGGTGCACGCAAGTCATTGCAAGAGAGTGACAGGACCGATACTGCACAAGCCTACAACTGCTGAAGCAGATGAACTGAGAGAAGTAGAATTTGAAACAAACACTTTACTTTTATAGCTTTATCATTCATTTAATCATCACGCGTGAAGAAATGGATAAGATTACACATTCTTCGAAGCTCTGGGGCTGCGGAGAAAAAAAGACTGAGACATTTATATTGTTTCTGTTTTATTTCTTGTTAGGCGGCGTCGTTCGACTCTTCTTCAGGGACGAGAGGTCACCTGAGCTGGACTGATGCAGAGGACACTGGCGGGCCTGATGCAGACTCGATTCGACGAGATGGAGATGGAAAAGATGAGCTGCGTGGAGATGAAATAGGTATGGACTTGCTTGATGACCATAATTATATGAGTGATTAGTTTACAGGCGTATGATGACTTCCTTTAAATAACTTTGTGACTTAGGTTGTCTGATGTTTTTTTTCTTTCCTGTGACTAATGTCTTGTGTTTTTCCATGGGAGTTTAGCAGTTTCATTCCAGGCATGACAGTGACAAAAAAGAGGGGTTTGATTTGATTTTTTTATATATTTTATTCTTCTTTTTATTTTTAAATAATTTTACATTTTTCTTCAATTTTCGGTAATTTTTTTATTCATTCATTATCCCATTTCATTTATTCAAATCAAGTTCATTTGCAGTGATTTTTTATTAGTTAATTGATACATTATGTTTTTTCCTTTTTCTTTTTTGTTGTTTGCTTTTTCATTATTTGAGGATAAAGAATGAAAAAGGGGGGATTAAAGATTTTTATAGATTTTTAGATTTTTTAGACATGAAAAACACATAACCATTAATGATTTTACTTGAAATTATTTTTGTTTGATTCTATTTTGATTCTATTTTTGGATTTTTATGTTTCATTGTTATTGTTTACTATTGATTTGTTTTCTTTGTGTAACCTCTTTAAAGGGTCACTGTGGTGCTGAGCAAAGAGTGACTGACGGTCTTGACTTTGAGGGTCACGCTGTGGATGAATGACTCATTTAAGGGAAGAGTACACACTCCAATTTGTGCTGAGAGATTAGATCTATTTAGTGTGTTCCTGATTGATACAACAGAGACCTTCGCTCTCAGACTGCAGGTTTACTGGTAGTTCCTAGGATTTCTAAAAGTAGAATGGGTGGCAGATCTTTCAGCTATCAGGCTCCCCTCCTATGGAACCGGCTCCCAGGGTTGGTTCGTGAAGCAGACAATTTGTCTATCTTTAAAACTAGGCTAAAAACTTTCCTCTTTGACAAAGCTTACAGTTAGAGATATGTTTATAGGTAGTTAGAGTCAGGTCAGACAGGTAGATAGGAAGAGACAGGTTAATGTTAGTAGTCAGGCAGAGTGTCAAAAGTTAGGAAGAGATAGGAAGAGGTAGAGTAGCTAGGTAGAGATAGATTAATGTAAGCCAGGTAAAGATCCGGAGCCGGTCGCGGCTTACCGCCGCGGAAGAAATGCGCCCCACGGGGGCCAGCCAGCGCCGGAGAGAGGTCCCTCAAGGGGATCCTCCCGCACAGTGCGGCCGCCCATTACCTGCCGGGTTGAATCCCCCGGGCAGACTGTGCGGACCCCACCCGTTTATCTCTTAAACGTTTCTCGCCCTCTTCAACTCTGTCCTCTCAGTTCTGTCAATTTTTCCTTAAGATAGTTGTCGACTATCGGTCTCGTGCCGGTATTTAGCCTTAGATGGAGTTTACCACCCACTTTGGGCTGCATTCTCAAACAACCCGACTCCGAGAAGACCCCGGCATGACGGGGGCCGTTACCGGCCCTACACCGTCCACGGGTCAGGAGGACTCAGACAGAGTGTTGGTAGCCAGGTCTCCTAGTAGCTAGGAGACAGGTTAATGTTAGTAGCTATGCTGCTTTAGGCTAGGCTGTTGGAGGACATTATTAGGGTCTGTTCCTACTTTCTCTCCTACTTCTCCCCAACTGCATGATGTGCTGTCAATTCAAGCACTAACCTGTTTTCTATTATAGTAGGTGCTCCGGATTAGCCCTGCTTGACGACCCTGACTAAGATGGCATTGCAGTGACGGAAAATTCTCCACGTCCTGCAACAAACTTCTGCATCAGTTCTATTGCTCTTTCTGTGTCTCTGTTATGTATTCTCCAAGCCACAGACGGTCGCGGCAGATAACCGCTTGTGCTGAGCCTGGTTCTGCCGGAGGTTTCTTCCTGTTAAAAGGGAGTTTTTCCTTCCCACTGTCGCTTCATGCTTGCTCAGTATGAGGGATTGCTGAGAATTACACAACGCAATCTTCTGTGGTTCTGTAATTTCTACATTAAACATTGTATTGTAATAACTCTTCTTGTAAAGTGCCTTGAGATGACATCTGTTGTGAAATGGCGCTATATAAATAAACTGAATTGAATTGAAGGGAAGAGTACACACTCCAATTTGTGCTGAGAGATTAGATCTATTTAGTGTGTGCCTGATTGATACTGCCTAACATTGTGCCTTTCTTTTCTTTGTTCTGTAGTTACGTTCATGCATCCTGACTAATGAGGAACTGAACAACAGCTAAGGGGCCGTCTCAAACTTTTTACCTGCCGAGTCGTGAAGAAAAACAACAAAAGACACGACCCTAGGATGGAGGTTTTCTTATCTTAGGCCACCAGCAGGATTTTTTGTTTGAGATGTTGTTTACGTTCAGATGTCATTAAGATGCATGCTTAGATTAAATGATTCTGTTAGAGATGATTCAATGTGACATGTAATGATTGAGAACATTTGAATCACCGTTTTATTGTCTTTCTTTTTTAATACTGCCTGTCTCTTAGGTTAGTTACTGATTGTTATTGTTATTGGTTATTGATTGTCTTTGATTTTTGATTTATCTTTGACATAAGATAAAAGGGGAGGACTGTTATGGATTTATTTAGTTTTATGATTCATATGCACTTTGTAATCAACTGTGATGCACATTTACTTAATGTTGTAGAATTACTTTGAATGTTTAGTCTTATTGAGTGACGCCTTTACCCCGAGTCATGGTCAGAGTGTTTTGATAACAATGGTCCCCATCTGCCGTTCCCATGGAGATGACTCTTTTACCAGGCTTTATTTAAATGTCTACCAAAGTTCACAGCTTCTAATCTACGAGAAAGGCGCCACAAAGTCTAGGGTTTTTGCCTTGAGAATTGTGTATTATTAAAATCAAATTGATAGACCAAGGTTAGTGGAAATAATATAAGCTTGTTCTTGTTAGATTGAGACAGGTCAGTATTCCGGCATTACCGTGTAATGATACTGTCCTCTTGTATGATCAACTCTATCATACAAGATCACAGTAATTTATTTGTTTTTTTCATGTATGTTACTTAAATATTTTTGTTTGTTATGAGTTAACATATTTAACCAAATGTAATTCCCCTGTTTTCAGGACTTTATAGATTTTCCACTTTGCAATATATAAACATATACCCAACCAACCACCAGACCTCCTGTCCCACATGAACATCTAAAATGGTTAAATAGCAACATCAGTGTAACTGACAAGACTGTGGAACTGCTAAATACTACTTACTTATGCAAGAGTGTTCACAAAAACAAAATTTAGGCTTTACAAAGGTCTCTAATGGTTATTATATGCTGCGTTTTTGCTGCCCAGTGCATGCTGCTGTAAAGCAGGGAAACCAAATTATGTCGGAGATAACTCCCTTGGAAGAACACCTGTATGCAGCCATTTGGATGTCCTAAGTGCAAATGCTTTGTGATGCCCTCTCATTGGCCATCAATAAGTCAGTCAGTGTGTTTTTTTTTTATTTGGTGCAAGAAACGGATTTGAAGTTGGATTAAAACAAGAAAGCAAATAAAGTTCATTGAAGGAAATGTAACAATGCAGAGTATAATAGGACTCATCCAATAAAGGTACTATTACAATTTTGGATATAAAAGTATTGCATTAATTACGATTCATTAATTACTACCAAATGCTGTGTCATATGTTATATAATGGCGTTAATCTCATTTTTAATCTATAAACTTCTTTTCCTGCATGCAGGTTACCTTTAAACAAAATCGTTTTTAGACTTTTGGTTTCTTGAGTTGTTAGGGGTTAACCACACCTTGAAGTGGACATCCATTAGCTGCTGACTGACTTCTTGTGAGAGCAAGGTGAGGAGAAGTGGTTAGTTGCAGACATGAGAAGTGAAAATAGAGGAGCATATGATAATTGTGGGTCCTATGAATGGAACATTTGTATTTCAAAAATACTGACTGCCATGCTGTCTTTTTAAGAAGGAATTTGCTTGCCATTGAAGTCGCTCAAGTTTAGCCTACCACATCAACACAAAGCACCATTTGTGGGTGCAACCACGGCTAATGTTAGAATACAATAACCTTTATTGTAATTGCAAATCGCACTTAAATTGCAGGTGGTCCGCCATCAACTGTGCGCAAGACAAACAAATGACAATAAATGTCTAAACATAGAAGACTTAAAACAATGTCACACAAAACAGTGCAAATGAGGGGTAGTAATACAAAGATATTAGGCATAAAAACACTCTTCAGCAAATTAAACACACGGAGAAAACGCTGTAAATGAGCAAATAAGCAAACAAAATTCCTTTCTTTCCTTACCTTAACATGTAACACTACAAACGGTAACAACGTAAACACTTCCATATAAGAAGATGTCTTAACAGACCACGTTGGTTCCATCAACTTTTCAAGCTTTTCCTGCGTTTCAAGCTTCAAAGTGCATAACGCTAGCAACGCAGAAGTTCAGGTAGATGAACTTTTGACAGTCTTAACACTCTTGACGCACCACGGCAACCAATTAGAGCATCTCACTGTAGTGACATTGCCCGACATTGCCGCTACCTGGCTAACCATGATTGGCTAGTGTTTAAAGCATCCAGCAGAGAAAGGCCCGGCTTTGAGCTTTGCAAGCTTCAGCTTAAAAATGTATCTTCTGTGTATATGCGTCAAACTAGTCACTTTATTAGCATCTCATGACGCTGACAAAGCTTGGGGTCTGAACGCAGGTTCTCCATTCTTTTCACGATGCTCACTTACTGCTTGTGGCTCTGCTTCCTCCCAGAGATACAAAGGTCCTAAACGACCAACAGGATGCTTTACTCCCTTTATTTCATCCTGCTAAGTCACTAATGCACCCAGGTGCTGAGATTGATGCACAGAGTGAAACCTCTTGTCATTCAGCTTGTTTGGAGGTGAGAGACGAGCCAAACAAATACACACATACACATGGCATTTTCATCTATCGTGCGATTAATTGAAATATTGATTATCTACTTGCAGGCAATATGTTGCTTGAAAAAAAACTACAAATCCCCCGGCTCGTCTAAATGGTCTAGGCAAGTTAAAATAGGAAGCGCCATCAGGCAAAGACTTAGAAATCACAGATAGATCCTCTGGAACAATCCAAGATTCAGCATAAAACAGAATGTCCAAGTTATTGTTAATAAAATAATACTTAATTATGAAGGATTTATTGCAGAGAAAACGGAAATTGAAGAGCGGACAGCTGATAGGGGAATTAGATGTGTATGCATGAGCCGAAGTCAGGCCATGTCCACACGTAGCCCGGGTTTTTTTTAAACGAAGATTTTCCTCTGCTCCTTGAAAAAAAAATCTCCATCCACACGTAACCGGATAAATGCGTTTTTCAGCACATTCATAGACGTGGCAAACCTGTAGGGCGCAGTAGTTCTCCCCAGTCCTATCCGCCAAGAGAAACTTTATATCCTCTATCTTCAGCACGCAGCAGTCATACAGCTTATAAAAGCAAACAAACAAGACGCGCTTTAACAATGGATGATACCAACACAGCGCTGAGGAAATAAATGCTGTTTTCGAGAGTAAACACAGGTCGCACATGTGGTGTGCATTTTTTGTTGTGGATAGTGGCGTTATGGCTCTTAAAAACTCAGTTTTCAACCGTCCACACGCAGATACTGAAAACGGAGAAAACGCAAATCACCACTATGGCCGGAGTTTTTAAAAAGCTTCGTTTTTGGTGCCGAAAACCTCCGGCTACGTGTGGATAACAGGCCAAACCGTAGAAAAATATCTCCGTTTTGTGAGATACCCGGCTACGTGTGGACAGGGCCTCAGAGTAGCGCTGGCGGAGCGGCCCAGAAAGGTCAGAAAGGACAGTAAAGGACTGGCTAACACTCTCTGGAGGTCCCCCTTTCCTGATCAACAGGCAGCAACTCAGAGGACTTTAAACGTTCATGAGGTCTTGTTAGGTAGAGGCAAATTAGTTAGGATAACTCATTTTAAAGGTGTTTTTTTTATTAACTTTGGGTAAACCAGGCCTCTGCCTGAAGTTTTAATCAGTGTTTTTAAAGACTTTTCCCGACAAAGAGTCATTTTAAATCTTGTAATTTGAACTACTCAATCAGACAGGAGTTTTTCATTTTTTATTTTAATGTTTAATAAATGTTTTGGAGCCACTCTAAACGCTCCACGTTCCAACAGCTAAGGAAGCCCACGTGTTTGTTTAGCCTGGCGTTTCATAAACAATTAAAACTATTAATGGTTTAAACAGAACTCGGTTTAAAAAAAATTAAGAACAGAAGCCCATTAGCCGTATTTGAACTCTCCTTATTTGATCAAAATATTGGAATTAGATTGTTTTACTATCGTGATCAATCCATGAACTAAGTAATCCACCAAAGGTTAATTACTCTTGTCAAGATCATTAATAAACACAACACTTACTCCAAAGAATGTTTTGTGTTTTCTTACATTGCTTATGACTCTCCCTAAGCCTGGCAACTGTACTAAAAAGAAACCTAGGATTGTTTTTATTTACCTCTATTAATGACAAAAAATATGCTTTTCTTGCTTGTGTTTTTATAAAGTTGTAGACTGTTTTTCCAGGCTAGTTAGGACTCATTTAAGTGCATGGGTCTGCTCCTGAATAGGAAAACAATATAAAAGGGTTCTACAATAAGCCAGCATTCCCATTGCGTGGGCTCCTTGCCCTCATCAGAGCAGAATGTTGCTCTGAAAAAGAACCCCACCCTCGGCCGGACATACGGTGCTGCACCTCTGGTCAAGAGAAAGTTCTCTCTCTCTCTGTCTCTCTCTTTCTCGACGTATTCTAATAAGTCCCTCCATGTCGGTTGGTTAAAACACCGCTCAATTGGCTTCATTGAAGTCCTCCTCCAACCTGACTGGACACCTGGATCGTGGGTGGAGCACTGCGAATTTTAAAATCAACAAGCAGGAAGACAACGCTCTCTCTCTGGTTCGACTTGAAGCGCAGCTTTAAGGGGAGAAAGTGCTCGATCTCTCTAATGCGCGCTTTGGTCGCTAAGTATCTGTTAAAACCTGTTCATTGCTAGTGTTGGAACTAAATGTATTTTTCCATGCATGTAAGTTTATCAGAGATTACAGGAGAGGAATCCAGTTATTTAAGTTTATTAAAACAGATTAAAATATTCCGTTTACAGAGTGATAGCTCACCCTGGGTCAGCTCTGTGTAGTCTGACAATGTCCTTCTTTGGAACATCTCATTTTATTACTTCCAACATGTTTACAATTAACATATCTGGGATCCTCCTCTTTGACTGTTTAAAATAAGGGGTGTTTCTCAATGCCCAGGAACCTCGCCTTGATGTCTTGGCCCTGCCCCGGTTGTCTAGGAGATACGTCCTCAGGGACCACCAAGGCGTGTTCCGGTGTTCATGTGCTACGAAGGAATCTGTTCTCCGTTTGTTAGCCGTTTAGCTAACTGACCAAGGATACATTAGGCGTGCCTTGATGCCCTCTCTCGGTCAAAAATTTCCCAGAATACAGTGAGTTAGGAGCTGACAGCAGCTACCTCTGGGGTAGATTTCCATTTTAAATGTAAGTCAACTAATTTTAACCATCGGGCTTATATCTAAAATGTTTTTTCTGTTTTATTATTATTTTTTTAGATCCAAAGCAGTTATATATGGTCGGCTAGTACACATTTGATTTAACCAACATATACACAATTTAAAAAAATTAAAACGCTCGTTACACATTTCCAGTTCCATGCCTGAAGTAACGTTACTACGCTACAATGCTACTACGAGGGGCGGGACGGAAGCCTGGGTAGGCAGTGCCCGGGTAGGCGAGGCGCCTACCCATTGAGAAACACCCAAGATGTTTTCTGAGACACAAACATGAACTCAAAGGTCAACTCAAGTCAGCAGGATCCTTATCCTGTTTAAACACACTACACATATAATTAATTATATAATCAACTGTGCTGTTGTATGTTTAGTCACTCACAAGAAACAGTATAACAAAAATGCTAGATTCATTCAAAGGACAGAACAGCTCATACATGGATCAATGACACAACTTATCTCCTCTCTTAACTGTCAAGTCACACACTTTTAGACCTTTATGTTGGCACTTTTTCTGAGTATATTACAGAGCCTAAATAATATAAGAACAAAAAAATATATATTACAAACTTATTTTAAGCTTAATGCATCAAATTTAGTAAAGAGTAATTATTCATTTTATCAGAACACATTTATCATTAAAATATTAGACCATTAAAACCTTAAAAACCTGTGTAATAAATGTTGGTTAAACGTATTTACAAATATTTTATACTTCACTAGCAAAACCTCATTCAAGCTGGTTGGCCACCAGTCAATCCTTTTTTTTCTTCCCTCATCTAAGCGAGTGGATTAACCCCTCTCCTTTTTTTCAGCTTTTTTCCGTCGTACTTGCAAAGGACTTACCACATTTTCCTCTGAAATCCATCAACACGGACTCCAAAGTAAGACCCTTCCATAATTTGAAGATGGCGCCGCGGATGGACGCCTCGGTACTTCTCTCCCTTGTTACATTTTTACTTTTTTGCGTAGTTTTCTGCACTCCCTCTGCTATTAAAATGAGCAGAGAGGAAATTGCGCAGAACTGTCTGGGAAGTCAAAGGGAGGATGAACGTGCTTCTACATAAAAGAAGGTTGGTGTACGGATGTCACACTGCTAATCATTCTTGGGGATTTTAATAGAGCAAATCTCAAACTTGAACTGCCTAAATATAGACAACACGTGACGTGTCCCACCAGGGACATGAACACTTTAGACCACTGATACACCACAACAAAGAATGCATATCGCTCTGTCCCCCATGCTGCTTTGGGACTTTCTGACCACTGCCTGGTCCACCTCATCCGATCTTACAAGCAGAAGCTGAAATCTGCTAAGCCTGTAGTAAGAACTGTGAAGAGATGGACAGATGAGTCAAAGATGCAGTTATAGGCCTGCTTTGACTGCACTGATTGGAGCGTCTTGAAGCAGCAGCCTCAGACCTGGACAAACTGACTGACACTGTGACATCTTACATCAGCTTTTGTAAGGACATGTGTGTGCAGACCAAAACCTTCTGCAACAACAAACCATGGTTCACTGCAGAACTGTGACGGCTACACCAGGACAAGGAGGAGGCCTACAGGAGTGGGGATGGGGACCTGTACAAGCAGGCCAGGAACAAGCTGACAAAGGAGATCAAGGCAGCAAAAAGGAACAACAGTGCAAAGCTGGAGGAAAGTTTTTCTGCCAACGACTCTTCTGCAGTTTGGAAGGGCCTGCAGACCGTTACCAACTACAGGAGACCATCCCCCCACCCTGTGGGGAGCCCCCGCCTGGCTGAGGACCTCAATGACTTTTTCTCCGGGTTTGAAGCGACTTTCACACCTTCCACCTCCCCCACCATCTCCATCACAAAAGGCCTAGCATCACCCCAAACCACCCCCGTACCTGACCCCCTGCCTGCCCTGAGGATCTGACATCTGTGGTCATGAAATCCTTTGAGCGACTGGTGCTGTTGTAACCCACATGAGATTTGTGGGTTCTGAGGTGGGAGGTGCAATGCCCCTCCCCACCACTAGGTGGCCAGTATGCCTTCAGATGACTATTTCTATTCAGTTTCCATTTCCTGTTCTGGTAGCCATTACCCAGAAAGAAACCGCCAAGTTAACTGAAAGATGCGAGCTGTCTCACCACGAACTCTGATTGGTTTTTGATCAGGACTGGATCAATCGATATCTGAACCTTGTGGGTTCAGTGGTGAGCCAACCGAAGAGTGTGACTGTAGGCGGACCAGAACACGGTGTGATCAGCCGTGGAATCCATCTTCAGAGAATCTCAGGACCATCACTACATTCCTTGACACAGATAAGACTAACACTTTAAAAATCTACCTGGGTAGTGTTAGAATCATTATACATAAATACACAGACACACACACAAGGAACTCTTTATTTCTCTTACCAAGGAGAAGTCGACTGACCAACAGTAGAAGCTCGTTAATCGAGGCTATTTGGAGACATTCCGTTAAGGGATATTGGTTCCCTTTTTTTATTTTATTTGGGCCCATTCAATGTGTGCTTGTGCACTGTAGAAAGCCGGCTTTAGATAGGCAGGGTTTTTAAACCTACGAATTTTCAATACAATTTTGAATTCAACTATTATTGTGTGTGTTTTTTCTCTGCTGATCCTTTTAAGGCTCCATAGTCTTATCTGGACTTTTCTGATAACTGGTCCAAAGTTGACCCAAAAGTTATTTAATGTGTACCTCAAAATACATAACTGTATAAAAGGGCTTAATCCCATCTGGATTAAATAGTTTACTGGTTGAGGTGTGTTGAATTATGTTTGGAGTCAGTTGCGTTATGTTTGAGCTCGGAGGGCTACCGTAGCTTGGTGCGTCAGTCAGACGATGACGTCATGCGTTCATCTTACCCCCCGACGGAGTTTTACTGCAGCAGTGGCGTTCAGTAGCAGATAAAGTTAGGGTTTGTTTAATATAAGCCTTTGAGCTGCTACAGAGACTCGCCACCAGAGTGTCGGTGCGTCTATGACGAGTGAGTACTGTATCAGGGCCCGGAGTGGACGAATCTGTTAGTTAAATGTCCGGTTCGATGTTAGCTTGTTAGCCGCTAATGCTAAAGCTAGTTGGCACAGATTGAATGTGTAGGCTACAGAGTTACCTGATATTTGAAGGGATTTTCCGACCATAAGAGTCTAAGTACATGATTATTTCCCTTTGGTTTATGCAGAAGAGTACTTAATTTTCGGGTTGCTAAGTTAGATAGACTCTATAATGAATGTAAGGGATTACTCTGCATGTTTATATAAGAATGTTTATTGTTACTTATGTATGGTGCAGGTTCTTGACATGTCCTGGAATACTAGAATTACTTAGTCTTGTATCTTTATTTGCAGGAAAACCACAGAGACACATACTCCTACAACAGCGTTACTGTATTACATCAGTTCTGACTTGTTACTGGATTTGTAATCTCTGATTGCTAAGTAAAGAAGAGTTCAACCATGCAACTTGACCTAGTTTCTGACCACACCCCTGCCTTCTGAGACAGAGTGCATGCTCCCCCTCTGAACCAAACCGTGTTCTAATCGACACTCAGGGTTGAAAGTAGATGTCAAAGGCGAACAGCGCCCCCTTCACCCTTACTTCTAATTAGCTACAGAACATTATGGTCCTTCGAGCCGGATAATTCTACTTCCACCCCTGTTACCATTGGAGGATGAGAGAGATTGCACAGCCAGGGGAGCCCGACCCCGCCGACAGGCTCGGATCCCAGCGCGCTATAAAGACTATGAGTTACAACATGTGGGATTTAGCCCTGTCAACCAGGAGATGGCCAGGGAATATACCCCGCAGGAGGATGTGGCTGCGGGGGCCCCCCTCACACCCCCCTTTGCCAACCTTCCTCACTCCACACCTGCCATGGACCCGATTCACGGGATGCGGGAGAACACAGAGGATGAGCAGGATGCTCAAAGTGGAGAAGGTGAACACCTGATGCCTAGAGGAAACCCATACAGGGACATGAGGAGCCCATGGCGTTACACAAACCCAACACCGACCTCCCAGACCGGGGGTTATGGAGAAGAGCTGAGGCATGAGTGCAGTGCGCTGCAACAAGAAAGGATTTTCCTTCATCGGTCACAGCATCGCCTGGCAGCAGATATAGCAGACTTCAAAACAATGCAAGCTGACATGCTGCGACTGATGGGTGCATTCCGAGACCTCCGTCGGAACGAAGAAGAACGAGCTACCTCTAGTCCCCCAGACCAAATAGATGCTGAGGAAGAGGAGTGGCCTCCTCCACCCCCACCGGCGTGTGAAGATCACAGCCCGAGTGATGAACCTGTGGTTGCATCTTTGGATAAGATGATGGAGGAACTGCGGATGTTAAAGAAAGAAGTCTTGACCAATAAGGGGGTAGCACCGCCGCGAAGCCTGACCCCCTCTCCAATTAGCGCCACTACGATTACAATGAACCAGTCAGCCATCCTCAGGCACAACTCCCTATGCAGCTACCAATATCCTCCGCATCACCCCCCGAATCCAGAACATTGGCCTCAGCACCCAATGGTGAGCCCCGACGTTCTAGGCTGGAAGCCGTCGGAGTGGGGGAACCTCATTCATCTTCTCAATCATTCTCCCAGTATCCTAGGACGGCTCCTCAGCCGTCCCGAACATTCTGCCATAACTTCAGTCCTGATCTTGGGTACCAAGGACCCCGTCCTACCATACCGCACTTCGCACGGAGGGATCCTGGTGAGTTCGCCCACCTCCGGATGGCATTGGAAAACCTGCTACCAGTAGAGATCCCAGAGCTGTTCAAGTATCAGATCCTATTAGACCATCTAAAACTGGACGAAGCCAGACTGGTGGCTGAGGCCTACCTGCACTCACCCACGCCATTTACAGACACCATGCATGCATTAACTGAAAGGTTTGCCCAGCCGCACCAGCTAGCTCTGAGGAAGATCGCTGCAGTGATGGATGCCGCGGACGTCAGAAGAGGTGATGTGGTTGCATTTGAGAGATTCTCCTTGCAGATCCAATCGTTAGTCGGCATGCTGAAGACGCTGGGAACGGAGGGACAGGTGGAGCTACGGTGTGGGTCGCACGTGGCTCGTCTACTTAGCAAGCTTCCTCCTGAACAAAGGGCAGAGTTTCGACGATGCATGCTAAGGCACTCAACCCGCAACCACACACTGAATGACCTAGCAGACTGGCTGAAACAAGAATCATGGTGCCATGATTATACAGAGCAGATTCCAGGGGCCAGAGAGGACCGGAGGAACCTCAAGCCGGAGTCGCAAGCTGGGAGACGATCTATTGCAGTGTATCAAGGAGCCGAGAATGCAGCATCACATTCCACCGCACCGTCAAAATTATCCACATCAAGCAAGCCAGCCTCTTACTGTGCATTCTGTGACATTAAAGAGCACCACCTAAGTCAGTGCGCTGAGATCAGCAAGCTGAGTCAAGAACAACTGGTCCAGTGGATAAAAACGAATAACAGATGCTGCCGTTGTGCTCGGTCCCACCAGGCCGCACAATGCAATCTAAAGAAGTTGTGTAACCTCTGTCAAGGCAGACATTTACAGATCCTGCATGCAGTGAATACCAGAGTGTCAAAGGGACCGAAGCCAGCGATCCCCACAAGAGAGAACAGAGAAAGTTCGACAGGAGTGGTGTACCTTGACAGACCGGTGGAGAACAAAAGGGTTCTGTTAAAGGTAATCCCAGTGTACCTTCACTATGGCGACCGGACCCTGGATACATTCGCCGTGCTGGATGACGGCTCAGAAAGGACGATGCTCCTGCCAGCCGCAGCCCAAGCCTTAGGAGTTCAGGGAGAACCAGAAGCCCTTCCTCTGCGCACCATAAGGCAGGATATCCAGACCCTGCAAGGTACCTGTATATCCTTTTCGGTTTCTCCCAAAGCTAAGCCTAAAACTAAGTATCGCATCCATAACGCCTTCAGGGCCACACGCATCGATCTAGCTGATCACAGCTACCCAATGGACATTCTCAAGAGAAAGTACAAGCACCTGTCTAACATCCCCATCCAGCCATTCAAGAGAAGCAAACCTATGCTTCTAATCGGCAGTGATCATCCACATCTCCTCATCCCCACGGAGCCGGTCCAATTGGGTCCCCCTGGAGGCCCTGCAGCAATCCACACTCGGCTGGGATGGACATTACAGGGCCCGTCCAGTGTAATCTGTCAGCTTAATCGCCCTCAGCAGTGCCTACTTACCTCTGTTCCCCCACAGGTGAACGAGCTGATGAGACACGTGGAAAGACTATAGCAAACAGACGTTGTCCCGCCCAGGAGCGACAAGGTTGTGACCCGATCCAAGCAGGATAATGAGGCCATCGCGCTGCTAGAGAGTAAGACGACGCGGCTGGAGATTGACGGCATCTTAAGGTATGCCACCCCCTTACTTCGGGCTAAAGACCCGCCAGTGTTAAAAGCAACACCCGAGGCGGTTATGGCCAGTTTAAGAGGAGTGGAGAGGAGGCTAAGGAGCCAACCGGATCGCGCGGAGATCTATCAAGCAGAGATGGAGAAGCTGATTCGAGCTGGATATATCCGCCAGGTAGACCCTGCAGAGCTGAAGAATGACACCGAGGCCTGGTACATCCCCCACCACCTGGTGAGTCATAACGGTAAACACCGGCTGGTGTTTAACTGCTCCTACCAGTACCAGGGAAGGAACCTGAATGAACACCTTCTTCCAGGCCCCACACTTGGGGCTTCGTTGCTAGGTGTTCTACTCAGTTTCCGGGAACACAAGGTGGCAGTGAGCGGGGATATAAAGGCCATGTTTCACCAGGTCCGCCTCCTCCCTGAAGATCGCTCCCTACTGAGATTTGTGTGGCGAGCCCTGAACAGCGATGCTCCTCCGGCCATCTATGAATGGCAGGTCCTACCCTTTGGTACCACGTGTAGCCCCTGCTGCGCAGTATTCGCGCTACAACAGCACACCAGGGCCTTCAGTTCACCAGGGGAGGAGGTGCGGACATCGGTTGAAAGATGTTTTTATGTTGACAACTGTCTGCACAGTCTACCGACCCAAGAGCAAGCCAAAGACCTGATCAACCAGCTACGAGAGCTACTCTCCTCGGCAGGATTCATACTACGTCAATGGGCTAGTAATTACCCAGAAGTGATCAGCCACCTGCCGGAGGAGGATCGCTCGACAAGCGCTGAGCTCTGGCTGACCGAGAGCAAGACTGACAACCCCGAGTCTACCCTGGGCCTGAGCTGGCACTTCTCGACCGACACGCTTGGCTACAAGCATAGACCAGTAGAACCTGGTGCCCCGACCCTCAGACGAATCTATAGAGTACTAGCTAGTCAGTACGATCCCATCGGCTTCATCCTGCCGTACACCACCAAGGCCAAGATGCTGGTGAGACAGCTATGGGAGAAATCCCGAGGTTGGGATGACCCTCGACTACCCCCTGACCTCCTGCAACGATGGGACTCTTGGGAGCAAGAGCTGCAAGCCCTCCCAATGATTCAGTTTTCCCGGCCATACCAACCTGCTGAAACAGGCAATGTCAGGGATCGAGAACTGCACGTGTTCTGTGACGCGTCGGAGTAGGCGTATGGAGCAATAGCCTACCTGCGGACTGTGGGAGTTGATGGCAGGATCAACGTGGCCTTCGTGATGGCACGTTCAAAGGTGGCCCCAAGCGTCTCCACTCTATACCAAGATTGGAGTTGTGCGCAGCCCTTCTCGGTGCTCAACTGTTGGATGATGAGCTCTCCCTTCCTGTGTCAAAATCAGTGTTGTGGTCCGATTCAACCACCGTGTTAGCCGGGTTGCGATCAGAGTCCTGCCGCTTTAAAGTTTTTGTGGGAACCCGCGTAGCGGAGATCCAGGAGTTGACTCAGCACAATACCTGGCATTATGTGGACTCTGGAAGGAATCCAGCTGATGACATCACAAGAGGGATGAAGTTGGAGGACTTGGCTAAGCCCTGTCGATGGTCAGAGGGACCCTCCTTCCTTCATCAGCCTTTAGAGTGTTGGCCTCAAGAACCCTGTCAGAAAACTCAAACTCCTCCGGATGTTGGGGAGCTGCGCAAATCTGCCTTCTGTGGGACCAACTCCACACTGGGAAATATAGAAGTAACCTATGCGCAATACAACACCTGGCAGGAGCTCGTAAAGGCAACCTTGGAGGAGTCGCATGGGGCGGCCAAAGTCAGCACCCTCAGCGCGGAACATTATCGTCAAGCAGAAGCAGATCTTCTTAAGGTTGTACAGACAGACTGCTTTGCAGAAGAACTGAACTTCCTCAAGAGGGGGAGAGCGCTACATCGTAGCAGTCGTCTGCTAGCCTTATCCCCTGAGCTAGATGAGGATGGGGGACTGATTCGAGTTGGAGGTCGGCTGCGGCGGGCTGAAGATCTTGACTACTGCAACCAACATCAGATTGTGCTGGATGCGGCCCATCCTGTTACCCAGCTACTTATTCAAGATTATGTCAGCCGCCTGAAACACCCAGGACCCGAGCGGGTGTTTGCAGAGATGAGACGGCGGTATTGGATCCTGAGAGGTAGAGAGGCTATCCGGCATTACCAGCGGACGTGCACTGTCTGTCAAAAATGGAGAGCGAAGCCGCGCCCACCAAAGATGTCAGACCTGCCGGTAGCCAGACTTCGTCTCTACAAACCAGCCTTTTACTCTACAGGAACTGATTGTTTCGGGCCGTTTATGGTGAAAGTAGGGCGTCGTCTGGAGAAGAGGTGGGGCATCGTATTCAAATGTCTGACGGTGAGAGCTGTACATCTGGACATCCTATCTTCACTCGACGCTGACTCCTTCCTGATGGCTTTACGTCGCTTTGTTGCCCGAAGAAGAACCCCTGCGGAGCTCTACTCTGACCAAGGGACAAATTTTAAAGGAGGACGATCCGAACTCCAGCGCCCCCTTCACCCTTCCTTCTAATTAGCTCGTACAATAACTATAAAACCTGTTACACTGTCCCACCTGAAGGACATCACGGACCCCCTGCTAGACCCCCTGCAGTTCGCCTATAGAGCAAACAGGTCAGTGGATAATGCAGTCAACATGGCTCTCCACTACATCCTGCACCACCTAGACTCTGCAGGTACCTACGCTCGGGTCCTGTTTGTGGACTTCAGCTCTGCATTCAACACCATCGTCCCAGAGCTCCTCCACCAAAAACTGTCCCAGCTCACCGTGCCTCCCTCCACCTGCCAGTGGATTACCAGTTTCCTGACTGACAGGAGGCAGCAGGTGAAACTGGGTGACTTCATATCCAGCATCGGCGCCCCCCAGGGATGTGTTCTTTTCCCACTGCTCTTCTCCCTTTACACCACTGATTGCACGTCAGGAGACCCTTCTGTGAAACTCCTGAAGTTTGCAGATGACACCACCGTCATTGGACTCATCCGTGGCGGCGACAAGTCTGCGTACAGAAGGGAAGTGGAACAGCTGGTCTTCTGGTGCAGTCACAACCACCTGGAGCTAAACCCGCTCAAAACTGTGGAGATGACAGTGGACTTCAGGAAGAGACCCCCATCAACATCTCCTCTCATAATCACCAACAGGTCAGTCCCCACAGTCGAGTCTTTCAGGTTCCTAGGATCCACCATCACACAGGACCTAAAGTGGACCTCCCACATTGATTCTATAAGGAAGAAGGTCCAGCAAAGGCTGTACTTTCTGTGTCAGCTCAGAAAGTTCAACCTGCATAAGGAGCTGCTGACCATATTTTACACAGCAATAGTCCAGTCTGTCCTGACCTCATCCATCTCTGTCTGGTTTGGATCCGCCACCAGGCAAGACAGGGACAGACTGCAGAGAACAGTCAGGTCCTCAGAGAGGATCATAGGTACTGATCTTCCCTCCATTCAGGACCTATTCCCGGCCAGGGTCAGGAAGTGGGCCAGAAAAATCACCACTGACCCCTCACACCCTGGCCACAACCTGTTTAGGCTCCTCCCCTCAGGCCGGCGTTACAGGGCGCTGTATGCCAAAATCACCCGACATAAGAACAGTTTCTTCCCCCAGGCTGTCGCTCTGATGAACTCTGAATAGTCACAGAGTGTGAGTCCATTCACATGAACAAAAAACTATAACTCTGCACTGCTGTATATACTCACTGTACAATAACCCTGGTTTGGTGTATATATTATCCTTTATTATTTATTTGTATTTATTTTTATTTCCTTTTTTATTTCACTTACTTAAGTTCTGTACTGGAGAGAAAAGTTGCCGGAGTCAAATTCCTTGTATGTGTCATACTTGGCCATTAAAGCTGATTCTGATTCTGATTCTGATCTGGGTTTGGAGCAAATCTAGAAGCTTTCTATGCATGCATGCTTCCTTGAACTCTTTGTTAATTAGTGTTTTGTTGAAATTACTGTTTCTTTTATTAGTAAGCAAGCAGTATTTGATTGAGAGCTTAGCTTAGCCGTTAGCGAGGACCTAATTAGCCGAGAGTGAAATCAGTTGTTGTTTTGGGTGGACCATCTTAGTTATTTAACTTGTTAAACTGAATCAAATCTCCTTGCTTCTTTTGGTAGTGTGTTTGATTCATTGCAAAGGGCTCACCCTTTCAGACAAATCATATCTGGTAATCATAGCAATCTGCTATTTGACAATAGAGTTAATTCCACGGAATACATATATTTATTGGCTTAATTCCCGGTTGGTGCCCCGACAATAAATAATTTAAAGGAATAATTAAATTAATAAATTATTAAATTAAATTTCCCCATATAGCCAGATAGAAAATAACCTTCTTTAAGACACAACAAGTGTGTAGAGCGCCATTTTCTCACTAGTTTCCTAGTATTCTGCTTTAAAGTACGCAACTCTGCATTAAACCAGGGAGCCAACCTCCTATGGCTGATTACCTTCTTTTTTAAGGGGGCTACACTATCTAGCGCCAAACACAGAGAGTGACTAGTGTTTTGAACCAGACCGCCAATTTCTAAAGGGTTAGTGATATAATTACTGCCGTCCACTGTGGTATTCTGAACATAGGGAAGCAAGAATGGAACAGATTCTTTAAAACTTGTTACAGCATTGTCTGATAGAGTTCTACTCTAACTAAATTTTTTTTCAGATTTGGGAACATCAGGTAAAGTAAATTTAAAGGTTATCAAAAAATTGTCAGATAGGACTGGGTTATGTGGGAGGACTATTACTTCCTCACACTCAATACCGTATGTCAGTACAACGTTGAAAGTGTGCTGACCAGAGTGCATGGGTCCCTTCACTTTCTGAGTAAGCCTAAGTGTCTAAGATAATATTGAAAGCTGCAGTTAGGCTATCGCGTTCAGTGTGCACATTAATATTGAAATTCCCTACTATAATTACCTGATCAGTGTTTAATATTAAATCAGCTAAAAAACGTGAGATCTGGTCCAATAATTGAGAGTAAGGGCCTGTGGACAATACAAAACCACAAACACAAGTGTTTTTAATGTTCTGCAGCTTGAGTGAGGATTTAATCAAGGATTAGATGTTCAAAACAACTGTAGCTTTTAGTCTAGGGTGAATTTGTAAGTCTGAATGAAAGATGGTTGCAACTCCTCCTACTCTCCCAGCACTTCTAGGAATGTGAACATTTTTGTAATTGGAAGCAGTTGACTCCTTTATACTAACATAATCCTCCTGCTGCAGCCAGGTTTCTGATAGCCAAAATATATCAATTTCATTATCACATATCAAGTCATTACTAATAAAGTCTTTGAGGAGAGGGATCTTATGTTCAGTAAACCACATATAATTGCCCTATTTTCTTGTTTAGTCAGAGTCGTATTTATTTTAATGAGATTTTCATAGTTTGCTTTTGTTAGGTTAACTTTCAGTCAATTTGATTTTGGCCGTGGGAAAGACACTGTCTCAATAGGATATTGAGTGTGAACATTACGGAAGCTGCGGAGAGGTGGGTTAAAATACGACTCTGCTTCCTGGTCTGGACCCTGGTTTGTCAGTGTTTTGAAGGACTTATAAAACTGTCCAGATTCCTAGAAAGATGAGCTGCTCCATCCAAAGTGGGATGGATGCGGTCTATCTGGATCAGACCAGGTGTTCCCAAAAATTCTTCCAGTTTAGTGTACCCCACATTGTTTGCAGGACAACACTCAGACAAGCACGCGGCTAAACATGATGGCACTGGTCTGATCGGGCAGGGGACCAGAAAAGATTACAGAGTCAGACATCTTTTTAGCAAACTTACACACCGAAGCAACTCTAATTTTAGTGACCTCTGATTGGTGTAACCGGGTGTCATTACTACCAGCATGAATAACAATCTTACTGTACTAATGCTTATCTTTAGCCACCAATTTCAGTTGGGATTTTATGTCGCCTGTTCTGGCCCCTGGAAAACATTTGACTATGGTCAATGATGTCTCTAATGGCACATTTCTAAGTATTGAACATCTAATTACCAGAGTCTGCTTCTCAGTGGGTGCGTCACTGAGAGGGGAAAATCTGTTAGAAATGCGGACAGGTTGGTGGTGTCCTGCAGCCTGGGAACTATGCTCTCTACGTACCGTCACCCAGTCGGCCTGATATCTGCGTGGGTTTTGTTGGACCGCTAGGTGGTTCTAACGAGCTAGCGAGATCTAAGCATGCTGAGAACAACCATTTGAAACACAAAGTGTTCCAAAAGTGCAGAGTACACCAACTGTAAATGAGTGCAGTAGTGTGCTTGTGTGTTAAAATAAGTTAAAAAGACCGTAATACAGAGAAAAATAGATCAACCGAAGAGAGTCTGAGCACTAAGAAAATCCGCAGAGCTCAGCAGTGACAACAGCAAATGAGGCAATGACGCAGGAAGTGTCGCAATACTCACAACCTCCAGATAACCACTTAACCATAACCATTAACTGTAATATTAAGGTTGAAAAAAACCCAAAAAACTTTCTTTTTAATCTTGTAAAGACACACAGGAGCCTCGCTTGTTAAGCAAGAGTGGGCATTGAATTAACTTGAGCTTTGTTCCTGGAACCAAATAAGGATGGTGTGAATTCAATGGATGTTACTTCAAATGAGTGTCGATTTTCTTTACGTCGCTTCTTGGAATACACCTCTGGAAGACTTGCTGTGATAAATGGAACCATAAATTCTGCTTCCTACCAGCAAATTTTGAAGGAGAGTGTCCAGCCATCTGTTCGTGATCTCAAGCTAAAATAAACTTGGATTCTGCAGCAGTACAGTGATTTGAAACACACCAGCATGTCCACCTTTGATTGGCTAAAAAAAAAACAAGTTAAGACTTTGGAATGGGGAGAGTACAGTCCCCTGTGGTGCCCCTGTGCTGCTGACCACCTGGTTTGAGACACAATCCTTCAGAAACTGTGATCTGTTTGTCAGGTAGTCTTTAATCCATGCAATCGTTAATGGCACCACTTCTGCTTTCTGAAGTTTCTGACAAAGCAAATTAGACTGAATTGTGTTAAATGCGCTGAAAAAAGAAACAAACATGATCCTCACTGTGCTTCTTGCATTGACAGATGACAGTGGGTTGGTTGAAGCAGATGCACGATGTCTTCTTCAACTCCAACTCCATGGCGATAAGCAAACTGCAGGGGGTCCTGATATGTTCTTCTTTGCTTATTTTGGTGGGTTAATACTTTCTTTGGTACTGGAATGAGGTAGGATGTCTTTCACAAGTTTGAAAAGTTACTGCAGAGCCCTACAGAGCTCCTCTGCAAAGGCCTTTAGGACTTTAAGTCTGACATCATCTGGACCTGCAGCCTTGTTCCGGTTCAGTCTCTCTAACTGCTTCTTCACCTGACAAAACCTAATGAAACATCAAATCGATAACAGGAAAGTAGTGGTAGAGGAGGGTGGGAATACCAAAATTCCTCCACAGCGCTGTGAAAGACTATTGGAAATGCTTTATTGCAGTTGTTGCTGCTAAGAGTGGCCCAACCAGTTATGTATGTTTTCCCCCTTAATATTAAAATCTGAAGTTTGTGTTTACTGAATTTGTTTTTGACTAATGTTTTAATTTGTTTGATGACCTGAAACATTTAAGTCTGACAAATATGCAAAAAATGAAAAGCAAAGTAACTTTATTTGTATAGCACATTTTTAAACAAGGCATTTTTAAGCTTCAACATCCATTCACTCACAAGATTAAGCCACTTTTTGAGCTGTTAGAAGTTGAGGGAGCCAACGGTCAGTGTGTACCCTACTTGGGCTACATTGGAATGCATGTCTATTTCCCAAAAGACTTTCTTGGTGTCGAAGCTGAAATACCGACACTTGCCTTAGTTGTCCCTGATGTGCGTGCGGATTCTCAGTCATTGGTGCTCATAGGGACAAACACGTTAGATGTACTTTACGAACTGTACGCTGATGCCTGTTCTGAACTGAAGCCAATCATGTCACATGGCTATAAGGCAGTGTTAAAAGTCCTTGAGCTACGACACCAGCAGTTCAAAGACAGTAGCCTCGGTTTAGTGACACTGCACAACAAAGATCCACAGTAAGTTCCTGGAGGCCAAATAGTTGTTGTGAATGGCTCTGTAGCTTTGTCAGCTGGTAACAGTGAAAAATCTGTTCTGTTAGAGCACCCGTTAATGTCAGCCTTACCTGGTGGCATCCTCATAAAACCCTGCCTAATAGACTTACCTGAAAGAACACATTACCTTGTTCCAGTTGTACTTACCAATGAATCCGACCACAACGTGACAATCCCCCAAAAATGTGTCATTGGAGAAATCAGTGCATATCAAAGAGTCCTATCGCAAGAACACTCAGTGCAAGCCCAAAAATCTAAAACTGATCAAAAGGCCAACCTGACATTCAACCTTGACTCCTCCCCCATTAGTGCTGAATGGAAGGAGCGCATAACAGAGAAACTAAGTCAAATGCCAGAAGTATTTGCCCAAAATGAAATAGATTTTGGAAAAACGGCTCAAGTGAAACACACAATTAAATTATCAGATGAAACCCCATTCAAACACAGAGCGCGTCCAATACATCCAAATGACCTGGAAGCGGTCCATAAGCATTTCAAAGAACTCCAACAATCAGGTGTGATCAGAGAGCCCAACTCTCCCTTTTCTTCGCCCAATGAAGTCGTGCGAAAGAAAAATGGCGACGTTGGCCTTTGTACACATTACAGAAAACTTAAAATGCAAACTGTAAAAGATAGTTAAGCACTCCCCAACTTGGAGGAAACGTTTTCCACTTTGAACGGTTCTCAGTGGTTCTCCGTCCTCGATTTAAAGTCGGGGTACCACCATATTGAGGTAGAGGAGCTGGACAAACCAAAGACGGCGTTCATGTGTCCCATCGGCTTTTGGGAATTCAATAGAATGCCCCAAGGCATTACAAACGCCCCCAGCACATTCCAACGCCTCATGGGGAAATGTATGGGCGACATGAATCTGCATGAAGAGGTTGTGTTTCTCGATGATATCATTGTATTCTTCAAAACACCAGAAGAACATGAGGTCCGCTTAATGAAAGTCCTCAAACGCCTAAATGACTATGGATTAAAACTCTCCCCCGAGAAATGCAAGTTTTTTCAAACTTCGGTCAGATATCACGGTCATATCGTTTCCAAGAAAGGGGTAGAGACCGACCCTGAAAAAGTGAAAGCCCTAAGTACTTGACCTGTGCCCCATGATCTTAAACAACTCCGCTCATTCTTGGGTTTTTCAGGGTACTATAGGCGGTTTATTAAGAACTTTTCCAGTATCGTTAAGCCCCTCACTGACTTGACCTCAGGCTACCCTCCTTTGCGCAAAAGCACAAAGCTCAAAACAAAGCTTGTCCAGTATCATGATCCAAGGACACCTTTCGGCAAAAGATGGACTTCCTCCTGTAACCTTGCTTTTAAAACCATCATCAAAAAGCTCAGTACTGCACCTGTCCTGGGTTTTGCTGACCCTAAGTCTTCGTATACACTCCATACCGACGCCAGCACCACAGGTTTTGGCGTCGCCCTCTATCAAGAGCAGAATGGTCAGACTAGGGTTATAGCTTATGCAAGCCGGGGGTTGTCTAGAAGCGAGTCCCGTTACCCCGCCCATAAGTAAGAAATTTTAGCCCTAAAGTGGGCAGTAATGGAAAAGTTTGCAGACTACTTACAGTATATGGAAATCAGTTTACTGTCATGACCGATAGTAACCCTCCGACGTACATATTAACTACTGCTAAGATGGACGACATGAGTTAGAGGTGGCTAGCTGCTCTGTCTACGTTTACTTTTAAGCTCCAATACAGAGCAGGCAAGCTTAACTCAGACGCAGATGGCCTTTCCAGACGGCCACATGGCGAGTTACTTTATGACGCAGTGTCCCAAAAAGAGCTAGACTGCATATGGCATTTTACACATACTCACCTGTCCCTACCAGAGAGTAGCTTAAGTTCTGAAGTAGTGTCTGCTATTTGCGTGAAACACCTTCTCTGTAGTTCTCAAAACATCCCCTTGGTTCACTCGTTAGCCCTTACTGTAGCCGCCATTCCAGTTAACTTTGTCGATGAAACAAACTGTGGTGGTCTTCCTGTCGTACACCACATGTCCCCTGAACAGATAAAAAACAAACAAAGAGCTGATCCTTGTATAAGAGAAGTCATCGCTCAAATCGAAACTGGTGAAAAAGTTGCACCTACCGTACGAACTGAACTTCCTGACATCAATCTGTTACTTCGAGAGCTCAATCGATTTGAAATACACAATAACCTCCTGTAACGAACATGCCAAGACAGGGGAAATGTCACTTACCAACTTGTCTTACCTGAACAGCTCCGCAATTCTGTCTTCCAAAGTCTCCATTGTGACATGGGCCATTTAGGCACTGACCGTACTTTAGATCTCGCCAGAACAAGATTTTATTGGCCTCGCATGGCGACATACATTGAAAATAAGATCAAAACATGCAATCGCTGTGTAAGACGCAAGACTCCGCGCGAAAAAGCGGCCCCGCTTGTCAATATTAAGTCCACCCGACCACTTGAATTAGTCTGTATGGACTTCCTGTCCATTGAGCCCGACCAAAGTAATACAAAGGATGTGCTTGTATTAACCGATCATTTCACAAAATACGCGATAGCCATTCCTAAAAGCAATCAGAAAGCTCAGACCGTGGCAAAAGTACTTTGGGACAACTTCATCGTTCATTACGGGATACCCGAGCGCTTACATAGCTATCAGGGTCCCAATTTTGAGTCCCACATCATTCAAGAACTTTGCAAAATCATGGGCATGCGAAAAATCCGAACAACACCGTATCACCCAGAGGGAATCCGGTAGAACGCTTCAACAGAACGTTATTTAGCATGTTGGGTAATCTGGAGGAAAAAGACAAACTCAGTGGCATAACTATGTCAAACCACTCGTTCATGCGTACAATTGTACAAAAAATGACACAACTGGTTTTGGCCCAACGATGTTAATGTCCGGTCGTCAGCCAAGATTGCCAGTTGATTTAGCATTTGGACTCCGTTTTCACAACAAAAGTTTCAAGTCACATTCTCAGTACATTGAAAAACTAAAGACGACGCTAAAGGAAAGCTTTAAATTAGCAGCAGAAAGTGCTAGCAAAATGGGAGAAAGAAACAAAAAAAGGTTGGACATGTAAGTGAAACCTTCAAGACTAAAACCAGGCGACAGAGTTTTGGTTCAAGCAGTTCGCCTCAGAGGCAAGCAGAAACTAGCAGACAGGTGGGAGGCAGATATTCACATTGTGGTGAACCAAGCAGGTGGCTTGTCCGTTTACACTATAAAACCTAAAACAAAAGAGGGGCCAGTTCGCACACTCCACCGCGATCTCTTACTCCGCTGTGGTTTTCTTTCCCCTGTCGAAGAGAAGCCTGTCCAGCCAACTCGTGCCCACAAACAAAAAACGAGACAATCGCCTGAACTAGATGAAGAATGTGACAATTCATAACCAGAAATTGAGTCTGTCTATTGGTTCAGAGGGGAATCTATCCAAGAGCCCATAACGGTCACTCGAGTTCATGAAATTCCCAAAGTAAAGGCATGCTTTGAAGATCAGAGTCCTGCTGAAACTCACTTACCTGGATGTGACAACTTACCTGGATGTGACAACTTACCTGGAAAAGACAACTTACCTGGAAATGACAACTTATTGGATAATGGAAATCTGGAGGAAAACGAAACAATTGAGGAAGAGACAAACAATGACAATGAACTGGAAAATGGAACCAATTTACTGGATGCACCTCCTCTGCAGAAGCTAATGTGTTAGTAGCAGCCTTTTGGGTGAAAATACACGGTGATAGATACTGAGTCCCAAAGGCTGTGAATCCTCGCTAGCTGGGAAACCCTGTGTCCTATGTGGATGTAGCATTGTCAGGTTTCTTGTGTGGATCCAATTCAAGAAGATGCTCCAGATCTGGATGGCGAGCCCTAGCCCGAACCACAGTAACTGGTATTTATAACCCGACTGGTTACGGTCATAAACTAACATTGAAAGGCTTGACAAACATTGAAAGGACTTTACAACAATTTTGGGGGGTATTTTTATTTTATTTTCCAAACTGCGCATATTGTGTTCCCATTGTACATAATCCTCTTAACTAAATTACACAGTAAACCTTTATTATTTTTCTGCAACCTCTTGTGTGTGTGTCCTTTGATGTTGTACACCCTAGGCTCCTCCGAATCTTACAATCTAACTGATCTAGCCCAATTGTCCCTTCAGTCCGTCCTTCAGTACATAAGGGCACAGATAGCACCATAAGTGCTACACCATTCTAGGCAAGGCAAGGCAATTTTATTTGTATAGCACACTTTCAACACAAGGCAATTCAAGATGCGTTATATTATTAAAATTAGAACACAGCATAAATCACTTTGATGATTAAAATACAAGAAAGCATTTACAATAAGTCAATACTTAGAATAAAACTTAAGAACAAGCAAGTAAAAAACAAACAAAACAATAGGATCAGTTACTCATAGACTCATATACTCAGTGTCTCTGTAGCTTTGCATTCTCCCTGTAGTTTGTTCCAGATGTGAAGAGCATAGAAACTGAAAGCTGCTTCCCCGTGCTTGGTTCTGGTTCTAGGGACGATCAGTCAACTAGAGCTGGAGGACCTGAGTGATCTAGGTTCTAGGTTTGAACTATGATAGCAGATCTCTAATGTACTCCGGTGCTAACACATTCAATGATTTATAAACTAATAAAAGTACTTTGAAGTCTATTCTCTGAGCTATAGGGAGCCAGTGTAAGGACTTTAGAACTGGGATGATGTGCTCTACTTTCCTGGTTCTAGTGAGAACACGAGCAGCAGCGTTCTGGATCAGCTGCAGCTGATTGATTTTTTAGGTAGCTAGAGATCAAGGCAGCTAGAGATAAATGCATAGATGAGTTTTCTAGGTTTCCTTGTGTCATCAGTCCTTTAATCCTACACATTTTTCTAAGATGATATAAAGCTGACCTTGTTATTGCCTTTATGTGACCCTGGTTTGAGTAATTATTGAGTCCATAATTACACCTAGATTTCTGGCCTGGATGGTAGTTTCTAGTTGGTCCTGTTTAAGCTGATTGCTGATATGTAGTCAATCTTTTTTGGGTCCATTCTAACCACCATTTGGTTTAGAGAAAAAAAACTGGGAAGCGTGAAAGCCTGAGAACACCTTCCCACATGTGAATTGTGGGAGAGACAACATAATTCAATTGTTTTACTGCTGAGAGGGATGGGATGCACTTCATAAAACAGATGGCATAATGAGGAAAGATCATGTGAAAATACTGAAGCAACGTGACAAGACAGCAGTAAGGGAATTAAAGGTTGGGCTTGAAACAAGTCTTTAAGCAGCACACATAAACATACAGCTAAATTAATGTCTCTACAGACTTAAAAGACCTGACCTTAATGTTTCTGAGTCCCAAAGAAAATTAGTTGGTAGAGCTTAAAATTTGTGTGAGCAAACAGACATTAGGAGCTGAAGGAAGGGGACAAAATTCAAGCAAACTCTTTTGGGAAGTTTGTAGAATGACAATCAAAATAAAGTACCAAACGCAATCTTAAACTTAGTAAACATGTAAATTTGAAGAAAGGTCAGACTTTCTCTCAAACAAATTCAAGCTGGCACTATTCTGAAATCTAGAAGGTCATAATTTGGTAATCCTTACTGACCTTTAAAGAGATCTCAAAAAGGGAGAGGAAAAACAAATGTCTCTTCATAAACAGTGTGATTAAATATATGCCACTGTCATAAATAGGGGAAGGGGTGCATTACTGTGCCCTAATGTACAAAAAGGACATTAATGCAGTCTGTGGACAAAGTTTTGACCTCAGGTTCCAATATTTGTGTTTTGTTCACAGGGGATGCTATATATAACTTTTCCATTGTCTGAAAGCTACGTGCATGTTCCCCAGGACTAAAAAGTAGATTTTAATTTAATTTGTTGGATAGGGTACAGTTTCTGGGGACAATCTTTTTCACTGAAAAAATACATCCATTAGCAAAGCTTTATTTATGTAAATGGACTTCATTGTTTTGTCAAAACATTTTATGTTAATCAAATTATTTTACATGGGTCTTTCTGTGCTTTAAAAATAGTAAAGTGATTTTAAACTTATTTTGACATGAAACATTTTCCTATACCAGCATAAATATTTTGATAAATTGAAAAAATTCTTAGTGGAAGATGAACTGATCTGAGGGAAAAAAAGTTGGTTTTGTGAACGACAATTGGCTACATCGTGTTTTGGTGATGTTTCAATCATGTCAAGTAAACGATGACTGGCTCTCAAGGTAGCAATGATAAAAGGTACAGACTATAGTGGCACAAATAGGTCCCTACATTTATGGGTACAAAATGGTAGCTTTGAGGGCAACACCCCAGTGATAAGACATTGTACCTCTCAAGTACAACTCTGTACTTTAGTGTGTGGCATCAGCTCTTCTAATGGCTTGCACCTTCAATATCAGTTTTGATTATAGCAGATATACTTTTTTAGATTTTTCACACCAGTTCGTCCCTCCACTGCAGAGAACCAGTCTGTTTTTTGGTTTCAGAACTGTTGGCATGCCTCAGTCCTTTCCTTTCCCATTGTTCCTTAAGAAGATCCCACTGAGGGCAAAAGGAGCAGTGGCATGAAACATGATGGTGTGCGATACCTGCAGAGGGATAAACCACTACTGCCGGTGGAGACACGTCCCCATGATTGTTAAGACGTTGGGAGAGGGGTAAATGATCTGACTGCTTCATTACAGCACTGTATGGACCATGCATCAAAGTAGAAGGAGCCAGAGGAGAGTAGTGCTGAAAAGGTAGGTGGGACAGTTGGGGTATGGAAAAGGGGTAGATCAGGTTAGAAGATGGAGAAACATGTCCCATCAGAACTGTCCCCAGTGGGTTGATCAGTGGGTGAGACCAAGGTAGTGCATGCTTCTGACGTTTGTCCTTCATCCGCCTATTTTGGAACCACACCTGGAGACAGCAAAACAGAAAGAAAGAAAACAAAGTAATGTTAAAAAAACAGGAAAACAAGAAGTGTGACGGCAGTGAGAATATTACAGTAAGTAATGGAAAGGTGTTGTAGTGCAGTGTTTAAAGGGGAATACCATTATGACTAGGATTAGCACAAGTATGGAGAGTCTTTACCACTTTTCATGCTGTTATACAGTGATTTCTTTATTGTATAGCTTATATGTTTTACAAGTACTATTACAGAGTATAAAATATTAAGTGGAGAGTACAAAATAATAACACATTTTTAAAAGTAGTATATTACACATGAATACTATACAGCATAGGATGTTGAAAATAGTTATTTAATTTGGCACTTATTTAAAACAATACATTTTATACATGATTCTATTTAGCTGGGATGTTGGTGACCTGTCTAGGGTTCACCCTGCCTCTTGCCTGTTGAACACTGGAGACAGGGCCCCAGCCTCCTCGCGACCCTCTGAAGATAAACGGCATAGATAATGGATGGATGAATAGTAGGGGTATGCAGCTGGTGTTTGTATCAGTATTTGGTGAGGGGGGAAAGTGTTTGTATTTGAATTTGAGTAAAATTCAATATAGGCATTGGAATCATTTTTTTTTGTGTCACACTTCTAATTTACACTGTTGTCCATTATAATAATTATGGATATGCAATATTAGTTCATGTTTTTCCATAAATCCATCAAAGAACATGCAACAAGAACGTAATTGAAAACAGACTAACAGGGGCAGAACAGTTGGGGGATGGTTGTACGCCGCAAACACTTATGGGTAATGTGTTCGTGTTAATCGTAGACGTTTTCAGTGTGTCCCAAATGTAGTCATGTTCTTTAGTTATCCTTGAGCTATGTTGTTTTCAGTTTTTGCTGGTTATTGTCCGCGCACCATCTCAGAGTCCGCTTTGACTGTTAGACGGTTGTTCTGTAATATACATTAAGAGGCAACACTCTACTGGATGTGTGAATGATAGAGGACTTCTAAAGTCTAATAGCAACATGAAAGAAGGATTTTCTCTGTTGTTCACATTCTAAAATTCCACTATTCTCATGTATTTTATTGATTCCTCCAAATCGAGTGAATCACAGACAGCTCTTTATTAAGCTAAAGAAAGGGGAGTGCCTGGGTATATTGAGAGGGTTCTTGCCTATTGATATGCCCAGCAGAATATGCACATCAAATGGGTGGTAGCATATCTGCCCCCTTTAGAGTGTCCAATGGTGTCAGGCAGGGGGGGAACGTTGTCCCCTGTCTTATTTAATTTATATATGGATAAACTGTCTAGGAGACTCAATGGTTGAGACAAGGGCTGTATGATGGGTGGCATTCTGGTGAATCATCTAATGGTAAATGGCCTGTGTTTGTATAGCACTTTACTTAAGCCCTTACGGACCCCAAAGTGCTTTACATCATATTCAGTCATCCACCCATTCACGCACACATTCACACACTGGTGATGGCAAGCTACATCTTATGTATGCAGATGACCTTGTAACTTTCAGTCCAAGTAGTGCTGGGCTGCAGGAGCTTCTTAATATATGCTCTGACTATGGTGTGGAATTTGATATAAAATATAATTCCAGCAAAAACACTGTTTTAATATGCAGAACGAAACAGGATAAATGGCTTAAATTCCCTGTGCTCAAACTAGCTAATAATTGTCTTGAGGTCAGCAAAAAGATTAAATACCTTGATCATTGTATTGCAGATTATATGAATGATGATGATGACAAATACAGACAGTGTTATAAATTATATGCACAGGCTAACACCATAGTATGGAAGTTTAGTTACTGTTCTACTCAAGATAAAGTGGCTCTGTTCAAAGCTTATTGCACACCACTCTATACTGCCCATCTGTGGTCGTCTTATAAAAGATCCAGCATGCAGAAGTTACAAGTTGCCTGTAATGATGCAATGTGAATTTTACTCCCAGGTGCCCTACTGTTAGACATTCTGGAGATTTTTTTATGTGGGTAGAACATCCATCCATCCATCCATTTTCTTAACCGCTTAATCCTTTATGGGTCGCGGGGGTGCTGGTGCCTATCTCCAGCTGTCAACGGGCGAGAGGCGGGGTACACCCTGGACAGGTCGCCAGTCCATCACAAAGAACATGGATGCTCTAAAAACCATTATTTTGTACAGATCAAAGTTTTTTTAAGTCTTCTCCTGAACACCATAAAATCTAAGGAGCTGGTGGTGAATTTCAGGAGATCTAAATCACCAGGACAGCTAGTCTGAATCCATAGAGACTGGAGTCTTAAAGATACCTGGGGGGGGGGGTTGGACCAGGAACTGGGGTGGACCACAAACAGACACAGCATACAGGAAGGGACAGAGTCTCTTTGTCTTCCTCAGGCGGTTAAGGTCCTTCAGTGTCAGCAATAACATGCTACAGATGTTCTACCACACAGTCCTCAGACGTTTGCTGCTGTTACCTGTTGGGTAAGTAGCACTGTGGGCAAACACTGCAAACATCTGGACAAACTGATGGTTCAGGACCTGGAACCTGTAGGAACTGTGGTGGAGAGGCAGGTGAGGAGGAAATTGGAGGGCATTCTGGGTAATACTAAACACCCACTCCATGATGTCCTGATCAGCCAGAACACCAGCTGAAGTTGATGGTATCCAAACTTTTTTATTTTGTTTTCATGTATATATATATATATATAATATATATATATATATATATATATATATATATATATATATATCGCACTGGATGATGTGAATTTCCCAGGTCGGATATTCCGATCATGGTTTTTAGTTGATTTATGTGTGCTACCCACTTCTATTTAAAAGGTAGGAGTTTGTGATCATGGTTTTCAGAGCACGTACGTGCTGCCCACGTTTCTTTAATGGTAGGATAGTCTGATCATAGTTTTTAGTTCATTTCTGTGTGCTACCCACGTTTATTTAAAAGGTACGATATTCTGATCATGATTATTAGTTCATTTATATGTGCTATCAACGTTTATTTAAAAGATAGAATAATCTGATTATGTTTTTTTTGTTAATTTATATGTGCTACCCACGTTTATTTAAAGATTAGGATCATCTGATTATAGTTTTTAGTTCATGTATATGTGCTACCCACTTAAATTTAAAAGGTACGATATTCTGATTTTTTTTTTGTTAATTTATATGTGCTACCTATGTATATTTAAAAGATAGGATATTCTGATCATATTTTTTTAGTTAATTTATGTATGCCAACCACATATATTTAAAAGATATGGATATTCTGGTTATGGTTTTTAGTGCATCTGTATACCAGTTTTTGCTTTATATTAAACAGGTAGCATGTTCATAGCCCATACCTATAGTGTCACAACACAGCTTTGAATTTGGCCAAAAGATTCAATTATATTGGAGTTAACTGATCACATTTATGTGGTGATGAATTACACCTGTTTTGTAAATGCTTAGGGGTGATGTTTGCTGTATAGATACTGTAAATAAGTTAATTTTAAAATGTGAACTTAATTGAATTGCTGTATCTGACAAATATTATGAAGATAAATTATTATCAAGTCAGTTATTATGTAACTTATCACGAGCAAAACAAAACTAACTAGCTCTTTTAAAGCTGGATAAAATCAAAAGTCATTATTTGAAGAACAACTGTTCTTGTAAATTATTCTAAAGTCTTTGCCACTGATTCCTGCTCTTTCAAAAATAGTAGTTTAGAAGATTCAGGGATGTCAAACTCAAATACAAATACAGAGCGTGATACACTTCTAAACTTGGACACAGATCCCAGCTTTGATAAACATTGAGAAAATGTCTATAATGAAGGTTTTTCTTTCTCATCAGATAGGAAAACCTTTTAAGTGAAAACCAAGTAAGTTTAATTCTTTTAACAGATGTAAAATAAAATAAGTCACCAACTGTGGAATTTATTTCTTAGATAAAATCTAAATGGTAAATGGCCTGTACTTGTATAGCACTTTACTTATGCCCCTTTTCCACTGGGGCTTTGGAACCGTTCTGGCATGTTTCCATTACCTGTTACCTGTCCGAGCCGACCACTTTTTTTGGATTACCTCTGCCTTGGTCCAAAGCGTGCCGAAGCAACCCAAAACTCCCACCTATGGACTAATTGGTCAAGTAATTTGATATCCCTCTCACTCCTACCTAGCAGCGTAGCTGCTGATTGGCCTGGAGTTATTTGTTCTAATTGATGTCTCAGAATGCAATAACAGTAACAGCACCAAGATCAGAAATGTTCTCCATAACATTGGAAATATTTAAAGTGTCAGAGAAGTTTTTCTTTGCTTCAAATAGCTAAATAAAAAAGAGAGCTCTATAAACTGTTTCATAGCAATTAGGAAGGGTTGTGGTTTTCATAAAGCTGAAGCCGAAAGGTGACGGGGAGAATCTACAGCTTCGCTTGTAGCAGGGGAGAAAATGGCTTGTTATCGGCTGCAGCTTCGGCATCTAGGACATCGGAAAACTGTGAGTCATGGCAGATTTTATCAGGTCGCCAAGAATAATGGAGCTGCAATCGGGATTGTTATCGCCTTCCACACGTGGGCTGGAGGAGCAAAGTCGGTGTGTGAAAGAACGGAGAAACCACTGTGAGCCTGTAAACAAGGGGAGGAAGAAGGCTGGTAGCCGTTGGTAGCAGCAGAGAAGCAGGAGGTCTCCTCTGTGATCAGAGAGCTGGAGCAAGACCAGGGCTGTTACTGCTTCCACACGCGTGTTGAAGCAGGCTTCCATCGGGTAGCGGTCTAACGCGATCAGAGTGGAAAAAGAACTTTAGTCCCTACGGACCCCAAAGCGCTTTACACTACATTCAGTCATTTACACATTCACAAACACATTCAAACACTGGTGATGGCAAGCTACATTGCCAGATACTGGCTACCAGGCCTTCAGAAATAAACTTTAATGGAAACTTTTTAACAAAAGGTAACAATAATAATAATTTTAAGTCCAAAGTAACTCTTGAAACACACTGGCACAAAAAATATGCATACAGGTGAAACTCAAATTTTTTTTATGTTGTGCAAAAGTTAATATATTTCAGTAATTCAACTTAAAAGGTGAAATTGATATATGATATAGAGTTATGATATGTAAAGAAAGATATGTCAAGCCTGTATTTGTTATAATTGTGATGGTTATGGCTTAATTCTTATGAAAACCCTAAATTCAAATTATCTGAAATTTTGAATATTACATGAAATCAATAAAACAACAATTTTAAAGAGAGAAATAAATATACCTCTGAAAAGTATAATCATTCATATGTTCTCAGGACTTGGTTTGTACCCCTTTTGCTTCAATTACCATCTCAATGCTGCATGGAAGGGAGGCTATCAGCCTGTTTCAATGCTGAGATGTTATGGAAGACCAGGATGCTTTAATAGTGGCCTTCAGCTTTTCTGCATTGTTTGGTGGCATGCCTCATCTTTCTCTTGTCAATGCCCCATAGAATCTCTATGGGTTCAGGGGTGTTTGTAGGCCAATCAAGCTGCTGAATAATTAAGTCAGCATCTCCATAAAGCTCATCTGTGAATGGAGACATGAAGTGCTTCAAGATATATTGGTATTTGGCTGTGTTGCCTCTGGACTTAAATATGCACTCCGTAACTTTTACACCTTAAAAACATGTTTTTGAAACATTTTGTTGGCACACCGAGATTTATTATGTTCATTTTTGTAGCAATTACGGTAGCCAGTGTTGTTCCTGAACAAGCTGAACGATTGTTCGTATTTGTTATGAACATAAACTGAACTCAATCTATTTTGGTCTAATTAATATTACAGTAAAAGCATTCATTCATGGTTTTTCTGAACGGTGATCTCTCACAGTTACATTTTTTCAAGTGATACCAGATTGTCATTGAGCCTTCCTGACAAGATCCCAGCTAAATCCATGGTGGTTAAAACAGGGGAAACATCAAATGTGGCAACACTAGTCATGGAGTTGCACTACATATGGTTCAGTGTCGAATTGTGACGTATGCTGCTACATTTCAGTGATTTGGCACCAACAAATAAAGCAGCTTCTTCGTATGACCACCTCAAAGATTGTCTTTCTAAAAAGGTTCATGGTTATCCAGGTGGGAAAAACCTTACAGTTCTTTCTAAACTTTGCCCACCAGGTCTCAAGAAGCTACTCAACAACGTCAACAGCAAACTGGGATATTGAAATAAAGCACCTGGCTAGCCTTTCAAGGTATGTGCATGTCCCTAAAAAAAAAATCAAAAGACAATGTGACGCCATACCAAAACAGATCCTCTGGCACCACAAACCAGATAACTGCATACTGCAGCTGGGTAGTGTGGACTGAATGTGTGGCAATAGTGGGAAGTAGCTTGATGCAACATAAAAAAAAAAGACAAAAAAAAACTATGAATCTTTAGTTTAGTTAAAAAAATTAGAATTATGAATTGAACTAGTTCATTTTAAAATATGCGAACTGAACTTTGAACTAGTTCATATAAATATTGAAATTTCCCAACAGTGATAGGAGAGACCAGCTGCTGAAAACAGCACTTCCCTCCCGGGATGCCCCCCAGAAGTACTGACTGAGTTTTGCTTTTCAGCAGTACGACTAGGCATGGCACAGTTGAATTTTTAATTTTAGGGTTACGATTTGAATCGAATCTCGATTTTTTTAAAAACTTTTTCTTACAGCACAGTGGCCTATATCATTTTTAGACTAGTCTGGTCTACGGTCATTGTTTTTATTCCATAAACTTTGCACAGTAAATCTTATTTCAAAATATGGAATAGATATAAGTAATACAATTTCCATTATTATTGTGTAATGTATCACATTAGGCACTACTGCTCAAATTTAAACAATAAATGTAACAATCTTGTTCAGTCAAGAGGAAAACAGCAAAAACAAACATAACAATGCAGGCACCCCAGTCAGTCAGGAGGAGGCCATATAGAGCCCAGGACTGGTGCATGTTTTTGTAGGAGTAGCTCACATTAGCTGCTCAAGGGAACACCCAAGGTGTCCCTAGTGGGAATCAAACCAGGGACCTTTTAGGTGAGGTGAGCTGTGCTACCAGCTGTGCCACCATGCTCCCCACTTTTCAAAGGAATTTCTCTGTCTGGGTAAATCTGATGACTCCTTTCACTCGTCATGTCTTCATAAAAAGTGGGTCTTTAATAACTTAATACAGCAGCATATTGAAAATCTCTCTGCAACTTCACTTAAGTGCTAAAGGGCACCACATCAGCAGAAAGACATGAAGAAGCAAGGATTGCTGCTGTGTTTCTGTTTCTGTTTTCATAAACTGCTTTGCCAGTCACTATTTGTTTCTCTAAGAAAAGCCAACTATTTGGCAACATTTGCTTATTTCCATCAGAATTACAATTAATCAGTAGCTCCTAGCTAGCCACTCTACCAAGCCGTTTACAAGTAAATAATCCCAGACTGGTGCTCTGTCTCTAGACGGTCCTGGTGGCTCGGTCCGGTGAACTGGAGACAAGCCTACTGTGAATGTAAAATTACCCTGAAGTTCTGATAGTGGAAACACGCCCTCTTGTTTACGTGAACTTTGTCGACATAACTCACCAGGAACACAAAATATTTTCACAGCTGTGATTTGAGCGTAGCAGGTTCGAGCTCCGATCCTGCTGTTTCTTGTTCTTCATCTGCATTCACCATGGTTAAACTACAGCTTAACATAGTGCTACAAGCCCAAGTGGGACGCTAGTCATGCTATAGTATGTAAACATGGTGGGAGGTGATGTCAATCCTCTTTGGGATTTCGATGTATGAAATCGTGATGTAATTTTGATTGATTTAGATAAAAAATAGAGATCATGACACTATTACGTATGACATAAACAATATTTAAAAAAAGCATAAACATAAAAAGAACATTTTGATACTTGAGTCATGACAGATCCACTAAAGACTGTATCAAAAGAAGCGAGGAAAAGAAAAAGAGGAAGCGAAAGAGTAAGAGACAAGAGTCAACACTGGCCCAGCTTTTCTGCGTGACTTTAGCTCAGAAAAGAGTTGTCAGCCTGTGAACTGCAAATCGTGGGTTTGATTCCAGCTTCTGACATTGTGTCCTTGGGCAAGACATTTCACCTACCACATAGGAGCAGTGCAACTGAAGCACACTGCACCATTTGCTTGCTAAATGGTGCAGTGCTACAGGAGTTTGTCCATCTGTAGCATGTGTGTGTCCGTCAGTGTGAGACCATGAAACACCAGTCATAGCCTCCAGCCAACTGCTTCCAGAACTTCCTCCGTTTTTCAATAGAACAAGCAGTCGTCCATTCCGATCAGCAGGAACCGATCGCCATAAATCAAAATATTCAAACGTCCTCTGCATCTTCTAGCGAAAGATCAAAGAGAAAAAGCGGTCTCCACTGTTCCCATGCGTCAAACGCATAGTCACTGGAGTAAGTTGCCGTCAGTCAAGCGGAATCCCCTTTTCCTGAGCGTAGAGTTGAGAAGATTTTATCAAATGCACTAAGAGACGAGCAGACAATTTCCATGCTTAAGCTTGGTTAGGCTTTGGAGAAAAATGCAGAGAAATGCTCCAGCCAGAGTAGACAGAAAGAGAGATCTGGGATATGACACAGTAGGGAGGGAGAGAGATAAAAGCATCCGTCCTCGCCGAATGCTAGAAGAAGAAAAAATAAATGCTCCTTCTAGGGTTATTGTGTTTGGTCGGGAATGGTGATATAATACAGTGCCAGGAAAATTTTTTGATACACCAATTAGTGCGATATGTTTTCTTGCTTTGGCTAAGAAGCTTGCCAAACTAACTTCACACTGGATTTCAAGCATCTTGGATTTTGTTGTGGCTGCGATCAGTGTCAGTTATCCAGTTTAAGTAAATGTCATAGTTTAAATTGCAATAAATAAGTTAAAGACGTTATAAATTATAAGTTTGAAAAGTATGTGTAATAAAATAAGACTTTAATTCAGATATTTTTTTAAACTTGCACATTTGAAGGTCTCTAAGAGAATAAAGAATAAATCTGTACATACATTTGTTATTTATGTTGTTTGTACAGTTCTCATGGCATGGTTGGGTGCTTTTGTGTCCACTAAATGCCAGTAAAAATCAACAAAACCAATGTGTATGTTATTCAACTCAGAGGGAGTTACATTGCGCCTCTTCATTCTTCCTCCATACTCTGGCACCTTGGTTTCCAAATAAGATACAAAATTTGCTCTCATCAGAAGAGAAGACTTTGGACCATTGAGCTGAGTTGTTCAAGAGCGGTTTGACAAGAGTAACAGGGAATTTGTAGGCCATGTCCAGGATCTGTCTGTGTGTGGTGGCTCTTGATGCACTTACTCAAGTATCTTTGTGCACTAACTTGAGCCTAAGTCTAAGCCTAAGAAGCGTCAGTCCTATGTCAAACCTCAGCCCCAAAAGGACACAGTCCAATACTTGAGAAGTCCCTGACACTTTTAAATGGGCTTTTCCTGACAAACCTCTCCATGTTGTATTCATCCCTTCTGCTTGTGGATCATTTTCTTTAAAACTCTTCCCTTTGACATAACTTTCTATCAATGTGCTTTGATATAGTATTTTGGGAACATCCAACTTCGTTTGCAATGACCTTCTGAGGGTGTCCCTTCTTATGGAGGGTGTAAATAATGGTTTTTTGGGGAACTGTAAGGTCAGTAGTATTCTCCAAGATTGTGATTCCTACTGAGAGACTGAGATACCATTTAAGGGCTCAGAAACCCTTTGCAGGTGTTCTGGGTTACTGAGCCGATTATAGAGTGTGACAATTTGAGCCTAAAAAATTCAACCTTTTCACAATATTCTAATTTTCTGAGATTTTTAATTTGGCATTTTCATAAAATGTAACAAAACTATAACAAATTAAGGCTTAAAATATATTTGTATGTAATGAGTTTATACCGTATATTAGTTTCTCCTTTTAAGATGAAGTACTGAAATTAATTAACTTTTACACAATGTTCTACAATTTTACATTGAAATCAGTTAAAAGTTATTAATCGATTTAAGTCTACGTAAGAAATCCCAGTGGATTGAGTCGAGGTTGTGCCTGGAACATGCAGACTCCAACCACAGCAATTCCTTAGCTATCCCTTATACTGAGTAGGCATGTAGCGACAGTGAAGAGGAAACGCTCCCCTTTAACAGGAAGAAACCTCTGGCAGAACCTGGCTCAGTACAAGCGTCTGGGGGTTTGAGAAGACAAAGAAGAGACACAAAAAGTACAAAATAACTGATTAATGAGTACTTTATATATCAAAGAAAGTAAAAAGATGCAATCAGGGCATGGAGGATGCTCAGTCACTGGGAGCATCATCCGAACTGATGCTCCCCATCCAGCAGGGTGCTGCAGCTCAGAAGGATACAAGACCAGGTGGAGCTTCAATGGAGAGAAAACACTGAGAGAAAACAAGGTTAACAATCACAATAACAGCAGTAAAAATACATCTGGAGAGTAGTAAAAGAGGAAAGTTGAAGAACAACTCCAACAATCTAAGCATAACTACAAAGATAACTCCAGATAATCTAAGCCATTGTAACCATAAGCTTTATCAAAAAGGAATTAAGCCTAGTCTTAAAAATAAATAGAGTGTCTGCCTCATGGACTAAACCTGGGAGCTACTTCCACAGGAGTGGAGAATGATAACTAAAAGACCTGCCTCCCATTCTACTTTTAGAAATCCTAGGAACTACCAATGAATCTGCAGTTTGAGAGGGAAGTACTCTGTTAGGAACATATGGAACAATCAGATCTCTGATGTATGATGGAGCTTGTTTATGAAGGGCTTTATACCTGAGGAGGAAAACATTAAACTCTATTCTGGATTTAACAGGGAGCCAATGGAGAGAAGCTAAACCGGGTACATGTGATCTCTCTTTTTAATATTTATCAGAACTCTTGCTGCAGCATTTTGGATCAACTGAAGGCTTTTATTTGCATTGTGTGGACTTCCTGATAATAAGGAATTACAGTTGTGAAGCCTTGAACAAAAAAATGCATGTACTAGTTTCTCTGCATCACTCCTTGCCAGGATGTTTCTAATTTTAGCAAAATTCCGGAGGTGGGATTTAAATGTCAGGTCTTGGTCAAAAATTACACCAATGTATTACCAGAGGCCAATTTATTGCCATGCAGATTGAAGTGATTTGCAGTTTGCTTTTTAAAGCGTCAGGTCCAAAAACAACAACCTCTTTCTTGTCTGAGTTTAAAAGCAGAGAGTTCAGAGTCATCCAGGTTTTTATGTCTTCAATACCTGCCTGTAATCTACCTGACTGATTGGATTAATCAGGTTTTATGGATAAATATAATTATGTATCATCAGCAAAACGCTGGAAATTCATACCATGCTGTCTAATTATTTTATCAATTGGAAGCACAGAACCCTATGGTATTCCACAAGTAATCCTTGAATGTGAATAAGAGTTATTATTTAGATGATCAAACTTGATTTAGATGTAGATGTAATGTAAACCAGCCTAGTGTTGTTCCTTTGATTCCTGCAACATGTTGAAGCCTTTTTAAGAGAATATTATGAGCAACTGTGTTAAAAGCAGCACTGAGATCTAACAAGACCAGAACAGTCACAAGTCCTATATCTGAGGCCATTAGAATATTATTAGTAACTTTCACCAGTGCTGTTTCAGTGCTATAATGAGCTCTAAACCCTGACTGAAATTCTTTGAACAGGTTATTGCTGTTTAGGTGCACACATACTTAATTAGCAACTACTTTCTCAAGAATTTTGGATAAAAAGGAAGGTTATATATAGGTCTGTAACCAGCTAAGTCATCTTGATCGAGGGAGGGTTTCTTAAGTAAAAGTTTAATTTCAGCAACCTTAAATTCCTGTGGTTGAAATTGGAAGCAGTTCTGGGAGCGATTGGAAGGCTGGAGCAGTCTGAAGTGCTGACTCATGCTGAGGGGACTCAGAATCACCTGCTAGGTGAACTGGGGCGCAGGCAGGACGCTGTAAAGTTTGATCTGGCCGGCTCTTTGTGACTCATTCGGGAATTGTCATCAGACTTGGAGAATCTATCAGTGTGTCTTGGTGCAAATGGAAATTAAATGGATCTGGAACTTTAATTTGGTCGTACTGGAATCGTAAACGGGGCTGCTGACAGACTTACAGATTGAGAGAAATTGCTCTTCCTGCTAACTATAACAATTAGTATTTTTGCTTCTTGATGACCTTCAACTGGTCCATAATCAAATGCCCGTGAGAGGAATATAAACAGAGTCTCCTCCCCCGTTCCCTGCATCTACTGACGCACACACCAGCCCAACCGTCCAGCTGTACTCAAATGTTCTCTCCCACCCGAAGAAGCAGAAGGAGCGTGCACCAGATTTGCAGCGCACCTACAATGGACTAGGTGTCACATTCCCCGCCTACCCCTGCTGATGTGCCATTGTCAATGTTTGAATATGTGCTTAAATGTTTGAGGTGTGTTTTGACTCTGGAATAAAGAAACAAAATACAGCTGATCACTCCCTTAACACTTCCTTACATAATTGGTAAAAATATATATCAGAGATAAACTATCAAACAGCAGTTTTATAGCTAATTCTTGATTGCCCTAGGTCCGGCGGTGTCGCACCGTTTCTCGTCCGGTGGTTGGACATTCCTGCTCTGGATGAAAGGGCAGGAAACCAGTGCTTGGAATGCTTCAGTCATTCATAATCATAGAGTATTTCGGATTGATAACGAGGTCTTTTAAGGTTCGTAACGTTACATATGTTTTGTCCGTAACGTACGGAGCTTCAGTTGTGGTTAACAGAGCAGAGCTGGCAACCCGGATGAGGAAACTCTACTGACTTCGTGATTTGTAGATAGCTTGAGGGTGGAGACCAAAACAAAACATTACAACAATAACATCACTTGAGGGCTGCAACTTTCACTTTTACATAACAATATGCTGGCCGGACCACTGTTGACAGGGATATAAGTATTTCAAAAGAAAATGATTTCTTAATGTCTAGTGACATATCGGGGCCATTTTATGATTAATTAAAATACATTTCTTACATACGTTTCCTTTAAACCAGACCATCAATTTCTGAAGGGTTAGTGCTGGAACTACTGCCCTCCACTGTGTTATTCCCTGTCCCTATGAACTCAATCCTGATTTTAACAGTAACTCTCATATCAGACTTGGACCTTATTCCACTTCATTCATACCTGTTATTGTCAGCAGAGAGCGAACAAATAATCATAAACTAAGAAAATGCAACCCAAATAATCTTAAACAGTTACTAAAAATCCCATCTACAGTAAATCATACAGTCACTCCATCACTAACTACTATTAATATGTCTCTTTTAAATGTTCGCTCTCTGCTGAATAAAACTTTTATAATAAAGGACTTGATTTTAGATAAAAACCTTCAGTGTTTATTTTTAACAGAGACATGGCTGAGTGCAGATGCCCCTGCTGTTCTTACAGAGGCCTTTCCACCTAATTTTAACTTTTATTATTCTACGAGTAGTAGCCAGAGGGGAGGCGGAACTGCTTTTATAAGTTCATCAACTCTTTCCGCCAAACCTGTTTTATTTAATAATTTTACTGCGTTTGAATACGCTGCCTCTGTTTTTAGCACTCCCCAGATTTTATGTGTTACATTTTATAGGATCCGAAAAAGATTGCACTTTTTATTCCAGAGTTTTCAGAGTTTTTATCAATTTTACACAACTCTTATGAAAGGATAATTTTAGCTGGTGATTTTAAACTACATATAGATAACCTTTTAGATCCTTTATCAAGAGATGTTTTAAATATTTTGAATTATATGGATTTTAGTCAACATGTCATGCAGCCAACTCACAACAGAGGACACACTCTGGACTTGGTCATCACGTATGGCCTGTCCACCAGTGTGTCCTCTGTTGTTGACTTGGCTGTCTCTGACCACTACTGTGTGTTTCTTAATATCACCAGTTTTATCAAATTAGATACCTCTGTGAGAACTGTCAGGAAGCGTCATCTAACACCTGAAGTGGCTGCAGGGTTTCTTGAAGTTTTTAAAAAGTTCTCTCCTGTACCTTTACCTGTCCCCTGTGATTTTATTGTGAATGATTTTAACAGTAGGCTTCAATCTGCTCTCGACCTGCTGGCTCCAATTAAAGTTGTAAACACTCATTCAAAACGTACAGTACCATGGAGAAATGAAGCTATCAAAAAAATTAAAGAGGAGGTGCAGAGTGGCAGAAAGGAAATGGAGGAAAAATAAAATCACAATAAATCATCAGATATGCATAGAACATCTCAAATTATATAATAACGCTTTAAGAAATTCCAGAAATACATACTTTTCCAGAATCATCTCAGAACATAAAAACAACCCCAAAATTCTGTTTTCGACCATTGACAATATTCTACATCATACCTCTAATACTTTTCAGAGCCCCCCCTCAAACACTCTATGTGAGGAATTTGCAGACCACTTCCTGGGGTTCGCAAATTTCTACAGACGCTTCATTTGAGGCTTCAGCATCCTTGCAGCCCCCCTGACCTCACTTACCTCCACTAAGCGACCGTTCGCCTGGGATTTGCACCTGCCAAGAACTCAAGGTGAGGTTCACCGAGGCACCATACTCATCTATCCAAATGTCAAGTCTCAGTTCATCCTGGAGGTTGATGCCTCAGATACCGGAGTAGGGGCCATTCTCTCCCAGCGTTCCTCCCAGGACAAGAAACTTCACCCCTGTGTATTCTTCTCCAAGCGTTTTACTCCAGCAGAAACTAATTACAGCATCGGTGACCGAGAGATTCTCGCCATCAAGCTAGCCTTGGAGGAATGGCGCCATTGGTTGGAGGGCTCGGAGCTCCCGATTGTTGTCTGGACAGACCACAAGAATCCTGCTCTACATTCAAACAGCTAAGAGATTAAACCCTCGCCAATATCGCTGGTCTCTTTTCTTCTCCCGTTTTAATTTAAACATAACATACAAGCCAGGTCCCAAAAAAAACCAGGCCCGATGCCCTGTCTCGGCAACACTCCCCGGAGTCTCCATCCTTCCTCCATCCTGCACCGTGGGGTCACTCACTTGGGATGTTCAGTCCCTAATCCAACGCGGTCAAGTCGATGATCCGGATCCAGGTGGTGGTCCTCCACGTCGCATCTACGTTCCTTCCTCTGTTCGCTCCAGAGTCATCAGGTGGGGACATACATCCAGGTTCTCGTGTCATCCCGGTACCAGCTGTACCGTCGCACTCATCTGTCGCTATTTCTGGTGGCCTGGTCTCAACAAGGATGTTAAGGGGTACGTAGCTGCTTGTCCAACGTGCAACCAGAGCAAAAGTCTCCATCAAACTGCCTCCGGTCTGTTACAACCTCTCTCCATCCCAACACGGCCCTGGTCTCACATTGCCTTAGACGTTGTCACCGGACTCCCTATGTCTCAAGGAAAAACCGTCATCCTGTCCATAATCGACCGTTTCTCCAAGGCCTGCCACCTCATTCCCCTTACTAAATTACCTACCGCTGCTCGGACCGCCAAGCTCCTCTGTCTCCACATCTTCAGGTTACATCCCTACCGAGATCCTCTCGGACAGAGGACCCCAGTTCATCTCCAGGGTGTGGAAAGATTTCTGCGCAGCTCTCGGCGCCCGAGTCCAACTGACATCTGGTTTCCATCCCCAATCAAACGGTCTATGCGAGAGACTCAACCAGGAGCTTGAAAACGCCCTTCCCTGCCTTTGCACACCAAATCCGTCCACCTGGAGCTCCCATCTCCCTTGGATTGAATATGCACACAACTTTCACGTCTCCGCAGCTACTGGTGTTTTGCCCTTTGAGGCCTCCCTTGGGTTTCAGCCATCAGTCCTTCCCAGCTCTATTCCCAATTCAACCTTACCATCTGTCAGAACGCATATCAGAGCCTGCAGAAGAGTGTGGGAACAGACTCGGGCCGCCCTCCAACGCTCATCAGCCATGAATAAACACTACGCGGACCTACGAGGCCGCCCAGCTCCGCAATATACACCTGGCCAGTTGGTGTGGTTGTCCGCCCGTGACTTCCCCTTTAAAGGGGTTCCAAGGAAACTGGCTCCCCGCTTTCTGGGCCCCTATCCCATTGAAGCAATCATCTTTCCTTCAGCCCTCTGTCTGAAACTCCCTGCCAATCTCGGGTGCAACCGATTTTTCATGTCTCCCAGGTCAAGCCTGTCTCTGCCAGTCCCTTGTGCCCTCCTTCCGAACCGCCTCTTCCCGCCCGGATCATTGACGGGCATCCCGCCTACACTGTCCGGCGCATTTTAGATGTATGCCCCCGGGATGGGTGGACTGGGAGGGTTACGGCCCGGAAGAGCGCCGTTGGGTTCCCTGTTCCTTCATTTTAGATCCTTCCCTTATCACTGACTTTGAAAGGGCTTCTGTCTTTTCCAGCAATGCTTGGCCGCCTGGAGGCGTCCGTTGAAGGGGGGGGTACTGTCAGGATGTGTGTGTGTATGTGCGTGCGTGCGTTTGTTTTACCTCTTCTCTACAGAAGTTGCAGGCTGTGCTGATCGCACTCAGCCTAATCAGGGTGCAACAGTCTTAAGCGGAGCGCCTACCTGGAGCAGATGCCAGATCGTTCGCTTCGTTAGAAGGGTAACAAGCCTCGTTCTAGCCTTAGACTAAGTTCTTTCCTAAGGAAATACTCACTACCCCGCTTTCCTCCATCCAGGCGTTGATCGCCTTCCATGATCCGTTGGCTGGTTGCCTCCTCGTATCTCCAGGTTCCTCCGCTGGCTGTTTGCTGAAATCAGCATCGGTTGTCTCTCCCTCGTCCCCTTGTCGCTGCTGCTGTGCAACGCTGAGCTGGATCTGCCTGACCACCCTCCATCCTCCCCGGAGATCAACACGTTCTGGGTAGAGATTATCCAGTTACCCGGAAAACCTGCACGCACGCCCTGTCCTTCCCCAAGCGGAGAGCAAGCCCTATGGATTCCCCAAGTAAGCCTCGTTCCATTTGGGCTTCTCTCCACATCAGGTTACTCTGCTCACCTTTGTCTCCTCTCATCCCCAGTCGCTGCCCTCTTCCGAGTTCGTGTTGAGAAGGCTCCTCCTGAGTTTTATGAATGGTTTCCCTGCTGTCTTTCCTGGCAACCAAACAATAAATTATTATTTTCATTTCAACCCCTGAGTTTGCTGGTCATTCGTGTGTCTGCACTAGAGTCCTGGTTCTGGAAACATGACAGACAGGGTTTTTTCCTGCTGCCTTTAAAGCGGCAGTAGTGAGGCCCCTGCTGAAGAAGAGCAATTTAGATTTTAATGATTTAAACAATTACCGACCAGTATCTAACTTACCATTTTTAAGCAAAGTTTTAGAAAAACTTGTTTTTATTCAACTTAATGATTTTATTAACGCTCATAATGTCCTAGAGAAATTTCAGTCTGGTTTTAGGATGAACCACAGCACAGAGACGGCGCTTTTAAAGATTTTAAATGATTTTAGATTAAACTATGATGCTAAAAAGGTGACAGTGTTGGTTCTTCTGGATCTAAGCGCTGCCTTTGATACAGTAGACCACACTATTCTTTTAACTATTTTAAAACAGATCGGCCTCTCTGGTACTGTTCACAAATGGTTCACATCCTACCTCACAGACAGGATTTTTATGGTAAGTTTGGATACCTGTTCTTCTAAGGTCCATAAGATCACTTGTGGTGTGCCCCAGTGTTCAGTTTAAGGCCAAGTGGTTTTTAACCTGTATATGCTCCCTCTTGGCAGTGTTATCAGGAGACATAGAGTTAACTTTCACAGTTATGCTGATGATACACAGTTGTACATCTCCGTGTCTCATGACGACACACGGCCAATAGATGCACTTTTTAACTGCATTTTAGACATTAAATCCTGGATGGCAGAAAACTTTCTCCAGCTCAACCAGGACAAAACGGAGGTTTTAGTTATCGGTCCTGAGGCTCAGAGAGAGAAACTTTTACCAAAACTACAATCATTGTCTTTCAATCCTTCTTTACAAGTGAAGAACCTGGGTGTGATTTTTGACTCTGAGCTGACTTTTATCCCTCAAATTAAAAACATAACCATAATGGATTTTATCACCTAAAGAACATCGCCAGAGTCCGCCCCCTTCTCTCTCGGGCCAATACGGAGACGCTAATGCATGCTTTTATTACCAGTAGAATTGATTACTGTAATGCCCTCCTTTCTGGTCTTCCCAAAAAGACTACCTCAAGTTTACAGCTTTTACAGAATTCAGCAGCTCGTGTCCTGATGAACACCAGGAGGAAGGAGCACATTACACTGGTCTTAGAATCACTCCATTGGCTCCCTGTATGTTTTAGGATCGATTTTAAGGTTCTTTTAATGGTTTTTAAGTATCTTAATGGTCTTGGGCCTTCTTATCTGTCAGAAATGCTTTTACCGTATGAACCCTCGCGGTCTCTGCGCTCCTCTGGCAGCTGTCTCCTTATCATCCCCAAAGTCAGGACACGGACTCAAGACTCACCTTTTTAGCTTAGCCTTTAACTAATTATTATTTATTCATATATTTTTAATAGCTCAGCATGTTTTACCTGATTTAATTTTTAGTTTAGCTTTCAACTGTTTATTTATTAATCTGCTTTGCATTTTTATATTGATCTATCTTATCGTTGTTTTACACTTATTGTTTTATACCTTATACACTTTATATTTTATAAACTTTATATTTTAACGTATTTTAATCTTTCTTGCCAGTGTTTCCTCTCTGGGGGCCCCCTGCATCGGGGGTTGTGGTCGGCTGTGGCTGCCTGCGTGCCCCCCAGGTAGCACTTGGGTGGAGGTGGGGGTACCATCCCTCCCACCTATGGACGCCCTGGGTCGGAGCCTTGGCTGCTGCTATTGATCTGCTGCTGCCGATGCAGATGGCTCCCACGATGGCATTTCCTGGCTCATCTGTACTCAGCCCGCTTTTCGTATGTTTTAAGTGTGTGTGTGTGTGTGTGCGAGTATGGCTGATGGGTTGGGTTGGGAGGGGGTTGTATTTGCGTTGATGATTTTATTTTTGAAGGGAGGGTTGTAGGGTTATTTTACATCTGTAAAGCACTTTGAGCAACTTTGTTTGAAAAGCGCTTTATAAATAAAGTTTGATTGATTCTGAGACACATAGAGAAGAGAGAATGGATTATTTAAAACTTGTTACAGCATTGTATAATAGAGTTCTACTGTAATTAAATTTTCTTTCAGATTTGGGGAAGTCAGGTAAAGTAAATTCAAAAGTTATCAAAAAATTGTCAGATAGGACCTCTAAAAGGCTGCTAATGAATCTCAGCAGGGGGGTGGGGGCATGTGGATCCTAAATGACAGTCTATGCTGCAGAAGAGCATTCTGAGATTTTCAGTATTAACACACCATCTATGCTCAGTCTACTAGAGGGCTAGCTCTAGCAGACATTTATAATTATCTTGTGGGCTAATTACACATACACCTCTAGCACATTGAAAAAAATGGTACAGTTATAAAATCAGGTCTCTAGCTCAGTAGATAAAAACCATAAAGAATGGTAAATGTTCATAATTTTGCTCAAAGATGAGATGGGGAAAAAACTAAGTTAATATGGTCCTGATATAGTTTTCCAAAATAAGGGGAAAGACTGTTTTTGTCAGGTTGTAGCCTATTGGTTAGAATTTTTTGTCAGGTCTAAAGTTTAGATTTGAACTACACAACCAGCCTTTGAAGTCCATGAATGTAAATAGCCTACGCTTTTTTAAACAATAGGCTCTCTTTTTTTTCTTGATTTCCAAATTAATATCAGGAAAAAAGTACTTAGCCTACCATATTAATTGTTTCAGCACCAAACAACAATTCAGACACAAAGGCTGAAGCTCTTTGAAAGATGAAAACACCCTACCTTTATCGTGGTCTCTGGTAAGCGAAGCGCTGCAGCAAGTTCACAGCGTCGAGCCCGGGACACATAACACTCTTTGCGGTACTCCTGCTCTAAACAGGACAGCTGTTCCTGTGTGAAGGCCGTGCGGTGCCGCCTGCTGGGGTCCAGCGAGCCCTGCCGCTCCCCCGCGCTGGAGGTGATCACAGCAGCCCGGACTGCTGGCTCTCTGCCTTCCGCAACTTAAACGAGAGAAAAAAAATAAAATAAACAAGGATCCACTGTCTGTGGCTATATAAGAGAACAGTCCTATTATTTACAATCATAGCTTTAATACATTGCTTTAGTGTCAATTCTCGGATGATGCGCTTTCAGTAAGAGCTACACAATAAAGATGTTTAGGTTGACTATTTAGAGCTCTCAACTAATTTGTAATCTATCATTTATCCGAGAGTCATCAAGTGTAAAACAAAAAATCACATTGACTTCAAGCGTTATATTGTTTTATAACAATTCTTTTTTTTCTTGATAACCTATCGGCCTATTGGGCGTTTTGAAATGAAACTACTTACGCATAAATTCGTTCTATGTCCACAGGTTAAATCAGAGGAACTGTCGCCTTTTGTGTTTATCCCTGTGTGCCTATCTACAGGTTAATTTATTTTGTTTCTAATTCAGTATCCTCTTTTAAAGTGGTGACGATGGGAAAACACCTGACACATTTATTTAAATACCCCTAACCCCCCCGCCGCATCAACGCCTTTGCCTTATCCACGCCTATCCCCGTGCCGCTTCTGTCTCTCCATCAGGCAACCAATTTGATCCAACAGGGGAAGCAGAATTGGCGCCACGGCTCTGAGAGGTGTTAAAAGTGTTCGGACATGAAGCCTTTGTTCTCCTTCTCAGTCTTTGTACTTCTGTTATGGATAATTAAGGACCTAAATGTGGAGACCCCAAATATACACTTATAGCTTTCGTCTGTTTGATGTATACGAGTTTGGGAGCGAATTATGACTGGTTGTCTTCAAAGAGACCAGCAGATCACGGGGGAGAGGAGTTAGTTATTTTGATAATATTAAGGCTGTAATAATATAAAGCTTCCCTTATAATTTTAGGCTACTTAAACTAAATGTAAGTGTGATTTCGCATGCTTTGTAAATAACATTATAATTTGGACAAATTTTGAAACTCTTATAAGTTTCATTCCTAAGCTTTATTTATACAGGTTAGTCCGTCTGAGACATAGGTCTCATTGTCAAGAGAGTTGTTGGTTTCAAGCTTATAAAGAGTAAATCAATGTTTCTTCTTGGTAGTCCGAACTTTATTAGGTCAGAAAATAAACAGTGATAGGGGGTGTCATTTATAAGCACAAAATTGAGTTTAAGAAATTACATAAATCTCTTTCTGTGCAAAGTTTGTGATTCGTCTAAATAAACGTGATTTTTCTAACCAAAACATTTTGCCAGTGCAGTCGGTGACCGCATTTTCAGACTTGTAGACACTGACACACAGACAACCAACAGTCAGTCCCTCCTATGTATTTGAACTGAGAATAAAAAAGAAAATCTGAATGAAAATATTTTACCTTTCAGAATTATATCACAGACCAGATTTTAGTGATGATCTGAATTCGGTGCACTGTTTCCCACAGGTTTACCAGAAAGTTTTTCATTTAAAGTAAATCACAAATACATTTAGTAAAATTTGAAATAGAAGTACTAATGTTTCCTTGTATTAATACGTCCATAGTTATTTTAACATTTACATTTTAAATTGTTATGGTGGAGCAATGGTTAGCACTGTTGCCTTGCAGCAAGAAGGTTGTGGGTTCATATCCTGGCCCAGGATCTTTCCGCATGGAGTTTGCATGTTCTCCCTGTGCATGCGTGGGTTCCCTCTGGGTACTCAGGCTTCCTCCCACAGTCCAAAAACTCTCCAAATTGTCCTTAGGTGTAAGTGGTTGTTTGTCCTGTCTGTCCCTATGTGGCCCTGTGATGGACTGGCGACCTTTCCAGGGTGTACCCCGCCTCTCACCTGTTCACAGCTGGAGATAGGCACCAGCCCCCCGCAACCCTTTAAGGATTAAGCGGTTAAGAAAATGGATGGATGGATGGTTTTCTGATGAGTAGAGGTCAGCCAAACTGTCCCTATGTGGCCCTGTGATGGACTGGCGACCTTTCCAGGGTGTACCCCGCCTCTCACCTGTTGACAGCTGGAGATAGGCACCAGCCCCCCCCCGCAACCCTTTAAGGATTAAGCGGTTAAGAAAATGGATGGATGGATGGTTTTCTGATGAGTAGAGGTCAGCCAAACTGTCCCTATGTGGCCCTGTGATGGACTGGCGACCTTTCCAGGGTGTACCCCGCCTCTCACCTGTTGACAGCTGGAGATAGGCACCAGCCCCCCCCCGCAACCCTTTAAGGATTAAGCGGTTAAGAAAATGGATGGATGGATGGTTTTCTGATGAGTAGAGGTCAGCCAAATTAGAATGTCCCCATTAACCAAAGTTGTTTTTTCTTTTATAATTAATTTTTTTTCTTTCTTGTTACCCTGTCCTGTCTGGCGGTGTGGTACTCAGAACTGGTGTCTGAGTAACAAGTACAAGCCCAACAGATTTACTGTGTCAAGCAGAGCATTACAGCTTTTGCTCCACTTGATATATAATATATGTATATATATATATATATATATATATATATATATATATATATATATATATATATATAAATATATATATATATGTGAAAAATCTTAATATTAAAAAGAAAGAAGATGAAGAAGAGAAACAGGATGGGTAGGTTTGAATTGACGATACAAGAGAGGAAGGGGAACAAAGAGAGCACAATAAAACATCCCAGTCCTCTACATCTGCTGAATGGCAGAGAGGTGAGAAATAAAAAACGATAGAACGGCGCAACAATAACAAAACAAACCAAATAATATGAACTAAGAACCACACATTTACAACACACAAAAATGGGTATATAAATACAACAATGTCACTTCAAAGCTCTTGGCACCAATTATCTATTAATTAGCCCTTTGACACTTGGGTCAGTTCGGTCTGGTAAGGGTTGGTTCGGCCCCGTTACAGAGCTTTTTATACCACCCCTGGCCGTGCCGAGTCGACCTTTTTTTCGGACTACCTCCTGAGTGAGTCCGAAGCGGCCAAAAAACGCCTACTTATGACCTCATAGGTCCTTTATGGTGATGTCACTGTCACTCAAAGTGGCGTAGCGGTGGCAATTGATTGGCCGGGTGTAGTGATTTCACAGAATCGTGACTCATTGCTCTGTAAACTGTCAACTGGTAATGGCAACTCATTTTGTGAAACAACTCATTCAGGATGTCGGGACAGGAGAATCTTCCTTGGAGCTACAGCGAGGTGAAGACCTGATCTCTGCCGTCGCTTTCTTTCTTCTTCCTGGCGGTTACAAATGACATTACCGACATTTCACACCACTTTCTCTGCTGAACCTGCCGATGTCTACTCCCATGGCCTCGGTCTAATGACACCTCAAAAAGAGGTGCCCCAACCAATCACATGAGACCCCCGGCCCGAAACATCGGCTGCCCGACACACTGGCTCACCCAGGAGGTGGTGTGTCTGGGCCCCACAGAGCATTTGTGCTTAAGGCACCCATATGGCTAGCACCGGCCTTGGTCTGGAGCTCAACCTTCACTTTGTGTTAATTATCTCAGCCTTCACCAGGTAAAAGTAAACTATTACTCAGACTGAATTAATTAATTTCCCTCTGGGATCAATAAAGTATTTTTGAATTGAATTGAATTGAATTTGAATTGAATTGAAATATTTGGCAATCAATATAATTCCTGCATACATAATAAGCATTTACTAAAGGTTTTTTACTAGAGGAGCAGCTCATAGAATGCTCTAGAAACACAAGGAAACCAAACACAGCAGTCGGTTTTTGTTGTTTTCCTACACCTCCTTGTGTTCAAAATCGCCAAAGGAACAGATTAGATAAGTTATCCTTTCAATATAAAGCATATAGTGGCCAAACGCTGCATTAACTACTGATTACAGCAACTGTAGAGCCCTGTTCTGGTAATGCGATCTGTGGCTGTTACTGAAACTGAAACCAATCAGATGCATACGCTGTCCGTTGATGGAGACGGATAGTTACAATTTGGGCCTCTACTCCGGAGAGCCCTTGCGTTGACGGATAATGGCGTTGTGTCAATCCGTCTCCGTCAAAACGCAGAAGCATAAACTAGGCTATAGGCCCACCTGAAGTTTGGCAGTGACCACCTGGATGATCCAGAAGAAGCATTGGAGAAAGTCATGTGGTCAGATGAGACCAAAAAATACATTTTTTGTCTAAACTTCAGTTGCCATGTTTGCAGGAAAAAGGATGAGTTACATCCCAACAAGACCTTCCCCACTGTGAAGCATGGGAGTGGAAACATCATACTTTTCTGCAAAGGGGCCAAGATGAATGCAATGTGTTAAGGAGAGGATGAATGGGGCAATTTATTATGACATTTTTATTTTATTTTATTTACGTGTCCTGTCTGGCAGTGCGGTACTCAGATACCAATTCTGAGTACCACACTGCCAGACAGGACACGTAAAAAAAAACAACAATTGTATAAAAAAACAGTATAAACCCCAGATTTACTTTCTCAAGCAGAGCATTACAGCTTTCGCTATAGTACTCCACTTGATATATATGTGTGAGAAATCTTTATTAGAGATTGCTTAGGGTTTAATCTCTTGAAATTATGTATTTATGGACACAGAAACAAAAGAAGAGAAAAGAAAGAAGATGAAGAACAAACAACTATTACAATAAAGCAACATAAACTAAACATATCAAAAAATATGAATTAAGAACTAAACATCCAAAACAATCACAAACGGGCATATGAATACAACAATGACACTGAAAAGCTCTTGACACTAATTATCTATTGTTGATAACCTCAGCCCAAGAATGTATATGTAAACATCAATGTTCCCACACCTATGTGTGCGTGTGAGCATGCTGGTGCATATAAAGTTACCCCATATGAGTGTTTAATAGCTGGTGTGAGGAGTCGTCAATCAGTCCAACAGGAATCGACACTGACATGGGGGTGGACAGGGAAACAGACGCCCAGAGGGCCCCAGAGCCTAGGAATCCCAGACGGACTAGCACAGGGCCCACCGCAACCCCAAAGAGAGGAACAGAGGGAAGTCCTGGGGGAACATCTACAGCTACAATGCAGGGGCCAGGGAGGCCGCAGGGGCGAGCCAATGGGCTCCACCGGCAACATACACACCGTATTGTCATGTACTATTATGACATTTTTAGCAAAGCATTCCTTTCTTCAGTCGGAGCAATGAAGATTGGTTGTTACTGGGTCTCCCAACATAATTATCCAAAGCACACAGCCAGGAATTTTCATGGCAAATAAGGACTATGCAATTCATCTGATCATTGTTCATAACATTCTGGAGTATATGCAAATTGCTTTTGTGAAAACCTAAGCATCAACTTCTCCAATTTCCAATATTTATGAAATTCTCAAAACATTTGGCCACGACTGTACACACTTAAATGATTCCTTTCTAACCTGGAAAAATAGTCTACTACTTTATAAAAACACCCTTCAACAAGCTAGAACAGCATATTTCTCGTCATTAATGGAGGTACATAAAAACAATCCTAGGTTTCTTTTTAGTACAGTTGCCAAACTTACACAGAGTCATAGCTCTGTTGAGCCAATTATTCCCCCTTATCTCAGTAGTGATTACTTTATGGGATTCTTCATAAATAAAATAAATTCTATTAAACATAAAATCATTGGCATTCTCCCAAACATGATTAACTCTCTTTCAGTAAATTAGACAGAATCAGAGAAAACTGTACAACCATGTCTATGTCTCTACCATTTTGATTCTGTTTAACTTTCAGAATGATCACAAATATTAGCTTCATATAAACCATCAACTTGTATGTTTGACCCAATACAAACCAAATTATTTAAGGAAGTGTTTGTTCATGAGACTATTTTACAGCAACAGAGTATCTTCAGTCGGAGGCTTTTTCAGTTAAGTTGCAACACAGACCACTACAGGAAATCCTTTCTCCCCACAGCCATCATTGTCTACGAGACAACTCCTTGAAAAATTAGTTATGAGCTACAACAACACTTAATTTATTTTTGAATTGAATTTCAATTGACTAGGAAAAGTGATTTATAAAACGGACAAGCATGCAGCTGTGAGTAGGCTACTCAATTATTTAAAAGATCAGATTTTTTCTGTGCAAAAGTTTATTTTTTAATTTTTAGGCTGAGTTTAAGCACAGTTTGAAAAAGCATTATATGAAACGTATTATCAATGAAATCACAACTGATCATTAAGTCTTAAAACTGCAGAAGCAGAGCTAGCTGGTGGAAGTTTTTAGGGAAAACATGGAAGTAGCAGCGTTGAAGTGAAAGGCCTCATATTCTCACAGAATAGAGAAAAGATTTCCATTAAGAAAAGCTACAAGGGTAGCAATGTTGCTTTTACAGCATTTATGACAGATATAAATCATAAAGCAAAGTTGCTAAAAAAGTGTTTTTTTGTAAAAGAAGATCCAGTTGACATTCTTGAAGGTCACATGGATACTGTTCAAAGAGAAGTAGCTGAACTTAATGATCCATCCATCCATGCATCTTCTTACGCTTATCCGGGGTTGGGTTGCAGGGGCAGTAGCTTAAGCAGAGAGACCAACACTTCGCTCTCCCTGGCCACTTGGGCCAGCTCCTCGGGAGGAATCCGAAGGCGCTCCCAGGCAATAGTCCCTCCAGCGAGTCCTGGGTCTTCCTCTGGGCCTCCTCCCGGTGGGATGTGCCCGGAACACCTCACCAGCGAGGCATCCAGGAGGCATCCTGACCAGATGCCCGAGCCACCTCAACCAGCACCTCTCTATGTGGAGGAGCTGCGGCTCTACGCTGAGCCCCCTCCGGATGATCGAGTTTCTCACCCTATGTCTAAGGAAGAACCCAGCCACCCTGCGGAGGAAACTGATTTCAGCCGCCTGTATCCATGATCTCATTCTTTCAGGCACCACCTAGAGTTCGTGACCATAGATGAGGGTAGGGATGTAGATCGAGTGGTAAATCGAGAGCTTTGCCTTTTGGCTCAGCTCTCTCTTCACCATGACAGATCGGTACAGTGCCCGCTAGCTGCAGGCGTCTTACCAATCCATCTATCGATCTCCCGTTCCATTTTTCCCTCATTCATGAACAACACCCCCAGATACTTAAACTCCTCCACTTGAGAAAGGACCCCATCCCCGACCCGAAAAAGGCACCCTACCCTTTTCTGGCTCAAGACCATGGTCTCGGATTTGGAGGTGTTGATCCTCATCCCAGCCCCTTCACACTCGGCTGCGAACCGCTCCAGCGAAAACTGAAGATCACGTTGTGATGAAGGCAACAGGACCACCTCATCTGCAAAAAGCAGAGAACAGATCCTGAGGCCACCAAAACGGATCTCTTCAACACCTTGGCTGCGCCTAGAAATGCTGTCCATAGATATTATGAACAGGATCGGTGACAAAGGGCAACTGTGGCGGAGTCCAAGTCTCACTGGAAACGAATCTGACTTACTGCCGGCAATGCGTACCAAACTCTGCCACCAACCTAACAGCCCTTATCAAAGGGGCTGGTACCCCATACTCCTGGAGTACCCCCCACAGGATTCCCCGAGGGATACAGTCAAACACCCTCCCTGGGCTGCCACCTTATCACGGTGGAGGGGTTTGAGTGTCCCAATGATCCTAGGAGCTAAGTTGTCGGGGCTTTATGCCCCTGGTTGGGTCACCCATGGCAAACTGGTCCTAGGTGAGGGATCAGACAAAGCGCAGGAGCCAGACCTGGAGGTGGAGCACGTTTGCGAGTGCATGGTGGCTAGGCTGTTGACCATGGGGCCCGGCTGGGCTTAGCCCGAGGAGGCAACATGGGGCCCCTTCCCATGAGCCGGCCACCTGTGGGAGGGGCCACAGGGGTCTGGTGCAATGCAAGATGGGCGGTGGCCGAAGACAGGGACCTTGGCGTTCCGATCCTTGGCTGCAGAATCTGGTTCTTGGGATGTGGAACGTCACCTATCTGGTGGGGAAGGAGCCGGAGCTGGAATGCAAGGTTGAGAGGTTCCAACTGGACATCGTCGGCCTTTTCTCGCCGCACGGCTTTGGCTCTGGAACTGTCTCCTCGAGAGGGGTTGGACTCTCTTCCACTCTGGAGTTGTTCCCCTTAAGAGATGCTGAGCTGGGGTGGCATATTTGTTGCCCCCCCCCATCTTGGCATCTGTACGTTGGGGTTTACCCCGGTTCATGCACCAAACAGTAGATCAGATTACCCACTCTTCTGGAGTCCTTGGAGGGGGTACTGGAGAGTGCTCCTTCTGGGGACTCCCTCATTCTGCTGGGGACATCAATGCTCACATGGGCATCTGTACGTTGGGGTTTACCCTGGTGAATGAGAGGGTAGCCTCCCTCCGCCTAAGGGTGAGACCTGGAGAGGCTTGGTTGGGCGGAATGGCCCCCCTGATCTGAACCTGAGCGGCGTTTTGTTATTGGACTTGGTTCTCATCATGGATTGTCCAATGTTCAACACCATGTTCAAGCATAAGGGTGTTAATGTGTGCACTTGGCACCAGGACACCCTAGGCCGCAGCTCGATGATCGACTTGGTTGTCGTTTTATATGACCTGCGGCCGCATGTTTTGGACACTCGGGCGAAGAGAGGGGCGGAGCTATCCACCGACCACTACCTCATGGTGAGTCGTCTCCGGTGGTATGGGAGGGCGCCGGACAGACCTGGCAGGCCCAAACGAGTTGTGAGCGTCTGCTGGGAACGTCTGGCAAAGTCCCCTGTGAGAAGTAGTTTCAACTCTCACATCCGGCAGACCTTCGAACATGTCCCGGAGGAGGCGGGGGACATTGAGTCTGAGTGGGCCATGTTCCGTGCATTCATAGTTGAGGCGGCTGACCGTCCACGACCGTAGGTGCCTGTACTGGCGGCAACCCTTGAACCCACTGGGGGATATTGCTGGTGAGGTATCCTGTCAAGCTGAAGGAGTCCTGTCGGGCCTTTTTGGCCTGTGGGACTCCAGAAGCAGTTGATAGGTACCAGCAGGCCAAGCGGAGTCCGGCTCGGATGATTGCTGAGGCAAAAACTCGGGCATGGGAGGATTTTGGAGAGACCATGGAGAATGAACTTAATGATATTTATGATAAATATAGAGCAATGGATGGACCACCTCATAATATTCATGCATTAATATTCGTTCCAAGCAAAACAAATGCACATTAGCAACAACAATATTTTTACAAAACATCAAATCTCCTGTTGAAGGAAAAAACCAAAAGGAGATTATATGGCCTGATGGCGGCTCTATATTTACATCATCTACCTCTGTTAGTGTCTCAGTTCATAGCACATTAAAAGCCAATACAGTTATTTCCAATGGATGCTCCTTCAGAGACAAGGTTGTAGCACAGTGTTCCGCCATGAAGGCTGTATGTCATATAATGTCTGAACACTACGGTATCTGCCCGTTAAAGCTTACAGAGACACAGCAGGTTAGGCGCAAACATATGCCCTCCTCACTTTTTGTGAGTATGTCTATCAAAGCACTGCAGACGTGCCTCCCCACTCCTTTCCTCCCGCAACTTTCACTCAAGAGGAAAATTGAGGAAGATTAATAGGGCAAAAGAGAAGGTCGAGCAGAGAGAGAGGATTAAAAAAAACTTCAAATTAACTGACATATTTGTCAGGAAGGGAACAGGGGTGACAGTAAATACTCTCCGTGAAAACAGATGCTTAACTACCTAAATGAGATTAATTGATGAGCTAAAACTAACTTAATAAAATAAAAGCTGTAAGTTGTAGGGGAGACCAGGGGCCTGTTTAACGAAAGTAAGGTCAAAGCATCCAGGATAAATGACTGAGGCAAGCTCATCGAATCCAAGACAAAAGTATCTGAGCTTGCACAAAGACCAAGCCAGGATGAGGAGACATGGATTTATCAAGACAGATTTAACTTAAATGAATACTTCACCCCTGGAAAGATGAATGTGTATTTAAAGTGGGCCAGATATGTAGTAGAAATGTGAATTTTGTTTTGAATTTGGAGCATTCTAGGCTGAGAAAAGCCAGAAAATGTATTTTTTACTCATGTGGCTGAAATACAATTCCCAGAATGCACTTGGTTTGCTGCCCTGAGGCCACTAACAAACAACACCTACCTGTTACAGGCTTGATTTCTGAGGAGGTAACGCGCTAAGTAGTTTGCAACGCCGTCAAACACTAAAAGAACATTGCACCTGTGCCTAAACCATCAAAGGAGGCTTGTTGGGGATGTTAAATAAAAATATGATATTTGGCTATTTATAGTCAAAGACTTCTTATGGCAGTCAAAGTTAATAATTTATAGAAAATTATTATTATTCGGGGCACCACCTGGATCTACCTGGAACTATTTTAATAGCCAAATATCTATATCAGTCTCATAATTCTGAAGGAATGAATTCTTAACGTGTATTGGTCATAAACCTTGCAAAATATGTGTGTTGAACAAGATGTGACAACTGTTACTCTGTACAAGATTTATTTACACGAAGGGAAGAATGACATTTAAACACTCAAACTAGTAATAATAGAAACACTTCTGATTAAAATAAATGAGTTAAAGTAAAACACATAAAAATATGAATATGTAATAAGAGGGACCATAAAATCTGTTGTTATTCTGCATGCAGATCTGACCCAGGACTCAATTTGCAGATGCTGGAGGGAAAAGATGAATTAGTTTCATAATTACAAGAGAAAAATCAAAACATCCTTTGGATCTGGATCAGAGTAATTAACCTTTGGGAAATTGCTTCTATTCATGAACTGGTCACCGAAGTAAACAGTTTAGTTCCAGTATTTGATAAAAAAAACAAATTCAAACACGGTTAATAAGATCAGTTTCTGTTCTTAAACAATCTATTTAAACCGAATTCTGTTTGAAGAGTTATTAGCAACCTTTGTTATGAAGTGGACGGACACGAGAGCTTGTCGGCTTTCACTTAGCCCTCTGCAATTCACGTGGGGCGCTTAGAGTGACTCAAACACATTTATAAAACATTAAACACAAAAAGGGAAAACCTTTAAAATTAGTTATTCTAACTAATTGCCTCTGCCCACACAGACCTTATGAACGTTTAAAGTCCTCCGAGTTTCTGCGCGGCGATGAGGAAAAGAGGGGGGGGAGGTGAGGCGACGTTAGCTAACGCTAACAATGGCTCCGATCCGGTTAGCTGCAGTGCTCCTGGCTTGCGGCTCCGTCCAGCTGTGTGGCGATCGGTCCCCGGCATTCACTTTTACAGTACCTTTTTGGCAGCTTTCCAGCGCAACAATTCTTATCGGCTCCGTGGCGGCAAATAAAATGCGACTTCTGCTGGGTCTTGACCTGTGGCACACGTGGCTCCCACTCATTCAGTCTTGCACCCCTCTAAGTCTGAAACTTAGAGGGGTTTTCGTTAGGCTCTGGGGATAAACAATGTCTTTATTTATCAATTTTTAAGAATCACCTGGAGTGGTCTTTGGGTTCATTTGGAGCAATTTTCTGTCAGAAACTTGGGTCTTCCTTCACCAGCGAAGGACGATGCTTGTAGGGGGTCTCCTCTTGACAAGCTGGCCAGTGCCCGTCGTGAAAGAGGCCGAGCCGGGGGAAGCGGGCTGTATTTATAAGGCAGGTTAGCGCCATCTAATGGCTGTGTGTGACCCAACAAGGCTGCCACAACTTCTTTCAAAAGTCGATTCTAAAGCCTGCCGCACACGAAAGCTATCTGCTGAGCAAACGGCCTTGAATGACTGTTAACTCTGTTAGCTAAGCAGATAGCTCTCCTGTGCGGCAGGCTTAAGACCAACACTGATAGAAGCTTATCATACCTCAAATTCACTCTGCTACTATTCCCTGAGTTTTCTTACTGTGTCTATCAGAATCACTACCTGGATTATTTCCGTTCTTTAGAATTTATTTTGAGATAAGAAAGTGAGCATAATATATATTAGACAACTTAGACTTTCTCATTAAAAAGATGTCAACAAGAGTCGCATAGTAGCTCTGCATATTATTTTTTTCCTCCAACTGAAATCACTACTTCTCTAAGCCGATACTTTCTTTAGGTTAATATATACTCCAGTATAGCAACACTAAAGGTTTATAACAAACGACACAACAAATGTGATTTATAACTTTTATTTAAAAAGTAAATAAAATAATATTAACACTTTTAACACTCAAAGCTCTTCGATAGCTTCAGGAGTTTCCTGATATATCCACAGTATTACCGTCAGGAGCGGGGTATCTTCGTCTGATGTCCAAAACAACACAGGTAGGCAAAACTAGACGACAGCCTTTGCCAAGTCTCTCGCCTTGCAGGACCCACTCAAAGTGACGCTAGGATATTAGAGGATATTTTCTAAAATACAGTTAACTCAACGTTAGCAATGCATCATTCGAAAAAAACTGCTGGTTTTCTACTGATACAAAGCTTAATGCTAAATGCTGAAGTATCCCTTTAAGTGCACGTTCATGGCTCCCTCAACTAGACCCAGCCACCAATTACAGATTCACTGATTAACCGTGACAAAACCAGTACTTATTTTACTATGTTGGAGGCAGACATTCTCAAGAAAGAATAGGACAAAGTAAAAGACATATTAAAAAAGGAAAGGACTTTTCTGCCGTTTTAACAGGTGAGACAGCTTCTCAAAAACTCTTAATATCTTAAGAACTGTAAGGCCTACGGACATCACCAGTGGACCATTTTTATCGAAATGGATACACTGTAAAAAGAAAACCCTACTCAAATTTAAAAAAATGATGTTTCATTTTCACATCCAAAATATTCGACTTCACATAATCTAAATTGAGTCACCTAAGATGAGCTGATTCTTTTACATTGATGTAAACCATATTACTGTACTTGACAGAACCTTAATTCTTTGCCTTGATCCAACTAAATTTCTTCATGCACAACCATATTTTAGTTATTGAACCAAGCTAATATATCTTAATTGAACAACCCTAATTTATTTATATTGAACGAAATTAACAATTAAATTTGCATTTGCACCAGTTAATTCATTCACATATAATCAAACTATCTTTTTCACATTTCATTTTACCTCACTTCAAAAATAATTTGTATTTCATATACCAAACAAGACAGTTGGCCAACAGATTACATTAAATGCGTTTATTAATCTTGGCACAGAAATAAGAACAGTGACTTTATTTTCAAAAAAGAGATATTGTAGCCCCTGTTGTGAATAGACAAGCTTGGGACAAGTGTTGGAGCAGAACTAAGTTAACTTGCAGCTGGCTAGCAACTACATAATAAAAGATGGAAAGGTTTACAGCTGTCCCATGTCTCATACACCACATGACCCCAAACAAATTTAATGTCAGAAGGCACAAAATGGCAGAGTCTAATAAATTCAGAGCAAACCATTTGAAGAATTTTTCATACTCCAACAGTGGACTGGCACTGCAATTACATTCCCCTTAATTACTTCCCCACTCATGGTGCCAACCACAAGATTACATTAAAAAAACTGAGCAAAGAAACAACACAGACTAAAATCAAGAGACAAACAAAATACTGTAAACACGCAAAACAGAACAAAACAGCCAAAAACATGGTTACCCACACTACTGGTCCCATACTGGGTGGGGCCATCACAATATGCTTTTGCCCTCTGGCAACTGGAATTTCCCGTTTAAATGGGCAGTCCCTCACCCTCAATATTGTATCTGAACCTGTAATCTGCTGCAACGTTTTCAGCACAGATTTTTATGAAATGCAAGTCAGATAAAAAAATAGAATAGGAAATGAACCAGGACAAACACACACATGGCAATAGCCCTATACACAGACTCTATCCAATATGAACAACAGGTAAACAAAATTAAAATAAATAATATAGCATAGCATTAAATGACTACAGCACCCTTGGCTGGATAACATGAGCACAGCGTTCAATGTGCAGATACAATTCATCTACTTTTTCTTGGAGTATCTTAATGGCGGTTGGCAACCAAAGTTGAGGTGCATTATCGCCCCTAATACTCCAGAGTGCATGCACAATTCATTGGACTCAAACTAAAAATATTACCTGCAAGTCACAAAGAAGACAAAGTTGAGAAATCAAAAACATTGTTTTGGGTCCTGTGGACAGATAATTAGTTCAGTATAAATCAAACTAGATGTCTCTAAATGCAAAAAGAAAGGAGTTTTACTATCAATTCAATAACTTTATCTTGTTTTAAATGGCAGTTATTGATTCCAATGAATAAATGTTAATTTTTTTCAGTGTAGGGGAACGCTCTGAACCCACTTAATAATATATATAACCCACTTAATAATAATAATAATATATATATATATATATATATATATATATATATATATATAAATATATATATATATATATATATATATATATATTACAGCCGTCAAGCTGTCTGGCTCTGAATTTTTGCTCAGTCTAAATGCCTTTTCATTTTTCCGGTGAGGCTCAATCATTTTTTCTTTTGGTTGATTTGTCAAAAATCTGTGACTGTCACACTAATTTTGGAACATTTCCTAAATTCCGAAACCTATTCAGACGTTTTAAGGTATGAGTAAATAGAGTGAAATTAGGAAGTTGTTTGTGGAACTACAAAAATGTCAAAAAGTTCAGTTCAGCTAGTGTGCCACTCTAGCTTAATTGCCTAGCAACCTGTGGTGGAAATTTAGTAATGAGGATAATATTTGTTAGAATGTTATCAATCAATTTAATTGGATGAGAGAAAATTCCTTCGCCAGTTCAGGAGTTTTAATGTTGGCTTGTGGATAAACAAGGAGGTACAGTATTCACACGGTACAACTGCATGGACTGACCTAATTTCCCCAACCTATCACAAACTTATATAGGATTCAACAATCACAAGACTATCAGCCTTCCGAGACATCTTGCTTATTTCAGCAGTGTCCATAGATAGCTGATGTTCGTCATACGAACCTTGACATTACAACCAGATAGAATTCTTCCACAACAGTATCCCTCTTCTTATTATTTTCTGGTAATAACATAATCAAAATAAACAAACATTGCCCACGGTGTGTAGGCAGTGAAAAACAAATCAACACATATATCAATCAAGTCAGATAATTCACTTCAGTGTCAATGAAGTATTGGCAATCTCAAGCTAGTGAATGTCCATCATGAAATCAGCTCATGTACCACCTTTTCAATGAGTAAATACAGACATAACATAAATCATAACCAGTGGCGTAGCAAGGGCACCAGGGGGCCCCAAGCAGCAATGTCACTAGGGGGCCCTCTGTTGGCCGTTTTGTCATTAAGTTCTTCAGTTTTCAAAGCTTATACAGGCTGATTGGATGACAATGTATAAAACAAACAGAAGCTATTATTTTGGGCAATTTTTATTGATAATAATTATAATAAATAAATTATGTAAACTTTTTTTAAAACAGAACAGCAGCATTTTGTAAAACAGTAAAAACAAGTAAAAAAACAAACAAACAAGTAATAAATAAACAAATTTGGTTATAAATTCACACAGTGTCCATAGTTGGCACCCAACATCTAAAAGTTCACATCAATTTTGGGACAGCTGTACTGGAGGTAGCAGTGCTGGGGGCTGTTGTAATGGAAGTAGAGGCAGACCGAGCTAAAGAAAAATAAAAACAGAACAACATAATATCAGAAGACATCTTAGCTAAAATATTTCATCATAAAATTATTTAGAGCTCATCATTCATGTGTTTGTGTCTTCACGTTTGGACTATTGTAAAAAAAAAATTTTCCATGTCTGAACAAGAAGGAGCTCTCTTGATTGCAAATAGTGCAATTCATATATTTCTGTGTTGTAAAGCACTTTGTGTATTTTGTCTGTGAAAGGTGCTATACAGATAAAGATTACTTACTTACTTACTTACTTACTTACTATCAATGAGGTGATTTACTTACCAGATGCATCTTCAGGATTTGAAGGTGCTGAAAAAAGAAATCTTCTTGGTGATCCTGAGTAAAAAGGGAAAAAAAAAAAATTTGTTATGCAAAAGATGATGGGACACTTAAAAAAATAATTCCTGAAACGTCTCAACATCCGATTTCATACCCCTTTCCCTTAAAAATTGAGGCTGTTTTATGAGAACGAGATCCAACTGTATCAATCAGCGCAGGAGGCAACGACTGATATGATTTCTAGAGATTTTTCAGTTACGAAGATAACTACTAAATGAAAGCCTGGTGGAGCAGCTGGCACGGTCGACGTGTACTGTGGTAGGAGCGCATCATCGACGGGAGGATGAAGAAGCTCAAGAACAAGTTATCCGGGAAAGACTTCAGATCTATAGGAGACTTACACCACCTGCCACAGAACATTAGGGACAATTGTACAACAACTTGACACCACTTTGGGTAAATATTTCACACTTTTTTTTTCACCAGTAAATGACGAAAGGCATGTAAAAATACTTTTAATATAGATTTCAGGATGGATGCACCTTACTGCCATAGGGCCCCTCTTTCCTATGGGAAGGGAGGCAGTCCCTCACTGTTTGACACCTTTACCATCATAACACAGTGGTCATGTTGGAGAGACCCCTACCTTGGAGTCACTTTCTTTTAGTTAATTTAGTGTTTGATTCATTTTTGTTTTTCATTGTTCAGAGTTCTTCTTCACTCATGGAGTTGAATCATTTTTTCATGTTTGTGACATTTTATAATTTTGGTTTGTAATTAATGAATAACGGTTTGGTAAAATATATTTCATTTGATGTAAATGGGCTAACTAACCCAGTTAAACAAAGCAGAATTCTGACTAAAGTAAAAAAATTTCAGGTACAGGTAAGAGACCAATTTGAACAATAATGAACACGAAAAACTGAAGAGAATGGACTTTACAAATATGTTTTCTTCAACCTATAAATCTGGCAGCAGACGAGGGGTTGTGATCCTTATTTCAAACAAACTGAAATTTGAAAAGACATTTGAGTTCAAACATAAAGAAGGAAGATTTATATTAGTAAAAGAACATATAGATGGTTAACTAGTTACATTAATGAATGTTTATATCCCCCAGGGAGCGATTTTGCCTTTTTCCAAAAACATCATAAATGGTAACAGAAACAGAAGGTTTTCTGATATGTGATGAAGATCTAAGTATCCCTTTGCGGCCGCAACTTGAAAGCTCAAATAGAAAAGTTCCAGATTCAAATACTTTTCTTTAGAAGATCTGCGCTCTTTTGGAAGAGGCGGTTTAATTGACATTTGGAGGATTCTTTTTCCTAGCAGGCGAGATTACTCCCAATATTGAGCTCCACACTCTCTCTACACAAGAATTGACAACTGTACTTGAAAAGTTTGCAAAAGACAAAGATAGAATTCAGACATGTAACATGGGGACAATAGATGTGAGTGATCACACACCTGTGTATTTAACGGTGAATTTAGATTTATGCCCCAAGATGACTACATGGATGTTGAATTTGAGTATGCTTAAATATGTAAACTTTAAGGAACAAATAAAAAATGACAGACAAAATTTCCTTGAGATAAATGATAATGGAGAGGTCTCGCCTGCTATTCTATGGGATACACTAAAAACTGTAATTAGAGGGAAAATTATTGCAATAGCTTCATATATGAAAAAGATGAGTAATAAAAAAATGGAGGAACTACAAAATAAATTGAAAGGATTGGAAATTAAACACAATCTCCAACATTAAATGTTTTTGATTATATTAAAAAAACTAGAAATTAAATTCATTATTTAGACATCCAAGATATGTAAACAAGTTAATGTTTCTGAAACAAAAATAATATGAAAGTAAGTCAAAATCCATGAAAACATTAGTGTGGAAATTAAAACAGAAAGGAACTGAAAATACAGTAAAAAGAGACCCAAAAGAGATTAAAGACCCAAAAAACAAGACAGATGAAGAATAAATTGAAAGAAATTCACAAAACATTTGAAATACTTTTTAAATCATTATTTTCCAAAGTCCCAGGAGGAAGCAATAACAAAATTGATGGTCTACTAACTTCATTTGATCTGCCAAGTCTGACTGAAGAGCAGAATGCAAAGATGATTGGAGACATATCAAAAAATGAAAGTCAAAAAGGCCATTAGTCAATTGAAAGCCAACAAGTCTCCAGGTTCAGACGGATATACGGCTGAATGGTATAAAGAATTGAAGTGTGAGTTGATCCCTGTATTACTCCCTACCCTGAATTGGATTCTGAAAAACTTACAAACACCTCCAAGTTGGAAAGAGGCAATTGTCACAGCAATACCAAAACAGGACAGAGACAAAATAGAGTGTGGATTGTATAGACCAATATCAGTTCTGAACAAAGATTATAGATTATTCACTGCTATAATGGCCAGGCAGATGGAGGAATATTACCTGTACTGATACAAAACAATGAAACAAGCTTTATAAGAAACCAGCAGACACAAGACAATACGTATACGTAGAACTCTTCATATTATAGACTCTATACAGACTAATAAAACTGAAGCAGTACTTATAAACGTTGATGCTGAAAAAGCATCTGATTTGGTTAATTGGGATTTTCTCTATAGAAAATTATACAAGTTTGGTCTACATGATGCGGTTATTAATACTAATAAACCTCTATATACCAACCCAACTGCAAGAATAAGAATAAATGGTTCCTTGTCAAATAGCTTCATTTTGGAAAGAGGCACACGGCAGGGCTGCCCATTGTCTCCCATTCTCTTTGCACTGTATCTTGAACTGCTGGCCCAAATGGTGAGACAAAATCCGCGTATCAAGGGTATAACCGCGCGTGGGGTGGGGTGTGGGGGTGTGAGCACAAGCTATCTTGTGTCGTGATTCATATTTTTTAGGGCTACTTTATATAACAGTCTCGTATTGAATATGTTTATATAATCTTTAGTTAGTATTCAGAAAGTAAAAGTCTGTTTTAATTAGCTTGCATGATAGTAAAGAAATGTTTTGTCAAGTATTGTTTATGGGGGTAAGCTTTTAAGTCGTAAAACTCTAGGCTAAGTTTACTGCATGTTGTAAAAGTAGGATGCGGAGATAAGAAACAGAGTAGGGAGTAGACAGTCATAAACAGACCGGACGGTTACAGCGATAACTCAGGAAACCTTGAGAATAAACGTTTGGTGTAATAAAAATCTAGGGGGAGGAGAATAGACATGTGAATACGTTCTTTGTTCTTCTTTAATAAAAATGGTACACCCCTGTATACGACGGTTCAGTTCAGTTCAACTCAGTTCTGACTGTTCCCCACCTGCAGGTGTGTATGAGTGTGAAACAGAAATTCTTCTGTGTCTGTGCATTATTTTCTCTCTCTGTCTCTCAGCTCTGACTTTATTTTGGAAAACTTCCCGCCGGGGTTTAAATGTTGGCGCCCCTACACTCTCCGGAAGCGAGTGGCCGATCGCATGGTAACTAGGAGCCAACACATGGTGGAGGATGCGTGCTCCGTAATTCGGTCTTAAGTTGTTTCGGAGCTGGGAGAGATTGAGTGTGAGTAGTAAAGTGTGGCATAACTGGTTGATGCGTGTGTTTGTGGCATTGCAGTAATTTTGTGTTTTTTCCTTGGAGTTCAACAGAGAATCGGAGAGCGACTGGATTGATCCTTGCTAAATCAGCACCCGGGTGGTTTTGTATCAATCTGGAACAGCGCTAACACCAAATTAATAGGTATTGATTGATCTAACCGTTCTCCGTTTAATGTTGATGTGTTGTTTTTTTGGTTAAGGGCCGACCACGGTGCGGATCGGGCTCGAGGTTGGCCGTCCGGCCCAGACAGGACGCTGTCTTGGGAGCTCCTTGGCTGGCAAACGAATTTAGCGGCAGGCAGGGCCCGGGAGCCCTCTGACTGCTAACGGATTACTTTGGAGAGGCTGCGTTTCTTCCAAAACGCGCGACTGAGCACCGCGAACGTGGAAGTGTGTATTATGGTCCAGTTTTTGGTCGGTCCGGTTTGAGGTTAGTGTTTGATAAATATTGTATAATTACTGTACTTGTTTTGGTGTGATTGTGGGTGTGCTTGGACGGAGTGGAGGCTAGGGAAGAAAGCTACTAGGTAGCTTTTTGCACACCGGCCTCATATAAACTCCTCATTTAGGGGAACTAACTGACTGAATCTAAAACCATAATTCCTCTGCGAATTTTAAACGCCTAGTCGATGCCCTCGTTTTCTGTTTGTGCAGATTACGTAGAAGCTTGGCATTGTAGAGGAATAATGGGAAGTATCATTTTCGGTTGGTTACAGTACCACCATATTTAGCTTACAGCTAACATACAGTGTGTGTGAGTCTCGCCTGGAATAAAGGCGTTCAACCTTGTACACTTACGTAAACACGTCTAAAGCATTGTTTAACACATATATAGGACTATTGTTATGGATAACTGGTAGTAAACTCTTTAGAATATATATATAAAATAACTTTATTGTAACGAAGCGGCACCGTTTTGTTCAGATTGAGCTGGGGTGCTCATGCTTACAGCTACACTCTGTCACGTGGTAGGGCCAGGTTTGGTGGTAATAGAGGCCTGGGAAGAGGGCAGCCAGGTGCTGGCGGTTGTCGGAGGTGTGGCTCAAATGAGCACTGGATCAGGGAATGTCCACATCCACGAGAGGGCGCTATTCCTCCCGGTCAGCCACCTTCACATTTTGCTCCGAATCAGCATATGGTTCCTCCCTCCTATCAAGGAGGACAGGGGGGGCCTCAGTTTTGACAATGCCCACAGAGTACCTTGGTGAGCAGGACTAAGGGGGATCCAATGCTCACAATGGACATATATGGTCATTCATTGCCATTCTTGGTGGACACTGGTGCTACTTTCAGCACGCTGGACAGAGTTTTACCAGACGTCAATTTTTCTGGGAACACAGTGTCTGTGATGGGCATCTCTGGGGCTCCGATGATTCTCCCTGTCACTCAACCATTGCCTGTTGCGGTGGGAGGTCAAAGACTATCACATCCTTTTGTCATTGCTCAAACCACTCCTGTTAACTTGTTAGGCAGAGATCTGCTTATCAAACTGGGTGCTACTATCCTGTGTACCCCTGATGGACTTATGGTGACTTTTCCGAATGGACATACACATTGCTGTGACACCATGAGTGGTCAATTTTTGCTGAAAGATGACACTTCACAAGTGGCTGATATTTTCTGGGCCAGATTGACTACGATGTCTGCACGTGAATCTTCTGCGGCTGAATTTCTGAGATGCTGGATGCCGTGGCTGCTTGAACTCCAGCCTTTTGTTCCACCGCCTGACCCTTTCCATGTTACCTTCCTATATGAGAGGGGCGATCCTACTTTGTATCAGGAAAAATTTGAAACAGAACTTGAAGGACAAACTTGGTCTGTGGCTTCGGGTCCATGCTTTGTGGGGAAGGAGGGTGTTGCACTGTTTGCTGATCTGACTTCAGAGCAGCATAAATGGTATATGATGGAAGCTGAAGCGCTTCCTCACATATCGCTATTGTTGCATCCAAAACATCAAGCTAAAGATTTGGGGGGAATGGTTAAAAGGGGGGTTGCATTAAAGTATTGGGTTCCTACCCAGGTACCTTCGGTCTCTTTTTCTCCTTCTTCTCAGATGTACAAAATAGACACGCAGCTCTCAGACACTACTTTTTTGGAACATTTGCAGCTTTCTAGAAATCATGGCAGAGAAAAAACAGATCATCCTGATGCAGTGGAGGCATCAAAGGTCGTGCCTGACTCTTTGTGGTCAGATGGTCCCACTGATGTTGGTCTAGTGCATACAACACCCATCACATTTGAGATGAAACATTCTGATCCAATTTGGCGTCCGCAGTATCCACATAAACCTCAGGCTGAAGAAGGTATTGCAGACACTATTGCAGGGTTACTTGAAGTAGGAGTTTTAGAACCATCGGATTCTCCATATAACACCCCTATTCTTCCTGTAGAAAAACAAGGTACTGGTAAATACAGAATGGCACATGATTTGCGTGCTGTCAATGAGGCCCTCAAAAACCCTCCCATTGCTACGCCCAATCCGTATACGGCTTTGGCATCTCTTACACCTGATTTGAAATGGTTTACCTGCATAGATTTGGCTAATGCGTTTTTCTGTTTACCCCTCCATCCTTCTGTCAGAGATGTTTTTTCATTTACATTCAGAGGCAGGAAGCTACGTTATAGTAGGCTTCCGCAGGGTTTCGCTTTGAGTCCAGGTTTGTTTAATCAGGTATTGAAGCAGTCATTAAGCACTGTACAGCTCCCTCCAGGCTGTGTTCTGACCCAGTATGTGGACGATTTAATTTTGGCGGCCCCTACCGTTGAAACATGCATAGCAGCTACTCTAGCTGTGTTACAACATCTGGGGAGAGAGGGTTATAAAGTCTCCCGTGATAAGCTTCAGTTGGTCAGACAGGAGGTCCAGTTCCTGGGGCGGAAGGTGACAGCTCAAGGCGCTGGACTGACTGATACCCACAAGAATGCTATTTTGGCTCATTCTAAACCGCTCACTGTTAAATCAATGCTATCATTTCTGGGACTGACAAATTTTTCCAGACATTATGTGCCTCATTACACGAACCTAACCACACCACTCAGAGCGCTTGTAAATGCTCATGGTATGAAGAATCTGCATGCTAAATTAGTATGGGATATACCAGCTGAGGAGGCATTTATTAAGTTGAAACAGGCTCTAGCACAAGCAGCTGATTTGGCCACTCCTGACTATACATGTCCATTTTTTCTCAACACATCAGAGACAGATGGGATTGTTAATGGCATTTTGTTTCAGAAAAAGTGTGGTCAGAGACAGATTCTTATGTATCTTAGCATAAAGCTGCAAGCTATTGGAATGAGACAGCCGCCTTGCACGAGACACGCAGCCGGTATTGCTCATCTAGTGGAAAAAACATCACACATTGTCAGGGGTTATCCACTTCATATTTTGACATCTCATGGGGTCATGGCATTGGTTAATTCTGAGATGTTTACTCTTTCAACTTTGCGTCAACAGCGAATTAGCAGAGTTTTGGAAGCACGGAACATTGTTTTTACGCATGAAGGAATAAACATGGCTGACCAAATGACCATCTCTGGGGAGCAGCATGACTGTGTCAGACTGAATTCGGTTGCTCAAAAAATACGTCCTGATTTGCGATCTGACCCTTTGCCTTCAGGTGTTGTGCTTTATACAGATGGTTGCTGTTTTAGGGATTCGCAGGGCCAGTTGAGATCAGGTTTTGCAATAGTAGAGCAAAATGGGGATTCATTTCAGACTGTTGTTTCAGGGAAGCTTGACGGCAAGCAGAGCGCACAGCGTGCTGAAATAAGGGCTCTTATTGAAGCATGCAAGTGGGGCAGAGATAAAGATGTGACGATTTACACTGATTCGAATTATGGGTTTTCTGTCATTCATTATGAATTACCACAGTGGAAAAGAGTAGGTTTTGTTACCACTACGGGTAAGCCTATACAGCATCATGCAGACATTATGGAACTTTTGGATGTTGTCATGTTGCCAGCTAACCTTGCTGTTCTTAAATGTAAGGGTCACAGCAAGGCTGACACTGTTGATGCGCGTGGAAATGCTGCGGCAGATTTGGCTGCAAAAGAGGCAGCGGGTTACCTGTCACGTGTCCACACACAGCTGATTGTCCCGTCAGCACAGGAACTGTCAGACAGTTTTACTGAGGAATTGCAGTTGGCGCAGCAGGCTGCTGCGCCACAGGAGATGACTATGTGGAAGGATAGAGGTGCTGTTTTTGCTGATGGTTTTTGGCGTGGGCCTGATGGCCGTTTGGTTTTACCTGCCGCGTTAAAACCCACCCTTTTTCAGGAGGCTCATGGTGTGGCACATGTGTCATACACTCAGATGAAACGTAATCTTTGTTTTTGGTGGCATTCTTTCCTGCCACATATGATTAAGCGTTTTTTGAGTGAATGTGTGGTGTGTGGTCAATTTAATCCTAAGCCTACTATCAAGCCAGAAATGGGAGCCTTCCAGGACTTGTGCAGGCCTGGCGAGGAGATCGTGATCGATTATACAGATATAGGGACACCTGTTAGGGGTTTCCGATACCTGTTAGTGATTATTGATTCATTGACCTCGTGCTTTTCTGCTTTTCCTGCTAGACGAGAGACTTCTCAAACGGTGGTGAAATCTTTGATTAACCACTGGATTCCGTGCCATGGCTTTCCGACTAAGGTCAGGTCTGACAATGGCACACATTTTAAAAATAAACATCTCCGGCAGGTTGAGGAACAGATGGGAATAACCCACAAGTTCGGCACTGTTTCTCATCCGCAATCGCAAGGTGTTGTCGAGCGTTCTAATTCTACTTTAAAGTTGAAGCTGGCAAAGATTTCAGCTCAGACGGGGCTTAATTGGCTAGATGCTCTCCCTATTGCTCTGATGGCCATCAGATCATCTGTCTGTAGGACGAAAGGTCTTACTCCTTATAAGATGTTTACAGGCAGGATCTTCCCTGGTCCTTGGGCTGGCAGAGAACCACAGGTTTCGCCCCATCCTGATCCAGATCCTCGAGGTGATCATCAGCAGCTGAAGGGCCTGGTCTCCTCCGTCCTTCCGGCTCCCCGTGACGTGCAGGGACCTGCGGCGTCTGCTTCCGAGGCTGGACGAGTTTGGCTGAAGGTGTATAAGAGAAAGTGGCAGGAGCCCCGCTGGTCTGGCCCGTTCCAGGTTGCTGCTCGTACGACTCACGCTGTCCAGCTGCGTGGGAAAGGTTCTACTTGGTTTCACTGGTCCCAGTGTGCTCCGGCCCCTGACCCCCCCTCCTGTCCCTCACCTGCAGCAGCTCTCTGCTGACCTGGAGGAATATCTCTGCAGTGGGTGGTGTCGGTTCTGACTAGGCAGTATCGACTGCCGAAGCCAGGAGGCAGGGCTTGGCCCACCCAGAAGATTGGTTCCGGTTGCTGTGATCATTCAGTGTGATCTTTATGTGCCAAGATTGGGCGAGATAAGCAATTTGGGCTTGCTTTTCTCGAAGAGGGAGTATACAGAAGAGAAAGATCGCAAAACATCTAACACATTACACAGCAGGTTTTGACCACTTCACAATCGGTGAAGGAAGCCAGGAGGCGGGGCCTGTCTGTGTATTTGTGTTTTATTGGGGGAAATGTTCAGTTAATGAAGTAGCTGGTATTTCATTGAGGGCGATCTGAAAAAAAAATTGGAAGAAATAAAGAGCCCACACTACTGAATCGTCTCACCACTTGCAGCCGCTTGGTGACGGAGGAATAAACAAGAGTAAAGACTAAAAAATATAATAATAAAGACTGAACATTTATTAATCATTTTTCTGTTTTTTTACAGGTTGTTTAACCAATTTTTATTCTACAGGTGCAGATTGTTAGACACTGCCTAAGAGGGTGTCAAAGACTTTTTAAGTAGTAAATTTGTAGGATTTTGTCAGAATACTCAGTTTTTACGGTTTTATAAAAGTTTTTATTAATACGCTAAAACATTTTAAGGGGTGTTTAAATCATAATTAGGTTGACTTGATTACTAAATCTTTGTTTCAATTATCTTTTTTGATGATATGGTTTTCTGTCAATGTTTTTTAGGTTGTGACAATTGCTAGAGTTTGCCTTGTACTAAAAGAATATTGAATTGGTTTAAAACGATAAAAAATAAATTAATAAAATAAAAATAATTGCTTAAAGGTAAAGATAAAGAAAAACAGACACCCTTCCTTGGTTAAAATAAACATAGGATCACACCACTAACAGAAAGTATGCATCTTTGGGAAAATAAGAAGGTGCTGTGCACCACAGGTATTTGCATAATGTTATTGGTCAATATTATCTTTTACTGTTGTGGTGAATGGCCCTATAATAGTTCTACAAATCAAACACAGGTTGAAGTTCACTCAATTAGACCGAGAAGAAACTTAATGGCTAAATCAACTCCCTATTCACTGTGTGGCACTTCCGCCGCACATCGTGGATTTTCTCAATTTTGCATACCAAGAGGACGATCTGCAGTGATTACTATTCCCTTAAATACATTAGTTTATAAGGGAGAACAAGCAAGTAAATATAAAACCTACCCCTTGTGGTACATAACCAATGATCAAAAAGATACTAGTTGGTCCACTTTAATTGCTGATCCACGTGGATATGACTGGAGAAGGTACACTACTACAGCTTATGCAAAACATATGCGTCCTTTGGTTAAATTGGATAAGGTTGCAGATAAATTACTTCTTACTGTTAATTTAACTAAAAGTGATCTCCTCCCCTTAAAATATCTCGAGAATGGGCAAGGTTGTACTCTCTTTAGAATTTGGGTTTATAAAGGGGGAAAAGATGTTCAATTTCCTATTATGATCTGTCAGGATTCTTGTAATGCCTCCACCTCGGTAAGTCAAAATCAGGCCTCAGCAGCAAGAGGTAGTATAATTAAAGAAGAACCATCTGTGGACGATTACTTTGAAATGATGACAGGTGTGGTGGCTCCACTAATAATTGGTTGCTTATGGTAGAACAAGCAGGACAAGAAGCGAGGCGGGATTGTGTTGTGTGCATGGGAGCCAGACCTATTCTCAAGGTGGTCCCTGCACCTGTTGAGCTCAACACAACTTGTCTGGTTTCCCTGCTGTCTAGTGTAAATCCAGTAAAAGATTGTAGTAACTGGGAGAAATTATTCCCTATAGCTGATAACAGAGCTACCCCACCTTTCTTTGATAGTAATGTTGCTCCAAATAATTTTACTTGTTTCAAAAATGATAAGCCGGGAAATAAAGTAGTGGGTTCAGTCAACATTACATATTGCAATTCAATCCAAACTTCTATTAAATCTTTTCAGGCTCGTGCTGATATTTGGTGGTGGTGTGGAGGAAAGTTCCTCCGCTCCATTTTACCTAGTAATTGGACAGGATTGTGTGCACCCGTTACATTAATTATGCCGGTAGCAATATTTACGTATGATCCCACAGGAGATCAGACTTTTCTCACTTTGAATAATCATGTTAGAAAGAGGGAAATAGGCCATGAAGAGGATCCAACTTATATTGATGCCATTGGAGTTCCTAGAGGTGTTCCAGACGAATATAAATTGGTTAATCAGGTCTCAGCAGGTTGGGAATCAAGTATTTGCTGGTGGTGTACTTTGAACAAGAATGTGGACAGAATAAATTATATACACTATAATGTACAGAAATTAGCTAATAACACTAGAGATGGGTTTGAGGCTGTACATGAGCAACGTAAAGCCACCTCCTTAATGGCTTTTCAAAATAGAATAGCAGTTGACATGCTCTTAGCTGAAAAAGGTGGTGTCAGGTGTTCAATATTTGGTGATCAATGCTGTATGTTTATCCCTAATAATACTAATGCAGATGGAAAATTAACTAGGGCAGTAGAAGGACTGAGAATACTGTCAAATAGGCTAAAAGAACAATCAGGTGTAGATACCTCAATGTGGGACAATTTGTTAAATAATTTGTTTGGAAAATGGAAAACTCTGGCAATGTCAATAATGGTTTCATTAGCAGTATTTGTGTCGACTATGGTGTTATGTGGATGTTGTTGTATTCCATGTATACGTTCATTATTCATAAAATGCATTGACAAAGCTGTTGGTAATAATATGCAAGGTCAATATCTGTTAATCCCTCACTTGGAGCCTGAAGGAGAAGTACAGAGGAATGGTCAATCTATATAAAAAAAGATTGAAAGAGGGAATTGTCGTGATTCATATTTTTTAGGGCTACTTTATATAACAGTCTCGTATTGAATATGTTTATATAATCTTTAGTTAGTATTCAGAAAGTAAAAGTCTGTTTTAATTAGCTTGCATGATAGTAAAGAAATGTTTTGTCAAGTATTGTTTATGGGGGTAAGCTTTTAAGTCGTAAAAACTCTAGGCTAAGTTTATTGCATGTTGTAAAAGTGGGATGCGGAGATAAGAAACAGAGTAGAGAGTAGACAGTCATAAACAGACCGGACGGTTACAGCGATAACTCAGGAAACCTTGAGAATAAACGTTTGTTGTAATAAAAATCTAGGGGGAGGAGAATAGACATGTGACTATGTGCTTTGTTCTTCTTTAATAAAAATGGTACACCCCTGTATACGACGGTTCAGTTCAGTTCAACTCAGTTCTGACTGTTCCCCATCTGCAGATGTGTATGAGTGTGAAACAGAAATTCTGTGTCTGTGCATTATTTTCTCTCTCTGTCTCTCAGCTCTGACTTTATTTTGGAAAAATTCCCGCCGGGGTTTAAATGTTGGCGCCCCTACACTCTCCGGAAGCGAGTGCCGATCGCATGGTAACTAGGAGCCAACACTTGCTATGCGGATTATATTTTGGTTTGGGACAACCGACAGACTCCCTTTGTAGACTAATGCTGCTATTTGATGACTCTGCCATAGTTGGACTCATCACAGGTGATCACGACTCAGAGTACAGACAGAGGACTCTGGACTTTGTGGACTGGTGCCAGCAGAACCACCTGCTGATCAACACTGGAAAAACCAAGGAGTTGGTGGTGGACTTCCGGAGACACAGACCCAGCACACTGACACTGGTGAACATCCAGGGAGTGGACATTGAGATAGTGGACTCTTATAGGTACCTGGGTGTTCACCTAAACAACAAACTGGACTGGAGCCACAACACTGATGCTCTTTACAGGAAGGGTCAGAGTAGACTCTACCTGCTGAGGAGGCTGAGGTCATTTGGAGTCCAGGGAGAGCTGTTAAGGACCTTCTATGACTCTGTGGTGGCCTCCGTCTTTTTTTTTTTTACAGTACTGTATGTTGGAGCAGCAGTTTATCGACAGCAGAGAGGAAGAGGTTGGATAAACTCATCAGGAAGGCCAGCTCTGTTCTAGGATGCAGCCTGGATCCAGTGCAGGTGGTGGGAGACAGAAGGATTCTGGCTAAAATAACATCTCTGATGGACAGAGTCCCCAACCCCATGCATGGAAATGTTGCTGAACTGCAGAGCTCCTTCAGTGACAGACTGCTGCATCCTAGATGCACAAAGGAGCGTTTCCGCAGGTCCTTCCTCCCTGCAGCCGTCAGACTGTACAACCAAAACTGCTCCCAACAACAAATATAAATATTTTACACCTGCACTGTATCGTACATTTGCACTAAACAACCACACCGATATGATTTGCAAATTATTTTCAATCTGATGTACACATTCTTATTCTGTGTTGATGTACGTATTCTGTGTATTATTGTATTTTTTTGTATATATTTTTCTTTTCTATTACATATGTTGTATATTTGTTGTTTCTTTGGCTGTTGTTTATGACCAACTTTCCCCTGGTGGGACTATTAAAGGATTATTATATTTTATTATATTCTATTCTATTCTATATGGTCAGCTCTCTGGATACAAGATAAATATAAACAAAACTCAGGGCCCGGTTTTTCATAAGTGTTTAATCTGGATAAAATTGATCCAGATTTAGTAACCCTGTTTTTTTGCGATCCGTGATCATGTAATCCCTCTTACTTTTCAGCCAGTTTTTCAAAGCAACATTAATCCAGATAGAAACGTTTCAGGATCACCAAATCTGGATAACCAGTGCTCAGACAGGATTGGAAATCACAATGTAGAACTATAGATATGTAAAGAGCAACAAGTAGAATTGCCAGTGTGGGGTCAATATAAGTTTATTTTCATTGAAACGAAAACACACACATTTAAAATAAAAAGAAAAAAGAAAAACCCCACCCTATCCTCTTCCAGCAGTCTGCTCATGAGACCTGAAACCCACAAGCACTGTACATTGAGGATATTTATAACAAGTTTCAAATATAGATGTATTTAATTCAATACTTATTGTCTTGTGTAAATTAATGTTGCCATTCTTTGCATTTTTTTGTTATTCTGTAATCATTGCATGCATCACTAATAAATATTCTAAAAACAAAAATATTTTCGATTGTGATGAATATATATATCAATTACTGACAGAATATAATGTATTGTTTTTTTCTATTATGACAACTGTTTGGGGGATTATTTTATGAGGCCAAACTCTTTATGTGTATATTCCCTTTTGAAATGAAAACTGTATACTTTGGATGTTTACCACAGGAATGGAGAAATAAAGATAAATATTTAATAAGCATCCTGTTGGTGGCAAGCAAGAAATGCATAACTCAAAAATGGTTATCACAAGATATTCCCACACTATTAAAATGGAAGAGCTGACAGCAATTGTAAACCAAAAACAAGATAAGTATCTAGTATATGGGCAAAAATGGGTCACATATATAAAAATGAAAAAGCCTGCTTTGATTTTGAATGTCAGAATATAATCAAAATGTAATGGTCACTACCTGATGTTCAGTATCGGTCGTTTTTGTTTTTTTCCACTTTTCTCTTAGATGGGACAGTATTCTTTGAGAGTGAACAATAATAGTGTCCTCATGTTCGCAGATATATGTGAATTTTACCCATCTTTAAACTGTTAAAATATATGAATACAGAATTCAAAAATAAAAATCACTGTTTTGCGTGGTTCCTAGACCTATGCTGTCTGTACTGCACCGGTTTTGGTTAATGGTCAGCGCGAGACAGCCTTACTGGATAAGAGGGAATTTCAAACAGTGGTTTTGTCTTCCTTAGTACATAGAGAGAAGTGAACTGGGGAGAAACCTCACATAAGTTGCATTCATGAAGATGAGCATAGATATCCAATGGCTGACATAAATCTAACTGTGGGAGTAGGTAAACATTGACAGTTGCTCTTGCCTCAGAGTTACCATATGCTGTTATTTTAGGTAATGATGTCCCCATTATTGCAGATCTCATTCAGCAGGTATAATTCCATCCTCACATTTTAGAGCCAGCTCCCCAGACAAGTAATCACGCCCTACAGAAATTGAGTGATTCCCTATTACCAGAAGCTACAGAGTCCCAGGTTAAGCCACTAGTTGCAGGACATAACATGGTGACCACAGGGCCTAGTTTGCAAAGGAAACATTGTGGAGGCTACCATTTATTTGGGGAAGTATGGGAAACAGGAGTAGTTAAACCTACAACGTCTAGGGCTAAGAGACGAAGAGACAAGTTGAGAGGCACAGCGAGGGAACAAACTCATTAATTCTACACCAGTCAAACCTCATGATGTCAAATCTTCTGGCAAATATTGGTGAACTGCCGAGGTAGGATCCTAACTTAACATGTTGGTTTGCTAAAGTGACAAAGGTTGAAGGACACAAGCAGGGCAACAAGGAGTTTCTGGATGAGGCTATTTATGTAGTAAAAGGGGGGATTTTATATCAGTGCAAGGGAGATAGGGAGGCCTTAGCATTCAGTTTAGAGATAAAGTAATGGATCTAGGACACAAAGTTCCTTGGGCTAGACAAATGGGATTTCATAAAACCCTCTGTAAACTTGCCAGAAGGTCTGTGTGGCCAGAAATGTAGAGTAAGATACCGCAGTTCTCTAAGTCTTGTGTGAAATCTCAACTCAGCTCTGGAAAGAAAGCACCACATGCCCAGCTACAGCCTCTGCCAATTATTGGCACTCCTTTTGAGATAATAGGGATGGATGTAGTAGGTCCCCTAGAGAGAAGCTCAACAGGAAATAAGTACATCTTAGTTATATGTGATTATGCAACTCTGTAGCTAGCTCTGAACGCTACAAATTCCAAATTCACAGCCACTAACATCCGGTCTGCCCGGTCAACGAAGGACTCAGCTCACATCAACTGGGTAGACTGGGTCATTCAAAGGATCCAGCCGCTGAATTCGGACACAACCTACCGTCTCTTGTTATGAGGTGTTCAGGCTAAAAGATTCCCAGGAGAACCTGAACATCCTTTTAAAGGTTCCGGAAAAGACAATATTATGATTGAAAAGGAGGTGGAGTGAAGTTTTCTCTTCATCTACAGTTGTATATTTAACTCTAGAATTTAAAAACTGTTTTAATGGTAAACTGTTGTACATTGGATAATGTGAATAGTGAGTATTTGTAACCTGTAAAGTGGAGTGAAATCTGTCTTTATATATATTCTAAAGTTAAACTATTGTACACTGAAGAATGTGGAAAGTGATTATTGGTAGTCTGTAAAGCAAAGTGTAGTGTGCCCTTCATCTATATTTGTATATTTAACTCTAGAATTTGACTCTCTAGAAAAAACTTTCTTTTTATATATATTCTAAGGTTAAACTATTGCACATTAGATAATACGAATAGTAATTATTGGTAATCTGTAAATATTTATTATAACTTTTTTTGGTAGGTCTGTTATGTGGGGGCAGACTATAAAAAGCTGTCAGTCTAGCTTATTTGAGTGCTTCTGCTGAATATTCATGTGAGCTGCTACTATGACCACACCAGACCTGCCTGAATGGGGTTTTATTGTGTTTTTCCTGTCATCTATTCAATGTTGGCAATAAACACCTGATTGGTCTGCACCTCAGTCCTCCTGTTCATTACAGCTGCCAAAGGCCATTCTAACAATTTAACAATAAATGTTCCAATCAGGCAGGAGGGATCCCCCACACCAGCCTTTTGAGTTAAGAATATTTGATCAAATGTGTTCAGAGGCAGAGAAAAAATGCAGAGAGGTATTTATAAAATTTTTTGAGACGTGTTGGTTAACTCTGCAATATTTCATGGACATCGGGGGCAGTTCCCTTAGTTTGGCTGACCACACTGCAAAAAGTGGATTGTATGCAAGTAAAAAAAAGGCTTATTTTAAGAAGTCAATACTTATTTTTTTACCCTAAAAAGTAAAATTGTATAGTTAAATTTTGTTGAGGAAAAAATAATCTTATTTTAAGAAATAAAATCTAGCCATTTCTTGTTCAGATATATTTGCTAAAAACACTCTACTTTTTGTTGTAACAAGAAAGAATGAAAGAAATAATTTTTGAATTTTCTTCAGCTTTAGACAAATATTCTTTCTAATTTAAGAAAAAATAAGATCACAACTCTTGATTTAAGAACAACTTCTCAAAGATCGAATATTCCATTCACTATTTTTACACTCAAATTTGGACATCTTTGTCCTTTTCTCTAGGCTCTGTGGTTAAAAAGACACTTTATTTGCCAGTCAGCTAGTGTAAAACACATTGTTCATGGGAGGAGGAAGGAGGAGTTTTGTGTGTATCCGCCAGTCTCTTGGGCAGAGGGGAGGTACTCTGCACTGCAAAGCTTGCTTTTACTTTTTTTTTCGAGTTCATAGTGTACAGCTTAAGTCAACTTTGTGATGCATGTCATTCTTCTTTGTTCTTGTGTGCATGAAGTCAGCCAGAGCCAGTTTCACCAGGGTTCAAATGTCACTTCTCAGTCTTATTTCAAACATAGCTCCATCATTTTCAGTTCCAGCACCCCCTTTTTCTTTTCAAACCGGGGGCCATGAGACACGCCTAGAGGGAAAGACATCATGTAAATTCATCAGCACATAGTTAGCTTTTTCCTTATTTTCCAATTTGGTTTATCATCTGTATTGTCCTATCTTTTCCTATAGGGCTGAATAGTAATTATTTCTATCATTTTAACTTGAGTGTGTTTATTTGGGCCTGCTTTATCCTTGCATGCAGATTATTAAGAGTTTTCATAAATTCTGGAAGGTGGCCTTATTCCTTTCTTCTCTGCTTTTCCAGATTTGACCGACAGGTTTCATGTCACAAATGAAATAGGATCATCTAGGTTATCTTTTTCACTTATCTTTATTTCCCCATATATTTTCATCATGCTAAGCATTGAATAAATACCATCTTTCTGTACATGTGTTTTACTTACAGCTCATTTAATCAAATCCTGTTTTGCAAGATTTCAAATTTGTAATCTATCTTTAAATAATTTTCAATGCTGGAGTTCCTGTTCACACTTTTCAAGTTGTTTCTTAGAATTTCTAATTTTCTTATAATCAAAATGGATTAGGACTAGTTATTCTTTTTGGACTGCACGGCGGCGCAGTGGTTAGCACTGTTGCCTTGCAGCAAGAAGGTTGTGGGTTCGTATCCTGGCCCAGGGTCTTTCTGCATGGAGTATGCATGTTCTCCCCGTTCATGCGTGGGTTCCCTCCGGGTACTCCGGCTTCCTCCCACATTCCAAAAACATGACTGTCAGGTTAATTGATCACTGTAAATTGTCCTTAGGTGTGAGTGTGTGCATGGTTGTTTGTCCTGTTTGTCCTGCCCTGTGATGGACTGGCGACCTGTCCAGGGTGTACCCCGCCTCTCGCCTGTTGACAGCTGGAGATAGGCACCAGCACCCCCGTGACCCATTAAGGAATAAGCGGTTAAGAAAATGGATGGATGGAAGTTCTTGTTTAGTATACATTTCATTTTTTTTCCTTTTATACTTCCTAACATAAAGCTACATGTTAAAAACACACTAAGTAAAAGCATTAGAAGAGCATGCATCAACACGATTAGTTGTTTCTTTCTCCCCCCCTTTTTCTGTTTTCTGAAGATGAAGATATTTTGCAATCTCATAATATTACTCATTCTTCACTCATAAATATTAAAATAGATAATGTATATTTTTTCTTCTTTTTAAATTATCTTATTCCTTTTTCAAAATGAGCTCCTTTTTATTAATGTAAACCGTAAACAGTTTTTTCCTTTTTTTTCTTTTCCGGCTGGGAGTGTGCAAACCGGAGCACAGCTAAGTTTTACAACGGATCTTTTTCCCTATCACAAGAAGCCACAAAATCAACTCCGATCTTTTAACCTTTAATGCAACAGATAACACAACTCAGCGGTCACAATGTATTTTTTCCCATATTGGATAACTTTGTGGTAAGTAATCAGAGGCTACTTTCTTGTTAACTTTTTCCAGCTGTTTTGCATTTCTCGTCAGATAAGCTGTGTGTGTTTATCGTTCATGATTACTAGTCGTTTCCTATTACTTTAAGACTCGGAAACTGCTATTGTTTTCCCAAGTAATATCCGTACTGTTAAATAACCCCTCTCTGTGTTTGTTCCAGACACAAAAGGCAAGCTAAAGTATGGTGTGTGTGTGTGTTTGTGTGTGTACTTTGCCTGTCAGACAGTAATATAAGTCTTTGCGGTGCACGCGCAGCGCTGGTATTCTGTGTGTGAGCTAAGTTTGCGGAAGGTGCCTGTCCTCTGTCTCAGCTGTCAAAGCTCCTTCCTTTTATGGTGTTTAGAACTCTGCTTTATGCATCCACAGATCTGACTGTGCGACGGGCGTTTTGAACAGATGTACAAATTAAAAAGGAATAACTTTTGGGATAGCTCCAAGAGAAAGACGAGGAGAACAGAGCCAGTTTTCAAAGCGCTCAACATTCCTGAGGAGAAAAAGGAAAAACGGCCTGGATCAACACCTCATGAAGGAAAAACCACAGCTCATACCTTTTTTTTTTAAACTGCGCATTTCTATCAATAACCTTTGAGCTAGAACCCTTAGAGCAAGGAAATCAATCAGCACCACATTCAACCGAAAAACCAAAAGCATTCATTCAACATTATCAATTGGTCACATAAGTACTTTTTCCATAGTTAAAAAAGAGTCAGAAGTCAGTCGTTCGTGATCCTTTTATTTTGTTATCTCTAACCAGTTGTTTATATTTTATATTATATAAATTGATTTTATCAGAGTTTATTTGTGGCCACTTTTTCTATTTTAAGGATTTAGTATAGTGTCATTATTATTGCTATTAATGATTTTGATTAATGATTAATGGTTAAGGATTTAGTATACTGTCATTATTATTGCTATTACTAATTTTATTTAATTATTAATGTTAAATTCATCCTTTTTTATCATAGAGTGCACTCTGTTTTTATCTTTTTTGTAAAACCCCCTTGTTTGCTTTTGCCGATTACAAGCGCTTACTCTAGATTAAATGTAAAAAAGCCCCTTCATTTTAGTTTTTTAAGTCGAATCGAAACATCTGTAACTCATGCTGGTGTTTTTTAACTAGTCAGTAGTGTTAGAGTATGCTCATTTTTTCAGGTTTTCATGTTTGCATTTATATTTTATTTATACTGCAGTTTTTTTATCAGTGAGAGTCGACAAGCTAGAATACAACCACACCTTGAGAAGAATTATGCTCTTTACCATAAAATGGTAGTTTAGCAGGCCTACTTAATTCCTGTCAGGGTGTGGCTGGGCTCACATATCGAGTCTTTTTTCTGATCTCCGGGGCCAATATCTCTGCTCAATTTCCTCATAATAAGCAACAAGTAATCCAGCACAAGAGTGACTTAAGATTTAAAGCGTGCACTATTTTATTCTCAAGTACCCTTATTCTACCCTTTGCCAGTCAGTTAATGTTATCAATAAATTATTTTCTCTTCATTTTCTCTGTCTGTTTTTTCTATGTTTGTTGGTATATAGCAGTTGTGTTAGAAATTTTATGATGAGCATCTAATGTTATATTACAGTTTTTCTGTAGCCACATTTTTAAGGTCAGATTGAATTCAGATTTCAAACTTTGTATATTTGTCTCAAAGGATTATAGTGTACACTTTTTGAGTCCCCGTTTTTTTCTCTATTTTTCCGCTGATTTAATGCCATTTTAAACAGCTTGTGGGAAAAATAGCCCATATATATAATTAATTCCACTATGGCAATTCCAAAACCCTATTTCCCAGACCGGTCAACCCCACACACCTTCTAGCTGCTTTGGAGCTAGGTATCAACTCTTAACTATATATACATATATTCTATTGCGTGTGCTTCTGGGAAACTCTACCCAGGCAAACCTCTTACATACGTCTTCCGGAATAAACTGCTACAGGGAAAACTCTGACAGCTGCTTTGTGATCCAATGAGGAGTCCCAGGTATAATTTGGCGTACTGAATTTGGCTTGCACATAATATAAGATGCAAATCTATGTCTAATTAAACAGTTTCAGCGGCTGCTTTGCATGGCATACAAAAAGAATCCCAAAGCATACATTTCCAAACCCAAAGCTGTTAAAATAAATTCAGGCCCTTACCGACATCACTTACATCAAGCCCTCTCGTCCACACATTGAGGAGAAAAGAATGTTCTTACCTTAATAGGTATTTTTGTTCGGCCGGCCCTTTCTTCTTGGTGTGTGGGTGAGACAGCCGGTCGGAGCGTGTGTCAGCCTGGCTGGCTTCGCCAATAATGTTGGTTCTCAGAATATCATCAAGTATTAGGAAAAACACAGACACAGCCTTAGAGAATGGATATGCAGCCTTGGGCCAGGTTTGAATCAAATGTCAAAAAATTATGACAAAAGACCATACCTTAACACAGCATCAAACGATCGTACCAGGGACTCTCTCTCAAAATGGGGTGTACAGATTCTTAAATACCTCTTCTGCGCACATGGAAGCATGCACATCTTGCATACACACAAGTGCGGTGCCTAAGTGATGGATTCCAACTGTGCTTTCCTAGACTGGAGCCAGGTCATGTTGACCCCTATCAGATTTTGACTAATGCTTTCTTGGAAATCCTCAGTAAGTCGATGTTCTGCCAGATCTTCGCACAAACAATCCGTTGGCCGTATCAAACATTCTTTGCTAATGGGGGGGATCTTGCAATGTGGAATCTAGTTATATAAACATCCATCCTAACAGTATAATATATGAATCTACCTTCTACACTAGTATTCCACTGTGTGAAAATTATTCCTTTCGACACACTTCCTTAACAAAATATAAAACAGAGGAAGCAGTGAAGCTTTGTTTGAGAAGAGTCTTTAATGATTCTGAGTTTTGAAAAATTATTGTTAAATTTTATGCATATTTTTATGCATTAAACCCTGCAGAGGGTGCATTTTCTGGAGCCATATTGTTGACCTATAAATAGAAGAACATGGAAAACACTTTTTGCATTTTATTTTTTATGTTTTTCTGTTAAGGTAACACTTTATGCTGTAATCCAAAAGTGTGTTTTAGGGCACCAATGTAAAGCAACTTTTAAAGCATGGATGTTTGGAAAAATAAATAGGTAGACATAAAATGTAATAATTGCCCCTGTTTTTGATATTGTACTACTGGCAATATAAACTGACAAAAGCGCCAATTCTGTCTGATAAAAATATAAGTTTTTTTGTTGCTGTCTGTCCAAAAAGACAGCAATCATGCCTCTACTCAAAATGATTCAAAAACAGTTTTAACTTCAATGTCTTTTTAAAAACCTTTTGGTCAAATTTTGTAGGACTTTTTAAAACACAAGTTAATACATATTTTTTATGTAACCTTTCAGATGAAATCCCGGGGTTGTTTATGATTCAAAATAAACAATGACAAAATTCTTAGAAACCAATCAATACGTCATTATATGTGTATTATTTAATATTGTGTTTAAAACTAAATTATCTCTAGAAATCTTAGGACATTGTAGGTCCGGCATTCCAGTTAAACTTTCGGAAAGTCTGAAATCTTGAAGTTGGCTTGCGTCAATTCACTGAGAGACGCCCCCATTAGGTCGAACATTTTGAGCTCCAACTCGGATCTCTGATAGTAAACCGTGTAGAGTGGGCAGCTCAGAAACAAAGATGACTGTGCCCAAAGTTGATATGTATTTTCTTTTCATTTGTACTATGCTGGTAATTTTAGTGTCATTTTTAAATGCTCTTACACACTTGACTAAATTTCCGTTTTAATCCAGTCACCAATTTTTCCGTTGCATGGCCTTGCTGTGCGTGCAGTTCAATGTACAGCTTTGTTTTTCATGCTGGTCTGCTGAAGATGCTATGTTGCTAACAACAATAACAATGACTAACCTGCCCCTCGACGGCTGCTGCCCTCAAAGCATCCATGTTCTTTCCAACTCGGAGTGAGACAAACTGGAACGCTTTAAGTGGGGAATTACGGCACATTCTCGTGTACAGCAACTTGGATGCCTGAGTATCTGAGACAAATGGAATGCAATATTAGCCCTTATTTATTTTTTTGATACATTTAGCTTTTTACATTTTTAAACATTTGACAGTGATACCTAGAATAGTAACTTCTAAATCTGTTCTGCTTGCAAAATAAAAATTTAAAAAACAGGAAAGACAAAAATACAAGAAAGACCAAAATCACAATCACAATGAAAAAGCTTAGGAAACAAATTTCACAAAACTGCCAAAAGGAGCCGAGGATCCAAAAATGACGACCCTCTTCCAGTGGTGTGAGATGCAGGAAGCCATAAAACCGTCTCTGGTATATGACTCACCTTACCTGGGTACACATTTGGCCTTCTGCTCACCCAACATAGGGCCTCGGAGGCTGTCCGTCCCTCAACTCCACCATCCTCCAGCCACTGTCATCACTGTGCTAGGGTCACTCCTTCCCCTCTTCAAGATGGCCTTAAGCATCTCCCTTGATCACCAGAAAGCAGACAATCCCGGAATGACTCGCGGTCCCACGGGTGGCCTCCAGAACTTTGTTGGGTTCCTACAACCACATTGTCAGCTGCCCAAGTTCCTCTTTTAGAAGTTGTTTTTCCGCTGTAAACACTCTAAATAATGATGTGAAATTTGTCCCCGTCGTTGTTTGTCTGTGATTATTCCCACGTGTTTTGAATTTACCCTAATAAATCCCTGTGTATATATAATTCCCTGTGCCTTCCTGTCTCTGCTGGTTCGTCGTGTCTAACCACATCACCTTCTTGTTATCTACCCTTGTGGGTTTATTACGTCTTCCACGTCTTGTTCCCCATCCTGTGTTGGATTTTAGATTTATTAATAAAGCTGGGATAGGAAAAGATAGGATGAAATGCGGTAACTCGAATGCGATGAAAATATGGGCTTCAATTAATTTCAAATGAGGTTTCAAATTCAACTCAACACATAGTCCAATCAGATTAAAGGGTTCAATGTACAGACTGGGTCTCTTTAGGGTTTGGGCATGAACCCAAAAACCTTTTTTAATGCTGATTTTCCACCATCTTGATTGATTTCCTCTTACATAAGAAGTTAAAGAAGCCTGTCTCATTAACTAAAAAATGTATTAAGTTTGTCGAGTTGTTTGTTTGTTGGTCTCAGGGAAACCAGAGTCCAGATCAGGGAACCCAGAGTCCAGGTCAAGGAACAGGGACTGCCACCCACCCATCACCCTATAGAGATAGTTTCCCGTCCACTACCCAAAACTAATGAATTAAAAGTTAATGCTACTAGAGCAAAGTATAAAAATCTCATAAAGATAAATAAAACTCGGACTGAACATAAAAACAAATCAATTAAATGTGGTTTACTAAACATAAGATCTCTCCCCTCAAAAACACTCTTGTAAATGACTTAATTTGTGAAAATAATATTGTTTTGTTTTGTCTTGCAGAGACATGTTTGCAGGAAGAGGACCATGTCACAATAAATGAGTCAACTCCCCCTAGCTACTTAAACTTTAGTGTCCCTTGAAGTACTGGTCGAGGAGGTGGAGTAGCAACTATCTTTCACTCCGATTTGCTAATTAATCTCCAAAAAAATAATAGTTACAGTTCCTTTGAGCATCTAGTTTTTAGCCTTCCTCATTCACATAACAAAGCAGTAAATATCATATTTGTGACAGAAATTTTCGTAAGTCATCACACTCCCATCTGCGTCAGTCAAATTAATTAAGGACCAAATACCTTTATCCATCCTATCCTTTTTATACAACGACTTGTTTTTAACTGTAATGTATCTGTTATTCCAAATCGGCGTGTTGTGCGGGGTGAAATTATGGTTGTACAAAAGTTTCCAATATAGTAGGACTTGCTGATGAAACATGGATAATTTGATCGGAAGTTTCTGGATGTTGAAATTGCATTTTAACAAAAAGTCAATACCACCAAACTTCTTGAAGATTTCTCTGGGGATATGATACCAAAAGCTCCTATTGTTAAGGAAGGATTTTAACCAGTTGGAGTTTACATGATTCCTTTTTAATATGGAAAAATAGTTTATTGCTATATAAAAAGAGCCTTCACACAGCTAGAACATCATTTTATTCATCTTTAATCGAGGAGAATAAAAATAATCCTAGGTTTCTTTTTAATACAGTTGCCAAACTCACACAGGATCATAGCTCTATCGAGCCAACCATTCCCCAAGCTCTAAGTAGTGACGACTTCATGCAATTCTTTATAAATAAAATAGACTCCATAAAGAATAAGATAATTGGGAACCTTCCCAATATGCTTGCTTCCTCCTTAGTTAATGAGGCATCCTCAAAAATGGTTGAACCTAATATATGCTTAAACTGCTTTAATGCAGCCGAACTTTGTGATGTACTAAAATTATTAGCTTCATCTAAACCTTCAACTTGCGTTTTAGACCCAATCCCAACTAAACTCTTAAAAGAAGTTTTCCCTCTGATCGCTGCTCCAATTTTAAATATAATGAATCTATCCTTAGTCAATGGATATGTACCACAGGAGTTTAAGATTGCTGTAATTAAACCTCTACTTAAGAAACCCTCTCTTGATCAAAACGACTTAATTAACTATAGACCGATATCTAATCTTCCCTTCTTATCTAAAATTCTTGAGAAAATAGTTGCACACCAGATATGTGAGCATTTAAACAATAATGAGCTGTTTGAGACGTTTCAGTCAGGCTTTAGAGCTCATCACAGCACTGAAACAGCTCTGGTGAAGGTTACTAATGATATTCTCATAGCCTCAGACAATGGACTGGTGACCATTCTGGTCCTGTTAGATCTCAGTGCTGCCTTTGACACTGTTGATCACAATATTCTCATAGAAAGGCTTCAACGTGTCGGTATAATAGGAACAGCCCTAGGCTGGTTTAAATCTTATTTGTCTAACAGATTTCAGTTTGTTCAAGTAAATGATAAACCCTCCTCAACCTCAAAAGTTACTTGCGGAGTACCACAGGGTTCAGTCCTTGGGCCGATTCTTTTTACTATATATATGCTTCCTATTGGTAAAATAATTAGGCAGCATGGGATAAATTTCCATAGTTACGCAGATGATACACAGCTATATCTATCCATAAATCCTGATGAATCCAATCAGTTAGGTAGACTACAGGCATGTCTGGAAGACATAAAAACTTGGATGACTCTAAACTTCTTGCTTCTAAATTCTGATAAAACAGAAGTTGTCGTCTTTGGACCAGAAGCTCTGAAAAAGAAACTACTTAGTCAGCCCCTTCACCTGGACGGCATTAAATTAGCCTCCAGTAATAAAGCAAAAAACCTCGGTGTCATTTTTGACCAAGATATGTCATTTAGAACTCACATTAAAGAAGTCTGTAGGATTTCCTTTTTTCACCTTAGGAATATTACAAAAATTAGAACCATCCTGTCCAGGAGTGATGCTGAAAAACTAGTCCATGCCTTTGTTACTTCAAGGCTGGATTACTGTAACTGTCTATTATCAGGTAGTCCACAGAATACAATTAAAAGTCTTCAGTTAGTTCAAAATGCTGCTGCTAGGATTCTGATGAATATTAAAAGAAGAGATCACATTTCCCCTGTTTTAGCTTCTCTTCACTGGCTCCCAGTAAAATCTAGAATAGAATTCAAGATCCTCCTTCTGACATATAAAGCCCTTAATAATCTAGCTCCATCATACATAAGAGACCTGATTGTTCCATATGTTCCTAACAGAGCCCTTCGCTCTCAGACTGCAGGTTTACTGGTAGTTCCTAGGATTTCTAAAAGTAGAATGGGTGGCAGATCTTTCAGCTATCAGGCTCCCCTCCTATGGAACCGGCTCCCAGGGTTGGTTCGTGAAGCAGACAATTTGTATATCTTTAAAACTAGGTGTAAAACTTTCCTCTTTGACAAATTTTACAGTTAGAGATATGTTAATAGGCATTTAGAGACAGGTTAGACAGGTAGATAGGAAGAGACAGGTTAATGTTAGTAGTCAGGCAGAGTGTCAAAAGTTAGGAAGAGATAGGAAGAGGTAGAGTAGCTAGGTAGAGATAGATTAATGTAAGCCAGGTAAAGATCCGGAGCCGGTCGCGGCTTACCGCCGCGGAAGAAATGCGCCCCACGGGGGCCAGCCAGCGCCGGAGAGAGGTCCCTCAAGGGGATCCTCCCGCACAGTGCGGCCGCCCATTACCTGCCGGGTTGAATCCCCCGGGCAGACTGTGCGGACCCCACCCGTTTATCTCTTAAACGTTTCTCGCCCTCTTCAACTCTGTCCTCTCAGTTCTGTCTATTTTTCCTTAAGATAGTTGTCGACTATCGGTCTCGTGCCGGTATTTAGCCTTAGATGGAGTTTACCACCCACTTTGGGCTGCATTCTCAAACAACCCGACTCCGAGAAGACCCCGGCATGACGGGGGCCGTTACCGGCCCTACACCGTCCACGGGCTGAGCCTCGATCAGGAGGACTCAGAATGTTGGTAGCCAAGCCAAAATTCTCCACGTCCTGCAACAAACTTCTGCATCAGTTCTATTGCTCTTTCTGTGTCTCTGTTATGTATTCTCCAAGCCACAGACGGTCGCGGCAGATAACCGCTTGTGCTGAGCCTGGTTCTGCCGGAGGTTTCTTCCTGTTAAAAGGGAGTTTTTCCTTCCCACTGTCGCTGAATGCTTGCTCAGTATGAGGGATTGCTGAGAATTCCACGACGCAATCTTCTGTGGTTCTGTAATTTCTACACTAAACATTGTATTGTAATAACTCTTTTTGTAAAGTGCCTTGAGATGACATCTGTTGTGAAATGGCGCTATATAAATAAACTGAATTGAATTGAATTGAACCAGTTAATTTTCAGAGTTCCATTAATAAAATCAAAATCGATAGCCTGTAGGCCCCCTTCTTTGTATTCCTTAGTCATTTCTGTTCTTTTAATATAATGCATTTTTTTTCTCCAGATATAATCAAAGTTAATTTGATTTACCTTCTTAATGGCTCTGTTAGGAATGGCTAACGAATACGCAGGATAGATGCATCTTGATATGCTTTCCATTTTAGTGAGAAAAACACGTCCAACTAAGCTGATATCTCTCAATAGCCAGGAATTAAGTTTAGTTTGACATTCAGCTATTATTCTCCACACATTCAAATGTTCAATTTCACTTGGATCTTTGGATATATGTATTCCTAAGTATTTGACAGCCGATCTTATAGGGATGGTGTATGCTTCTGTTAGATCACTTTGATGAATTGGCATTAACTCACATTTCTTTAAGTTAAGCTTAAGCCCAGAGGCCTTTGAGTATATATTAATAGCTTCTAATATCTTAGGGGTCTCTGATAGGTGTTTCATAAAGATGGTCGTGTCGTCTGCAAGCTGGCTAATAACAACAGGTAGCCCCATAACATTTAATGGAGCAATGTTGGCATTTTTAATGAAAATAGAGAGCATTTCTGTGGCAATTATAAATAGAAAAGGGGAGATAGGACAACCTTGTTTGACTCCCCTTTTGATGGCAAATCTAGGCGAAGTACCACTTGCTAATGAAATGGAGCTATTTGCATTATCATAAAGAGACTCTATGATGGCACAAAATTTGTTTCTAAAGCCTAAAAGTTTTAAACACTGAAAAATAAATGGGTGTTCGATAGAATCGAAGGCTTTATAAAAATCAAGAAACCAAATAAATCCATCATCATCAATTAAATAAACATATTCTAGAAGATCGAACACTAAACGGATGTTATTGTGAATTGATTTACCTTTCATAAAGCCGGATTGGGAATCACTTATAATTGTGTCTAAATTGCTTTTTAATCTGTTGGCATAAACAAGGGTTACAATTTTATAATCAGTGTTCATTAATGTGATGGGTCTGAGGTTATCCAAGATTTTTGTGTCTTTACCGGGTTTGGGGATTAAAGTAATAATGCCTTGTTTCATAGTGGAAGGAAAAGACAAATGATCAGTTGCTTCTTTTAACATAAGAATAAACAGTTTTTTAACAGATCCCAAAAGTGTCGATAGAAATTAGAGGTAAGGCCATCACAACCAGGAGATTTATTTAAAGATAGGTTTCCTACCGCTCTGTCTAGTTCAGGCATAGTGATATCAGCTTCACATAACTCTGCGAAACCATCATCTATACACGGGATAAAATCATTTATATGGTTGAAGAAAGAGTCTGAATCAGAAGGCAGATGAGTATAGTTTACTGTAAAACGAAGTCACTTCCTTTGTAATCAAGGTTGAGTCCGTACATAGTTGGTTTTGAATTAATAAAGTTTAATTGAATTTCTTTCTTGCCTTCTTTTTTCTAATCGGCAAAAATAAGCTGTACTTTTTTCTCCATCTTCGATCCATCTAGCTCTGGATCTTATGTAGGCCCCTTCTGCTTTTTTTAGATAAATCGCATCAAGTTTGGTTTGAAGAACTAGTAATTCCTGTTTATCATTGTCATTTGGTGATGCCTTATTACAATGACTGTTTATTTCTTTAATTAAATTAAGTTCTATTAGTTTATTTTTGTGAAGTGATTTTCCAAAGTGAATGGAGAATTCTCGAATTTTGAATTTTAGAAACTCCCACTTTGAAACGAAAGACTTTATAGTGTCATCAGCCATCACTTCAGCAACTAAAGATTTAATACCATCACAATATTCCTGACAATTTAATAAAGACGAATTGAATTTCCAGTAGCCTTTATTTACTTCTTTAAAGTCCAACTTAATAACAGAGTGATCAGACAGAGGAGCAGCTGACATACAGCAGTCTGAAACAGAAGACACAATTGAAGCAGAAATTAACCAGAAGTCAATTCTGGATTTGAGGGTGTTATTTGGTTTGAACCAGGAGTATTGCTTAACATTAGGGTATGCAAGGCGCCAAGTATCTACTAAATTATGAGATAAGGCAGGATTATGAGAGCTATGTTGGTGCTTAGAAGGGTATCTATCCAGATGTTCATCATAAATCATATTGAAGTCTCCCCCAACAATTATGCTTGCATGTGGGTAGATGAGTTTTAAATCTGTAATATTATTAGAAAGCTCTGTAAGTAATAATTTATTTTGAGCTGGGTTGTTAAAGCCATAGTAATTAGCAAGAATACAATAATGGTCATCAATATTCAAAACACATATAAGCCAGTGACCCTTGTTGCTAGATTTAGAGAACACTAATTTTCCAGGAGAGTTACAAAATAGAATGGCCAATCCAGCTGATTTCGTGGAGCCATGGTCAAAAATTATTTTATCCCCCCATTGATTAATCCAGAATTTTTCATCTTTCTGTTGTGAATGTGTTTCTTGTAAAAAAACAAAGTTTGCTTTCTCGCCCTTACAAAACAAAAAAATAGATTTCCTCTTTGTAATATCTCTTAAGCCCCTAGCATTCAAAGAAGCAAAAGCTACATTAACATTCATTTTAAATGACAACTAGCAACCGCTAGAAAACAGTAAGAAGTCCAACTGACCAAAGAAGTCAACAACGAAAGAACAAAAAGCCCGCAAGGATCCGAGTGGGTAATGTCCATTCAATATCAAAGATATAGCTTAACTTAACCATCCAACCTTTTAAATCAGAGGGAAAATTAAGATCCCGTTTAGTGCTTATGAATTTTAGGTTTGAACTTTCGGTATACCTCAGTTGTTTTAACTAAGCGATTCTGTGACCATCAATGTAGCCGTCTCCTCCTCTATAGTAAGCCAGTTTTCCAGCCGCCTGTGTTTCTTGTATTTTCGGCCACAGCGCCACACGAGCCTCCCTGTCAGCCTTGCAGAGGTCTTCGATGAATCCGATCCCCAATTCCTTGCAGACTGTGGAATCCTTGGTCATCTTCCACAGCGCGTCTCGGTGTAATCTCTGTGTAAACTGGACGATGACCTGCCTGGTTCGGTTCTCCTCTCGTCTCCCCAGTCGATGAGCAGAATCCACAATGTGGTTGATGTTTGGAGCCCATGCAGGGGAGATTTTTATCAGCAAGTTAGCAACAATTTCACGTGTGTTTTCTCCCTCACTTTCCTTTATCCCTCGGATTCTGAGGTTCCATCGGCGCTTGTACCGTTGTAACTCCAGAACTCTTTCCATTAACGCAGCATTGTCTTTTTAAATCCCTGACACTTCCCGCTCCATGGTTTGTAGCTGTGTTTTACAGTCTTTTATCTCCGCGGCGTTAAACTCGACCGCTTTAGCCATGCTAGCTAGCATAGCTGAGTTCTGTTTTATTTGGGTGCCGAGGCCATCCACTTTATCGGTGAGATTTTTAATTGCGTCTAGGATGGCTTTCGTACCTTCATCTATAGTCGAATCCTTCATTTTGGTGGTAGGTTGGTTCTTTGCCGGAGAGAATGGATCTTTTCTTTTAAGGCTCTCAGTCGAAGTTTCCATCTTTGCTGCATAGTTGTGGTGGGTAGCAGCCGTGTCTCGGTGGGTTGGAGACGGTTTCATAGCTTAATGCTTTCTCAACAATGAACTTTAAGAAATTATAAGGCTTGAAAGGTCTGGTAAAGACAATTGGACGGTCAAGTTGTTGAAAAATTGGGACAAGTAGACAGCGCTCAGAAGTTGTGATGCACCTGGTCTGCCATCTCGCCTCACTCAAAGTTTTATAGGTTATGACCTCTTGGATCAGTATGTCCTGCTGCTTGTTCATGAAGCATCAGTGCGTTTAATCCATCATAACTCACTGAATACTGAACTGATTTTATTGTGCTTTTGTTTCTGAAACCATGATGCATGAAACTATGATACAAAAGACATACCTTGGTGTAAAATAATATTTACAGTGGGATTAAAAGTAGGAAACTATCCAGATTTACTCATGAGATGTATGCAAAACAGTAATTAACATATAAAAATGATGAAATATGTGGAGAAGCAGATCACATTCTTTTAATGCTAAATATATACACACACATACATATATATATATATAAATATATATGTGTGTGTGTGTGTGTGTGTATATCTTTTAAATATAAAAACATACATATTTGTAACTTTTTTTTTCTTTTTTTTTATAAACGTGTCCTGTCTAGCAGTATGCTACTCAGAATTGGTGTCTGAGTACCAAGTACAAGCCCAACAGTTTTACTTTCCCCAGCAGAGTATTACAGCTTCGCTGTAGTACGCCACTTGATGTATATGTATGAAAAATCTTTATTAGTGATTACTGTGGGTTCAATTTCCTGACGTCATGGACACTAAACCGAGACGAAGGGAGAAAGGAAGAAGGTGAAGAAAAGAAACCGGACCAGCAGAGGCGCGAACCGACGACACAAGACAGGGAGGCAAATAAAGAACACAAGAAAACATCCCAGTCCTCCACCTCTGCCGGACGGCAGAGAAACAGTAATTCAAAACAAAAAAAACAAACTGTACAGAACCAAACCAATAGTTCGGATCTAGTAGAATAAACTAAGAATTACACATTCACTACACACAAGCATGGATTAATGAACATAATACAAATGTTTCTGGTAAGCTCCTGTGAACAACTAACTAATGATGATGACCTCAGCTTAAGATATGTCCATCCACACCAATGTCCCCACACCTATGTGTGTGTGCGAGCATGCAGGAATGCAGTGAATAAGGTTTCCCCATGCAAGTGATTGATAGCTGGTGTAAGGAACCGTCAATCCGTCCTACAGGAATCGACACAGACATGGAGGAGGCAAGATATGTATGCATCCAGGGTCCCACAGAGGCCACAGGCGGATCAGCGCAGGGCCGATCACCCACCAAGAGAAGAACAGATGGAAGCCCCAGGGGAACACCCACCAGCCGCAATGCTTGGGCCCGAGAGATCGCAGTGACGAGCCCACGGGCTCCGCCGGAAACCGGCTACGCCAGGGCGGGCCCGGATCAGGACCCGGAGGCCACGGGGACCAGGGGAACCCTGCCCCCAAGCGGGGCCCCAACGGGGACCAGCCGACAATGGCCCGCCGCCGCAGGCAAGGGGGATCCGCAGCCAACTGACGGACAACACACGCCGCCGCCACCCCGGACCAATACCCATTCGCAACAACCCGGCCCGCCCCCACACACCCACACGCCAGGGAGCCACAGCAAGAGCCACAGCGGATGTACGCCTTTCCCAGGCCGCGCCCAGCCGGCACCTGGACATCCAGATCTTCCAGCTCCTGGGTCCAGATCCCACCCCACGCAGGGCGCCAAGATCAGGGGCCCAGCCAATGCCGGACAGCCCCCCCCAGATGAACCGACCAGCCAGCAGAAGTCCTGGAACCGGCAGGAGGCCTGGGCGCCAGGCATGGTCCCCACCGATCCACCGGACGGCACCAACCTACTCTACAACCCCGGCACCCCCATAAGAGGTGCCCCAGTCAATCCAAGGAGGACGTCGGCCCGAAACAGCGGCCGCCCGACACACCGGACCACCCAGGACCCGCCAGACATGCACCAGGACCGAGCCGGGCCGCAACCGGGACCCCCGGCCCCAGGCATCGAGAGCCATCATCAACCAGCGGGCAGGAGCATCCATGACCGACGGGGAGTAACTGAGGGGAAGAAGACGCATCAGGCCAGAGGGAAGCCAAACAACCAACCTGACAGGTAGACATACACTACCGTTCAAAAGTTTGGGGTCACATTGAAATGTCCTTATTTTTGAAGGAAAAGCACTGTACTTTTCAATGAAGATAACTTTAAACTAGTCTTAACTTTAAAGAAACACACGCTATACATTGCTAATGTGGTAAATGACTATTCTAGCTGCAAATGTCTGGTTTTTGGTGCAATATCTACATAGGTGTATAGAGGCCCATTTCCAGCAACTATCACTCCAGTGTTCTAATGGTACAATGTGTTTGCTCATTGGCTCAGAAGGCTAATTGATGATTAGAAAACCCTTGTGCAATCATGTTCACACATCTGAAAACAGTTTAGCTCGGTACAGAAGCTACAAAACTGACCTTCCTTTGAGCAGATTGAGTTTCTGGAGCATCACATTTGTGGGGTCAATTAAACGCTCAAAATGGCCAGAAAAAGAGAACTTTCATCTGAAACTCGACAGTCTATTCTTGTTCTTAGAAATGAAGGCTATTCCATGCGAGAAATTGCTAAGAAATTGAAGATTTCCTACAACGGTGTGTACTACTCCCTTCAGAGGACAGCACAAACAGGCTCTAACCAGAGTAGAAAAAGAAGTGGGAGGCCGCGTTGCACAACTGAGCAAGAAGATAAGTACATTAGAGTCTCTAGTTTGAGAAACAGACGCCTCACAGGTCCCCAACTGGCATCTTCATAAAATAGTACCCGCAAAACACCAGTGTCAACATCTACAGTGAAGAGGCGGCTGCGAGATTCTGGGCTTCAGGGCAGAGTGGCAAAGAAAAAGCCATATCTGAGACTGGCCAATAAAAGAAAAAGATTAAGATGGGCAAAAGAACACAGACATTGGACAGAGGAAGACTGGAAAAAAGTGCTGTGGACGGATGAATCCAAGTTTGAGGTGTTTGGATCACAAAGAAGAACGTTTGTGAGACGCAGAACAACTGAAAAGATGCTGGAAGAATGCCTGACGCCATCTGTTAAGCATGGTGGAGGTAATGTGATGGTCTGGGGTTGCTTTGGTGCTGGTAAGGTGGGAGATTTGTACAGGGTAAAAGGGATTCTGAATAAGGAAGGCTATCACTCCATTTTGCAACGCCATGCCATACCCAGTGGACAGCGCTTGATTGGAGCCAATTTCATCCTACAACAGGACAATGACCCAAAACACACCTCGAAATTGTGCAAGAACTATTTAGAGAAGAAGCAGGCAGCTGGTATTCTATCAGTAATGGAGTGGCCAGCGCAGTCACCAGATTTGAACCCCGTTGAGCTGTTGTGGGAGCAGCTTGACCGTATGGTACGCAAGAAGTGCCCATCCAACCAATCCAAATTGTGGGAGCTGCTTCTAGAAGCGTGGGGTGCAATTTCTCCAGATTACCTCAACAAATTAACAGCTAGAATGCCAAAGGTCTGAAACGCTGTAATTGCTGCAAATGGAGGATTCTTTGATTAAAGCAAAGTTTGATGTAAAAACAATCTTATTTCAAATAAAAATCATTATTTCTAACCTTGTCAATGTCTTGACTCTATTTTTTATTCATTTCACAACGTATGGTGGTGAATAAGTGTGACTTTTCATGGAAAACACAAAATTGTTTGGGTGACCCCAAACTTTTGAACGGTAGTGTAGACAGATAGAGACACTCATATGTACCCTCCCTCTCATGCGTACACATTCTTACAAATACAGGACATACGAAAAAAGGACGCTATACACTCATTCATACCCCCCATACGTACACTATACTCCATACTCCCAGGCCCAGGGACAGACACCCCAATAGAGCACCCTGCCCCTGCACCCGGGAGACAGACCCCTTTGCCCACCAGGATGGGGACAAGCAGACCGCCAAGGCCCCCACACCGGCAAGAGCAGCCCACCAGCCCAGGACCCCGACCAGACGGCCTGATGTTCTATCCGGGCTCCGACCCCTGATGGTCCAACGAACAGGGGTGTGGAAAGACCCCCCCAGCCTCTCTCCCCCTGCTCAATGTGGTGTTGTTGCGTGTTGTTCTAATGTGCACTTAAAACAGAGGGGAAGGACATGGGAATACTGCCCCCCCCCCGATGTGAGGGGACCCGCCCCCAGCACCAATGCGCCCCACCGCCAGGTCCCTACATGTGTGTTCTATGTAAATGTTGCAAGTGTAAGTGTCTAAGTTGCTCAATAAAATCGTGACCCAGACCGCCACCGGGTAGCGAAGACGGAAGCTCCATCCCGCACCCCAGTGACGTGCCCAAGTCCCAAGGCCTTGTGAATGGTATAATGAAGGAGCAGGTGGACAGAGGAATGGGGATGGGGAGAATATAACTGGGGTGACCATTGCCATCCCCAGGGAGCCAGCTCCACTGCTGACGG